>OZ034819.1:6146704-7346704 GCA_964030455.1 Linum trigynum
TGTAACGATTGCGGAGCATAACCTTGATTTTGCCATGAACCATATGATATTAGAGTTGCTAAAACAGGATAGTAGTCCAAGCGAGGCAAAAGTTATTGGTCTTCGTGCTTTGCTTGATATTGTCATGTCACCTTCAAGTCCATATGTTGGCTTGGAAATTTTTAAAGGTAATGGATTACTCTTCAGGATGTTCACTTAACTCCAGATTAACTTTTAGCTGACATTTGTTGCTTTAGCAGGACAGGATATTGGCCACTACATACCCAAAGTCAGGGCAGCGATTGAGTCAATTTTGAGGTCTTGTCATAGAGTTTACAGTCAGGCACTTTTGACATCTTCAAAAACAACCATAGGTAAGATATTTTTCCAAGTTTCTGAAGGAGTAAGTGCAAGAATCACGCTCTTGTGAATTCTCTCCCTGCCTAGACGTGGATAGAAAGAGTATAAGTAATACGTTAATTATAAGTCAGGTCATGTGCTTCAACTAGTCTTTTTCTTGTGGTCATATGCTTTCGAAATTCCCCGTCATATGTTATTGTTCATGCTTACTTGAATCTTGTGCTTTATCAGATGCTGTAACCAAGGAGAAGTCCCAAGGGTACCTCTTTCGTTCTGTATTGAAGTGTATACCCTATTTGATAGAAGAAGTTGGTCGAAGTGATAAGATCTCTGAAATCATTCCTCAACATGGAATAAGTATTGATCCTGGTGTCCGAGAAGAGGCTGTACTGGTATTGAACCGGATTGTTAAGTACCTTCCTCATCGCCGATTCGCAGTAATGAGAGGAATGGCGAACTTTATCCTTCGGCTTCCAGATGAATTCCCTCTTCTCATTCAGACGTCATTGGGACGTTTGTTGGATCTCATGCGTTTTTGGAGAGCTTGTTTGATTGAGGATAGATTAGATATTGGTGTTGATGATACGAAGCGAGTGCCGCAGAGAAATGCAGGATTTAAAAAATCTTCTTTCCATCCGACTGAAGCGATTGACTTTCATGCATCAGACATAGATGCTGTTGGATTAATCTTTCTTAGTTCCGTAGATAGCCAGATTAGACATACAGCACTGGAGCTACTGCGCTGTGTCCGTGCCTTGTGGAATGATATAGCAGACCTGACAGTGTACACGCAGCTGGATCTTAACTTGAGAACCGAACCAATATTTGTTATTGATGTCCTAGAAGAACATGGGGTGAGAGATGTATTATTATTATTACTATTAGTATTATTATTGTCATTATTTGGATAGAATGGTGACAGATTTATTATTGTCTATGTTATTGAGTCCTTTTTTAATTATTATATGTATGAGGCCTTTCTTGATGAATGATTGGACTTATACACATGAATACTACAGGACGACATAGTTCAGAGCTGCTATTGGGATTCTGGGCGTCCATTTGATCTGAGACGAGAGTCTGATGCAATTCCTCCTGAAGTGACTCTACAATCTATCATTTTTGAGAGTCCGGACAAAAATAGGTGGGCCAGGTGTCTGAGTGAACTAGTTAAATATGCTGCTGAGCTTTGCCCAAGCTCTGTTCAAGAAGCAAAGTAAGTATATTTTGTTGCTGTATTTATGGTTGCTTACCCACTATTGTATGCTTTCTATTACAGCTTCCCTGTATCATAGTTTGGAGCAAGACATTCCAAAAAACTATCATAAGTTTTATGTTATTTGTGTTTCCTTTAATAGTATCATCTGAAAATCTTTGTAGCTTTTTACTATTGTATTTAGGATCCAGCCTAGGTGGAGAGAATCCTGCTTTATTTGACTATGTGCTTCCATAACAGTTATTAGAGTGATAGCGACTCAAGTTATTTGCTGATACCAAGTAAAGCTGATGAAAATTTATGAGGAACTCTTTTTTGTAAAATAATTATTTTAAGTTCTGTTTAAAATCGACTTGCTTCTGCTGACAGTAACTCTCTGTCCTGTGTAGCATTTCAAATTTGATGAATCCCGATATTTCTGGTTCTCAATTTTAGTTTGTGACTTCTGGTTCTTTTAAGCTGGTTAGCTGAAAATTGTGTTAATTTTGTTACATTACTAATTTGGTTGGTGGTTTGACTGCACTATTTTATTTACGAATGAGAAGAGGAAGTGGTGTGACTGATGTTGTTTTATTGGCAGAGTGGAGGTAGTTCAACGCCTTGCCCATATTACTCCAACTGATTTAGGTGGCAAGGCTCAGTCGCTAGACGGAGACAACAAACTTGACCAGTGGCTCATGTATGCAATGTTTGCATGCTCTTGTCCCCCAGATAGTAAAGAATCTGGTGGCTTTCAAGCGGTGAAAGATCTCTATCATCTTATTTGCCCGTCATTAAGATCTGGTTCTGAAGCGAACATAGTAAGTGGATGTTTGAAAAAATATCACTGTAGCTTCTCTATGTTAGTTCTGTTTTTAATTTGTTTTTTAGATGCCTTTTGGTTACTTTATTTTGTTGAGGTATCAGAAAGATGTTCACAAGGTAGAGTAATTTATAAGAAGGAAAACTAAGCTGGAACTTCTTGTGAACAATAATGGTAGCTTATAAGCCAGAACAATCCATGCCATTGTAGTGCACACTGGATTGGATTCGGAGGTGTAGGCAAGAACTGATGATCCGAGGTTGGAATAAGAGCTTGAAGCTCTCTATCACTGATTAACCACAGTCACAAAAGTTGCATGCAAATTGTGAAGCAATTTCGCAGCAAAGCACACATGTAATCGTCATCTGCGATTCTATCGCTATAATTTAGCCAAAGCATGCCAACTGCAAAAGTAGACTTAGTATTAGATAAGAAAGCAGCTTAGAAAGGATTCAAACAAGCTGTAGCAGGGAAAGGAAAGGAAAGAGGAGGTCTGTTGGACAGATTAAGGGGCAAATGATTTACTTGATGATGGTTGTCGTAAGTTTATAGTTCGGAAGAAAAATCAAGTGAGGTTTTCCTCTGTGTTAGATGTAGAACTTACACAGATAGATCACATATAACTGATTATCTTTAGAGCAAGAACCAGAAGTGTGAAACTTTTCCTAAGACTGGTATTCCTGAACAGAACAGGAAAGACATAACACAGAAGCGTATTCCTAAATCCTACCTGTAATAGAAAAACTAATATTCTAGGAATTGGCTCTTCTACCAACTTTCTAATGGTAGGTGTCTAATTTAATGAAGTAAGCAATTTATCTGACATTTTGGATCCTTCTCTTGTTCCCCATGATAAAAAATATGGTGTTTTTCCTTTTGGACAGCTATCTTGTGCGCATCTAGATTGCCATATAATTGTTGTTTGTGCTATCTTGTATGTTAGTAGACATGAATGAATTCTGTATAGCTTAGGTCGTGAATATCATGCTTTTATTTTCAATATAACAACAGTTATGTTTTTGTTTGGCATCAACAGCATGCAGCTACAATGGCCCTTGGGCGCTCACATTTGGAAGCATGTGAAATCATGTTCAGTGAGCTCTCATCTTTTGTTGACGAGGTTTCTCTGGAGACCGAGGCAAAGCCGAAGTGGAAGGTAAGGATCCTTTTTTTTTATGAGTATAACTGTATCAGCTTGCAATTTGAGAGGATGGTTATTTTCTTTCAGCAAGAATCTTGACTGCAATATATTTGAGGTGATGCCTTCAGAATGTTGCTAGGATTCCATTCAAAAGTGTGGCTTTGTATTTCAAAAAACAATGGTGTGCCAGTCAACTAATTTTCTCTGTTTAAGCCATATACCAGAACATTTCATACTTAAACCACAACATTAATTTCTAAAGAAAAGATAGCTTAATTGGTTGCTATATTGTGAGAAGAGTATTTCCCGTTCCTTTATTATTATTTTTTTGAATTAACATACAAATATGGAAATGAAAACAACTTGCACACCTGTCATTTACTGTATTCCTTGATGGTTTCATACTTGATAAGAGGTATATCGATTGGGTATTTTGGATTCACCTTCAGTTTGTTGCCCATTTCCACTTTGTTTTCTTAGGTTGAATTCAAGTTTTGTTTCATGATCGTGGAGACTTGACTCCTAATTCCTACTCATGCTTGTGCAGAGTCAAAAATCACGCAGGGAAGAGCTCCGTCTACACATTGCAAATATTTACCGCACTGTTGCTGAAAACATCTGGCCTGGAATGCTTAATCGCAAACCTGTTTTCCGTCTTCATTATCTGAGGTTCATCGATGACACAACCAGGCAGATCCTAACAGCTCCCACTGAGAACTTTCAGGAGATGCAGCCTCTTCGGTATGCTCTTGCATCTGTTATAAGATTCCTTGCCCCTGAATTTGTTGACTCGAAATCAGAGAAATTCGACCTCAGAACCAGAAAGCGGCTGTTTGATCTTCTCCTGTCCTGGAGTGATGACACTGGTAGTTCGTGGGTGCAAGATGGCGCTAGTGATTATCGACGTGAAGTTGAACGGTACAAGTCTTCCCAACATTACAGGTCAAAAGACTCTGTCGACAAAATTTCATTCGATAAAGATTTGAGTGAGCAGATCGAGGCAATCCAGTGGGCCTCCATGAATGCTATGGCTTCACTCTTATATGGACCTTGTTTTGATGACAATGCAAGGAAAATGAGTGGTCGGGTTATATCTTGGATCAACAGTTTGTTTAACGATCCTGCACCTAGGGCTCCATTTGGTTACTCTCCAACTCCGTCTCACTCCAAATACACAGGGGAAAGTGCACGTGGAGTTGCTGGTCGTGATAGACACAGGGGCAGCCATCATCGTGTTGTGCTGGCAAAATTAGCTTTGAAGAATCTTCTTCTTACGAATTTGGATCTCTTCCCGGCTTGCATTGACCAGGTGATATTACCTCCCCTTTCCCATTTCACTGGTATTTTTCCACTGCAAGAAAAATACTAGTCCTGACATGAACTTCGTAGTTATGCAGCCATGATAAAAGTTAAAACTAATATGAAACAAACTAGATGATTTTTATTGGTCACTAATGCTCCTACTGGTTCTATCCTGTTGAGTTATTTTTTCAATTTTAATTTCAGAAAGTAAACCATTAAACTGAGACAAGCATACCGTTAGAAATGTCCATTTTAAGCTTATTTCTAATGAGTTTCTAGAGTTCTTTTTTCCTGTTCTAATTAGTAAGCAATATTTGCAGTGCTATTACTCTGATGCTGCTATTGCCGATGGCTACTTCAGTGTTCTAGCTGAGGTCTATATGCGCCAAGAGATACCAAAATGCGAAATACAGAGGCTTCTGAGCCTGATCCTCTACAAAGTGGTGGACCCAAATAGGCAGATTCGTGACGATGCCCTTCAGATGCTGGAGACACTTTCTGTTCGCGAGTGGGCTGAGGATGGGATGGAAGGTTGTGGGGGGTATCGAGCCGCTGTTGTGGGCAATCTCCCTGACTCCTACCAACAATTCCAGTATAAGCTTTCATGCAAACTAGCCAAAGACCACCCAGAATTAAGCCAGCTTCTTTGTGAGGAGATAATGCAGAGGCAACTTGATGCTGTCGACATAATTGCACAGCATCAGGTGTTAACCTGCATGGCCCCTTGGATCGAAAACCTTAATTTCTGGAAACTCAAGGACTCAGGGTGGAGCGAGAGATTACTGAAGAGCCTTTATTACGTCACGTGGCGTCATGGGGATCAGTTTCCGGATGAAATCGAGAAACTGTGGAGCACAATTGCTAGCAAAGCCAGGAACATCAGTCCAGTTTTGGATTTCTTGATCACAAAAGGGATTGAAGATTGTGACTCCAATGCATCTGCAGAAATAAGTGGTGCGTTCGCGACATATTTCTCAGTCGCAAAGAGGGTGAGCTTATATTTAGCCCGGATATGCCCACAGCGTACGATCGACCACTTGGTTTACCAACTTGCTCAGCGAATGTCAGAAGACAGTCTCGAACAAGTCGGCCCAAGTGTGACAACTAAGGGCGATCCAAGTGCTAGCTTCGTCTTGGAATTCTCTCAGGGCCCTTCAGCTGCCCAAATTGGTGCTGTTGTCGATACCCAGCCGCACATGTCACCTTTGCTCGTCCGGGGTTCCCTAGATGGGCCCCTCAGAAACAGCAGTGGAAGTCTGAGCTGGCGGACATCTGGTGTAACCGGGCGCAGCGTCTCAGGTCCTCTCAGTCCAATGCCTCCAGAACTAAATGTAGTCCCAGTGACAGCTGGCCGATCAGGACAGCTTCTTCCAGCACTAGTGAACATGTCTGGTCCATTGATGGGAGTTAGAAGCTCCACAGGAAGTATACGTAGTCGGCATGTATCTCGAGACAGTGGAGATTACCTCATTGACACTCCAAACTCTGGTGAAGACGGCTTGCATCCTTCTACCATTGGCATGCATGGCGTAAATGCCAAAGAGCTTCAGTCAGCACTACAAGGCCATCAACAGCATTCCCTTACTCATGCAGATATAGCACTGATTCTACTCGCTGAAATTGCTTACGAGAACGACGAAGATTTCCGTGAGCACTTGCCTCTGCTGTTCCATGTCACTTTTGTCTCCATGGACAGTTCGGAAGACATCGTGCTGGAACACTGCCAGCACTTGCTCGTCAATTTGCTCTACTCGCTCGCCGGGAGACATCTGGAATTGTATGAAGTGGAAAATAGCGATGGAGAGAACAAACAGCAGGTGGTCAGTCTAATAAAGTACGTACAATCGAAGCGAGGAAGCATGATGTGGGAGAATGAGGACCCCACAGTTGTTCGACCATCTCTCCCGAGTGCAGCACTTCTATCAGCACTAGTACAGAGCATGGTCGATGCTATCTTCTTCCAAGGAGATCTCCGTGAGACTTGGGGTGCTGAAGCTCTCAAGTGGGCCATGGAGTGCACATCGAGACACTTGGCTTGCCGGTCCCACCAGATCTACCGTGCACTCCGACCCAGTGTAACGAGTGACACGTGTGTCTCCCTCCTTAGATGTCTTCACAGGTGTCTTGCTAACCCTGTTCCCCCGGTCTTAGGATTCATAATGGAAATCTTGCTTACTCTGCAAGTAATGGTGGAGAATATGGAGCCAGAGAAGGTGATACTCTACCCTCAACTGTTCTGGGGCTGTGTTGCAATGATGCACACCGACTTCGTTCATGTCTACTGCCAGGTCCTCGAGCTCTTCTCTCGAGTCATCGACAGGTTATCTTTCCGTGACCGGACTACCGAGAATGTCCTCCTTTCCAGCATGCCTCGTGACGAGCTGGACACCAGCGGCGGTGATATAACTGGTGATTTCCAACGAATGGAATCATCATCATCAATGGGGACCCTCCCAACATTCGAAGGTGTGCAGCCTCTTGTCCTCAAAGGTCTAATGTCAACGGTTAGCCATGATACCTCCATCGAGGTCCTGTCGAGGATAACAGTCCACTCCTGTGATTCCATATTTGGGGATGGAGAGACTCGCCTTCTCATGCATATCACTGGGTTGCTCCCATGGCTCTGCTTGCAGCTCAACAAAGACACAACAAAAGCGTGCTCAGTGGCGAACAACATAGCTGTGTGGTGTCGAGCCAAGTCACAGGATGAGTTGGGAACGGTGTTCGTGGCCTACGCCCGAGGAGAGCTTCGGAGCATTGAGAATCTTCTCGGCTGTGTGTCACCGTTGTTATGCGCAGAGTGGTTTCCGAAGCACTCAGCGTTGGCATTCGGGCACTTGCTTCGGCTGCTGGAGAGAGGGCCAGTGGAGTTCCAGAGGGTCATACTGCTCATGCTCAAGGCTTTGCTGCAGCACACTCCAATGGATGCTTCGCAGAGTCCTCATATGTACGCAATCGTGTCTCAGCTGGTTGAGAGCACCCTTTGCTGGGAGGCACTTAGCGTGTTGGAGGCTCTTCTACAAAGCTGCAGTAACTTACCCGGCGGTGGTGGGTCCCACCTGCACGAAGCTGGTGGTGGAGAGAATGGTGGTGATTTTGGTTTGGCAGGGGTTCAGACGTCGTTCAAGGCTCGGAGTGGGCCACTACAGTATGGGCTGGGTTCGGGATTGTTTGCAGCAGCAGGAGTTTCACCGTGGGGCAGTCAAGGCGGAGGAGGTGTTGAGACGGGGATTCCAGCGAGGGAGGTCGCTCTGCAGAACACTCGGCTTATACTTGGGAGGGTGCTGGATAATTGTGCGCTAGGGAGGAGACGGGATTACAAACGGCTGGTTCCATTTGTAAACAACATCAGCTCGTGAAGGAAAAAGAGCAGCAGGCTACTGTGCCAAGAGAATAATATGGTGTGTACTTTTATCCTTTATATTCATTACTGTTGCGTGTAAATGTAATTATATTAGTTGGGGAAGATAGGCGAGGCCGTGAATTGGTTCTTGTAAATAGGCCTTCTGGGTGGAAAGCTGGGGTGATGGAGATGAAATGCTGTGCGCATTGTCGACGGCGACTGAAAAGATGGATGTCGAATGCTTGTTACGGTACTCGTTTGCAAGTATATTTTGGTCCCTACTACTTTAAAGGTATTCTGTCTCAGAGCCTAGAGGCTAGAGCTTATCCTCTTCCTATTCGATTTTGTTTTGCCCGTCGAACTGCTAGTAGATAGAGTTCTCTGTCTTTCGATTTCAGGGAAGTTGCTAGAACTCTTCACCGAGTTACACTGTTTCCTTATTTCCCCGAAACACAAATGCTGTAGAGTTGCGGTCTAGCTTCTAGTCGAGAAGTTGCAACAAGCAACTGTTTCTTGAAGCTGAAAGACTGGCTAGTCATGTAAGCCAGTAGGCTATACTTGACAAGAAAAGAATAATGAGCAGCAAAAAAGAGATGAGAAGTTGAGAACAAGACAGCACAAAGTATATATTACAGCTTCCTTCAGGGTACAATCTGGGATCACAGTACTGGATGTATAAACCAGAGCAGCATGCAAAGCCAACACGAAGATATTACACAACACCAGAGCAAGGTTTATGGCGAAAGTTCAACCCCCGCTCCTAAGGTGATTGAAGGATCACCACTCTTCATTGCGCATTTGCGCGCCTTCTTGTACAAGAATACAACTCCCTAAAACAAAATCAGGGTTCTTGACAAATTCTTAATTTAACAACACACACGGACAGGATTCCAAGATTTTTTTTTTAAATCTCATGCAGTAGGAGACGAGTTCTTCTTAATCAACGCATATGCATCACTGTATATTGCCACTCCATTTGACAACACTGCTAGCACAATCATGAACACACACAGCATCTTGTCCTTCGACGTTGCTATATAATGCCGGTCCCTGAAACTCGGCAGCCAATTCCATGTGAGACAATCATAGACGGATATCAATTAAGTACAAACGAAATCAGTTGACAGGAGCTCACCTGAGAGTAAGGGAAGCTGGGAAAATGAACCCAATGCAAACAGCAGCTGTGGCTCCAGTGAACTGGAAAGCATCCCAGATGCTCGGGATAAAATTTGCACCCAAGAAGATGACTGAGATGAGAGCGATGGTGAGAGATGCAAACCGAAAGTTATCCTGGTTTAAAGGCCTTGAAGAGGGGAACAGGAGGCCATCCAAGTTCAGCCTTAGCGGATGGAAAACAATAGGAAACACAAGCATCAAATGTGCGGCATAACTGACACGAATAACATCATTGAAAAATGAGCTATAAGGAATGCCAAGGTCAGTGTTGAAGTTGGCCAGCACATCGTCCATCGTAGAATCGCCAAATAGAAGAAAGCCGAAAACGCTCGTCATAACATATACGGATGAACATAAGGCGAGTGATGTTCGCACCACTGGCTTTATCTGAGTCGAATCCTCAAGCTCATTGTCTATGCTGTGAACTGCCAAACAGAGAATTCCAAAATCAGTACCCGTAGTTGAGCGTTTGTTATATCTACAGTTTTAGTTCCAGATACTTAAGTTGGAAAGAAAGCTCAAACAAAAATACATTTAATATCTAACCAGCTATTCACACACTAACGCACCCTAATCCCGGAAAATACTTAAATCTGAAAGTCACATCATTAGTGAATTTTCATTACTAACTTTATGTTTGGAATAAGAATCTATTCAAAAGATTATACTCATAATATTCACTCCCAAACCCACACATTTTGATTAATATTAAGCAAACTACATGTCATCGCATCATTTACTTGTTATTACTAATAAAACTTGCATATACCATATACCCTGCTCTCTCTAGAGCATTACAAGACACTTTAGTTTTTTCATAACACTCCCATTGAACTTGTTTCTCCAGAAGGTATTAAGCCCAAGCCAGTCCTTCAGAAATAGTAAACACGAGATGTAAACTTTACTATATCCCAAAGGCCATACGAAGCTAGGAATTCCATACCAAGGGAATTCAAGAGGATAATTCTTCATGCTGGTTGCACAGAAACCAAGAAATGTTATAAGAAATGAAAGACACTCAGAAGTCAGAACACCATTTGCTATGGAGCAGATGCCATGATGCTTTTGGTCCAGCATTAGAGTAACAAGGCCCACATATATAGTTGGAATTAGAATTTGACATACCGTTGTAGTGGCAAATGTATGCAGTGACAAGAACAGGAACAACTGTGAAGATGTTCCAGAACGAAGCCAGATTTGTAACATCAGGGAGCAATCTGGGCATCATTATGCTACCATTTATCAACTTCACAATTGTAATCCCCATGGTGATGACAATGAATACTACTGCAAGCGCAACTGAGAGTGCTGATGTATAGCTTAAAGAGTCTGCAAAAACAAACGAGCCACAGCCAACACAACACGAAGCATGAGAAGTGAAATAAATTTGGAATCCTAAATTGGTACCACAAGCTAAAATTGTACATTTGTATAACAAAATCACTTAGTATTCGCTATGGAAGCATGGAACCTATTCACATGTGACACATAAAAAAAGGAAAGAGGAACCCAATTCCAGTATTGACATGAAGAATTACTGATCCAGTATTGCAAGTGAGTTATCAAGTGATCTGTTGAGGTGGCTATGCAACTGGAGTTCAATTTCCAGAAACCATTTTGAAATTGAGTCAAATCGCTACAAAGACTGTTTTTAGATTACAGGCAGAGCAGAATGAACGCAACGGAAAAATAAAAACAGTAATCAATGTCTCCTTTGGCCAGGTTAACTAGCAGGTCTTATGTCCACTTTTACTAACAACCGAACCGAAAACTTACCAAGTCGCTTTAGACAGGCCAAGGGAGAAAATATGCCCAATGTAGCGACAAGTAGTACAGCAGTGCGTCCATTCCACAAATGTACTCCAAACCACCCTTCAAGAACACCCGGGTGATGAATTCCATCAGCAGTTGTTCCAGACAGCACATCACCTTCACAAAAGGATAAGTAGGTACACAATTGAGTCAAATGTTTTCAACCACAATGAAATATAGACAAATATAGAGAAATTACGCAATATATTAAGGAAAACTAATAAAGGTGAAGCCAGGGCATACCGATGATTATCATGTACACAATGAGTACACCTATGTTGTTGATCATGACAGCAATTTGCAACAAATTTTTCCCAACTTTTCCAAAGGCGTCCCCCATAAGTCCACCATAAGATGAACTCTTGGATACCCGGCTAAACCTAAGCAACAATTCAATTGAAGCTTCTGTCAAGAATGCCATAAAGATGATCATGGCAACCCCAAGTACAAGCCCCAACACCTTCATAGTGGCGGGCAGAGCCATGATACCGGCACCAACAATGGTTGTTGACAAATTGAACACAGCCCCCGTGAAAGAAGCTCCATTGAACTCATCAAAACCACCATCCTCATCGTGCGTTTTCGGAAGCAAGGGAGCATTCTCATCAACCTGCTTCCCCTTTTTACTAGATTTCCTTTCTTTCTTGGGAGCTGTATTGTTCCCAATCGTCATCTTTCTTATCTCTTAGACTACGAATTCGAAAATCCTCCTGAATTTTGACAAAGGCTCAGCCTTTCAAACGAAATAAGAGAAACCCCACCAAAATCAGCTTGAAAT
Source organism: Linum trigynum (assembly GCA_964030455.1). NCBI lineage: Eukaryota > Viridiplantae > Streptophyta > Magnoliopsida > Malpighiales > Linaceae > Linum > Linum trigynum. The sequence continues at coordinate 6,158,614 of OZ034819.1, forward strand.
TTCTGAAACTCATTAGGGCTAAGCAGTGAATTTCAACTGAGAAATGATGAAATGATATTGAAGTAGCGGCAAACCTGCAAGATATATGAAAACAATTGGAGCAGGGAAGGGAAGTGCGATTGTTGGAACCCAGAAACGCCTTTATAACGAAGAAGATAAATACCCCAAAAGAAAGCAGGCTCTCGAAAATCAAACCCAAGCCAAACCCAGAATCAGAAACTGGAAAATGATCAAACTTGGGAGCAACCCGATATTTAGGAAGCAGGGTATTGACCAGATTCCGAGGTATCAAGATTTTTTTTTTGGTGACTGGGCCGAGTTATCTACAAGTTGCTGAATTTCGAGTTATATAGCCCAAGGAGAGAGAGGGAGGGAGAGATGCACACGGAACGCAGAAGAAAGTCTTTTGTGTACAGTTCTAGGGACGGCTTACGAAACGCGAATTGACAATTCGGCGTCTGGTCGCCACATGAATTGTTTAATCTATAGAAATCGAAAGTAGGTGCAGGCGGGGAGATAAAAACATCCGGGGAAGGCGAAGGAATTTGTTTTTCCTGCTAGTAGTGTTTGGAGACAGAGGTTGGTCCGTGTGAGTGGAAAGATGACAATATGAACATCGAGAGCGATGGCCGATGAATGAATGAATGAAAGAATGAGCAAGGACGAGAAATCTTCTCGCTGATGATCTAATCAACCTAGTTGTTGTTAGTCGTGTTTTGTCATTTATTTAATTAATTTAAGCTTAATGTGTGGTGCTTGTTAAGTATTTTGAGTCTTCAAACATTTCTTTAAACTAAAATTCTGATCTCATTTGATCAAAGAATCTTTTTTTCTGAAACATGAGTCATTCTACTGTGTATTTTTTTTTTTATTTGGATAAATCATTGGCTACCTTGCACTTATAACTGGATTAATTGTACAAGATGCCACGTGAATATTAATTTTGTTGCATAATAATCACTTAATTTCTTTTAGTTGCAACTGAACTATATAAGTTAATTTCTGGTTGTACTTAATCGTGGGTATCAAATTAATTTTTCCATTTTTTTTTCACTTTCTTGCTCTCTTAAAAAATAAATAATTTTTTTTTATAAAAAAAGCATTGAATAAATCCAATCACAATAGCTCTTTGAAAATAATTTATTGCCCTCAGTCGCCGATCTTCTGCAAAATTAATTCTAGAGTTGGAGATTTTGGCTGTAAACTTCGGTTGGAAAATTGAGTTCCGTTTTGGATTTCTTTCTTTAGTAGAATGATGATGAGTAATATTAATACACAAGTTAAATCACTGTTGCATACGATAATTTCGCTTCTCCTCTCCGCATCACTATTCATGAAAGGTTGAAATTCCATGCCGCCAGACCCACAACATCGCAGCGTACCCACAAGGCCACAAATCCGTTTCCGGGATACTTCCATACAATTAATTATGTGTTGGGTAGGCCAAGTCGGGCTTCTCTATTCTCTAACCAATGCGTTTTGGGACCAGTAGTAGGAATGACAATGGGCAGGTTTGGGGCGGATATCTAGATATCCATACCCGCTCTATGGCAAGTCAGGTCCAGGTTGGGTAATTTATCACGGGGTGCAGATCGGGGCAGGTCGACCCAATGGGTATGTAATTTATGTGAAAAATGTTAGAAATATTCATTGTTTTCATTAAAAGACCAAGTAACGAACCATAATATGATAAAATGTAGTTAAATTATTAGAGAATTTGAGGTTTTCACTTATTTACAACTTTTTTATAGCTAAAATATGAGATAATAAAAGGAAAATCCTAAATAATTTGACTAAGATTACATGTAATTTAGGCAAGAACGGGTCAAGAATGGGGCGGGTCAGGGCATGTCGGGTCGATGAGAGGTACCCATGCCCGCCCCGCCCCGCCCCGCCCCAAAGCAGGCCAAACATGTCAGGTATCACGGGTCAGGTCAACATTGCCATCCCTAACCAGTAGGATACATGGGAATTGGGATCGTTGTTGTGGTTAGCTATGGTTATAAATAATGGCGAAGCCATGATTCAATTTAAATTGGATCTTGTTTACGAATAATTTTATAATATTTTATTTATATATAAAATCAAGTAGTTTTGTCCTATCCTACCAAAAAAAATCAAGTAGTTATTCATCAAATTATCAATTAATCAATTTTATCATAATCTCTTTATCTCATTATCAGTTGTTTGCGTAACTTTTTATTTTTCATCTCATACACTCAATTTCACCGTAAGATTTGTTTCCTTTAGATAACCATCTCTTTACTTTTTCATTCCACATCACGACACGAAACGTAAAACATAAGTCTTCAGTACTAAGATGATACATAAACTTTATGGACGGATAGTAATATCTATCAATTAAACAAACATATTATATAAGTCTTTCATGATATATGTTTGCGTAACTTTTTATTTTTCATCTCATACACTCAATTTCACCGTAAGATTTGTTTAATTGATAGATATTACTATCCGTCCATAAAGTTTATGTATCATCTTAGTACTGAAGACTTACGTTTCGTTTCGTGTCGTATCATCTTAGTACTGAAGACTTATATCTCTTTATCTCATTATCAGTTGTTTGCGTAACTTTTTATTTTTCATCTCATACACTCAATTTCACCGTAAGATTTGTTTCCTTTAGATAACCATCTCTTTACTTTTTCATTCCACATCACGACACGAAACGTAAAACATAAGTCTTCAGTACTAAGATGATACATAAACTTTATGGACGGATAGTAATATCTATCAATTAAACAAACATATTATATAAGTCTTTCATGATATATGTTTGGGTGAAAATTCATAAATTATTAACTAAACTGTTGAAGATCTCATCAATTTGAATTTCAAAAAAGTTATGTTAGATCAGACATAACAGTTCAATTAGATGTGATGTTTTCATCAATTTGCATTATGCCAATTAAAGCTTGCGTAAGATAAGTCAATCTTACATAATAGTTTAATCAAATGTGAGACTTATCCGTACCTTAATTTTATTATTAGACCATAGATTACGTAAGATTGCATAACAATGTGCTATAACAGTTATTGAAATACATTGCGTAAAGTTTATGAAGGCTGAAGGGATATTTATGTCTTATGTATCAATCAAACAAATGTACGATGTAAGTTTTCCATAATAATTAAAACACAAAATTAATGGAAGCATGTACTCAAACTATTTTTTAAATAATTTTATGTCTTACTGTCGCGAAGCGCGGGCCAAAAAACTAGTACCATTAACAAAGCTATAGTAAGAATTCAGTTGGAATTTCTTCGTTACTTTACGCTCTCTGTTGCTGGATTTCACAACTTAATGAGACCCGTTTCTTAATTCTTCTTCACTCGTCCAATTCAAAGCATGCTCTTGTATTTAATTTCAATATGCTTCTCTGTTTTTGCTCAATCATCACCTGAAGTACAGGTGTACATAACTCAGCTAAAGGACTATTTATATCGAAACTTCTTTTGGTTAAAATATTCATTACAACACTTACACAACAATAACTTATACGATTCATTAATAATATTTGAATTTAAACTTTAAGAGAGACATCCAAAAAACTTCTCCTGCAAATACCTTTCAGAATGAGATAGAGGATAGGGGTGGAAAAATGGTTGTGGTTTTGCGGTTAAACCGAAACCACACCGAATAAGCGCCGTTTGCGGCTAACCAAAAACCGATTAAAGAGGTGTTTATGCGATCGCGGTTAACAGAATTGGACACTTTGCGGTTTGTAGACTAACCGCTAACCGCACCGAATAACAACCTAACCGCATAACTAACCGCACTAGAGGCCAATACCTGCCCTTCTCCAAGTACACACTGCTGATTCCATCTAAGAAGCTATCCATTGAGCTTAGAGAGAGGGACATGGCGGAGATGCAGGAAATGTCCAATTTTTTATGGGCTTGAAATCAATTTCCTTGTACACAACATTAAACACTAAATAAAAATGTATATGATCTTTAATTGAGTGCACCATGAATCAGCCTAAATGCCTCGTAAGTTCGCTTAACTACACCCTAAATGATGCTGGTATACTATCCATATTGACATCCCCAATTTCCCATTGTTGTGCACAATGCAGTCAAAATTGTGGTTTAAAACTTAAAAACTTACGCTTTTACATTTTTAGGTCACCAAAACGCTTCTACGTAGAATCGTGATTTTCCCTTACAAATGTAGTCAAAATCTACGCTTTAAAACTTAAAAACTTACGATTTTACGTTTCTGGGTTACCCAACCATTTCTAGGTAGAATCGCGCTTTTGACTGCATTGGTTGTGCTCAACTCATGCCTGTAATTTCAGGACCACCTCCTTATTCTTCATGGAATAATATTTGTCAAGCCATATCGTACTAGTGATCCAATCCAAAAAAATTTATTGGTGTCCACCTGATATTATAATTTATCTAACACCAAATAATTGAACCACAAATAAACTACCATTTACAATATAAAATACTATACCATGTATTGATGGTACAGTGTACCGTAGGATTTCTTACCTTGTATATTAGAGCACAAATTCATATGAGCTATCAATGACTCAATGCTCTGACAATTCTCCTCTTATCTCTATTAGCCTAGTCGTTAATCATGGTTGTAATGATCACGTCAGGTTCTTAAATAATTCCAAGTTTAATATGTGGTGTTTGTTAATAGGAGTTGATACTTCACATTATAGAAAGGGGTCAGAGGTCCCTCCGCATAAGTGAGAAGTTTACCGAGTCTTTTTGTATGCCAAAATGTTGAACTCATGTCATGTAATAAAAAAAATAGCATTCTGGACCCATGAGTGATTCTACCTCGCATTATATTCTTCCTTTGAATTGGATGAGTTACTGTGTACAATTAGTAAGACGTCGAGCAATATGGTCTATAGTAGTGTATATAATTGATGATTTAAAATGTATGAAATAACTGTTTTGTACCTTAGTTATGCACATAACATATTTGAAAATGATTCAACTATGCATAATGTGTTTAGACCTTCATGGAAGAGAAAAAAAACTATATAAGCATTACATATAATTACTGAATGAAAAAGAAATAAATATAACTAATTATCATTCATTATTTAATTAAACCATATAATTGAATATTAGAGTTGATTCTCATAATTAGGGCTAGCTATTTGGTCCGGACTGTTTGGTTTTACCCAAAACTGGACCGTATAACCCGGACCGGGACCGGATAGCAAACAATCCAATCTCATATTCGGGCTTAGATTTGAGGTAAAAACCCGTTTGGGACCGGATCGAAAACCAGATAAAGACCGGATAAGAGACCCCAACACCCAATACTTAACCAACTCCTCACTCTTTGAGGCCTCGGGCCACTCAAATCCCCACAAGCTCAATCTAAAATCAAGACTAAATTGGGACCGGACCAGATCAAGACCAGACTGTATCCAATCCAATCTTTGGTCCTTATATTCCCAAAAAGACCGCACCGGGACCGAATCAATTCGGGCCAATTTAACCGGACCAGACCGTATAGCCATCCCTACTCATAATACATACATAGTCAACCTTTGGGATAAAAGAAAATATCTCTCATAGAGTTTAGTATGTCCTTTTAAATTTTCCCAATAGAGAGCATTTTTTTACCACACGGTTGGTAAAATGAATATGAAGTTGCTTGATTTAAAAATATAGGACATGATGTTAAAATGTCGCTAATAATTAGTCGGGCAATGTGTTGTGTACGGACTTCTCAATGTATTCTCAGATGGCAGACATGTCTAGCAACAATATAATAATTTTCATGGAGCAAAAAAATTTTCATGAAATAATTCAATAAATAAAAACCTATGGAAATCATATTACATTAAATATATGTTACTCATTAAGTTGATGAATGAGTGAGGGTATGAGTAGGATACATTTATTTTAAAAAGATAATAAGTTGCAAAGTATCATTTTGGTTGAATGAAATCGCATATTCTCGTTATCGCTAACTCACTTATGATTTTTTGCAATAGATTGTTGAAAATGTGCCTTAAGACTTTTGTTTCCACCTATATAAAATAATTATTTGAACCAAAAAATTGTATCGAAAAAGTTGGTTGTAGAGTATTTTATATTGAAGTTATAATTTAACAGTGGTTCAACCGTTTCATTTTGTTAAACATCACCTACCAATTTAGCCTATGGTGTGAACTGTGAAGTTTTATGGTCGAATCGCCGGTACGTACAATTTTTTAATTCAAACTTCAATAAAAAAATCACTAAAATGTTGACATTATCAAATACTCCTTAAATCTCAGAAATTACAATAATCTTAAAGAGCACGTGGAGCCATTTCTTATCTTTCTGAAAAGAGAATTTTGGTAGACTATTTAGGAAAAAAATCATCCAAATGATAATATTGATTTATGATTTTTTATTAAAATGGAAAAAAACTGTCAAATATAATGTCATCCCTTAAATAAATAAAAACTCAAAAGAAGAGGACTAAAAAACCCTCTATTCTCTAAGCAATACCCTCTAAGCAAAGGAGAATGTCAATTACTGCACACTACATCATTTTCTCCTCTTTTAAATATGTCCTCTTACTCTCTCTTTGCCTTCTTCTTTCTTTTTCCATTTGTTTTTCCATCTCTCTCTCTGAGCTTTGTATTTCATCACTCTCCCCCTTTCCTTCCTCTTTCTTCCAACCGCTTTGAATAGAGAGAAACATAAAAATATCTCAATTACTTCTCCAATTTTGCGTTCAAAATGTTTCTTCTCTATTCACATTCAATAGTGTGAATCAGAGCACCTGAAACTTGGCGAACATATGGTCTCTTATTCATCGATGGAGCAAAGTAGTTTGATAGGTTGTGAACAAACTAATTACTAAAAGTGATAAAAACAACACTCGTTAAACCAATTGAGTGAGTGTATAGTTAGCTCATTGCTTAAACCATTTAATTTATCAAAAGAATCAAAATGCACAATTAGGGTCATTTTCACTTATTTACATGTATTTGTCGTACAAATTTATTACACATGAAAAATGATTTTGAACAGGCATATCAAACTAAATATCATCTTATGATTATTGGTCCAATTATGTCAGATTAGCAGGAGGTCTAAGGCTATTGGTCAACCGGCCTAAAATTTAATACTAATTTTAGAATTGCATCGTTTTCAAATGTTCAATACTCCAATTCAATATGCAATATTCGAACAAATGATAAATGAGTTCAACCCCTTCCTCAAATTTTTAAGACCAAAAAATCTCTCTTCCCCCCACCACCCCCAAACACACACATTTGCAAAGAGATACTAAATCCTAATTTCTTCACTTTACTTGTTTCTAAAGTTACTGTTGACTTTGTTTGTTATTACTGCAAACTGTCAAAAAAGACTTTTTAGCTATGAAGTTAATCAAGAATGATTTTATAAATGAGTGTTTAGTTGTATACATTGAAAAAAGTTTGAGTCTCAAAATAAACAATGAATGTATTTTATAAATCTTTTATAATATGAGCCGTCACATGTTGTTTTTAGCAGTTAACCAGACTACAATTTAGAAAACCATTCACCTATAGTTTGTACAAAATATTATTACTTTGTAGTAGTTCTGAAAATGAATATTAATTTAAAGAATTCTACATCGCTTTTGTGTATTCAATACTGTAATTCGATATGCAATATCTCAGGCAATGAAATTTGGGTCGCAATTTTAAGATTGTCCGAAATTGTATAGGTTATAAAAAATTATAAATCACGTATTAAACTTTATTTTTTAGAAGATTTAATAGGCTAGATAACCTTGATGGAAAAGTTCTCTGCTTTTCAAAACTTAGGTTAGTGTATGTTTACAATTTAAAAAGATAAAACAAATTTTTTTAGTTTAATTGGTTGCGATTATTGTTTTTATTCGAAGAGACCATGGATCAAATCTTGATATTGATATTTTTCTACTTTCACTCTCAATTCACGAAATTTAAAATGCAAAATCTTAAAATATTAATGTATCTTATAGAAAGCGCTTCTTCAACCAAGTAGGAAATGTGTTTTACCTGAAATAATTATATCTTAGAGAAAGTGATTAATTGTGAAATCGAAACTCAAGTAATATTGATTCAAACATTAGATATTAAATTGTATGTATGGTTCACTTTAGACAAAATACATACGTGTATCCAAAACATGGACCTTTGTGACAAATATAGTAATTTTTTGTGACAATCTACACATAATATAAAGATAAATTGGGAGCAATGACGAAAAAGAGCTTCCTAGAATCACTCTAAGACCACGAAATTTGAAATGAGACTCTCATTTTTCAATTTTATTATTATATTATGTGTATATTTGACATAAAAAATGAATAAACTCGTCACAAAAGCCCATGTATTAGTTACACTTCTGTAATTTGTCTAAACTAAACTAGACATACAATTTAATATTAACGTTTGAATCAATGTTACTTGAGTTACGATTTCATAACTAATATATTTCTGTAAAATATAAATAACTTAAGATAAAATATAAATATAAAAGCATCATTACGAAACATATTTCTAGAGTTTAGTCAAAAGAATAACAATAAGACAATGCAACATTATTGGTTATATTGCTCTTTTTTCATTTAAGTGACCAATATTCGAACTCCAATGATAACGTTTTTAATATATAAAGATGAACTGTGTACAATGACAAAAAAGACATTTCTACAATTACTCTCAGGTCCCCTAAAAATGAGCATTTTCAATTCATGTTTTACGACTACTGATGGTTATTATTCCTCCATTTTCATACAAGATGTGTTAGATGTAGGAGTTCAACCTACACGGCCTCGGTGGCTCGGTCAGCTAGGCAATGGAAATTATGAAGCACCAGATGCAAATATAACATGTGGACAAATAATACTTTGGGGCCTGACTCAGGGTTTCTCCAAACGAGAAAAGGAGCTGTATCAGAAGATTTGGGCTAATGTAGTTGGGCCTGCGAGTGTGTGTGACAGTGGGTCTGGGTCATGCATTGGGGCTGGGCTTCTTTTGGTCGGAAAATCAGAGTTCTGTTTGGACAATAAGTTGTGCCGGCAAACGACTACCCAATTGATTGAGTGCTAGTTTTTTTTTTTTTGTGTGTGAATTTGAGTGCTAGTTTGATTATGTCTAAACTTGAATCACTGTCAGTTAAATTGTATTACAGGATTGTTGATATGCAGTTGCAAGAATAAATCCGATTTTCAGAATTGTAATATAGGTGTATTTCGAAATTTGACTTTCATAAGACAATGCCAATACCTAACTTTTTGAACAAAATAAAGAACAAAATCAAGATTTTTTAACAAACTGCAAACCAAACATAGATGATTTATCTGGGAACATATTATAAACTAGATTATTAGTTGATTTACTTCTGGGAAACGTGACCGTCGGCGAACAGAGTAATGGAGTCGCCTTCCCCAACAATCCCACCCAAAAGTGCATCAGCCAATGGATCTTCAACAAGCCTGACAATCGCTCTCTTCAATGGCCTCGCTCCATAGCTCACACTATAGCCTTCCTTTATCACCTTGCTCTTCAATCCATTCTCCACATCGTATTCAATCCCCTTCGAAACCCTAATCCTCTCCGTCACTTCCCTAATCATAATCTCAACGACCGCCTTCACCTCCTCGCCCTTCAACGCCCTGAAAACTACAATCTCGTCGATCCTGTTCAGGAACTCAGGCCGGAACCTTGCTTTCAGCTCCTCCGCAACTTTCAAATTCGCTTCATCGTCTTCAACCCCTTGCTTCGATATCACAATGCCCTGTCCGATGTTCGATGTCATGATGATGATGGCGTTTCTAAAATCCGCCTTCCGTCCAGTCCCTTCCGTCAGAGAACCGTAATCGAGGATTTGGAGAAGGGCGTTGAAGACGCTGGGATGGGCCTTTTCAATTTCGTCGAAAAGAACGACGGAGCTAGGTTTCCGGCGGATTGATTCCGTCAATTGACCACAGGTTTCGTGGCCGATATAGCCAGGCGGAGCTCCAAAGAGCCTCGACACGTTGTGCTTCTCCATATACTCGCTCATGTCGATTCTAATCACCGATTCCTTAGACCCGTAGAACTCCACTGCCAACGCGTTGGCCAGCTCTGTTTTTCCGACGCCGGTTGGGCCGGTAAAGAGAAAGCTAGCCACAGGTCGGGTTGGATCCCTGACTCCAGATCTGGCCCGTCGGACAGCTTTGCTTACCGCCTTCACAGCTTCTTCCTGCCCAATTATATGCCGCCGAAGCTTCTCTTCCATGTTCAGAAGCCGAAGGGACTCGTCGGCGGTCACAGACTCCAGAGGAATTTTAGTCACCATGGAAATTACCCGACAAATGTCTGCCACCGTGACGACGTCGCTTCCGTTGAGATGGCTTCTCGCTCCGGCTTCGTCGATCAGGTCGATCGCCTTGTCGGGGAGAAACCTCTCCCTTATGAACTGATTGGACAGCATGACGGCGGCAACCAGAGCCTTGTCTTCGTAGCGTACGCCATGAAACGTCTCGTATTTGGAGCGCAGCCCTTGCAGAATCTCGGTAGCTTCAGCAACAGGCGGTTCGGCCACGTCTACGCTCTGGAACCGCCGCTTCAGGGCACCGTCCTTTTCGATGTAGTTCCTGTACTCGTCCACCGTCGTAGCACCAATGCACTGCCAGAAATTCAATCGTTAAGAGTTGTGTTTTAAGAAAACATGGAGACTACCAAGTATTACATTACGAAGAGAAATAGAAGAGAACTTTAATTTCTCCTCTGGCCAGAGCTGGCTTCAGAATGTTGGCAGCATCCAAGGGGCCGGAGCCACCTGCTCCAACCAAGGTATGCAATTCGTCGATGAACAGAATGATGGCTCCTTGGCTTGATTTCACTTCGTCAATCACTTTGATAAGCCTCTCCTCGAATTCTCCTCTGTGCGCAGCTCCGGCGATCAGGCGTCCCATGTCTAATGAATATATCTGATGATTGTGGGAGTGGTTATTGATAATGATACGTCATATTGTTGGTTGTGTTAAGTAAGATTGTATGAAGAAGGGGGAAAACATCTCATAATATGTACCTTCTTCCCAAGAAGCTTTGGAGGGACGTCGAGAGCAACGATTTTCGCAGCGAGTCCCTCGATGATAACCGTCTTGCCAACCCCAGGGTCTCCAACCAGACATGGGTTGCATTTTTTGCGCTTACAGAGGATCTGGGTCACCCTTTCGATTTCCTGCTTGCGTCCAGTCACAGGATCAAGCTTGCCCTGCAATCCAATAGATGAACAGAATTAATGATCAGAAACAATGGTAAACTAGCTAGAAGGGATTCAATCAGGTTGGAAGGATTCTTAAATATTCTTGCCTCCTGAGCAGACTTTGTTACATCGTTGCCGTACTTGTCGAGAAATTCAGTCAGTAGATCAGCACCTTGTTGCTTCTTCTCCAACTGTTCCATTTTTCTCTGTATAGTAGGAGGTGGCTTACTGTCTTACTAGTTTGATGTTGTGAATGAATGAATGAGTTGAAAGCCAATGCATCTATTTATACATGGTGGGTAGAAGAAGAGAGGTCGCAAATGATATAGTGATTGGAGTTCCCCAAAGGCGTAATAGCACCACAGTTAACGAAGGAGCATATATAGGAATATGGAAACTTTCATTTTTGTTAATTAATTCAAGTTTGGTTACAATCTTCAATCCCCTTTGCATTGCATGGTCAGTGCGCTGGGAATTTCAGGGAATTATTTTCCCTTTCCCGTTGTTGTATTCGTATAGATTCCTGCGTGGCTTATGATTACCAATTTTTTGTAGTTTGATTAATTAAATTGACACATTAATACATTAGAGTGTTTCTTTCTTAAGCCTTTTTTTTACTAATTTTCTTAAGGCATTATATTCATATAAGATATATATATATATATATATAGTTTCAGAACGTATAATTTTGAATTTTGGGTTTTATGTCTAAAATATAGAAACTTGAGGCTATTGTTTCATGCCTAAACAATTATTCGTCGCTTTTACTTTGGGAATAATGTGGTTCATATTGGGTTTGGACTTTTGTACTCATGTTTTAAATTTGTTTAAGAGTCAAAAACTCTATTTTGAATTTACAATTCAGTGTGTTAACATTATGAGCAGACATATGAGTGGTTAACTAAAGATTTGATATCGAACCGCCCGTTAATCAGCCGAACCGCATTGGATGAGTGATTAATGACGGTGCATTGTGAATTAATTAACTTGCTAGTTCACTAATTCAATAGTTGAACACTAACATGAACTCAAAAACAATTTATAAATTCAAGACTCTAATTTTTTTTATACTATATATGATACATGTGTTTAATATTACGATGAAAAAAAGGATTGATAGTAAATCTTTCATGATTAATTGATCACACGCTTATATACTGATATACTCTGTTGGTATCGTATTTACCTTTATAAATTCTAAATAGTTCATATCATGTTAATAAATAGTATAATATACCATCATAAATAAATCTCATTATGAATTATAAATGAGACATATATGGTCACATGCTCAAATTCCTAAACCATCCTATTTTTTGAAATATATAATCTAATAAAGCTATGAACCATTAAACCAACTTTGGTAACTTGTGACTGTTCCACGGTCGATGGTGGCGAAGAACATGGAAGAGGGTCAGATCGACTAGAACTAGAGAAGAACTGCAAAAATCATGTGTTGTGGGGGCTCTTGAGTGAGCGAGGATGAAAAGCGAGAATAGGGAGAAAAGAATGGAGCGACAAGGAGAGGTCCATGCAATTCCTCAGTTGTGTGTTATGAGTGTTCGAGTTCGACCTAAAATTTTGATTCCAAATAGAGGAAGGAAGCGACGGTCCCATTCTGGGTAGATTAGCTGCATATTTTTATTTTGGTCAGTTAGTCGCCTAATCTTTCCTAATGTCGATTAATCCTGCTCCAAGTCGATTAATTGTCTGCACATGAACGTCAAATTGTCTGCACATGGTCTTGACGAAGCGTCCTATCTGCCCAGTGCTTAGGCGTACGTGGAATTACACTTTCATGAACCCTGCCAACTTATAAGCTATAGAACAAGTTATTAAGAAGTTGCTAGTTTAGTTAGCTCGCTAGCTAGCCACACATTGCTGAGCCAACTCATGAGCTCAAAACTAAATCAAACTAGTTCGCGAGCCTCACAACTTTGACTCGTTAGTAAACGAGCCCGAACATCAAATCAAGCTTAGTTACAACAATAGCTAACTATTTCCAAACCATAGTTATTTGTGGGAGCTAGTGGAACGTAAACGACTTAGGTCGTCTTTGGAATGGAATTACGAAGAATCACCTGATACAAATATAACATGTGGAAACAAGCATTAACAACTTCTCATTATCACATAACCAGGCATATGTGATCAAGTAGCTAGCCAAACTGCCTTGCAGTCTTTATTGAGGAAGATTTATTCAGCAGAACAAGTGACGAAGGGCGCCACAATGGTGTAATGGTAGCTAGGAATTGCATCTAAGTTCAGGAAGATGCAGGGGGCCGGGGGAACTAGCTAGCAAGCTGTCTAGCTTAATTAGAGTTGGGAGTTTGGATGAGGAAAGCCATGCACTGGACCTGTTGGATGTTGTCGAAGGCGAGGCAGCGGATGTAAGCATTAGGGTAAGTCTGCTTGCATTGCTCAATCTCGTTCAGCACCTGGGATGAATCGTTGCAACCGAACATCGGCAGCTTCCACAGAGTCCAGTACCTGCCGTCGTAGTACCCGGGCATCCTGCTGTTCTCCCTGTACACATATCCCACCTGCACTCAAACATTCATACCAACGACCATATTATCAATCCTTTCTTTCGGTTTTTCAATTAGTGATGTATCATAGAAGATCGATTCCAGTTCTGTGGTAAAGCCAACCCTGATGCAAAGAGTTGAACTTTGTCGTGTTATTGTTTAAGATACAAAAAGGTGAGTATTTAGCAACAAGGGGCGGTGGCGCAGTTGGTTAGCGCGTAGGTCTCATAGCTACTGAGTGATCCTGAGGTCGAGAGTTCGAGCCTCTCTCGCCCCATAATCTTTTTTCCTAACTTTCTCCTCTTTAAAAGTTAAGGGGTTGTTTGGTATACGGATCTATTAAGACTGGATGAATGGTTTTAAAAATACTGGATTGGACTTTGAATCTCACAAGTCACAACCCATAATTCACTAATCAAACAAAGTGGTTCAGTCAATGGTAATTTCAATTTCCAAATCACAGTGGTCACAATCTATTCAAAAACTTATCTAATATAATACTCAATCATCAGTCATCACCAAACACACCCTAACTAATTGCGCATAAAACACGAACAAGGGCTTGGCCAGTTGGCCGCCTATAACCTGGAGGTCCCACATTCAAATCTTTTAAATAGTACATTAATGACAACAACATGAAATATATATCACCCTTATAAAAAAATAAATAAAAACTAATTGCGCATAAACTTTTTGTGGTGTAGTGATTAAATAAGTTACCTCGTCAAATTCAAGGCAAGGAATCCAGCCCTTCTTGATCATGTAATCAATCTCCTTAGCGACGGAGTCCTGGGACAGCGGAGGAAGGTAGGACAGCGTCTCGAACTTCTTGTTGTCGATCGGGTTCCACGTCTTCATGCAGCAAACCCTCGAACCGTTCGACACTGCAGCAGCCTTCCTCCTCCACGCAACATCCTTCCCCGAGAAGTAGAGCTGCTTCGTCGTCGCCGCCGACGAGTTGGATTTCAGGCCGTGGTATCCGGGGAGCGCGCCAACGGACATCCCTGCCGCCGATGACATTCTTACTTTCTTTCTCTTTCTCTCTCTCTCTCTCTCTTTTCTTTCTAGCTAAGGGAGATAGTGATGGACTTTGAGGAATGTGTTCAATACTTGAATTGATGCGATTGCATGCGTCGTGAGAGCGTTGGAATTTGTGAATTGAAGCGATGATGTGGTGAGCAGTTGATGTGTGAACGCCTTTACTAGGAAGGAAGACGACACTTGGTTTAAGGCGATGACGGCAGAATTATGGTGGGGGTGACATTTCTTTTGGTTATTTGCTTCGGTTGCTCCGTCATCACAACGGAGAGCATCTCTATGACCCCAAAACGAAAGCACTGTCTGTCATCGTCTTTCTATCCGTCAGGCCAGGCCCAGTTGTCGGCCCTCTGAAGAAGGCCTGCTTTGCGGGTCAGCCCAGTTGCCATAACTGGCCTAAGTTTCGGATGGATTTCCTTCTCATGCTTAGATTCGGGTACCCCTCCTTTTATAGGGGTGGCTATACGGTCCGGTCCGGTTAAATTGGTCCAAATTGATCCGGTCCGGTTAAATTGGACCAAATTTATCCGGTCCTAGTCCGATCTTTTCGGGAATATAAGGATCAAAGATTTGATTGGATACAGTCCGGTCCGGTCCCAATTTTATCTTGATTTTAGGTGTTAGGGGTCTCTTATCCGGTCTTTTACCTCAAATCTAAGCCCGAATATGAGATTGCATTGTTTGCTATCCGGTCCCAGTCCGGTCCTGGTCCGAGTTATACGGTCCGGTTTCGGGTAAAACCAAACAGTCCGGGACCAAATAGCCAGCCCTATTCTTTTATATGGTTGCGAGACAGAGTTGGAGGGCGTTAGTCATGGCAAAGAAACCCCCAAGCCGTAATTATGATCTTCTCCCTGAACACGGTGATGGGTCACAACAAGGATTGTCATTGTTCTTGTATTCCCCCTTTAGGAATCAGATGGTAAACAACCTTCCCACATGGTACTGTTAGTAAATGGTATATATCCACGATTGAACTTCTCCCAACAGCTCGAGTTATTGGGATCAATTGGTTCTTAACATGGTAAGAGCCTTCTGTGACCGTGAGGTCTTCTGTTCAATTCCCGGTGACCCTATCTGTTTCTGTTATTTTTGTTAAGCACATGGTGTCTGAAACTGTGCCTGTCCAAACTCCAAGCCTATCTGAATGACTTGAGTTTGAAGGGGGTGTTAATAAAACGATATATGATCCACGATTGAACTTCTCTCAACAACTCGAGTTATTGGGATCAACTGGTTCTCAACATGGTATGAGAGCCTGATTCAAAAACCTATTAGAAAAAAATCCTAAACTTCTTTTTTTCCTCCGCCGCCCATCATGAGTGCACAATCGCCTGGAAACTGATCATTGTTTCTGTTGTTGATTCAATCTCTTTCCCTTATTATTGTTCCTCTCTTCCGTAAGTTCCGTGGTTATTTGTCCAAGTTTGTCCATGCTAATCAGCTCTGTTGGTTGGCAAGAATAACAGCTCCCAGTGATTAACAAATTTTGGTCGTCGTCATGCCTTCGTCCGTATCCATCTCACAAGTGCTCGTTAAAGTGGAGAATGAAGGACTTTAACTAGCGCAAACTGGGTATATAAGCTTCTTCGTCACGTGAATTTGGGATTCCAGTTTAGAATGGATTGTTGGTGGATTTGAAGTAATTATAACTGGATTTTGGTATTGGTATGGGTTACTGGATTCTGTTTTTATTGGTTGGTTATGATGGAGAATGCAAAGGATTTCAAATGAAGTCGTCCAAGCGCGTCTCGGTTTGGTACAACCATAGGTTTCGTCCCTTTGGTTTCGGTTTGGAGGTGTTGTTCGGAACACCTTAGTTTGAAATATTGTTCGGAATATCTCAACTTGATAAATGCTATTCGGAGCATTTTTTATTTCTGTTTCTGTTTCGACGATGCTATTCGGAGCATCTTGATGGAAAAAATCCCAAGTTACACATGGTTTTAAAAAAAAATCTCAAAATACACACGTTATGAAAATAATTCCCAATCTACGCATGTTTGGGCCATCACCGCTGTCGACGAAGACAGTGATTGCATCACCGCTGTCGACGAAGACAGTGATTGCATCACCGCTGTCGACGAAGACAGTGATTGCATCACTACAGTACACGGCCGCGGTGAAGGCCTGACCAGCGTCGAAACTTTAAACAAACGTAACTTTGTGCTCGGTTATCCGATCGTAGCGAAAGTTTTTTTGATTTCGCATAATTTTTCGAGATCTTGCAAGCCGCAAATTGCCGTAGGCGGTTTGGTCCCGCCTTCATCTCGAAAATATGTCGTTTGCTACCCCGAACGAGCCTTTTTTCGATTTCGTCAAACTTTGAACGACCATAACTTTGTGCTCCACAATCCGAAAATCATGAATTTTTTTTGATTTCGCATAACTTTTTAAGGACTACAATTTTTAGTAGGAGAGAATTTTCAAAAAATGAATTATTTATGGATATAAGGGGTTTTGGGAATAACTTTACCTTCCTTTTCAGGAATCCAAGTACATTCCGAAAATATGTCTATGATAAAAAATGTAGTCCTTAAAAATTTATGCGAAATCAAAAAAAAATTCATGATTTTCGGATTGTGGAGCACAAAGTTATGGTCGTTCAAAGTTTGACGAAATCGAAAAAAGACTCGTTCGGGGTAGCAAACGACATATTTTCAAGACAAAGGCGGGACCAAAACGCCTACGGAAATTTGCGGCTTGCAAGATCTCGAAAAATTATGCAGAATCAAAAAAAATTTCGCTACGATCGGAGAACTGAGCACAAAGTTACGTTTGTTTAAAGTTTCGACGCAGGTCAGGCCTTCACCGCGGTCGTGTACTGCAGTGATGCAATCACTGTTTTCGTCGACGGCGGTGATGCAATCACTGTCTTCGTCGACAGCGGTGATGGCCCAAACATGCGTAGATTGGGGATTTTTTTCCCATCTTGATAGTTGTGTTACTGTTCGGAGCATGTGGTTTTGTTTCTGTTTGGACGATGCTGTTCGGAGCATCCTGATAACCATGATGCTATTCGTAGCACGTGGTTCTGTTAGTTCGACGGACTAGACGATTTTGGCAAAACCTTTTGTTATCTCCAGCTTATCACCATCGACGTTTCATGAGGCATTGGACATAGTCTTCATCGACATCGGCATATTTGGCGGAGCAGTTGTGTTTTCATTTTTTTTGTCACATTGTTTGTAGTAGTTTGTGTCGTTTTTTGTTTCGATTTTCAAATTGTTGGTAAGTAATTACCATCAATTTGGGGAGGGTATTAGAGTATATGTAGTACGAGCCGTATTATGTTATACTACGAGTACTGTTATGTAATTGGGCAGAGTTATATTCCTTATCAGAGTCGTATTAGTGCTCGGGTTATTATAGAAGTCAGTCTCTGTACTCTATATAAACCCTATGTGATTTCAGTAATAATACACAACAGTTTCCACCGTATTTTCGATTTCCCAACATGGTAACCCGAACACTAATACGACTCTGATAAGGAATATAACTTTGCCCAATTACATAACAGTACTCGTAGTATAACATAATACGGCTCGTACTACATATACTCTAATAGGTACGGCCCAGGAAAATTGGTTGCGGCCTCCTTCGCTGATGATGATGATAACAATGGTATCATTGTCTTTGCAGTCTCCTTTCCTCGCCGCCCAATGAACCATAGTGAGATCACAGTCAGCACATGCCGGGTGGTACTCAACAAGACAGGGGCGGCAGCGGCAACTACTGGTAATTATTGGGCCAAAGAACCAGCTTTTCGTTTTCCTTCCTTGGACAATGATGGGCGTTCAACATCCCAGCTCAGCTTGCAGTCAGTGGTGTACTTGAAGGGTACAGCAACTGCCTCGACTGTCATTATTAGGGGTGACAGTTCGATTATTTTGGTTATAACCGGTAACCGATCGGTCGGTTATCGGTTAACCGAAATAACCACCTTCTCTACTGAAAACCAATCAAAATAGGCTTTGGTTTCTCGATTATCTCGGTTATCGGTTAACCGAACCACTTTTAAAACCAAAAACCATTTTGTCCAGCCTCCGATAACCGACCGAAGTTCGATTATTTCGGTTACCGGTTAGTGGATAACCGGCCGGTTAACCGGTAACCAAACACCCACCCCTAGTCATTATAGTGAAAGGGAGAAAGTGAATGCTAAAGATGATCAACAGGTGAAGGGTGATATGAACAGAAATGTAGTGAATCAAGGCATTCTCCTTTCCAACAGCTCCGTGATGGGTGACGGTAATGCATTATCACCACGAAGCCGAAGAATGAACTCTTCATACGTGTTCGTGCCACAATGATTTTCCTCCTTGCAATGGAAATTATTCTCACACACGAATGCTCACTCAGGGCGCCTGGGTCCTGGACAAGAGTGCACAACAGGCTTGTAAGACTCGTTAGCACTCCGACGCCTAAGTTAGTTGCCTTTCCAGAGAGATAAGTAGAGGAAAAGTTTTAACGAGAGAAGCCAACATACTTAAATGCCACCTATCAAGCACTATTTATACTCCTCAGAACTCCAATCAGATTCCTGAAAATTTACCATTCGTCAGCACTTGCATTAAATACTTAGCACGGCGCAACGTTTGCGCGCTCTGCTACAATGTCAGCTTTCCTTTGGTCTGTCAGGGCGACCAGACGGGGTCCACTCGAAGGTTGTACTCTTTTGTCTCCACCTCTTTTTGTCACTTTGCGCCCCCTTCATCAGTATGTGGGTTCAACATAGTTTCTCCTCTCCTTACTTGGGCCACAAAACTGTCCCACTTCTTATATGGGCCTGGTTCTCTCGGGGCCTATCCATATTCTCTCAATAAACCTATCTCTCAACGGGCCTTTCTATATTCCCCCAACAATTTGTCATCTTCTTTTTGTATTGACGTTTGTTTATGGGATGCATACTGACTTTAGTGACGATGTGAGTGTTGGAGATTGTGAAGCGATGATGGGAAGATGTGGGGTGCAGTTTGTGTGTGAACGCCTTCTCCTTAACTAGGAAGATGACACTTGGTTATTTGCGTCGGTTGCTCCGTCATCATCACAACAAGAAACTTGGGAAATGTTTCTGCAGCTGCAGAAAATTAGATGTAATCTGGATGATTTGCTTGACTGTAATTCACCGGTGGACTTCGTCGGAATCAGAGAGCGATTGGCCAACGAAGAAGTTGGTTTGCTGTCGACATGGGGATGGAGGAATGATAGAACCAAGGATTTGGCTCTATCTAGTGATAGGAAATTAGGACATCAATTAGGGATTGATCTCTCAATTAGAACTATAGATTTGGAGTTGGGAGTTGAATTAGAGAACAGAGGGGAAGAGAAGTAGTGCTGCGACAGCCGACAACAGCTAAGGAGAGGGGAAATGAGGTTCTGCCGTTCTGGCTAGGTAGAGGAAGAGAGAGATAGTAGAGACGTAAATAGGTTTATAATTCTGCTTACTGAAAATAAGTCCACTAGTTCACTATTTATATAATTCGCTAAATACCAAATGCTACCCCGAATAATAAAACCCACAAATAATCACCAATAATATAAAAAAACTCATAACAAATAGCATACCGACAAAATGACCAAAATACGTAATAGTTCTTGTTTCCATCAAGGAAGCGCCCGACAAAGTGTGTTTGAAAGAAGCATTGGGTGTATTGTTCTTTGGGAATTGGGTTCAAAGAAGAAACCCTAACAGTGGCATTTTGTGTAAAAGCGTCCTGGCGTTTCAACTATTGGGCCTCCAAGAAAGTGACGGCCACAGGGACTTTTGGTTTCCTCAGCTGAGGGACAACTTGATCGAACCCGCATACTTTTTTAACATACGTCCGCGGCTGATGGTCGAGGAAAAGGTCGTGTTTTTTTATCTTTGTTTGAGCAAGTCTGAATTTCTCCCAAGAGCTCCGCCGCTGATATTCCCATGAAGCCCTTTCTCGAAGTTTTATTACAAGGTGATGTTAATGAATTTGTCCTTCTCTTTCGGCCATCTTTTACCATCTCTCATGGTCTGCAACATAACAACCATCATCAGCAGAGGAATGAACATCATCCTCCCCTGCACCAAAGTCCAACTTTTCCATTGTTCTCGCACTGATGTGTCTTCCTTGAGACATTTTTTTGTGGTAAGTTGGTTTGTTGTTCAACTTTGTGCTATGCATTTGGTATTTTGATTGACAAATTGGTTATATTATTGTTTTGGTTCTTATTGAGATAGACCAAATCTACAGTCTCGATAATCTTCCAGTAAATATAATGATTGCTTCTAGGAGACAGTTTAGTTGAAGTTGAACTAAAAAGCCATAATGACTTTGTAAATCAGCTATATGTTGTTTTAGCTTATAGGAACCACAAAATGTGATTTTAGTTATGTCGCAAACATACAAGGTCTATGGCTTCTACGAGACAGTTTTTTTAAAATTGAAGGTGTATTGCTCATCTCAAACTACTTGTCTTAAATCTTAAATCTTATCTTAATCTTAAATCTTAAAATATAATAAAGCATATTGATAAAAAGCCCCAGACCTTTTTAGGCTCCCCCGTGAATTTCAGGTTATCCCTTGTTTTCTTCATGGCTTCTAATTGTACTAGCCTATCACCCGGCCCCTTGGCCGGAGATAGCCCCAAAAGAATTGGTAGCAGAACTGTTGCGAATATCTACACATCAGCTTGCGTCTTGAATGCGTCTTTGCTCGGCCCGTTGGTCTGTTGTGAAGTAATCACTATGAATAGATTTTGGTAATAATTAAGTAATGGTCAGTCATTTTGCATTTAAAAAATATTAGTATCGATACCCACAGTTACATCACGAAAGATTTAGAAGTATTTCATACATTTAAAAGCACTATAGTGTTGATGAAAATACATATAAATTATATGAAGTAAGGAAGTACCATATTTTTTTTTGGCAAATAATATTGACACTTTACACAACCCAGTCCATCAATTCATATTTCTTCATGAATTTACTTGCCCGACATCAACTACAATCCTGATACTATGTGCTTCCCAAGATTAAAAAAAAACAAATATTAATATTTAATAGGATGACAACTGACAAATGCTAGACGAATCCTTTTTCTGGAGGGGCATCTTAAATCGAGATCCAGAAGACCATTGAATCCGCACCGCAACTGTAAGTTCATAAGCTCTAACACAAAACCCAGGAGAATCAGTTAACCTATATTAACATTTCCGAAGCTGCAGTTTGACCCTTTATAAAACAAATAATGCATCTGAAACTTAGTTGTCGACACTTCCCGGTTCTAGCTTTACAGCCTACAGTGTAGCAAATAGATAATTCGGGCATGAACATATGGGTTGGGAAAATGGCAAGTCTGCTGGTGTATACAGAAAAGAGCACATCAATTTTTAAAACAAAGGAAATATAATATATCCTACCAACATATATAAAACAAAAGCACTTCCACACTGCAACATACTGCATATATCCTACCAACATACTGCGGAAGACCATTGAATCCGCATCACCTGTAAGTTCATAAGCTCTAACACAAAACTCAGGAGAATCAGTTAACTATATTAACATTTCCAAAGCTGTAATCCTGATACAAAATTGTTAAATTCACGCCCAACAATTGAGCTATTGTGCAATTTTGGGTTTGGAACAGTCATTAGTAAATTGGAGCGGGCTCAAACTATTTGCCACACATCCTACATATAAGTTCCTAATTATCATAATCCCTCGTCCGGATGGCCCAAAAGAGTTTGCAACTCAACCATCCGAAAGTTCTAGCAATATATGGGTCATCCAACAACTATGTATAATTGCCTACTATATATGTACATTAATTAAGAAAGCAACGCATAATTGCCTACTATATATCTACATTAAGAAAGGAAGGTATATTTGCCTCACAAAACCTTCAGAAACTCCATAAATAAATAAAGCCACGACCTTTGACCAACTACTTTCAGTAAACCATTGGCAAGAATAACTTGAAAACAACCAAATCACATTAATCTTCCACATCGTTCCACGGCCCGATCGAATCACAGCTGGTATTTTTTTCTCAGTTACCACTTACCATCTTGTCGTAGTTGTACCACTACAATTTCTACTTCACAAAACAGTTATAAAATATTAAAGTATGATGCACTGACAAAGAAAGAAGACTCATTCACCAGTAAAGAGCATCGGTCAAGATAACCAACAATGTAGCATACATGAGTTATCTTTGGTTTCTGTAATAGGTTCGAAAAACCCCAACAAAGCTCCAATTATTTCGTAAAGCTTAAAACCAAAATGGGAATGGAAGAACGAAGTAAAAGAATAAACTTTGGTACCTAAAGCTGGGTTTGCCAGCTGCAAGTCTTCTGCACGCAAGACTAAAACCATTAAAACTGTTTTAAATGTGTCGTAGAAAGTTAAAAAAAAACACCAGTTGCGAGTTTCACACTGCAATCCTAATCACAGGATTTCTCTGCTAAGGTTTCCTTCTTTGTAGAAACCAAATTTTTTTATCACTTATTTTTTTGAAGAGCAATCAAAACCAAAAGAAGGGGTAAGCACTAATTAGAGTATGACAGTCTCTGAATTCTCGGAAACTTAACATTTTATTTTGGTCATAGTTATCAATGCTTCTTCTAACTGCTTCATTACATGCATTAATCATAACTGATCTGTGCACACAACACTGTCATAGACTGCTAGATCAAACTTATGCTGCTAAAACTGGATGATTCCCACCAAGATATAACCATTCACACAACAATAATGGATAAGAAACACCAAGCGTGCATCGTAAATTCTCTGAAGCTAGTGTCAAACCTGAGAGTTGCTTTGGAACCAAATGCTTGTGCCAAGAGTATATCTGCATCGAACATCATACCAATTGGCCGGTGATATGTAAGTATTTGTGTGAACGAAACAATTTATAAGATTGCAGGTATCAGAATGCAGTTGAATGAGTTTAGTATTCTAGATTCCTAGGTCTGTACCAGCCACTCAATAATGTCTTGCCATTATGACCATGTAAGAGTAAACAAATAGCTTCCTACTACTATGTTGCAGATGCCTGAACATGACAACTCAATGAAAAGGTTTCCAGTATGATAAAATTTCAGGTAAGAATAGATAATCTGCTCCTTTAGCAGAGTGATAAAGATTGATAATGTTCGTCAGTTCTATGAGCGAAAAGAAGCATCATTTGAAGACTAGTATATACAGGTTTAGAGATTATTGTTTTATGTTTGGAAGTCACAAATGTTATGATTATTTTAATAATCTATAATGCAGCCTTGTTATCAGTACAGGTAACTAAAAAGGGATTGGATTCTATTGAATTTGGTAAACGAAAATAGTTGGCTAAACATACATCATATTGATGCTAAGAAGACTAACCGAACAAATGACGTAATCTACAGCAGGATGTGGTTTCATATTTCAGCAAGAGGTCACGGATAATGATAGAATAAGAGCTACTGGCAGGACAAATTTTGGGTCAATGACAGGACAACCACCTGCATCAAGGAGCTAATGGCGAGATACTATAGAATTGTAATGAAGGAACCCACACGGGATATAAGTTGAATGAATTTGAGATTAAGACGCAGACTTCAGTGTCTGATTCAGCACCCACACACCATCCTAAGCTAGAGTGTACTTCCATTTGCATTCATCTATTGATTGTGAAGAAGAAAACCATATCCAAAGATTCTACGTAGAGGCAACCGGTAATAAAGCTTACCCTCAAAGGTAACCCTATTGAGATTACCTTTCTTGGATTATTCAAAGATAAAACAAACCTGTGAATAATACAATCGCCGACACAAATTCAGGGACCCCAACAGGTGTTTGGCGGCGATCCGAGCAGCAGGGAAGCAGTTACCATTCTTTTGGATGACTTCTTTCTACTTATATTCCGGTTTGAAGCCCCTTTTTTTTGTCGTTGAAATGGGTTGTTTATTTGCTATTTTATGATATTGACCATTACACAACTTATCAATTTTTATGTATAGCTTTTTGTTTGTTACGGATATAGAGATTGACGTTTTTTTTAATTATAAGAGATTAATTTAAGAATTAAAAGGTATCGGTTAAGGTTTTTATCTAATGTTTTAGTACTGAGAATAATATACTCGTTAATGACTTCAAATATTGTGAAATTATAAGGGTAATGTCTATTTTTTATGTAAACATTTTTCATATTCTTTTATTTTATCCAAACTTATTAAAATGCTATTAGTTAGTCAAATCTTTCATAATGCATCAAAATATTAGCTATTTTTACGTTATCGTTAATAATTTTGTAACTCTATTCTTAGTTTAAATACCAAAATTTTGGAATATTGACCTTCATATGTCTCTT
The DNA here is from genome assembly GCA_964030455.1 of Linum trigynum. Lineage (NCBI taxonomy): Eukaryota > Viridiplantae > Streptophyta > Magnoliopsida > Malpighiales > Linaceae > Linum > Linum trigynum. The sequence goes on from OZ034819.1 coordinate 6,183,731, forward strand.
CCAAGTCGATATCATGTTGCCAAGTCAATATTACTAACAAAATTGCTAACTGGAAGTTAACATTTGGTGAATTCTTAATATTTTGATAGGTTTGCTAATAAAAAAGAATCTGAAAAAGGTTGACTAATAAATAGTTATTACTCAAGCTATAAATAACAAATAGGGGAGCTATGATGCACTTACCAAGTGGTTACAATTTTCACAACATTTAAATTCAACAAAATGTTTTTCCTACAAAACACGAGATTTTTTATAATGATAAAAATCAAGGATAGTAAAAAGGAGTTTGATTGGAAAAGTCAGCGATAATGTAGTTTATCGTGAAACCGTGGTTCAACCATTTTATACCGTTAAGTACCGCCTATCGGTTTAGCTTTCGGTGAGAGGTTTTCTGATTGAACCGTCAGCAATATATAGTTTATTGTGACTAGATTGCTGCTTCCGCATAGCATATATTCAGATATTCTTAGAGTTTGGTTTGGTTGTAGTAAGCTTCCACTATTGACTTTATGCAAACTGGGTATGGCAGTATGGCTCATGTTTGCCATCACGTCAATTTGGATTGCACTTTGGATTCGTTTGTTCCGGTTGGTGAATCTGTAGTAGTTGGATTTCTTGAGACAGTAGTTTGGAAACAAGTTCATTATTTGATTGTTTTGGGTGTCGGTTGAATTTCTCAATATTGTTTGGAATATTGCGTTGAAATTATTGGCCTTTGCAAATATTGAACCTTTTGCTGTTGTCACTACTCTACTTTGTGTGCGAATAGGTTGGTTATGATGGAGATTGCAAAGGTTTTTCAGCGGGAGTCCTTTAAGCTCGTCTTGGTTTGGTAATAATCATAGGTGTCGACCCTTTGGTTTTTTTGTTTTGGTTTTGGAGGTGTTGTGAGATATTGTCCGGAATGACTCGATTTGATAAATATTGTTCGGAGTATTTTTGGTTTCATTTCGATGATACTATTCGGAGCATCCTGATCATCATGTTGTTCGGAGCACATAGTTATGTTTCCGTGACAATAAAATTTTCAGGTCACTGCTCTTCCTTATTGGAGTATCTTCCTTCGTGATCGTGACTTGGTTTTGCTGCTTCCTTCTGTACGGATATGTGACGAGTGATCTATTATTTTGTTAGCCACTTGGTTTGACGGACTAGATGACTTTGGCAAGAACATAACTTTCGTGATCTTCGGCTTATCACCGTAGAAGTTTCACGAGGCATGGGACTTGGTCTTCATCAACATCGGTATATTTGGCGGAGCAGCTATGTTTTTTGTTGTTTTTTTCGATCACATTGTTCGTTTGTTCATAGTCATTTATGTCATTTTGTGAGTTATGATTGGCAAGGAAGACAGCGACAGTGAAGGATTTATATAATTGGTTTCTGATTCCGGAATTCCAACAAATTTGGAATGGAGCTTCAGAAGTCCAATGGAGAGTGTCGTCCGGACTCCGGACACGATCAAGCTAGCTGCCAAAATCGTCTTCAGATTTTTGGTTCGTAGATAGATACACTGCTTGGTTCAATGTTATTTTTAACGCGATTTTTCACGGGAAGCCCGACCCAGACCTTATGCTGGTCTGACCAACAATACAGGATCTCAAAATATTTGGGCCTCAATCTGGCCCATCCATTAATACATTACATGTTAAAAAAATAGGGTAATGTCAGAATTAGTTAAATATTAATTTTTAATTAGCAATTTTATTAGTAATATTGGCTTGTTATTATGAGACTGACTTAACTAAAAAGAGTTATAAAATTATTAATGATAACGTAAAAATTATAAATATTTTAATGTATTATGAAAGAGTTGGATAATTAATAGCATTTTAATAGGTTTGGATAATATAAAAAAATATATAGCCGAATGGAGTTATGGAATTGGAGAGGCAATGGACCCGGACCAGACCGAAATTAGATGGGCAGAAGGGGCCGGTGAATTGGATGGCCACAAATACTTTGTTTTTTTTTTTTTTTGGCCGATTGTGTCCTTGCATTCTCACCAATTTTTGCAGGTATTTTGCTGTGAAATTTGAATTAGTGTTAGTTGAAGGGATTTTGATTGGAAATTTGGATTAGGGTCATACTAGCTTTGATCCGGGCCATTTGCCGGGTGAGTTTCATTTAAACATTAAATTAATTTTGAAAATTTTTGTTCATATTCTTGAAACTCTCGTTAATCTCGTGCATACACTACATTTATATCAAATAATTTGTTGTCATACTTGAATTATTTTTCATATATTATTAAAAATTTGTTGTTCTTTGTGTATGACCCGAATGTATGACTCGTAAATATACATAGCTAATTTAGTCCCTCCAAGGACACCCACGATATTGATACGATATAAGTTAATTTATAAGTGAAAACATACAACTACAACTCTTAATTGAGATATATATTAACTTTTGGCTAAATGTATAACATGATCATGTTATAATATTTCAATTTTTTTATCATTAAACTCATAATAGTTCATTTATCCAATCTTGAATCAGATGGAAATATAGTTTTTAAAACCATTTTATTTTCAAATGGTGGTTCATGAAATCTCGGTACATGAAACACTAAAAATAAATATCTAAACAATACATTTCATTCCATAATATTCGAAATTTCAAATAAGGTACAACTAATGTTTAAAATATTGGGACTGAACCTCACCCAACGTAATCAAATTATTATGCATGTGAACACTATTTGGTAGTGCATATGAAATATAATTTTTTTTATTATAAACACGGTGATAAACTTATATATAGTTTAAATATATAATATATGGTAGTAATATTTTTAGATGGTAAGGAATATAATTATATCTAAAAGGTATAAATATTTTATTTAAGGATAACACATGTAAAGGAAAAAACGTAAAAGTAAACTAAAATTGCAAAAGGAAAAAAAAAAACAAATCCGAAAATGGAGGAAGCATTAACCGAGGGATAGATATTTTTTGTTGGTTGAATTTTTTTGTTGAAATAATTTGATTGGCTAATGGCTGTGCTGACCGTGGATGCGTCAGGAAAGGAGAAATTTGAATGAAACCCTTTTGGGAAACTCCTTATTATTTTTTTTAGATTTTTAATTTTGATTTGATTAGGACCCCCGAATATCATAATTAGCCCAAGAGTCATGTCCCATGTTATCTTCCTCTGCTGGAATATTTGGAAGGCAAGAAATGAGTGTTTTTTCAAGAATCGGATCCCTTTGCATCCGAATGTGATTATGAGAACATACAAGGAATTAACTGAATGGACAACCTGTCCGAGGATTCCCCTCCTTTGCTCTCCTTCTCCTCAGCTCAGGGGAGTCCACTCACTCACTTCTCCACCGCCAAGCAATCATAATTTGGTGATTCACTGTGATGGGTCGTTTTTAAACGACTCCCAGCCGGCGACATTGATATGGTGTTGTTGTCATTAACAATCATGGGCAAGTGTGTGACGGGCGAGCTGACACCCTCCTTTGTTCCACCCCGTTCGAAGCCGAAACAAAAGCTCTTTTGGAAGGTCTCAAATTAGCTCAAGAATATGGCACTGAATGTGTTGTCCAGTCTAACTGCCAGACGTTAGTCAAAGCTCTTAATCAAGATTCTAGAAGTTGGCCATGGCGAGGAGCAGCCTGGATTAATGGATCCATGATTTCAGTCCTAAGAGCAAACCCTAAAATCAAGGTCAAGGCAATTTCTCGTAAATATAATGTCAGAGCAGATTGGGTTGTGCGATCACTTGCTAGATCTTCTTTCCCAGATAACTGAATTAGTGTTCTTGCTCAAATTTCTAATTTTCTTCGAGACTTGTAACCTCAATCTTCGTATTGGTGATGTGATGGAATAAAAGTTGAACCTTATTGTAAAAAATATATATATATATATATATCATGATTAGCCCTAAGAAGCAGGATAGGGAATGTTCTTAATGCCCCGTTCACTTCTCATTTTGTTTTCTGTTTTTTGTTGTGAAAATTAAAATCAAGAAACAAACGGCAAGAAACGTGTTCACTTCTGATTTTGTTTTCGTTGGAAAAATTGATTTGGCACAAATGAGGAAGCTAGAAGGAAACCATTAAAAGTCGTTTCCTGGAAATGTTGGGGCGGGTTATTCTCCCATTCCCAGTGAAAAATGAACATTGTGAGGTCTTCAGTTCGATTCCTCACAGCGACAAATTTTTTTTGCTTCTCTGCTCTTTTCCCAAAAGCTCCCCTTTTGCCCACTAAAAATCCTACGACCAGCCAAACTCCAGCCCTCTCCTCCAAAGCGTCACATCATCTTCCCACTTCCCCTGCAACCCACTTTCATCTTCCCTTCCCTCGCCATCTGCTTCCTCTCCACAACCATCATCTCCTCTCCGGCGACAACCAGCCCCGCGTCTGAGAAGAGAAGCAGCGCCGTCGAATCCTTCCTCCAGCCGGCGAAATCAAGCAGCAGCGAATTTGCTCTGGGGGGAGAACGCGAATCCTATTGACTGACCCTTTCACACTAGTTTTGAAACAATGAGCTTCAAGCTATTAATTGGGTGAAGTGGAAACAGATTCACCCACCATAACACTGCGATTATAAGCTCTGACCAGGTGATGGAGATCGCCGATTAATTGCGCGATTGTTGAACTGAAAGAGGAAGAAACTACCAACAAACAACGTAATAAGGCTATGAGATGCAGAAGTGCTTTGGTTTTGAGGAAGCTAGGATTTTCTGCGCCGGGAAGATTCGGCGACCAACAGTCAACGGGGACCTGGACATACCGGCCCCGGAAGAATCAGATTGAAGAAAAGCATCCATGGCCTGGAAGCTTCTGGTTGATAGATAGGGATTATTAATTTATTGTCTTTTTTCCTATCGTATATCAACAAAACAGTGGGCTTTTGGAATAGTATTGGGATGCAACTTGCAAGCAAAAGCCCACTCACCGAAAACTAGCACTTATGTTGTATGTGTAATTGTTCTATATATTTAATGAAAATGATGCATTAGTGTAACATAATGAAACCAGTGTAACGTTGACTAATTATTCATATAAATAATTGAATGCTCCTTTATCTATAGTGTGATGTGTATACGATGTTTGTTCTTGTATTGTGTTGGTGAATAGTTTAAAAACAATGTAATTTGTATTAAAAATTATATAAAGTCATGACTAGAGTTGTATGATATTCAACGAACAAAAATTGTAGTAAACAACAACCAGAAAACAGTATTCAATCATGACTAGTACTTAATTAATATAAGATTTTGTATTTGTATTGTGTGTATTTGTAGTTTAAAAACTATTTAATTCGAATTAAAAATTATAATCATGGCTAGGGTTGTATGATAATCAAGAATCAGAAAACAGAATGAAGCAACTAAACAGGTTTCATTTTCAGAACTCAGCTTCAGGACTTACCAAAATTCTCAGCTAAACAAGGTTTTTTCAGGTTTTGTTTTCCAGAAAATAACAGTTTCGTTTTCATTTTAATTTTGTTTTCTGTTGTGGCAGCTAACTCAAATAGAATGACAAGTAAACCACTATATTACTTTATACATTATATTAAAATACACACTCCGTGACGCAGGATCCACTCTGATACAGCACAACAGTAGCTAGTAGCTGCATACATTACCAGCAAAGAGAGACGCACACTTGAATCATAATGTAAATCAGCTGCACACATTATTGATTGACATCTAGGCCACAAGGTCAAGGACGGAGATGATTAACCAGAGATCTCGATGGCCTTGACGTCAGGCTTCTTGACCTCGGCTTTGGGCACAGTCACGGTCAGCACGCCGTTCTCCATCCCGGCCTTGATCTCATCCATCTTCGCGTTCTCCGGCAGCCTGAACCTCCTCACGAATTTGCCGCTGCTCCTCTCCACGCGGTGCCACGTGTCGTCTTTGTCCTCCTTCTCCACGCGCCTCTCACCGCTGATCTGCAGCACCCTGTCGTCCTCCACTTCCACCTTCACCTCCTCCTTCTTCAGCCCCGGCAGGTCGGCCTTGAACACGTGCGCCTCGGGAGTCTCCTTCCAGTCGATCCTCGTGTTCACGAAGGCCGTATTCTCCCCGCCGCTAGGGATGAGAGCCGACGAGAATGGGAAGTTCGTCGACAAGTCCCTGAAGGGATCGAAAGCGTCCAGGGCCGAGAATGGATCCCACGCGCCGCTGCTGCTGCTGCCGCGGCGGTTCCCGAAGAAGCTTGGAATCAGCGACATTTTGATTTTCGTAAAGATTGGGGAAGTAAGAAAGATTTGCTTTTTGCTTGATTGGATTGCTCGAACTGATTTTGCTCTACCAAAGTGTTTTGCTGAATTTGATTGGGTAATCGGAAGGGGGCTACTGCTATTTATTCATACGAACGCAGAGGGATAGGCGTCGTGCTCCACAGCTCCAGAGACTTCTGGTGTCTTCTTTACATTTCTTTTTCCAAGGATAAAGTGAAGATCCATCAATGGAGAAAGTTCTTGTCGGTTCTAATCGGGCTGTTTGATCCGGAGTTTTCTAGTGGATGCTAGAATAGCTTTGGGCTTTCTAAAGATATTATGTTATGGGCTCAAGAATAATTCGTTTGTGAGCTAGATTGGATCCTGAAATTTTATGGCGTTTTGCGTGAAGCCCATAGAGCCCACCAACGAGACTCGGTTTTCTTCTTCGATGTTCAATTCTCCTGGTCGGCTAAGGATTTTCATGCCCACCCCTAAATCCATCGAGCTTGGGACTGCCCTTTACATCATTCTCGTAGGGAAACAACTCAGGTGGCAAATACAATTTACGCAAAGCCAGATTCAACTGAGCAAACAACTACGCACTGTCATCTCATATGTTTACTGTTTACAACGATGTTTCTATTTATCAAAATCGATAAGTGTTGTATGCTAAGCTTTGAGTGTCGAGTCTTCTATATTGTTCAGGTTTAGATGTAGTGTCCTCGCAATTCTGCTATTACTATTAGAATTAGTATTGTTTAGCACTTTTTATTGATGAAATTCTAAATAACAGTCTATTACATTTGTCAACTGTAGCCAGGAACAGCTAAAGGATCACTAAAAAATAAGGGGGATAAAGTGATAAACCACAAAAGACACGAGAAAGGAGCCTGAAGAAGGAATGCACGAAATCTTTTGTTTCGGTCAAGCTGAAGAAGACCTGGAATCGAGCCACGTTATGATATCATCAAAGACGGCAAAGATCCTGTCATCAGGTTCTCCTTCAAGGATGGAGTGAAACCCACCTTCATAGAGCTTCGACGTTTTGTGACAAAAGGACCACCAGTCAGTAATGCAGATAAATTTTGGACTTCTTTCAGTGAAAGAGGATGAGCAGAGAAGAACAAACCATTTTTCTTTTCGCTGGGTCCCTGAAAGCAAGTTCTGCTAAATCACTCTCTGGCATAAGCTTTGCCTTGGGTAAGAATTTAGCCATGCAGGTCAATACCTTCAAAACTGGCGCAGGAGGCCTGACTTCATCTGAGATCTTGGCAAACCATGACGGTTAGCTATTGATTTAAACTTTATAACAAGGAGTGAAGGACCATGACTTCTGACTTTTTCCATCAAGAAAAATGCAGACCAAACACATCATAGCAAAAATATATGACAAGCTAAATGCTGTTCTCTACCCTGTCAGACTAAGATTCCGTCCATTATTAGAGGATGATGCGAGACTTTAGTCACTTCATACATAAGATAAAGAGCATTCACGGCTAAAACAGGATTGCTTGTGATGACCAGTAGATTCAGAAGATCGTAATAGGCTTAAGGCTTGTAGTCAGGACACAACTTTGAATGATCTGCAACTGATGCACATAACTTTCTTGATGCAAAATAAATGAAGACTTTATATAACCTTATCGATTGTGGGCAGGGTCTAAAGATTCCAAATTTATCCAACTAAAATGTGTACCTTAAAGTTCAGGGGTCTTAATTGTGCTATAATATGTCACAGGAACCGATGGTAAGTTTAGTTAGTGCTAATCTGCTGCAGTTGCTTGGAACAGAAGCAGACTGTTTAATGGAGCCTATTATAGATGAAGTAGCACAGCAAAATAGAGAGAAATGAAAGAGCTTACTCTACACATGGAGGCTACAAGGATGACACCATCCCATTCACTTGGATCTTCCAGATGAAGTTTGAGAGTAACAGCTCCACCCATGGACTGGCCCAATATGATGCTGGGCAAACCTCTCACCTCAGGTCTTCCTGCCAATAACCAACTATAATGGAGTCACTTCATTGAGAAGGAATAACCGAGAAACATTTGTTATGATCCACCACTATGCAGGAGGGAAAAAGTCAGAACCTTCAATCTTGGCAAAAATTTCGTAGGCATTGTCTACTAAGTCATCAAAGTTCTGAATGTAACCATGCAATCCTTCAGAGAGACCAAAACCTGGGTGATCCACGGCATAGACAGCATACCCCGAAGAAGCGATTTGGCTTGCAATACCTGTCATTCATTGAACACCATCAGTACTGCAGCAGCTCAAATTATATCCATTAACTTCAGCGCGAGAGACGGACCTTCAAAGAAGAATGTGCAGGTATCACCAGAACCATAGCAGAAGCACACAGAACCTTTGATTCGAACCCCAGGTTCTGGCATCCAGCTCTTGCAAAACACTTCCTGACCCTTATAATTTATCTCATACCACTGCCAGTTCCCACCAACAGAAGCCAAAAAATACCCAGCAATTGAATTGACACCATCCCGCTCTGTTCCAAATTAGATTCAGTTTATTTCATTCCGTACCTGTTCTGTTCAAATCCCTGGAGGAGCCAGCTGCCCACTAAAATCGATTCAGTAAATAACCCACATACAAGGAGCAAACCCAAATTGAAAAAGACACAAATCAAAAGGGAAATTTTGCAAAAAAGGGACCTTGTAGAGAGGATGATCGAGCTGCTGCTGGAGATGAGTGAAAGCGGATCGAACCAGTCTCCGGGAGTGAGCGTGGTCCAAGTTTAGCGAAGCAATCGAGTTGAGGTCGACTGTCACACCCTCGACGGGCTTCTTCTTCGTCAAGGTTGCAGACACGTTGGCCGGCTGCTGCTGCTGAGAAGAAGCTCTGTTCCAAGGCCTTGACAGGAGTTTTGAGAGGGAGGCTTCGGCGTTCCTGGCGAGAGAAGCCATGGATGGACGGGTGTGCGAAAGACAGAGCTCGAGAAGGTGGGTGGTGAGGAGTTGGAGAGACTGAAAAGAGCGAGCGCGAGAGAAATCGAAGATCGGAGAGAAAATGGACGGAGAAGGGCGAGGTGTTGGCTGTTGACTGTTGCTATTGGCAAGGCACTGACTGAGACTGAGTGATGTGAACGCGGCCGCACCCACTGAGTAGGAAGGTTGATGGCGACACCAATTGGCTGCGCCCACCCTTCCCCATTTTCTTTGGTCTCTTACTCCGTTGTTATTTTGTTGTCTTTCTTTGTTCTTCTGATTCTTTGACGGTGAAAGACGTTTAGGAAAGCAGCCGAAAAATTTACAGTGGGATTAGAAAACTACCATCCCAATTCAAAATTTCTCTTACACTATGTTTACGAAGGAAGGAGGAAAAGAAGGGGAGGTAAAGGAAAATTAGGAGGGGAGGGGGGATTTGGAGGTGAAGGAAATTGAGAGGAAAATATTGTTTTATGGAAGAAATTGGGAAGGAAGTGTGTATTGGGAAGTGTGATGAATATGTTATTTTATTGATTATGTAATAGTAAAATAATTTGATAGTATGTTAATATTATAATTATGAATAGTGATTTAATTTGTACTTTCTTTCTAAACTGCACCAGAGATTGGCCGGAAAAATTAGTGGTAGGGTATTATTCAACTTGTATTTCACTAGAGATTGTACCGGAAAACTTTGTACTTTCTTTCTAACAAGCATTCTAAATCAATTAAAAATTATTCATATTATATTATACAATGTTTAAAAAACACAACTGTACCGGCTGGTCGGACTGGAAATATCGGATATTAGACAGTAGACAATTTTATCGGTAGAAATTGATTGAACTATAGTTAAACCACGATTTTAGTACAAAATACCCTACTTTCCTGGTATAACCTCCAATACGGTACCGTAATCATTTGAGAATTGTGATGAATATGGTATTTAATTGGGTATATAATAATAAAATAATTTGAGTATATATTGATATTATTTTCATTGCTTATGATTGTGAATTAAATTTGTAGGTTTTTTCTTATCAATGTATGATGTAAAACAATTATATGTTATGTTCATGATTCAAGAGTATTGTATTTAGTCTCCTCATTTCTATTTGGTTATTGCTACTTTGATTTTAATAGGCAACCAATTTGTTAACATTTTAGCAACAAAAATATAATTGTTACAAAGATATGTACATGCATGTATACTTGTATTAAACTGAAGTTTGGACCGGACCGCACCGGACCGAGTATAATGCGGTCTGGTCCTTAGTCCACATGAATAATTTCTTTTTGATTAAGAGCTAATACCATTGTAAAAATTTGAACATTCGAGTCGAAACGAATAAAATATAATCCATCGAATTTCATTGGAGTGATTAGAAATATAATATCATTCCATTAATAAACCCAAAAAGGTATTAATTTATTAGTTTCCTTTTTTCATTAAGACCACTTCTCAAAAACATATTAACACGTTTATAATATTTAAACTCATTAACTAACTAATTATCTCACTGATTAATATATCCATATTATTAATATTTTTTACAATCATATTTTTAATTTTAAAAACCCATCATTAACTAACTAATGATCACATGGAACTTCGGTTTACGCCAAACAAAAGGAAAATATGGGAAAGAAACAAAAAAGAGCACGCAAAAAATAATCTCCGGCTCTCCACCCAACTTTCTCTCCGAAATGGAGGGTGGCCTTCCACAGTGCACTTTCTATAGCTTTCCTTTCCTTTGCTACTATTGTAAACCTTAAAAAACTAGGGAAAACATATTGGTTTCTGTGCTTTCCTTTACACTTTTCCTTTCCTCCCACTTTCCACCCTAAAAAAACAGAGTGTTAAGGAGAGCATTTTGTGGAGTGATCTTTTCGTACTTGTACTTTTTCCTTTACACTATGTTTTCGAAGAAATGGAGGAAAAAGAGGGGAGGTGAAGGAATATTAGGAGGGGAGGGGAGATTTGGAGGTAGGGATGGCAATGGATCGGGTTGGGTTGAGTTTTGCCAAACCCAAATTCATGGGTTTATCCGTGAAAAAACCCGGGGTAAAATCCACTGGGTTTGAAAAACTCAAACCCAACCCGACCCGCTGGGTATCCGCGGGTTCATGGGTACCCACGGGTTTGTGTCGTAAAAAATTTACAATAACAAGTTTCTATCAAAATTAAAGTCAAATATCAATCTCTCAATACAAATTATCGATATATAAAACACCATTCTAGAAAATTCAAGCAAATTACAAGTTAAATATACAAAATTTTCAACACCAATCTAGAAAACTCAAGAAAATTGAAGCAAATCACAAATTATCCATAAATAACATGATTAATTGAAAGCTTCTTCCTTTCAATTAAGTTTGTTCACTCTCCACTCGGTAATATCAACTTCATTCTACACAATTAGAAAGAAAAAATTAGACATGTCTCCACAAACATAAATAAGATTAATTGTTTAGAATATTAATATACCGAGAATATTAACTATATGGGTGTGGGCGGGTACCCATGGGGCGGGTTTACCTAAACCCAAACCCAACCCAACCCGGTGAATAGTGAACGGGTTTAAACCCAAACCCGGCCCAAAACCCGTCAACACGGGTTTTACCCGCGTTGATCAGATTGGTTCGGGTGGGTACCCGTGGGTTCGGGTTTTGTTGCCATCCCAATTTGGAGGTGAAGGAAATTGGGAGGAAAATGTTGTTTTATGGAGGAATGTTAGAAGGAAAGTGTGTATTGAGAAGTGTGATGAATATGTTATTTTATTGGTTATGTAATAGTAAAATAATTTGATTGTATGATAATATCCTACTTATGAATTGTGAATTAAATTTGTAATTTTTTTCTAAACCGCACAAGATATTGTACCCGGAAAATTAGTGACAAGATTTTGTTTTAAAATCGTGATTTAACCACATCAATTATTTATAAATAGAGACTTTATCATAATTGATCAAGCATTCTAAATCAAATAAAATTTATTCAACTTATATTATACAATGTTTAAAAAACACAACAGTACCGGCTGATCGGACCATTAATATCGAATATTGGACCCAAAACAGTTGGCGATTTTAGCTGTAGAAAATGATTGAAATATAGTTAAACCACTATTTTAATACAAGATACACTACTTTCTCGGTATAAGTATAACCTCTGGTACGGTTTCCCATTAGAAGCGTAACACACTCTTATTTAACTTTTTCTATCCCTACTTAGAGCTGCAAATGAGTCGAGCTGCTCGGCGCTCGACTCGAAAAAAGCTCGTTCGAAACTCGGGTCGTTTACTAATGAGTCAAGCCTGAACTTAGCCTTTTGCAGCTCGCGAGCTAGCTCGACTCTGTGTCTTGTTGAGCTCAACTCGTGAGTTGGCTCATTTAGAGCTCATGAGATGTCTCAACTCTCAACATTGTGGCTAGGGAGCCAACTCGATAACCATGAGTGAATTGATCTATATTAGTTTTATTTTGATAATTCATAGGATTGTTAAATTATATATTTCACCCTATATGATGTTTAACACGAGATTATGTGAGCAAATACGTCTTATTTAATTTTAAAAATAAATTATATATCATAAATTGCTTCGATACTATGAAATAACATAATTTCACTAGTTAAAATTTATTAATTAAATAGTTTGATACCACAAAGTATAAAATTAGAGTAGTTAATATTATATACTTAACTTTTATTATTATTATTATTATTTTAATCTTTACATTAATCACATGGGCCATGTATGACATACAAAATGAATATATCAAATACGAGTCAAGATTTTATTAACCAAGCTAGCTCGAACTCGACTCGACTCGTTAATAAATGAACCGAGCTCGAGCTCAACTTGTTTATTAACAAGACAAGCTCAAACTAGAGTAAAACTCGACTAGACTCAACTCGACTCATTTGCAGCACTACCTATCGTTTCTCTTTCTCAGCAGAGAAAGATTTGGTCCATCTAGCTTTCCTTTTTTGCTTCTTCTGTTTTCTGTTTTCAGTATTGGTGTTTGTGGCTTTTCAGTTGGTTTAGTTCTTGTGAACTTCAACCTTTGTTGTTGACTCTTTCTTGTATTTCCTTTCTTTTGCTTTTTCAGTTTTATTTAATAAAAGTTCATCATTTATAACCAATCTGTCGCTTCTCCTTACTCGAAAATACCCAAAAAAAAGTAGTCGAAACACATAATATATTCACATTCTAACAACTATCAAGCTATATCTCCTTTGTAATTTACAACCCCACAAAACATTTTAGGGTTCTTATCTCCACGTCTAAGCTAAGTTTCTCTAAACTTGTACCTCTAAGATATTTTCTCCATTTACATTTATTAACTTTATATTTGAAGGTCATGGCCTAGTGATGAAATCTTAATCACTTGAGGCCGAGAGTATTGAAAAAATTGCATTATGAAAGAATGATACCCCAATGTCTCTTGTCACTTACTAGACATAGTTTATGTACAAACTTATTGAACCAAATAATATTCTATTGTTCGTATATTTATAAATTGATATTATTTATTCCAATTGCATGCTTAAAATGTATATGGAAAAAATCATGTGATGATTTAGTGCATTGGGTATTTTTGCTCATTGGATTTGAAATATGAAGTGTTTGTGATGGATTTGTGTCATTCTTGTTTTGATTTTTATTTTATTTGCGTGCTATATTTAATGATTGATTTTGTTGAAAGAAATAAATGTAGAACAATCAGCAGACATTAAGGAACTGTTTTCATGGCATAATAATCTTTTTAATCTCATTATATGCGAGTCTTGCCTGCAAGTATTTTAAATAATAATCAAAAAAAATTTTATACAACCAAGATCGCACGGACAGTTGAATTAGCTTATTTAGAAAGGACGTTATTGGTCTATTCCGAGTTCCGACCCATGAGAATAGGCCATTCGACAAGTAAATTATGAAATTACCAAGGCACGAACCCGACGGAATCGTGCGTTGAATCACAACAAAGCTCATCCAAAACTCGATTTAGTCTGTGTTGGATTAGTAGCTCACCATGAGTATAAGTAGAGGATACTCTCAGAGTCTAACCTCATCCTGAATACAACAGTGTCATTTGACTACCAGTGTTTTCTGCAGTAAGAGTTCCATCACCCAGCAATTGAATGTTAAAACAGGAGCAGGAAGGATTGTTCTTTGTCAAACCTTGAAAGCAAGTAAGGAACTTTTTCCCCCTGGAATTATTATTATTCTCTTCATAGAGTGGAAACTGGAAGTGGGATTTAATAATCCACGCGAGGTATAAGAGAAATTCCAGTTGGTTGTTGTTTTCTCCCAGCAGTCTCTTCTTCTCTCCCTTCCCCTGCTGCTGCCTCTGGGTTTCGTGTGTGTCTCTTCTGTGTATTATATAAATGGGGTTTGTTAATGGCTATGGGGATATTTATAAAATGGGGCTAGCGTTGTTGGCGTTGGGAATCCCCATTCCCATTCCCTTCTCATCAAACATTCATTCCCACATTGCACGCCTGTTTGTTTCTTCGTTTCTCTCATCCATCATCATCCTCCATATAACTCGTAATTCTTTTGAAATTGCAGAGCAAAACCCAGAAATTTTACAGTCACCCAGAAAGCCAATCAGCGCTCAGAGGTCATTCACCGGCGAAAGGAAAGGAAAGGAAAAAGACAAGAAAGGGCTGCACAGAAGGCGACTCTGTAAATTCTCTCTGTATCGTCATCAAACAAATATCAGAAACCCAAACAGCTGCTCTGCTGCTCGCTCACACAAAACGCCAACGCCACCTCTCTCTGTCTCTTCCCGTTGTTCAATTCCTTCACAGACATTCTCTCTTAACCCTCCATTGCCAGAAAAAAACAGCCCCTATTATATGTCTGTCGCATTCCCATGAAACTTCATTTACTCGAGACCCATTGCTCCCTGCTCCCTTCTTACTCCCAGGACTCCCTCTCTTTCCTCCTCAATCCCCCTTACGCCCGGTGCCGCCGCTCTCCGCCGTCTTTCCGCGGCGTCCGGATGGACTCTTCTTCCGATACTTCTTCTTCTCCTCCTCCAGCTCTGTCGTTTTCCCGGCGGCAGAAGGAGAAGGTTTTGGTGATCATGGGGGCAACGGGCTGCGGGAAATCGAAGCTCTCCGTCGACCTCTCAATCGCCTGCGGGTACGAGGCGGAAATCATCAATTCCGACAAAATGCAGCTCTACAAGGGGCTCGACATCTCCACCAACAAAATCACGATTCCGGAGCGGCGAGGGGTCCGGCACCACCTCCTCGGCGATTTGGACCCGGCCGACGGGGAAATGACCGCCGCCGAGTTCCGCGACCTCGCCGGGGCGGCGGTCGCCGACATTGCATCGAGGGGGAAGCTCCCCGTCGTGGTGGGCGGGTCCAACTCATTCATCTATTCTCTCCTCGTTGACCGGTTTCACCCCGGGTCGGATGTTTTCTACGGGTCGGGTCCGGAGGACCGGGTCTCCCCGCAGCTGAGGTACGACTGCTGCTTCCTCTGGATCGACGTCGCGTTCCCCGTTCTCTGCGACTACCTCTGCCGGCGGGTGGACGAGATGGTGGAGACCGGGATGATGGAGGAGATGGCGGATTTCTACTCGTCGGAATCGTGGCCGGGTCGGACCGGGCTGCTGAAATCGATCGGGGTGCCCGAATTGGAATGGTACTACAAAATGGGGAAATTCGAAACTGAGAATAAGAAGATGATTGTTAACGAAGGAGATGATGAAGGAGGGTGGGATACAGTACGGAGGAGCGTATACGAGGATGCGGTGAGGAAGATCAAGGAGAACACGTGTCGGCTGGCGGAGAGGCAGGTGGGGAAGATCATGCGGCTGAAAAGCGGCGGGTGGGACCTACACAGGGTGGACTCGACGGACGTGTTTAGAGAGCGGTTGAGAGCGGAGGAGGAGGCGGAGGCGGAGGAGGAGGAGGAGGAGCTGGTGATGATGACGGCGGCGGCGGAAAGCGGCGGTGGTCAGCAGCGGAGGAAGAGTAAGATTAAGAGGCGGAGGCAGTGGGTGGAGGTGTGGGAGAAGGAGGTGATGGATCCAAGCGTGAAGATTGTGAAGCAGTTCTTGCAGGAGGAGTAGGTTCTGCATCCAGCTTTTTTCCAGCTTTCTCCAAATAATTTCTTCTTTTCTTTTCTTTTTATTTCCCCCTTTTCCATTTCTCTCTCTCCCTCCATACATTTTTTTTTTCTCTCTTTTTTTCCATTTTCATTTTTGGTTTCAGAAACAGTTTTGAAATACAGTCTAGAGAGAAAAGATAGATAAGAGAGAAATTTTGATGGGAGCCGAGAGTCATAGTCAGATTAATTTTAGCACCATAAAGCAGTTTTGTTAGTGCTAGAAAGCTTTGTTAGAATAATGAAGGGAAGGAATGTGGATTCTCTAACGCAAGAGAATTGGTGCATTTTCTTTCCTGAATTCAATCTTTCAATTTGAGAGAGCTTGTAATAATTCTTCCTATATATCATTGATATGTTTAATAATAAATTCATTATTATTATTTATTATAATCAATTTATCATGTCGATTTGCTGTTGTCGGATGTCCAAATTTCTCATTTCAAAATTAATTGCAATAACTATCATTTTACAATCAGAGAGATATAAGCGAGTATTGGATCCCGTGCATGGCTGATCTTACAATTTCGTGACCATGAATTTGATCAAGAACCAGAAAGTAATTTAAAGAAGAAATTTAAATCAAATGACCTCATCACTAATATGAAAAAAGTAATGTAGAACCATTATCATTATTAGCATATACTATAATTATACGCTCACACGATACCTTATCGTTCCTACTACACCTCATAACACAATCCAAGTAGGGAACCGTCTTCAGGGCAAATCGAATGCAGGACAACAAACCTAGATTAGATAGCTACCTTACGTTTCTTCAGAAAGGTCCTAGGAACTTTTGAATCGAAAGAGCAAAATATGGAGTCTATCGTGAAGAAGAAAGCAAAATCCCAAATACAAAAGAGAACTTTTTCGAACCCTTTTTTGGCTTTCGTCCGCCATTCCCTTTTGTTTTTGTTTCTTCTGCGCAAACATATTAAACGGGGACCTCCCCTGGACTCCTGGTGGGCCCCAATTAGAATTTGTTACGAGCTGTCCAAAAGAACTGTATAATATTAATACTACAATTCAGGTTTTAAATCGGTTTGAATTTATTTATCTATTTGAGTTTTTTTTACTTAATTTCCGCCCTCTAATATATCCATGTTTTAACATTTGGTGATGACTGGTGTACGTTAAGCGTATAGTATACGTCAGGTGATTTAATCGTTAGATGTAGTTAGATGACCTCCGGCCAATCTCAACGGTCAATTTTTGTTTTTCATTAAATCAAACTTTGGGTTAGGGTTTAGAAAATCGGTGTCTGGGGTTTATCCATTAGAGGTTAGGGTATAGTATCATACCCCAAACTCGATTTAATTCATGGTCTAGATAGTGATATCTCACTAGTAGTACCTGACGTATAGTATACGTCTGACGTACGCCAGTCTAACCCTTTAACATTTATAATGTTATATCACTATTACTGCTTGCTTGCCACACAAGGCAAAATACAGAATACTCTAGAACATGTAATGAAACTTATGGATAGTTTTTTTTTAGAAAAATGGGAAATCGGGAACGGATCAGGTCAGTAACCTTATGGTGAGTAACCATGAGTAACTCGTCCACATTAGCATCCCTCTTTTTCCTTGAAAGCCTTTAATTTTTCCCTCCTTGATTTTTGATGACGATTTCTCACTCGTTTTAAGTCAAAATTTAATTTTTTTTTTGCACACTTAGATCAGATTAATTGTGCTCTTCAAAAATGATATCAACTTTGATATATTTTTCGAACAAAAAAAATTGAGCTATTTTTTACCAGTCTATACCATATGGTATTGACTGGTATTGAAATAAGAGCATACCTATGGTTTGAAAAGTGTACCATGGTGGTAGAAATAAACAAAAACTGTAGGATGGTTGAATACATGATAATAAAAGTATATTAAATGTCATTTACGACTTTTAACATTGTGTACCACAAGATACCACCCCATACCAGGGTGGTATTGTATGGTATTTTTTGGTCCTGTAATTTGTTCACCCAGAAATTTGTAAATCCAATAGATCATGATGAACTCGTTCCTTCTGTGCAAACGTTTTCAAAAACGAATCAAATACCATATGGTATGCAGTTGGTACCAAAAGGCAAGATATTTTTTGTATAAAAAAATATTGAAAATTGATATCATTTTGTTGAGCACAACGAACTCGTTCCATCTGTGCAAAAAAAAAAAAAAAATTAAAATCTGAGTTAAAACGAAGAAGATATGAGTCGATTAAGAAATCTAGAAAAAATAAAAATTGTCTTTAATTCTCTATCCTTATATATGGATTTTCTATATGGTGGGTCCAGACAATTCAGATCCAAGAGTTATCAATTAAAGACATTTTATTTTCCCTAGTTTTCTTAATCGGCATTTATTTTCTTTGTTCTAACTCGGATTTTAATTTTTTTTTTTTGCACAGATGGGATGAGTTCGTTGTGCTCTACAAAATGAGATCGATTTTTAATATATTTCGAGAAATTTTTTTACCAACTACATACCATATGGTAACTTCTTCGTTTTTAATTCGTTTTTTAAAACGTTTGCTTAGAAGGAACGAGTTCATCATGATCTATTGGATCTATAAATTTCTGGGTGAAAAAAATACTGGATAAAAAATTACCATACTTTACCACTATGGTATGTGGGTGGTAACTTGTGGTAACTTGTAGTAAACAATGATGAAAGTCATAAATGACAGTTAGTATACTTCTACTATCATGTATTCAACCTTCTTACCATATTGGTATGTTTATACCATCATGATACACTTTCTTACCATATGATATTAATACCATATGGTAATGACTGGTAAAAAATTATTCAATTTTTTGTACTAAAAATATATCAAAGTGGATATCATTTTAAAGAGCACATTTAATCTTATTTATCTGTGCAAAAAAAAATTAAATTTCGACTTAAAACGGTAGAGAAATTGTCCGTTAAAGATTAAAGGAGAACAAATAAAAGACTTTCCAAGTGAGAGGATACTGATGTCATGCTGATGTGGACAAGTTACTCATGATTACTGACCATATGGCTACTGACCTGATCGATTCCAGAGAAATCCTATACCAACATTGACACATTATTGATTTTGGGCAACTCAACTTCAATACGATAAATATCCAAGAGAGATACAAAATGAACACAAAATGTGGGTGATAAAGAGTAACCTAATGTAGCAAAATAACAAGCCACAAAAATTGGTCATTCTATAACCATACTTTAGCCTAACCTACCAAGGCAAGGCACCTAATTATAATCACTATTTTCGTAGAGAAATATGAGCGGGAAAGAGTGACGGGCTCAATCAAGTTTCGAGGGAAAATACTGTGAACCAACAATGTATAATTAACAAACTATATAATGTGCCACTCATTTTGTATTTTCTTTTTCTACCTTCCATTTTGTATTTGTATAAGAGCAACTGGATTTATAATCTATTGATAGATATTTTCAAATTGAACATTATATCCACCTAGATAGTCATACCCTGTTAAAAACTAAATCCATAGTGCGGCCACTTCTCTTTTAAAAATGAGATTAAGCATGGGCTGAGCACCCAAGTTAATTAGCCCATTCTCCTTTTTAAACCACACAATGATGAGTCTTGCCCTTTTTAAATACTTCGTAACTAAAATAATAATTATGCTCTATTTTTAGTACATCCCATTCTCCTCATCAACATACTTGCACGACATCCCCCCAATTCACAGGTGACACATTTTCCATCCTAATCATGTTGCTTTTTTCTTTTTTATACATAGCAATTTGGTCAGAATTTGTGTGCTCAGCTTAATATGGTTGGATAAATTTTCGATCAAAACAATGCATGTTGGATCTGTACAAATTTCGAAATCCACCAACTGACTTTTGTTTGGAGACACGCGCAATAATTACATTAGACAAAATTTATCGCCCAAGGAAAGAGAAGAAGCAAAGCTTGGATCTTGCTAGTACTCTTCAAGTAATGACCGACTTTGCAATCCTATGCAAAATGGAATATCTTAAAACGTCCGATCCAGTCCAGTGCAGAGAGTCAGAGAGAGGGGAGGGACAAGAGGTGAGCAAAGTTTGGAAGCTGTTCCTGGAAAATCTGAAAGGTCTGACATTTATAGATTTTGTGCTTAGATTAGATTAGATTAGATTCTGCTCAATCGTTTACTATATTGTGTAGAAAGATTTGGGTCGATAATTTAACTTCCAGCTGATCTATAATTATGAACCTAATCCTTCCATTTCAACCAATTTCTGGTTTGATGACATGCATCACAATGGAAGACCTAACTGATGGAAGCAAAGCAAGCCCATTTAGTGTTCTTTTAATATTCACTTCCCCAAGATCTCCAATCCGATCTCAATGTGCTTCACGAGCACCATATATTTGTAGCTCACCACATTTGTGTATACCAAAAGCCCCCATCCCAGCTGTGTGTTAGGGTATATTTTATTTGGAAATACCACCAACATTCTTTGGGGGAAAAGAAGAAGAGACTATAAATACCTTTCTTGATTAATACAATAGGAACCATTTTTTTTTAATCAAACACCACTACCTTGTATTAGTAGCATAATCGTATTACAATTCCTATAAAATTATGTAAGAATCCGTATCGAATGATTGGATCTAAGTGATCGAATCTAATAAATACATATCTATGTTCAAGCATTAAGACTAAAAGTTTACTCGTATATGTAGATATCAAAAATTCGGATTTACGTACTAGTCTCTCAATCAAAGGCAACGTATATACCAACGAACTGCAACTAGAGTTGTTATGTCAATGCTTAGAACTTGATGATTCACTTGTAGACTTTGACAAGGAAAAGTTAATGCTTTTTACTTTACTTTTATCCTAATGAGTTCTTTGATATCTTATATTTGAGCATCAAGATGGCTTATATCTTTCTTGTGAAGATAGATGATAGGTTTACTAGATTGAAGTGAGAGTTGCCGAGCTTTCTAGGGCAACGGTTATGTCACGTATCCATCAACTGTTTTCACAATAAACTACGTGAAGAATACACTTCGAAATAAAATGAGCGATGAAGTCATGGATGGGTTTTTAGTAGAATACATTGAGAGTGACATCCTTGTTACTTTGCATCATGAATGTATTTTTTTTTTCTTTCAAAATATGAAGATATATTTTGGGTCATTGTAAGAAGTAGTTAATAAAGGTTACCTTATGATTTTTGTTTTAGATTGTACCAACCTTGAGTAAAATTCCGGGGCCATGCCACTGATTCACCATGTATATCACTTTCGTCTATGGTCAAGAAAAATACAAGAGGCCTAGTATAAATAGTCTCATGTGGAATGTCACTTTTGTCTCGGGTCAAATTTAATGTGGAGAATTATGAATTCTTTGTGTACGCAAGATGATGGTAAAATAACACCTCATTCTACGACAGAGCTCAACTCCTCACAAATTGCAGAAAGCAGAACACAATAAACCACACAAAATTAACATGTTGTGCATGTGCAATGTCACTTTAGGAACACAAGAAACCTAGCTAGCTTAGTACAAATAGACCAGTTATGGCCAAGAAAAACACAAGAGGTCTAGTACAAATAGTCTCCTATGGAATGTTACCTTGGTCATGGAACAAATTTTTAACATAGAGAATTATGAGTTTTCTGGACAACTATAGTGATAATATAACACCTTATTCTACGACAGGGCTCAACTCCTCACAAATTGCACAAAGCACAACACATTAATCACACAAAAATGGCCATGTTGCTGCGCATGTGCAATGTCACTTTGAAACCCGAACCAAACTAATCATAACCACATTAATAACACCACCAAATTGTCAGCCAATTAGTACGAAACAATGATTTATTCAATATGTAATCATTAATTATTGGGTCCAAGGAAGTACTAAATCAACTATATATTTGAACGATGTTGGGATTTTTAGTGGTGTGAATGGAAATAAAAGGGAAAAGTTTCAAGAGAGTCTCTTGAAGTACCATGTTGGTAAGATGTGGGAAGGCACGGCCTCGAATTCGATCGATACGTCATGTGGTTAACCGGTTAAATTGGTTTGTGTACCAAACGGACCAAACCAAATCGAGTTGAACCAAATCGAACCAAACCGATGTGGCAGTTGGAATAATCAAACCGGTCCAACTACTATGGGCCGAACCGATGCAATGGTTCATTATTTCAAACATGAACCAATGTGTTGGTTGGGGTGTAACCACCCATACGAAGAGTTGCCTCCCTTCGTAAGCACCCCTTCATTTTCTATAAATAGCACCATACCCCCTCTAGTTTTAACTGCGAGATACATATAGATTTTTCCGATACGAAAATTCTGTCTAAATCCAAAACTAGTTTTCTGCATTCTTTTCAAAGAGAAAATAGAGTCAAGTGTGGTTCTCGCCGGTTCGCTGCGTTCGATGGGTTCCGGGGTTTGAGGTACCGCTACGCCGGAAAAGGTACGTCCTTTCTATCCTGGGAGGAATCATTCCATAACCTTGGGTACTAGAGGGGAATACGATTCTTTAAGGAGAGATAGTGAATTCTATCAGCTAGGACGCTTGCATGTCTTTGCATGTTTTCTTAATCTCATGTGTTTGCTTACGTTGCAAGAAAATAGTATACGTGAACAATTTCCACAACAAGCGATAGTGGGCTAAATAATCTAGTCTTAGATCTCTAGTACTCAGATGTTATGTTAGCTGGTATATGTGATGATTAGAGACTAAACCTTGTGATGTTACCTACTTGTAATATTACCTAATTTATACATATAAAACGCAATAACGATTGCTACAGTATTAACAATTGATTCAAGCATGATCGAGTTATAATCAGTAGGGATACGAACTCTGGATTGAAAATTGGATTTCTGGGTATGGTATCCAAGTTCATAGCAAGAAAAGAAGCAAAGTAAAAGGATTGGGGAAGATGGAAGTTAGGAGGCAAAAGGTTGTTCAGAGCTCAAAGTCAGAATTATATGCATTGAATTGACCGGGAAAGAAAGTATGACCAGACCGACCAGACCCTTATTCCATGCTCTTCATATCTGGAGCTCACTACTGCTAGCTTGTTGGTGGAGACCAAATCGCAACAAGTTGACAGAGGATGGAAAGTAAACGCCTAATAAAAGCTGCATAATGCGATTTGGGTCAATCATTTGCCTTAGGACGAGAGAAGAGTCACAGCTGACTGCCTAATGGGCCATTAACAAATTGAGAATGGATACAAAGTAAACGCCTAATTAAAACAGGCCTAATGTGATTTGGGTCAATCATGCATGTCAAAACTATCATACTTAAACAAAAAGGAAACTAAAGAACGATCATACAACACTAGATATACGTGGTTCGATTCTGTTTTATGTTGCGTATGTTCATCGAGGAGCTAATCTAACCACTAAGTACCCACTAAGTACATGATTAATAAACAATTAGGAATTATCCTTGACACGCCTCCGCAAGATGGAGGAGGGGACGATGCCAATCTTGGAGCGTAACAGGTGAAACCGAGTAATAGGCAGAGGTTTGGTCAAGGCGTCCGCAAGTTGATGAGCGGTTGGAATGTGACGAACATGAAGATCAGATGACTGCACTAATTCCCGGAAGAAAAGGTAGTCGAGAGCCAGGTGCTTCATGCGAGAGTGATGGATCGGGTTGGCCGAGAAATTGACAGCACCAAGGTTGTCGCAGTAGAGAACTGGCGGACAGGAGACATGCTGGTGAAGTTCTTTGAGAAGATTGCGTAGCCAGAGTAATTCGGAGGTTGCATGCGCGAGGGCGCGATACTCCACTTCGGTGCTGGAGCGAGCAACTGACCGTTGTTTCTTGGACTTCTAGGAAATTAGATTGCTGCCATAGTAGATGAGATAGCCCATAGTAGAAGTGCGATCATCTGGATTCCCCGCCCAATCAGAATCGGCGAAAGCAATGAGGGTCGGGGAGGTGACTGGTGCAAGATGAAGGCTGAGAGATGGCGTACCACGTAAATAACGTAGCAGCCGCTTCACATGCTGCCAATGGAGCTGAGTCGGAGCATGCATAAATTGGGAGAGCTTGTTCACGGAAAATGCTATGTCAGGGCGAGTGCACAAGAGATATTGAAGAGACCCGAGAACTTGCCTGTAGAGAGTGGGGTCTGTCGGCGGAGTGCCATCAACCAGTTGCAGGCGAGCAGCAGAGGAAAGCGGTGTCGGAGCTGGATGGGAGTCGACCATGGAAAAGCGGTGAAGGAGATCTTGTACATATTTCTGTTGGGACAACAAGTACCCAGAAGAAGAGGGAAGGACCTCAATTCCCAAGAAATAGCCAACACTGCCGAGGCTCTTGAGAGAGAATCGGGAGGCGAGGCATTCTTGAAAGCGAGTGAGGGAGAGTGCATCATTGAATAAGGAATGATAGGGAGTTTGGCCGTGTAGGGAGGTGGATGGCAGGCGATTAATGAGGTAGATCGCGATTTGAAAAGCATGGTACCAGAAGGAAAGGGGAAGGTTGGCGGTATGAAGAAGGGCTAAACCACTCTCGACATTGTGCCTGTGTTTGCGTTCGGCGAGACCATTATGTTGGGGAGTATGAGGTGGGGTGAGAGGATGGGTTATACCACGAGTTTGAAGAAACGAGCACAGCTTTTGAAACTCACCACCGCCATCACTGTAAACGCGGCGAATGGTAGTGTGAAAATAATTTTCGATCATGGTAGTAAAGGTGGTGAAGGTGGTATACACATCAGATTTGCGAGCCAGGGGGTATAACCATGTGTAGCGAGTGAAATGGTCAACAATGACTAGATAGTACGAAAAATTATCATGAGAAATAATAGGCGAAGGCCCCCAAATATCCATGTATAACAAATCAAAAGGACGAGAACTGGTCAAGGAAGAAACAGAAAATGACAGTTTATGGTTTTTGTGGAGAGAACAAGATTCACACGAAGCAGTAGCAGATAGAGAGGTAACTGGAAGAGACTGTTTACGAATAACACGGGTAAGCAGCTTGAGGTGAGGATGGCCCAGCCGGTTGTGCCAGAGGGACGAGGTGGCTCGTGTCGCAGTCAACGCCAGGCGAATAGGTTGCCTCTCCAGCGGCAGCTCATAGACATCCCCTTTATTCTGGCCTCGTAGTAGGTGCGCCCCCGTGGCTAGATCCTTCACAACAAAAGAATCAGAAAAGAATTCCACCGAAACAGAATTAGTTTTACACAGCTGAGCAATAGAGAGCAAACGACGCTTAAGAGTTGGAACACAAAGAACATTGCGAAGATCCAGAGATGCCATAGGGGAAGACAAATGCGAGTGGCCAACATGAGTAATTGTCAAACCTGACACATCGCCGATGAACACCTCGTCCGGGCCAGCATAATTTGTATATAGAGAGAGATTCCCATGATCAGGGGTCATGTGATTAGTGGCCCCGGAATCAACCATCCAGCCGGCGGCAGAAGACGACGAGGCAGTAGTGTGGTGTGCCTAAGGCTGACCACGGATGTTGTAGCACTCCTTGGCCGAGTGGCCGAGTTTGTCACAAAATTGACAGCGAAGGGGAGGGAGGCCGAGGAGTGAAGAGGAGGAATAGCCTGAGCCAGCACGCGGAGAGGAGGAACCACGAGAAGAGCGAGGGCTGGAATCCCGGCGAGGATCAGCTCCATAATAGTGAGACGGAGAAAAATCACGGCGTGATTGACCAGTGGGGCGAGATCCCGAGAATTGATGCGCGGACGACCACGAGTAGACGGAAAAGCGGTGGTGGGTGCTTGTTGGGGAATCTGGGCAGCTGCTAAATCGGCCTCAAAATCCACCAGCCGATCATGGAGGTCTTCAATTTGGATAGTAGTATCTCTGGCGCGAATGGCAGCAGCAAGCTGGCTGAATTCATCACGCAGGCCGCGCAAAATATGGAGGATCAAATCCTCAGGAGAGACCGGAGCATTAACCAGGGCGAGCTCGGCAGTAGTGCTACGCATAGCTTGGAGATAGACCGAGATAGGACGTGAACCTTGAGTTTCACGGAGGAGCTTGCCCTTGAGATTGATCACACGCTGACGAGATTGGCCAGCAAACATGCGTTCCAGGATTGTCCAAGCATCCCGGGAGGAGACAGCAGCGGTGACATACGGAGCAACCGCCGGAGTGACAGAGGAAATAACCGCATGAAGAAGCAGTTGATCCTGCCGAAACCACTGAGTTCGGAGCTCGGCGGTGGAATCGTCAGCCGGTTGAGGATGGGAGCCGTCGAGAAACTTCAGGAGATCGAGCCCCCGAAGAAGAGTAAATAATTGGGCGCGCCAGGTGGGGAAGTTGTCGCCGGAGAGCTTGATAGGGAGTTGGGAGGCTGGATTCAGAGTGATAATGGTGTTTGAGTCACCTAAATTGAGAACTGATTCTCCAGTGTTGGTGGACATGGCGGCGGAAATAAAGGCGCACAGAGAAGAGGCGCTTGTACAGAAAGAGAGACGGGAAAGAAAAGAAAAGGAGAGAGAGGAAGAGAAATCGTGTTTGATTAGGTTTAGGATTAAGGAAATCAGAATCGATGCTCTGATACCATGTGATTGCTGAATGGTCTGTTTGTGTTAGGTTTGAGAGTTGGAATTTATACACAATCTACAACTGACTACTAACCCACGTAGCTACTAATGAGGAGCTAATCTAACCACTAAGTACCCACTAAGTACATGATTAATAAACAATTATGAATTATCCTTGACATACTATACTATAATGCCCTTGCCCCAAATTGACGGTGCTAAATATTTGTGCAATAAGAGCATATGCATGTCAACTTGCCTCTGCAACCTATGTGAAAATTTAGGTTGTCTCTTGTCATTTATTGACACGTAGAATATAACTATATCACTGGCTAAAGGTTGACGAATATAGTGGATATGCGTCTCAATATGCATGCTTGATTGTTTTTATCATAAAGCACACACTATCATTAATATCGTTATCATTCTAATTCAGAGTGCACTTTCGATATGAAGAGCAATATTCAACTTCAACGAAAAGAACATAAAAACTCATATGATCTTGCTTTTGTGACCCCGGTCAAACGATCAATACGGCCATATGATGAGGAGTGTACGTACTACCGGGCTGACTGCAGCCTAATGGGGGTTAACAATTCCTCACAACTTGAAAAATGGATACAAATAAAAGTAAACGCCTAATTACTGAGATGAGAATTAATCACAGAGAACGTCTCGTCACCATACATTTGAGGCCACAAACCATATGAAAAAGGAAGGCAAGAAAATCAAACCAATTATTGTGTACGTAGTCCATATTCTAAAGCGGCGCCACTCCACTTCACTTCACGATCGACTGCATCATATATATGAATTATAATCAACCAAATGAAAGGACTACTGACTCTGAAGTAGAGATGGCAAATTACCCACCCATGGGTAATTATACCCAAATCCAAGTAGATTCATTGATAATGGGTTGGGTATGGGTGAAGTGCATATGGATTTGAGGGTTTATAGATGGGTTTGGGTTTGGGGCTTCCATAATCTAAATGAGTATGAGTTGGATATGGATATGAGGATATCCATTTACTTGAGGCTGTTTAATTACACATGCAAAAATTGGACCTATTTGTAAAACTTGAAAAGTTTAGGTACAAAAATGTAAGACCAAAAAAATTTAGGTACCAAAAAGTAATTTTCCATCGATATTTTGAGGATTTATATGCAAAAAAAATTAAATTTAGGTACTAAATATGCATGTCTATTAAGTTTGGGTACCAAACTGTAATTTGTATTTGGGCATGGGTACAAATCCATTTGATATAAACCCAACTCAACCAAAAGTAAATGGGTATGGGTACAAACCCATCAAACTCTACCCATATCCATTTATTTGGATTTCATACCCAACCCAATTGGATTGAATAGTAAGAAACCTATGGGTATGAGCAAAGTTGTCATCCCTACTCTGAAGCTAATAATAGCTAGAAGGGGAACGATTTGGTACCTACGTACTAAAAAAGAAGAAGACCATATTATTCCCTAGCTTAGCTTAGCTAGTACATTGAACACACAACTGCTTTTGCTCCAAACAGATAACACTACACACCTAATTCTTAACCGATAATAATGATAAATTATATGAACATATACATTCAAGTTCAAGCATTAACGAGAGAATAATTAATTAATTATCTGTATTATTGAGGGCAGGGGCGGACCCAAGAGGGTTTAAGGGTGTCCCGGACACCCCTAAATTTTGGGAAAAAGATTATCCAACTCCCGGTGGTAATTTACGTATGGACAAAAAAAAAATATAATTGATAGTGAGGGACACCCCTTAAATTTGAAAAAATGATTATCCTACTATCATTTGTGTATAGGAATATAAGTGGTAGGTTGGATAATTTAAATCTAGAACACTATTATTATTAATCAACTTAATTTCCGTTGAGCTAAACTCATTTGTTTTTCGATTTTGAACAATGTGTAATAGTAAAATGGCATTCCCTATCTCTAATTATTTTAAAAACCTAACAATTAAACTAATTTCAAACTACCCTTAATTTGTATTGATTTTATGATTGTACGGCAAGTGTTGAAAGAGTCTTTTAGCTTTGGGTTACATCAAGAACAAGTTTACAAATCGAATATGCGATAAGTTAGTGAATGAATGTCTAGTAGTGTATATAGAGACAATTTTTTAAACACTATAGACACCAAGTGTATTCTACAATTATTTTCGAATATGAAAACACATCATGGACTTTTTTTACCTATACGAGTAAGGTATTTTCATATTTACAATTTTATTTGTATTAATTATTTATTTTTATTTAATTTATTTTTTAAAAGAGGTCACCCCTATAAAAAATTTCTGGGTCTGCCACTAATTGAGGGAGGAGGTCCGTACGCACACATTCAAGTTTTGGGTTCATATACGTAGACTAAGAGTAGTATAATATTTGCACTTATTTATTTGTATTTTGTAAGTTAGATATAATAATGGCACGTGCCATTGTGTAATGTCGGGGCGAGCCAGCCAGCTAGGTTGTACATATATATTCTGGTCTTCGTGGATGGAAACTATTATATGTCTGTCTGGGTCTGGCCTCTTCAATCCATCGGGGAAAACATTGAACCCACTAACTAGCTAGCTAGCTAGGATCCCTAGTTAAGCTGTGACTTTGAAGTAACGTTTACCTGTCTTCTACATCGGTGGGAATGTCTGGGAAAAGTAACTCTTGGAGTTAAGGGCGGGAAGTTTAGTACGGGTGGTTTGGATGTCGAAATGTAATGCGGTAATTAGACCCAATTATTACATAATGCACTAATTGGGTTAAAAATCCACGTTTGGGAGAGCAAAAATGGTATGGAAATTGGACCATGGAAATTTGCTTCAATTACCACAAAATTGGACCATGGAAATCTGCTTCAATTACCACATTCATGGTAATTTGAGAATACTACACCTTCTCCTAGTAATTTGACATTACCACGTTTTCTTACTTTTTTTTTAAATTCCACACCATCAATTCCCACAAAACTAAACCCTATCCAAACGTGAATTTTTTTTCCAATTTTCACAAGTCAATTCCTTGTGGGTCGTTCGGATGCATCAATTTGGTTCTATGGTATTTCGAATCCAAAAGATGCATTATTTTGCTATGTGGCATTTCATGTGGTATTTCATTTTGAAATGTGGTAATTGGTGTAATTGTCTTGTTTGGATAAAACATTCAAATATTGTGATATTTCACCACTTAAAGAAGGGATGAAGTGGAAAAAGAAGTTGGGAGATGAGGTATTTGAAATAACTAGGGGGTGGGTAGGTATTTCAAATAACTCACAATGAGTTATTTCAATTGACTCATGGACAAAATACCACATTGTACTTTATTTTTGGCAAACGAGTTATTTTGATTGAAATACCTCATTCTGAGTTATTTCAACCAAATTATCTCATCAAAATACTGCATCCAAACGACCCGTTGGTTTTGTAAAACATGGAAATTCATACAAATTTCAACGTTTTAAAATTTCCACATCCAAACGACCCCTACAAGTATTTGGAATATATCGAATATCGTATCGAATTTATTAATATTTGGTATTATCGAATATTGGCTTATTTTTTAGGGATTGGGATTCATTTTGGAGTGCTATTCGGGATTACGAAATTGGGATCGATATATCGAAATACTACCAAAAATTATAAATTAATGAAATATAACACACAACTTTAAGTCATTCTTCAGTCTTTTACAACTTAGAAGCCCCCATCCAACTCAGTTTTGACTTTCCAGTTTAAGTCACCCTCGTTTCTCACCTAATCTCTTATTATTTTCATAACACCAAAAAGCAAACACTAGTATTAGTCGTCTCTCAACCTCCAATTCGTCAAATTAAGGATTACCAATGACAATAATTTGAAATGTCACATCTCCTCCATTCTCCTTATCAATATTCTACCTCTAGGCAAACTCAAGACTCTTTGCTTAGTCTCTTTGCCCTAAATTAAACAATCAAATCTAATTTATGTATTTAATTATTACTTGCAAAGATAATTAATTTCGTCTTTGATAATACCGATTGGGATAACGAAGTACCAATTGGGATACCAGAATTATTTAGGAATTGAGATTGGGAGTGACTTTAGAGTGTAATTCGGTATTCGAGATTTCGGTATTTGGTATTGGGATACCAATATCATACCGATTTTCACTCTACTTGGAGTAATACCTTCCTTTTATGTTAGGAGAGCATATCTATACGTACATATATATACATAAAACGAACTTATTGCATGTGGAGTAATACCTTCCTTTTATGTTAGGAGAGCATATCTATACGTACATATATGAGAAATTTTACAATGCTATATAGTATTGGTGTTATAGGATTTTGCCTTTATGATACAACTTAAAATTGTACATTTACGTTATGGTACAACTTTATATTGTACCTATACTTTTTGTACAAATTCTTTTATGGTACAACTTGGACTTGTACCTTTATGTGATGGTACAACTTCAAGTTGTAAAGTTGTACCATAACATAATGGTACAAATTGCTTTATGGTACAACCTAAACTTATACATTTAATGTTATGGTACAACTTTAAGTTGTACATTAAAGCACCAATACTATATAGCGTAGTAGAAGTGCTCGTACATATATATACATAAAACGAACTTATTGCATGATTGTAGTAATAGTGCTGGCTAAATGCAACATGAAGGAATGATGATCACAACATACAATATAAGGTTTTTTTGGTGTTTCTTCTAAAAAAACAATAGCCAAAATAAATATGTATAGCCAAAACTTTCAATTTTGTGACAATAATAGCCACATTTGGAGAAATACCAAAAATAGCCACAATTTCAATGTTCTTATGACAAATCTAGACAATTTCGTTACAAACTTTGACGGTGTTAATGTCATCGTCAGTTATCTAAACGAAATGTTGACTAAGATGACAACTCAGCACCCATGCCAGCGACAACTCAGCAGTTGGTGACATGCAGATGACACGTGTCATTTTAATTAATATTTTAAGAGTTTTCATAAAAAATTTAATTTCAATTATAAAAATAAAATAATTATTACTTTCTCCCCATGTGATCTTCCCTTTCCTTTTCGTCTCTCTATGCGGATCTGTTTTTCCCAATATAATCAAGCTCTACCACCTCCATAACTTCCCAAATCAAAACAAGAATACATTATCAATCTCTAGCCATCAACCGTAAGAACATCATAAATCAAAGCAAAATGAATCTCATCAAACACACCGGCGACCTCTTCTCCCGCATCCGCCAGTGAAACCGGATCCGTCGACCCCATGTCGGCGTCGAAAGCAGAAGAGGTGATCGATTCTCCTTCCCTATCGCCTGGCGCTCGATTCTCCTTCATTGTTGTTTGTCTAGGCCCTGGATTTGAGGCATCGAAGAAGAACCACTTCCTCCTCGGCCACACCCACCTCCACAGTCCCTCTCCTCCGCCGTCCATATCCTTCCACCCTTCGAATCGCACATCATCCTTGTTGTCCTCCCCGAGAAGACGAAGGAGCGAGTCAATCGTTGAGTTCCTGGACTCGGCACACTGATCTGGAAGTGGAAGCCGGGAAGTCGCTAGAATCGACGAGCAGGGGAAATCGACGACCCCGACTTCCCTGAGCGCCCTCATCTCGTCGTTGCTGTTGTATCACCTCTGCATCTAGTCGCCGCCAGCTCCTGTTGCCTCAATGCCGAGTTTCCATCGCCGTCCAGGCCATCGAAGGAAGGATGAACCTGGAGCAAGTGTTGAAGAAGAGAAAGCGTTGAAAAGTAGATTGGAGGAAAGGAAGGGATGAAGATGATGTTGATGGCGGCGAGGAAAGAGCCAGAAGTCATCTTCAATTTAGGGTTAGGGTTGGGTTGCTGGGAAATGGGGGCACGAAATAGTGCATTTATTTTTTTTATTTTTTCCGTTCTTATTAAATCATAAAAATTTGCATTTATGTTATGTATACTTGTTTTGTTAATCCACGTGTTCGAACAAATATCGCCAGGTCAGCATTTACGTTTGTCCAGTCAGCCTATTAGTTGACACCGTTAAAGAATTGGACGGATGTGGCTATAAGTGGTATTTCTCCAAAATTGGCTATTATTGGCAAAACCTCGAAAGTTTTCGCTATACAGGTGTATTTTGCCATAACTAAAATATGGTTTCTTAGATAAGAAAAGATCCAACTAGTACAACTTATAACAAATTACACCGACATGTCATTTTATGAAACATTTGTGAAATTCAATAAGATCTATCTTTTAACGAATCTCTTTTTTCCACATCTAAACAAAATAAATCTCTCTGTATATATCCTACTAAACAATGTCACGTGAGTCGATTACCTATTTGATTTCGACAATTGTTTTTCATGCAGCCCAAAGCTATAAAAAAGCTCTTAAAATACTTGCAATTGCAAAAGAAAAAATCAAACATAAGTGTCAAAAGCAGATAGACCGATAAATATCATGAATTCACTTTTAATGAGGTGGGTAATGAATGTTGGGGAAACAAGGAATGATGGTGGGAAGTGGTGATGGCAGACATGACCGGGGGAGATCCAAGAAGAAAGCCGACGACTGAAAAAGACAAGACTCTTTGGGAAAAAGGCTACTCTAATTCCACCAAAAGCTGGTGAAAGCAGCAGAATGACGAGAAGAAGAAGCAAGCAAAGCATGTAATAATATGATAAAAAATGCACTTGGAAACCTGATCCAACCACATCCAAACAAAAGAATGAAGAGCGGCAGAGACTGCCTGCCTGCCTAACCTTGGGAATTATAAACAACAAACAGATAAATGGACTTGGGAAATTGGCGGGGATTGGGAAATTGCAGGGGGCCTGGCCTGACCGTGGGAAGGGCTGCAACTGCAACCTGCCTGCCAGCAGCTGCAGGCTGCGCGTGCGGGTCTTTGAAAAAGATGTTTGTGAAGTTTACCCTCTTTCTTGTTGCCAGACCCCTCCTATTTTATTCACTCCATTTCCAAGTTGCCAGCGACATTTGAAAAAAAATGCTCAAAGGGTT
This sequence comes from Linum trigynum, assembly GCA_964030455.1. Classification (NCBI taxonomy): domain Eukaryota; kingdom Viridiplantae; phylum Streptophyta; class Magnoliopsida; order Malpighiales; family Linaceae; genus Linum; species Linum trigynum. The sequence goes on from OZ034819.1 coordinate 6,217,512, forward strand.
GAGCCGTAATGCGACAAACACTAAAAGAACATACCAAAAAAATTGAAATTTTACAAGTGCAATACTAACTCTAACTCTGGATTCGGAGAGGACTGGACCATGACCTATGGGCGACCCCCTGAATCCGCCAGTTGCAACACTTGTGTAGAGAGCCAAGACTGGGAGACGTATATGAGTTTCGTATTCCAAATGATTTCCTTTCCTCTTGTGGCCGATATTGAGCCGTTGGGTGGGCTTCATGGGCTAAGCCCAAAAAATAGGGTAATTTCAAGATCCGATATCGCGTTCTGCCACTTGAGCCCATAATTTCTGGATGGCCCAAGGGAGTCCAGAGTCCACTCGAACTATCAAGAAATTTCTCCATTGATCTTCATCTGCTTCCCCGAAGAAAAGGACAGAAGAAGAACACACCAGAACTCACTGGGAGAAGAGAACCTCCACCGCCTGTCCCATTGTCTTCATATAAATAGCTCTACCCACTTGCGCTTACCCACAATCCAATTCAGCAAGAATTACCTTCAAGAGATCAATCCCAATCAAGAAACCTAATTTCTTTCATTCCCCCCAATTCCACAAAAAAACAGAAAAGATGTCGCTGATTCCAAGCTTCTTCGGGAACCGCCGCGGCGGCAGCAGCAGCGGCGCGTGGGATCCATTCTCGGCCCTGGACGCTTTCGATCCCTTCAGGGACTTCTCGACGAACTTCCCCTTCTCGTCGGCTCTCATCCCTAGCGGCGGGGAGAATACGGCCCTCGTGAACACGAGGATCGACTGGAAGGAGACTCCCGAGGCGCACGTGTTCAAGGCCGACCTGCCGGGGCTGAAGAAGGAGGAGGTGAAGGTGGAAGTGGAGGACGACAGGGTGCTGCAGATCAGCGGGGAGAGGAACGTGGAGAAGGAGGACAAGGACGACACGTGGCACCGCGTGGAGAGGAGCAGCGGGAAATTCGTGAGGAGGTTCAGGCTGCCGGAGAACGCGAAGATGGATGAGATCAAGGCCGGGATGGAGAACGGAGTGCTGACTGTGACGGTGCCCAAGGCCGAGGTCAAGAAGCCCGACGTCAAGGCCATCGAGATCTCTGGTTAATTTTTGAAGTTCAAACTATGTTGATCAATAATGAGATCTAGCTGGGAGTCTGGTCTGTGTTGTTTTGTGTGTGGATATATGATGATCTATGTGTTTGTGTTTAGTTTTGGGGTGTGATGTAGTTTTCGCCTGTCTCGGTTGACAAGAGTGTGAGTGAATGGTGCGTACTGAGGATTGTATGAAATCAAGTTGATAAACAATAATGAAGTGAAGACGCTAGTTTTCCATCTTTTTTGTCCAGGTTTTCCTTTTACCTGAACTCAGAGATCATTATCACCGACCGAGAGGTACCAAAACTGATCAACATCTCAACTTCTCAAGGCATAAAACGCGATAGGTCAACTGAGAGCTAGAAAGTAGAAAAAGTTTCTTCAGATGATCCTTTTGTCTATAAAGATGTTCTCTCTGTTGGTTGGGCTTTCATCCCTACCACTTGCAGAAAGCCCAAAAGGAAAAGGAGAGGATGTAAACCATAAGGCTTACCAGGCATAATTCAGAGGTTCTCATGGATCTCACGGTAGGGATGGCAATGAGGGAGGTTTGGCTAAATCATTTCCATCTCCGCTTTCAAATATCCAAACTCATACTCATCCCGTACCCATGCGGCGGAGGGTTTTCTAAATCCATTTCCGTATCCGTGGTTTCGGGTATCCGTGAGTACTAATACCCGCCCCATATATCCAACATGATAACTCTTCAAAATTTTTATATATTTTTTAATTATAACACTAAACGCACCTACTATATCATGAAATCAACAAAGAGACAATCATTCTTAATACAGTTCAATGCATATAATCCTAAAGCATCCGTTAATCCATAAGATAGAATGCAATGTAATCCAAATCATTATTTCTCTTACTCTAATACATCTACTAAGTAATAACTAACAAACATAATCTTGTTAACAATCGAAACAATGAAAGAGCGAAAGGAGAGTTGTGAAAAAGAATTAAGTTTTGATTTAGGTAGCCACCTAATTACATTTTTACTAAATATTTTTTTGAGTTACCCTCGCAATTATGGTTTATATATAGGTTACAATTTAATTAATGTATTTTTTATTTGTGAAGAATTTCCTAATGGGGCAGGTATGGGTATGGGTAATGAGACGGGGAGGCTAAAACCATACCCGCCTCATTCCTATTAAACGTTTTATGGGTTTTACTCATACTCGGTCAAAACAGAAATTCCCTGCATTGACTGAGTCGGGACGGACGAGTACCCGCGATCATGCATTTGATTGCCAGGGGCAGGTGGAGCACTTGGGTTATTGAAAAATCAGCATTTTCCCCCATTTGAATAGTGCACTCTTTTAAAGGTGGTATTTCCGATGATGTTCAAGTGGTGACTCGTGGAGAAACAGTAGAAAAACGTTTTCATGTTGTAGCTGGTGGTTGTCAACAAACTTTTTATTCTTCTACCTAAACTGCCGGTAGCATCTCAAAAGGTTTCTTTAACCTTCGTTAATGTTCCAGTTAAGCATGTCTAGGTGCCAGGCGATGCTAATGCGTCTCTTCAGGGGACTTTGCAGCAAGTTAGGAATTTTGATTGCAGAGGCCGAGTATAGGGACGCTTTAGGCAGTTAAATTGGGAATTAGCAGTCATCGTTTTAATTATCGTACGAGTATGGTACACTATTCCATTCAACATTTAGTAATGATAGCTATTTTTGCTTTCAGTGTCTAGAATTGAACAGGGCCCCAAACATCAGTATATAACAAATCAAAAGGGCGATCACTGGATAAAAAGGAAATTGAGAATAGGAGTTTATGACTCTTATTCGAAAGACAAGCATCACAAGGAGACCTATCTGAAGAGGAAGAACCAGAAGAGAATTTGACTGAATGAGACTGGTAAGATATTGATGGGAAGGATGACCAAGGCGAGCGTGCCAAGAAGATGCGAATGTGAGGATAGTCACCAGGGCCATTCGAACATTCTCCACCTCTCGAGGAAGCTCGTAGACATCACCGTTGTTTTCCCCCCTCGACAGGTGCGCCCCCGTGCGAAGATCATTCACAAGAAAATGAGTGGCAAAGAATTCCACAGAGAACTCAATAAAGAATGTGAACCAATAGAAGCAGTAGAAGATCCAATATGAGATATAGCCAAACTTGTTCCATCACTAACAAGGATCTCATCTAGGCCTGTATAATCCGAATAAAGAGAGAGTTTGCCCATATCCGGAGTTACATGATGGGATGTTGCTGAATCCATAAGCCAAGGCCCAGATATGACGAAGAGCCCATGGAGGTGGTATGATAAACTTGCCTTTGACGGGCCTGAGGAAAGAGACGAAAACATTGTCTCACTGTATCACAAAATTGACAAATAACCATGGACTGTTTTACCGTACCGTACCGGCCGGTTGAACCGGAAAAACCGGAAACCAGGCCAATTCCGATACGGTACAGATTGCAAAGTTAGAATATGGTACCGGCCGGTATTTTGTATTCGACCGGCCTGCCGCGAAATACCGGCCGGTTTTGATCCATCCGGCGGTCCTTCAATCCCAGCCAAAAAGTCATGTTTCGAGTTTCGACCCTAGGTCAGCAAAGCAAAGGCGGCGCTTAAGCCTTCGTCAAACCTCACCGCAGATTAGCCGCCGTTAAACCCCGCCGTAGATTCGTCAGTGTCAATCCCTCACCGGTGAATCCCTCGCTGTAGATTTGCATGCCTCCACGAATACAGAGAATCATGAGGGTCGCCTCTGTTGATCTAGACGGATTCCCTCCTCCTCTATCTCTGCAGATCAAGAGAGAGAGAGAGAGTTGGAATAAGATGGGGAAGTAGGGATTTGTGTCCTGAATTTCTGCATGTAGAGAGGGACAAAGCGGAAGAGAGAGAAAGAGGTGTGTAACCCATAGGTCTGCCGACGATCACTTCCTGGCGAGTAATTGGGATTTCGTCGCTGTTTTGAGGAGAAGAGGATGAGTGGAAGAAGAACAGAAGAGAAGCAGAGTTGAGAAAGGGGAAAGTATGAGAGAGAGAGAAGGAGAGGATTAGAACGAGAGAGATTAGGAGGGAAAAGTAATCATTTTATTCCATGACCCAAAAACACACAGCCTAGCCATTATTTATATGCGGCTACTGTTTTATTTTATGATTTTCTATCCGGTATTTTGTAATTATTCCGGTATTATTCCAGAATGGTATCATGTTGTGGCCGGTACGGTTTTTTGACCAAAAAAATAATTTACTATTACAAAAACGGTATTTATCGGCATGAAACGGTTGAACCACGATCGTACCACAAAATATCCTACCAATAAAGAATCCGGTATGACGTCCGGTACGGTTTTGCAATCCTTGCAAATAACCAGGGAGCAGGATACCGTACCGGACCGGCCGGTCGGACCGAAAAAACCGGAAACCGGACCTGGCCCGGCACAACATGGCCTGTGTATCATCCAAGAGGCTGTCGGCCGGTTTTTACGGTTGGACCGCAACCGGCCGAAATTTCGGCCGGTTTTATTAAAACCGGTGGTCCCTTTAATTAGCTGAAACGGCGCCGTTTTGACCAAGTAAAAAAAAAAAAAAGGAAGAGAAGCAGTGAAAGTCGAAACCCTACTCTCCTCTCCACACTCTCCTCTCGTCTCCCCCGCGCCGCTCTGCCTTTCCATCCAAATTCCTTTCCATCCTCTCGTCTCCCCCCGCGCCGCTCTGCCTTTCTCACCACCGGCGACGGCGCCTCGTCCTCTCCAGCAACGGCGCCTCGTCCTCCCCGGCATCGGCGACTCGTCCTCCCCGGCAACATGGGATGGGCAATCGCTCTAACCCAACCCACCCGAAGATGGAGGAACAGAAGCAGCCGGCGTGGAGAACATGGGATGGGCAATCGCTCTTCATGGCGGCGCCGGCGACATTCCATGCTCACTTTCCCCTGACCGCCGCCTCCCTCGCGAGGCCGCTCTCCGCCACTGCCTCCAACTCGGCGTCTCCGCTCTCCAATCCCACGCCCACCCTCTCGACGTCGTCGAACTCGTGGTACGCCCGCCCAAATCACTTCCCGGATATCCTCTGGCCATCGGAAATTGAATTGAGTAGTAATTGGCTTGAATGGGCGGATTTATATAAAATTAGAATCTTGTATCATCGGATGTTAGAGGTTGCTAGTGGCTCCATGGCTGTTACTTTGCAGGTTCGCGAATTAGAGAACCACTCGCAGTTCAATGCTGGAAAGGGATCGGTGTTGACCACTGACGGGACAGTTGAGATGGAAGCCTGCATCATGGATGGCAAAACTATGAGGTGCGGAGCTGTCTCTTGGCTAACCACTCTTGTCAACGCCGTATTGGTGGCGAGGCTAGTCATGGACAAGACTCCTCACATTTATCTTGGGTTCCAAGGTGTTGAAGCTTTCGCTAGGGAACATGTTAGTCCTTCCAACTTTGCTGCTAATTCACAATCTTCACTCCATTGACATTCTTTGTCTGCAACACTCAGTCTTCATTTCATCCATGTTGTTTTCGGGGTTTTTTTGCTGCAAAAGCTGCCTGCTGTTAGTTCAGTTGGTTTCACCCGTGATTGAGGGGGTTATTGAATCATCTAGGGACTAGAGACTGTGGATCCAAGTCATTTCAATAATAAGAGGTGGGATAAACATTTGAGCCGTGATTTGTTTGTGGCATCATACTTCCTTAATCTGGCTTTCAAGTATGCCAACATTAAGCTTGTGGTTTTTGTACTAGTTTCTAAAAATGTATTTGGATGATTATGAGGTTTATTAGGTATTGAAATCTCGCACTTTGTTGAATGTTACCTAAGCTTATTTACTTTTTTTACAGTTTTTTAGGCGGTATAATCCGGTTTTATTCCGGTATTTTCCCGGTATGGTACCCTAATTTTGTCGGTACGGTTTTTTAACAAAAAAATAATTTTTTTATTCCAAAAATGGTATTTGCCGGTAGAAAACGGTTGAACCATGGTTGTACCACGATTTACCATGCCAAAAACGATTTCGGTTTGATGTCCGGTACGGTTTCGTAATCCATGCAAATAACTAGCCCCTTTCGTGGTGAATTGGGCTCAAAAGCACCATGTGGGCCAAGCAAGGGTGCTAGGCCATGAGAGGGAGAGTGGGCGCTGGGGTATCTAGTTTGGCCAAGCAAGGCGACTGGGTCGCGAGATGGAGAGAGGGCGCTGAGGTCGCCACCACTAAAAGGCTCCGCCACCTCCTCTGCTAGTGTTGCCGCTACCACATACGAATAGAGAGATTCAGAGATTGAGCATCGAAGAGCATGGAGAATCAACTTATCTTGACGATACCAGCGGCGATACGCGGGATTGGGTTGAGTGGTGTTGTTTGTCGTGAGCGTTTGAGCAGGGGCATCACTTGTTCCATCAATGAAGGCTATGAGGTCCAATACCATCAGCAATGTCTCCAATTGCAATCTCCGGGAATGTAAGTTGTTCGAGGTCAGTTTCAGATGCAATTGCGCCGCGGGATAAAAGGTAATGATCGAATCTTCTGTAGGGATTGCAGAGCCATCTGAAACTGGAGCACTTTTACTATGCTATATAGCATTGGTGCTTTAATGTACAACTTGAAGTTGTACTATAACATTAAATGTATAAGTTTAGGTTGTACCATAAAGGAATTTGTATCATTATGTGATGGTACAACTTTAAGTTTTAAAGTTGTACCATCACATAAGGTACAAGTTTAAGTTGTACCATAAAAGAATTTGTACAAAAAATATACGTACAATCTGAAATTGTACCGTAACGTTAAAGGTACAATTTCAAGTTGTACCATAAAGGCAAAAACCTATAGCACCAATGCTATATAGTATTGCAAAATTCCTCTTGAAACGGATGAGCCGGACATGATGAAAAACAGAGGAATAAGAAACAGAGGTAATGGGAGAGGAGAATAGTAAGAATGAAGCTTGATCGGAGCTATTTGATCCTGACTTGCTCTTATACCATGTGAGAGTTTTTGGAATAGAAGTTTGTTGTAGAAAATTGACTTGATTTACATTGATGGAAGCCAACGTTCATATACAGAGAAGAAGATAATTTTAGCAACCGAAAGCTACGCACTATTTCACGTTCCACAAGAGTAGGAACTGAAAAATGAATAAATGAAATAAATAAAAAAGCTTTTATGTATTTTCTCTAATACAGATACTAGTTTGGTACCCGGTCCGTTGGCCGGGTAAATTTTGTTTGAAATATGTACTTTGGTAATTTTTTCCTCCTAAGGTGTCTATTTTGTTTAGTCTGTCATTGTCCTCTCTCATTTCAAATCGTGTATACCTTTGAGTCCGACCAGTTGACCGCTAAATGATTTTTTTTAAGGTAAATTAGTTTGTACTGCACGACAATATTTTAGCACCTATGAAATTGTTGTGCATTATTATTATGATATTACAAAATTAAACATTGATATTATTTAGTAACTCAGTAGAATAAGAAATTTGTTCTGCGATCTATGTTAGTATATACTTTATGGCGGTACAATTGAATGATATTGATATAGTTTCGCAACTATCGAATAGGAACATGCCTTGTATATATATGATTGTGGCTATGTTTAAAAAAAACATATATCAAAATGGATATCCTTGTGTAGATCACATAAAATCTGATTTTTTCGCGCAATAATATTTAAATTTGGAGTTGAAGCGAAATAAATATGAATCAATTAAGAGTAGTAGGGGAGATTTAAAAATAAGAGAGAGAGAGAGAGTTAAGTGGCACATTCTGATTGGGGTATACAAAAACTTAAAACAAAAAAAAGGAGTTAAGAAAAAATCTGATTGGTCGGAAGGGTGCTGACGTGGATGCGTAGGAGGGCTGGAATTTTGAAATGGTGAAGGTAGTTTTTGGAAAAGCCTTTATATATTTTATAGATCCTTACAGGTGAGAATGAGATGGAGGTCCACCCTAATTGACGCACTACAGTCACATATCATTTTTTTTTTATAAAAGATAATCATATATTGATTCAACAGAGGCAGAACGTTACATCCTGGAATACAGCCAGACCTGAAAATTAAAAGTACGACACGTAGACGGGTACAAAGAAAGGGCCTTTCTAGCCACCATATGGGCTACCCTATTGTTATTCTGTCCTACAAATCGTAAGCTAAACCCCGAGTGAGATGCAAGAAACTGCCTAATTTCCCCCAAAACCATCCCAACCCTACTATCTCTAGTATCCTCTTGATTGATCTTGTCGATGATGACCTTGGCATCGCTTTCAAATCTCACATCCAGGAATCCATTGGTCATACACCAGGAAAAAACTTCCCTGAGGACGAGGGTTTCCACAACCAGAGGATCATCAATAGAGTGAAACTGGAACCCCTGAGCGAAAAGGACGTCCCTATGCGGGCCAAGAAGAACTATCCCGCCCGCCGAATGAGACCCAGGCAAACTGAAATAAATTTCAAGTCATACAGATGTCAACTTCCTCCTCCTTTGCTTTCTCACTAGCATTTCCCTAGAACTCTAACGAGTCGGTGACTACTAATAAGGTATTACAGAAGTGGCGGCTGCCAAGAATCGAACCCAATACCTCATGTATACAATCCTGGGCATTTACCGCCTCCACCACCCGTTGGTGGTTAATGCCATAATATTTTCTTCAATAGCCCTTGATTATATGACCGATTACTCTTCTAATGGAAACCATTTGTATGTGGAAGGCCAACAAAAATATGGTCGGTTGTGTGATAAAATAATATTCTTTCATATTAATAATGTGGGTTAATTGCATGTTTGATCACTGAGATTACAAAAAATGTTCATGTTTGGTCACTCAAAATATTTAAATCCAATCTTGGTCACTCGAATGACGAATTAGTTAAATGGTTCAAGTTTGGTCACTCTCCGTAAAACTCCGTTAAATTTGTCTGATGTGGCAGTCAACCCTCAAAGTTGATCGTTAACTCAATGACATGGCAATTAAAAATAATAAATAAAATATATGTTAATCTTCTACTATTTCCAACTCATTTTCACAATAAAGTAAAATAAATAAAACAGATAAATATTATAATTACAAATTGAAAAAGGGTGCTTACTCCCCGCCACTATATCGCTTCCCTGCAACCAAACCAGCTCCCAAAATCATGGAACAGGAAACCGGATCGTACCGGCCGGTTCAACCGGACCAGGGACGATACGGCACCTATTTACCAAGCAAATTACCGCGCCGGCCGGTTTTTACGGTATAACCGGCATAACCCGAGATACCGTCCGGCTTTATTCCGACCGGCGGTAGACTGATTTCAAAGAAACGTCGCCAATTCATGCGGCGAAATTGGGGGAAAAAACGTGCAAACTAACAACCCTAATGGCCTAATCCCTAATCGATTCTTTCTTCGCCGTCGTTTCGGTTTCACTTCACCCTTCCCCTCCTCCTCTTCTCCAGAACGCCGCCTGCTCGACACTCGGCAGAAGAGAACGGGGGATCTTGTGCTCTCCGCAGGCCTGGTTTGTGGTTTCCCTCCGCCGTCCTTGATCAGGTTTCCTTCCTTGGTAATCGCGGCAAAGAGATGAGAGTTTTATTATGGCTTTGAGCGCCGGGAGGTGGAGGTCTGAGATTTGGTTTGCGATCTGGATATGGTTAGGTGAGAGAGAGAGAGAGAGAGAGAGAGAGAGAGATGGGGAAAGGCTTTACGGGGAGGAAACGAGGAAGATGATAAATGAGGGTAAGTTTTTTTAATATATAATTATTGTTTAAATTTTATATTAATTTGTTTTCTAACTAGTTGTATTTATTGTCCGGTATATTCCGATATTTACGGTATTATTCCGAAACGGTATCCTGAATTTGACGGAACGATATTTTGACAAAATATATATTTTATTATTACAAAAACGGTATTTATCGGTACACAATGGTTGAACCACGGTCGTACCATAAAATACCGTACCACTTACGGATCCGGTATGACTTCCGGTACGGTTTCCTTTACCATGCCCAAAATACATTCTTGAAGAGAAATGGTTACTAGAACAAGCTTGTTATATGTAAATGCAGTGAAGTATAATAGTCAATTCTGAGAGTTGACTGTCATATCAGACAAATTTAACGAAGTTGGACGGAGAGTGACTAAACCTGAATTATTTAACTAATTTAAGTGACCAAGATTGAATTTAAATATTTCTAGTGACCAAATATAAATGTTTTTCATAATCTCAGTGACAATTAACCCTTAATAATGTTACCAATAATACGGCACCAATACATTGGCGATTCTTCTATTTCCTTTCTTGACTTTTAATCTTTGTCGTGTACTGTTGAATCATAACCTGTAAAATTATCACATGTCTGCTTCGCCAACATTTTAATACAATTCATCCACAAAAGAGAACAATTTCGATACGTTTTACCCTTTCTAGATGAGTGGACAAAACAACACAATCGTATTTTTCTATCCGGACCTCACTCTTAAGATAACCCTCAAATTCAGAGACCTTTCAACGAAAGTGATAATGACACCCAAATGATAATTGATAATCAAAACACGTTAGCACCAAACAAGAAAACACGAAAGGTTCCTGTCGATAAAAGATAACACGAAAGATAATACTTGATTAGTGGTCACATCAGGCATGATTAGGCGAGGTTCATTACTTCATTTACTGGGATCACCGCTTATTTAGGTGCTAATTATATTTTATTTAAATCCATGAATTATTTACAAATTACAACATAGGGACAGCTCTGGCCTGGGCCAATCCAGCCCAAATCCAGCTAAGGCCCAGTCAGCCTAAACGCGTCGCCTCAACGAGTCAAACTTTGACGACGTGGACGAGGACGAGTCGTTTCCAACAATAACGGCGTCAGCGTCACACCAGAGATCCGCTGCGGCCTCAGATTCCGTCACGCTACCTACAACCGGGGCCTTTTTTCTCATATCAGCCACCGTCAATTCACGCCTAACGTCATCCTCTTCCTTGACGTACACCTTCTCCAAAAACCCGGCGGCGTTGACGCCGACGATATTCCCGAGCATCGGCCGCCACTCCGCCAGCATCTGCGGGATCCGGCACCCGACCCGACTGTCCCACACCCTCAGCAGGTTCCCCGCCATGTTCGTCTCCGCCGACACTATAACCGCCGGCGACATCGCCGACGCCGAAACCGCCGCCCCGGGGAAGAGCATCTCGCTCCCTGCCCCAAAAATGGACCTCAGGTTTGGCTCTCCCTCCAGTCCCAGTCCCAAGTTGTCCCAGAGCTTGACCACGCTGCTCGTCGTCCCGTTCGCGAACTCCGGCCACGAGAAGAAATCCCCAATGCTGCTGCTCCGCCGCCGGAGCCGCCGACCGAACTTAGACGACCCCCGCACACTAAAATCTTCATCGCCGTCGGAACCCAACTCTTCCTCTTCAAAATCGGCATCAGTTTCTTCTTCGTCGTCTTCCGAGAACTCGGATTCGGACCCGGATTCAGATTCGGTGTCGTAATCAGACTCTTCCTGGATAAGCAGAGCCGCCGCCGTAGAAATTGGGCGACTCTGCCGGAACCGAATCAGGAGGATTCTGATTCGGCTGACGATTGTGGTGATGGAGGCGACTAACAAGGCGACCATTAGGGCGCCCCATTTCCAAACACTGTAGGCCTGATAGATTCTCTCGATCCCGGAAGCAGCAAAAGCTCGAGCGACTACAGATGGGTTTATCCCACCGCCTTCGAAGTCGCTTATTCTATTAATCACCGGAACCTCCATGGTTTTTTTCCCGTCAACGGCGGCAGAGGAGGGAAGTGGTGGACTGATGATTGATTCTCCGAACTGGGTTGTAGAGGCTTGGATTGAATTGACAGGGTCTAGGGGAAGGAAATTAAAAGGGGAAAACAGAAGAAAGGGGTGGGGGAGAAATGTGAAGAAACAGAGCAGAGGTTTCTTGTTGTTTTTATGCTGGTTGTTGCTTGCTGGAAAGCTAAACGGAGGAGGGGGAAATGTTAGGCTGGAAAAGACGGGGATTTAAAGGGAGATAAGGGGCAGTTGTGTAATTTGATCGCGGATTTGACTGAAGGAAGGAAATAAAGGAACCGCCGAAAAGGGTGAGCGGGTGGGGTTCGGCGACGGCGAAGTTCAATATTACAGTTGAGTCGCTTCATTAAATGTTGTTTAACGTTTTAACCCACGGCGACTTTTTTCCTGTCTGAATAGAGGACAAAAGGTTATTCTAACCAATATTATAAATTAATAAATTACAAAATTTTAACAAAATTGTACCTAAATAAGCAGGATAATAGGTTTCCTCATATGACTCTAATGAACAAATTAGTCAACAATAAGATTTCTATGTAGATAAATACAAATTTAACATCATTTTGTCTAACAACGAGAATCTGTACAATACGTAAAAGTGAGTAGTCGCGCTGTTAAATACGATGGAAAGCAGTAACAAAGGCGACCAAACTACTCCGCTAAATAAAACCAAATTTTCCAAACCAATTATTGAGATGGTAAATTAAGGAATCCCAACAGCACAGCTGGTGATGTTTCTCAACTACTTCCATTTTCTTTCTCCTGCCGAATTTGAGTGGGTTCAGATTTGGATGGCGTGACTAGTTTATTGGCCATTCAAAATTATTGTGTTAGTCGACAAAATACGGTCCTGTAACAAACTGAAAAGGGTAATATTTGGCGACCCAAATAATTAGGAGGAGAAAGAAATAGGCAAGTGGGCGGATGAGAATGTGAATTAAGGATCCAGTCCAGTCCATGACCGCGTCAGAGAAGAGACAGCTAAGCACGTAGACAATCATATATATCATCGTTCAGCAACGAGGAGGCTGAATTGGATAGGAATTGAAGAAAACATATTATGCCCTAACCGAATGGTGACTCGGCAGATTTGTGTGCGTCTCATCCTTTGCTTGGGGGCGAGGGAGATGAATGATATATTAACACTTAACACGATAAGATTCCGTTTTGTTGCTCCAAATGATCAGCAAATTAACAACTACGAATGACAATCAAACTCATGGCTGCGGGTATCTGCCCACCTCCGATCCAGTCAATGCGGAGAATCTCTGCATTGATCGGGTATGGAGCGGGTATGGGTAAAACCCGCAAAGAACTTGATAGGTATAGCGTGGGTATGGTTTTAGTGTCCCCCGCCTTATGCCCATACCCAAACATGCCCCATCAAGGTATTTTGCTACAAGTAAAAGGCTATAAATATATTTTCATAAATTATTATTAGCATGAAGTTAGTTAAATAAGAAACATTATCAAAATGAATTATTATATTTATCAAAACCCTTGAAATTTTCAACTCACTCAGCCGGCAACAGTTTACTTTCTCGATTCTTCAATGTCGCCGCATTTCCTCTTCTGGCTCCTAAATCATTTTGGAAATGACCATCTTACCAAAATTGTTGATGAGATAGTAATAGGTCATTGCACATCATTTTTTTAAATCTGAATTATTTTGATGCATATTGGTGTAGCTTAGTGTGTTTGAATAATTGGTAGTCTAGTAGACTTTAATATTTTAGAAGCAAAATAGGTTTTTGCCTAGTTGACAGGTTTATGTTAGTTATTTACTATATAGATGTGTTAGATTTGAAGATGAATGCTTTGATATAGTGTTATATTTTCATTTTATTTTATTGATTAATCAATATTTTAGGATTGAATGCTTTTTCCTATTAAAAATTACTATAACTATATTGATTTCCTCTATTTATTATGTATGTTTTGTGTTATAATTGAAGACATACATGTTGAACTTTAGATGTAACAACATTGCTTATACGGGGGCGGGTATAACCCATGAGTATTCGAAACCATAGGTATGGGTATGAGTTTGCAAAACCTCCATCTACATGGGTATGTGGCGGGTATAGGTTTAGGTATTTGGTAATGGGGATGGGGATGAGGATGATTTATGCAAACCCGCCCCATTACCATCCCTATTAACAACCGCTTGTGTGGCAAAGACTACACGCATAAAAAATCATACTAGCGAGTTTTTTCAAATTTGTGGTTGATATCATTTTATATATATATATATATATATATGTCACAATAGATGCTATTTTAGGGAAATTTTAGGGAAATTTAAAACTCAGGGGTCGTTTGGAAGTTGCGTATGTTAAATCGTTGTATTGTTATGAATCACTATGATATAAATTCATGCATTGATACAATAGATGCATTTTGTAATTACATTGTTTGGTTGTTGAGATTATCATTTATGAATGGATTGTTATAAAGTTACTTTATAAGGAAATGTCATATTTGTCCTCCACTTTTAATATAAAACAAAAAGAACTATGGACATAATTGGAAAAAGTAAAGGTGTTCAATTATTAAACCAACAATCACAACAATCTCAACTTTTAGTTGAGATTGTACAATCCCTCATTTTTGTTGATTGTTAGTGGGACCCACACAAAACAATACATGCATTGTTTTGCAACTTGACACTTCCAAACGTTGTATTGTGGACAATGCATGTATTGAACAAATACAACACTAACAATCGCAACTTCCAAACGACCCCTAAACTAGAAGCTTTGAATTCTAAATTGACGAGTCAATGACAAAAATTATATACGAATAGAACAATTGTGTTCAACTCCGTGCGGCCTATAAAAAATTTGAAAACGTGTCGAATCGAATTCAACTTATAGTATATCGTTTTGTTAAGATAATTTTATTCTTTGTTTCTATTTTTATATATATCATTGTTTAACAATGTTGCCCTACTCAAGTAGTCGATCGTGCCATAAGTCCGTCACTAGCACGAAACGATCAATCCGGTTTGGGTCAGTAGCTCGGTTTGCGACACAGGTTCTTTTCAGGACCTTCCTTCCTGGTTTCTTGACGAAGGACACATCATTTTAGCTGGCCATATGATCAACATCCTCCTTTCCCAGAAAAGAGGAGTTTCCACTTGATTGCGGTATGATTCAAACGTTTGATACTTACATTGCTTGAGCCAATGAAAGGACATTTGGGGGGTCCAGGGTTCTCTTGTTGAGATGTTAAATGAGGGTAACAATATGGTTAGAAATGTCAAAGTTCTACACCTAACTCCTAATTACAAGCCATCATATTAATTAGGGTTAATATTTCAGTTTGGGCTGAAGTTTGACCGAAATAAACATCTTGGCCAATCTTTTCGATCTATAACATCTTGGCCCGAACTATACATCAAAATAAACAATTTGGCCAGATCCGACTTTTGACCGTTAACTTGAACGGTCAAACATGTTGACTAACGGTCAACGCGCCATGTCACTACCAACTCAGTTAGGACAGGGGGTTTGTTGGGGGATATATCCGAAATTGAAAATTTGTTTTTTTTTTCCGTTCAAAATGATAAAGGAAAGAAAATGGAAATAGGTGTAAACTTAAAAAAATTTTGAAATTTGTTGAGTTGGCAGTGACATGGTGCGTTAACCGTTAGTCAACGCGTTTGACCGTCCAAGTTAACAGTCAAAAGTCGAATCTGGCCAAATTGTTTATTTTGATGTATAGTTCGAGCCAGGATGTTATAGATCGAAAAGATTGGCCATAATGTTTATTTTGATCAAAGTTCATGCCATACAAAAATATTAACCCTATTAATTAATCAATTAATTAACGCCAACGTGGGTGCACGAGCACCATGCACACTAGCTAGGTACACGATTACTACATCCATGTGAGCGACATTCTCCATTGATAAATGTATTGGCTGATCTTTTACAAGTCACGAAAAACCTGTTTATTATATATTTAATTGTGAGGTTGCTTTTTTCTTGGAAAATTATGAAATTATCTAGTATGACCAATTTGCTTAATTGGGTACTTAATTATATATTTGTTTCTCGCACATACCTCAAAACTCAAAAGTGTAATTACGTGTGTATACCATCTCTATTTAGTTATCCAAGTGGGAATTAATTGAATTGTCTTGTTACCATCTGTTTGTCTAATTGCGAATTCTCGTATTAAATAAAAATGAGAAAGGAAATAGAGAAAGCAAGTGGATTTATTTATGGCCTACGATAAGAATGGATCGGGTAGCTGCATAGAAGAGAATGAGTAACAAAAGTAAGAACACGTACAGTCAGGCCAATGATTCGACTCGATCCGAATCCTCCAAGTTTGTCGCAGCCTTTGTTTAACCTTAATAATTAACCGAATAAAATAAAATCATATCACAGACAACAATCCAGGTAATAATACAAAATATAATTTTTTTTTATTCATTCATGCAACGACGGCGACAGCTCATTTTGCTTGCTTTCCTTGGATTATTTTGTCCTTTTCGGCTTTTCCTCAGCGGCCAGTTGTAGCTATCTGATAATTTGTATTTTATTTATGGCTCTAGTTTTTTTTTGTTTTTTTTACGAATATTTATGGCTCTAGTTAGTACTAGCAGTTCTCTTTTCTTTATTTTATGGTGTTTGGTTGGTATGAAATGATTTATTTTGTGGTCCGTAATGGCAGAAGAGAGCAGAGCAAGCAACCACTGCGGCTTCTGGTATGCATCAAGAAGCGCCTGCCCCTTTTTGGTTTTGCTCGGAGTTCTTTGGTCCTCCAGAGGTTGTGAAACCGGTTTACGTCAGTGTGCCGGTTTAGCAAGTGGAATGGTTCGATCCGTGGCACATATCGGTTTGTGCAGGTTCATGCCGGTCAATATTATAAATAAAATTATAAATACTCATATTTAAACATGACATTTAACGTCAATACTTAAACATTTATACTTGAATTCAACAAATAACATCAATATTTAACTTTTATACTCATAAAATAATTAATAAAATTATTTTTATCAATTAAATTCACTAAAATAAGATCATTTTACTTAGAGATTCGTATATCGATCATACCAATCATACCGATGGTGTCACGCTGATTTTATGACCGGTATCGGTTGAACCAGTTTCAACCGGTGGCACGCCGGCCGACGTGACAACCAACTCCTCCTTCAATTTCAATAGGGGGCTGTCCCACCAAATTCCTTGTTTTGATTGTTTCTGCCGTCCCATGAATTTATTAAATGAATCAACAAACACATTGACATGAAACCTCAGAGGATGAGTGAAACAAAAACAAAACAAAACAAAAAAAAAAACCCTCAAGAGCAGTGTTGTCAAAGCCGAGTCGAGCCGGCCGGCCGAGAAAACCGCCACCCGGCCATAAAATCGGCTCGACTCAGCTATTTAGCCGGAGTGGTTAATTGGGGCGATCGGCGAGCGGCCGAAGCGGTTAACCGCTCGAGCCGCTCGGCCGGCTTTTACCATTTGGGTCGGTTGCTTTAATAAAAAAAAATCGAAAAATGAAAATGAAAGGGGCTGAATGAAAACGTAACCCTAATTCAATTCATTTCTTCCCCCTTCCTTCGCGCAGCCAGACACGAAGACGGAAGAACGAAGAAGCCTCGCCCTCCGCAGTCGCCGTTCGCCATCGCTCGACGCCATCGGCCGTCGCCATCTGTTTCCTCCGGTTGCGCTCCACCGCGATGTGAGTCATCCTCTGGCTCTCTATCTCCTCTTTGTTCTTCGCGTTCTTGGTCCGCCGCCGCTTCCGCCGTGCTGGGGCAATAGACGTGGACCCCGCCAGAGCTTCCTCTTGCGGCGACGGGTTGAAAAATGTGGCGATGGAATCGTTGAACATTATTTTGTCCTCGAGGATTATTCCGAGGGCGCCGTCTTCTTCTTCTTCTTGTTCTTGCTGGAAGCCATAACCATAGTGGTCCTTGAATAATGGTGGGTAACCAAACGGGTCTTGCGAGTAGATCGCAGCTTCCAACGCCATAGGATAGGAGGGAGAGGTAAAAGACGGAACACCTTTTGGGCAAGGGACAGGGAGAATGCTGGCTGTTTATTAGGTACCGGTTCTCAAACGATTTTTAAACGGTCTAATACCGGTTGGACCACTAATGACCGAGCCGTTCACGTTAACGGGTCATACTCCAGCTCGCCTTTTACAGCATTGCTCAAGAGATACAAAGATTGACAATATCCTTTCTTTCACTTTAGATGGCCGATTCATCCCCTCAAATCTCCTATGCTATATAAACATGAAATGAGATGAGACGAGATGGTGGGCACATAATTTCTAGTTTCTACCTTCTCCATTCATTATCGTTTTCCTTCACCTAGCATTAGCAAGGCCTAACATGAAACCGGTTAGCAAACCAATGCATCTACATTGCCCGTCAAAAGAATCATCAAAATCTGTTCTCCTTTGTAATTTGGTTGACCGATTATGACCTAGAAATGGGCTTATCTTGGAAGAACTTGGCAACTGCCTGATGCAGTTTCTGCTCCTCAAATGGCTTCGACACATATCCATCCATCCCACATTTCACGCACTCCTCGTACGTCGCCTGTACCACATCAGCGGTCATGGCTAATACCGGCAAATGCCATCCATCCTCCCCGTCTTCTACGATCGAACCTTCTGCTCCCGACTTCTCATTCGCTTGCTCTTCCATCTGCCTTATCTGTCGCGTTGCCTCAAACCTAGAATACACATGTTAGAGGCAATGTGCTACATGAACAAGAAAATAATACAAAGGAGAGATGTCGAAAAAGGAATATACCCATCCATTTCAGGCATCTGAATATCCATGAAGCAAGCATCGAACCCATGCGGTATCTGAAGCAGCTCAAGGGCAGCTTTGCCACTGTCAGCACATTCGACATTGGCCCCAAACTTCTTCAATGCCCCAGCAGCGACTCTCTGGTTCACTCTGTTGTCATCGACCACGAGAATCTTCTTGCCACACAGTAGACTACTCTGCAGGTAATTTGACGATCCTTTACCTTGCGACTTCTTCCTCCCCGTTCCAAGAACTTGATGAAGACATGCAGCCATCATGCTTGCTCTCAAGGGCTTCATGATCACAGTGTCTTCAAACCCTGCTTCTTTAGCTCTCTCCACTTCCCAGTTGCTGATATTGGTAGCTATCAGGATCATCTTTGCAAACTTTCGGACACTATTCTTATTTCCATTCTGTTTCCAATCTGACGGCCATACTGGTGAACCGTGTTCCTCCCCAGAGAAGCATGCGTCTTTCTCCATAAGAACTATGTCAGGCTGACTGTTCTTCCTGCATTTTCCAGAAGATCAACAAGCAAAATGTTTTAACGTTATATATGAAAAGATAGGTAGACACGTCATGAATAGAAGCTTACCCGGCTGCAAGGGTATCATTTTCCCCAAACATAGTAGCTGCCACCTTGATGCTACTAGCAACTTCAACTACAATGCCAAGCCTCTTAAGGTGATACCGAGTAACAGCTGCCCTCACCGGTTTAGCATCTACTATTACCGCCTTCAGTCCTCTAAAGCTCGAAGGCAGGTCTTCAGCATTTCGTTTTTTCTCTGCATTGTTCACATCATTTCCCTGGTACCTCTGTAGAACTGCTGTGAATGTGAAAGTACTGCCAACACGAGGCCGGCTGACAAACTTTATCTGTCCGCCCATGAGTTCAACCAAAGACTTGCTGATACTCAATCCAATCCCCGTTCCTCCATAGGTTCTCGACGTCGAACTGTCTGCCTGCACAAATGGCATGAAAACACGGTACTGAGCCGGCAGAGGGATTCCTATCCCGGTGTCTTCCACGCACACTCTCAACGTGACAAGGTTCCCAGTTGCATCTTCATGAGTTGTTCCTCCATTTGATGAATCTTTCATTGTGAACCCTTCTTCAGCAACGAAGTACTTGAAGGTGTCCCAGCTGTTCCACTCATCGGCAGCCTCTAAAGCACTTAAGGTCCCGAATTGTCGGGAATCGGATTCCTCTCCATCCATAGGACTACTGATGTTGGATTTTGAGTTCTTGACGGCCTTGGCGTGCTCTTCTAGATGAACTCTAAGAAAAATATGTCCTCGTTCAGTGAACTGCACAGATCATTTTTCAGTTTGTAAGATCTCGCCAATAGCTTAAATAGAACCCTTGAGGGGTGCTTCATGCTTGTGTAATATTAGAGAAACAATGAAGGAGTCAAATGAGCAAGCCAACTAATTACCTTCACTGAGTTCCCAACAAGATTTGTGATGACTTGTCTGAATCTTCCAGGATCCCCAACAACCAACTCCGGAACATTATCCGAAACAAACACAGCCAACTGTTTTGAGAGAGGATGTGCGACAAACAATGTCAGATAGAACATAAGGACTTACATAATTGGAATGTCTAAACTGATGTATAAAGAAACTTTAAGCTGAGACTGATAGTTCAAACACCAACCTCTATGCTTTTGTTCCTAGACTTCTCAGAGAACAAAGAAAGCACGTCATCTAATAGGGATCGAAGGTGAAATGGGACAGTCTCCAGGTCTAACTTTCCAGCTTCGATTTTGGCCCGGTCCAGCACCTCATTTATCAAAGTTATCAGTGCCTGCCCACAGGCTTGTGCTGTTTGAGCATAGTCTCTCTGAGTTGAACTAAGATCAGTATCCAGGAGCAAGGCAAGCATTCCTGCAGCATAGGAAATAAGATTTTGCAGAGGAGCTAAGTTCGAAAAAACGAGAAGACCAAGCTTCATTTTCCATCTCTGGAGAGAAAACAGAAGGTCTATGAATTTACTTACCAAGGACACCATTCATCGGCGTTCTGATTTCATGTGATACCATAGCCAGAAACTGCCAGTAAATATTTCAAGAGTCTAAGTTGGTCAAGACATAAGAGAAAATTAGTGAACAATGGTTGATCAGGAGGGACAAGAGCAGGAACTTTACCTGTGATTTCGCAATATCAGCAGCTTCAGCTCTGCTTTTCAGCTCCTCCATTTCATTGAACTCATCCTCAACTTTCACAATGTGGTTTCCTGCACCGTAAAAGATGTATCCAATTAATATACCTACCATCCAGAACAATCCCGTCGTGATGATTGCTGACCAATTCCACGATGCATTATCGTGGTATCTGCAAAAATACGTTTGCAGAAGAGTTCGCATAAATCTGAAATTCCAGAGATTCCAAAAATAATATTTGTTTATCAAAGCTTCAATGATCTTATTGATGCAACTGACCTGCAAACCATCTTATGCTTTCTAAATGGATCCTGAAAATCAAGTTTACTCTCGAGTACAAGTGACGTGTCACCTTCCTGATCTTCATGACCATACATGATCAATGGATCCGATGAGTTGGTCACGTCATAAACATTCACCAAAATCGCTTGATTCCCAGCTAGTTTTCCAAGCAAGTTCTCCACTAGGGACTCCACATCAAATGAACCCCCAAGATATCTGCTTTCCTCATCAGTTATGCATATATTTAGTACAACATTAACCCAACTGTGAAAGTAGCTGTGATACAAAGGCCCGCATTAGCACTTACCCTGCAGTTGCTTCGATTCGCTGTTGTACTGTGGACGATGAAGGAAGCTTGGGCTTGTAAACTGGAAATGTCAACACAACACCAAGATGATTGGAGCCAAGTAGCCTGAAAGGCCCTGTAAACACAGCTTTCCCTGTAGACCGAGCTCGCACTATGTTTTCTCTGTCCTCCTGCATAATAATGTGAAACCATACAAGCATTAAGAACTTCCAACCAAAACAATTGAGTACGAATGGAAAACAAGTAACAGAAAAGACAAAATGCTGAGCTGATTTTACCTCCCCAGACATCATGTCAATGGACTGAAGGTAAGAGACAGTTTCTTGAGACAATATCACTGGTGCATACTCATTCCGAATGGGAGGAGCCTCCCTTTGCATTGTCTTGATCGTCCAGCCATATTTCCTCTCAAATTCTTCCCTCTCAGAATCGGGCACCCTTTCTGAATAGGCGACCCCAGTTAGCAATGGCCGTTCAAATGCTGTTCTTGCAGTGTACTCAGCAAACATTTCCTGCTGGGAAAATAGACAGAAACATCAAGCAAACGACTTTGAGGGAGGGAGCAGAAGACGTTTATAATAGGACACAATCTAATTAAAGAAAGACAGAACCTGGTCAATGGCAGAAGGGTTCTTGAAGTAATGGAAAGTGGAAATGAGAATGGCAAGGGCATGGACATGGTTAACGCTAGCAATGAACTGATCCTGCAACATTCTGGCCCTTTGGTCACACATGCTCTGCAGCAGTTCTTTCCTCCTTAATCTGCCGTCATCGTCCATGTAACTGTAAAGCCACAAAGCAATGCCGCAAGTCACCATGACCCACCCCACCAATGCCTTGGGGATCCATTTCCTGTATGCCTGCACCGAGAAAGATGCTGTCTTGGAGCCTATTTGCTTCTCATACTCCTGCAGCAAGTGATGGTTATGGAACTGGCTCAGTTGCTGCTGCTGCAGCTTTGCATTTGCACCCATCTTTTATTACACAACCACACACTCCTACCAGAAAGAAAGAACCAGTGCACAGCAGCAGAAACAACAGATACAAGCTCCCTCGTCCCCCTTCGAAATACAGAGGAACACATGCAGAGAGACAAATGCATGCTGTGGGTAAAGAGAAACCCAGAAACTTTAAAAACGAGGGTGGAACTAAAAATGGACAGAAAGCTGAAACCTTTCCATAAAACCCATCATACAACCGCCAGAGGAAAAACACAGAGTAGAAAGGAAAAGACTATCAATATTCAGTTGCGTGGTGGGATCTATCCTGTCCTGTGCTATTGGCTAATTGAGATTTAACAAATTTATGTGTACATCAATACTCAATAGGATAGTTTAGCGTCTGAACTATCTATAGTTTAGAAACCTACACGAGACTCATGGCTGTAGTGAAAAAGACAGTTAACAAATAGTAACGAAATTTCCCTCCAAGACATATATAACCCTAAGGAACAATAAATTCCTATATAGACTTACAACCCGGACCTAATTTCCCTATAAACCAATTAATTAGACAGTTAGAGATCCCATGAACCAGCTATGGTGATGATGATGTTACTCAACAGCTTTCTTATTTCCCCTACTTTGATTAGGTTCAGATTTGGCTGGCTTGATTAGTTTAAAGACTATTCAATTATTGGGTGGAAGACAAAAAACTTTCTTCTAGCAAACTGAAATGTGTGGGGAAAAGGGGTAATGTTTGGCCACCCCAAATTTAATACGTAAGTAAGTTGATTAGAATTTGAGGAGTCTGAAAAATGTAGATCTGAAGTAGCTAGTGAATTAATTCAATGTCTCTTCCCACGAAATTAGTTCCTATAGACATTTTCCTAATAACTGGTACGAAAGAATGGACCTGCATACTTTCATTGTTGATCAAACAAGTGTGTGGCATGTTGTAATCCAGTGTAATCATCACATGTTATATATTCTCTCCCGTCCAAGGAAACCAATTTAGCATCTACTCCAATTTTCAAAAAATCTACCTACTACAAACAAAATTGCCCCTTTTCAAATATCTCAATGATGACTCTGTCGGATAGTTTAAGATCTATATCATAGGCAGAACCATCTTTAATGTATGAAAATATTACCTTGAAATCAGGTTGCAGGTTGAGTTTGACATCTTCTTTCAGTGTTTTGTGCCCACTTCAGAATTGGCTGCGAGCTGTAACGTATGAGACATATGAATGCAACAACCCTGGCACTCCTTCTTTGGGATTAAACAACATAAAATAAATCATCACCTAATGAAGAAAAAAAAACTCTGATTTCAACTGATCCATCATCACCTTGCTGCTAGGGAAGAGAAATTCTCCCTGGGCAAAACTTTCTTCAAATTACATTACTTAATAAACGCAATAGGAAGATTCAATAAGTAAGCATATAAAGAACAAAGAAGCAAGAAAGAAATAAATCACCCCATTGGCTGATTGTTTTGAATCAAGTTTTAAGAACTGCATGCCAAGTTTAAGCATGCAGAATTACTACCCTTCTTCAAGCCAATTAGATTCCACATCAGAGAACTCATTTGAATTGTGTACAATTCAAAATTCCTCAGAAGTTTCTAGGTTCATTGACAATTATCCTCAAACAGCAAAGATCATTTGATGACCAACAAATCTAGCGCAAATAACTCGGTGCAAAAGCAATAGAAAATATTCCTTCCTTTTCCTACTGGTGTTCTATTTCACTATCTAAGAGCCAATCATGTCAATGGCAAGAAAATATAAGACATGAGACTAACAAATAATCTAATACTATCTTTGCATATGGGAAGAGCAAAACCCCTACAAGTAAACTGGGAAACGGTGGAACATACGTATTGATTTCCATGCTTTGCTCGAGGGCAGCCACAACAATTTTCTCATTTCAGTATTAACCAAATTCAAGTAGCAATCTATAGTATAACACAATAACTTTTAGCTGCAGCAAGGATATCTATGGTCTTTATGGCTTACTGATGATATGCTAGTCTAGGTTTCATTCGACGTAAGAGGAAAAGCATTGGCCAATTGAGATATAAGGCGAGATTTTATGCACAGACCTACATATTCACACATGTAAACATGAAGTAACAAACTATGGAAGTAGATGAAGCATGTCACCAGCATGGATCAATCAACAAGCTGTGGCAGTGCCATAGTAGGATTACATGCAAATGAATACTTGCAAGGGTGGCCTCTTTTCATTTTTACACTTGGAAGAATGCCAACACCAAGATTGTGCGAATTGGAACTGTAAGTCAAGCCTGAAAGGAAGTGCACAGCCAATTAACAACTTGATTTAGATTAGGAGGCAGTAGCAGACTGCAAAGAAGCTTAAAATGATTAGTTGAACTCATCAGTCCAAAAAAATATAACCTGTGTTAAGTCCAGTTACTGCTATAACTTATAATTTCAGGGTTATCCAACAAATGCACACACCATTTGAAAAGCTCTTGGATTATTAGATTAATACCAACCACTGGAACTGTGTAAAGCATCACCATTACGATTCACATCCATGTGCAACTCCAAGGAAATGCAGTTTGCTTCTCTGTTGTGTTTCTTGTTCTTGAACCACCACCACACACAATAAGCTCAACATCCAATAGACTACTTAAAATCGGAAGAAGTTCCCGCATGTGGTAAACCAATCCAACTGTTTAAAACTACAAAAAAATGTTTAAATTACAGAGGAACCGAGCACCAAGAGGAATATGAGGAATTGACAAACCTGAAGCTTGACTATCATGGAGACCACCGTCTCTCTCAAATTAAGAAGGAAAATGGGGGAGTCGAGAGGGAGTCTAAGGAATTGTCAAGCGCAAAAGCAAGCTCCCGTGATTTTTCCATTCTGGTCTTAACATTCTGGAGCACCGCCGAAACTCCAGAAACCCTATGAAATTCAGGGGAATGATATAAAGTCAGCAACTGGGTGATATAAGTCATCGTTTCCATACTGGGGAAAAAGAGAAGAAGAAATAGGAATGGCAGAGTGGATGAAGAGGAAGAACTCACCTCCCAGTGAGTACCTGTTTTCCGCTTGATTCTGAAGCAGAAATCCTGTCCTCATCATGTCGGTAAGGAGAGGAAAGGGAAATGGCGTCACCACCGTCTGGGCTCTCGGCGTTCGCCGATTTTATCTCGGGGGAATAGATGGAGACTTCGGAGATGGTGAATGGAAATTGATTGCTGAAGGAGAACGTGAAGGAGAGGAAAAAGAGAGTTCGAGAGAATGAAATCCCTAAATTTTGAGGGTTCGCTAGAGGAGAAAGGGAAAGAAGGAGTCAATGGTCATGATTGACCTGTCCAAGATGCTCATCGAACGGTCATTGCTTAGCCATCCAAAGATGGTGTACATGGGTTCAAATATAATCGGCCACAGCTAGCTCCTGGCCCACTATGAATAGTATTCTCCAAAAAAATTTGGTTAAACTCGGTCAATGGTAAAACTCATATTTATTGACTTATACTATGGGGTTGAATGTTGATTCGGAGGGAGATATTGAGTATAAAATTTCAGTCAATAGAATCAAATGTCTTCATCAAATCAATTTTGGGAGCACATCTGGAAGAACAATTTTCACTATTTTTTTTTGTTAATGAAAGCCTTTATTCAGAGAGGGAAAAATGAAAATTGGATAGAGTTATTTGGGGCTGTTGTGACTAGGTGGCTTGTTGAGCTCTGTCTCAACATTATGATTAGTGAGCCAACTCGACTAGCGGCTGATGAGAAAATCGATTTATATCATATGAGTTGACTTGTTGATAATTTACAGGTTTATTAAATTGTATATCTCAAATGTTTAAGATTTTGATTATGTGAGTAAATATGTCTAACATATGACATGAGATCAGTTAATCATATGTATCATATATGTCATATAAAAATATTAGGGGTCTAATGTAAAAATTATTATAGAGTTGAGTCTGAACTGGACTCCTCATCTTAATGGTGAGTCAAGTAAGTTTTAAAAAATGAGCCAGCTCAATCTCAACTCGACTTAGCTCGTTTATAAATGAGTCAAACTCGAACTCGACTTGTTTATTAATGAGTCAAACCTAGACATGAAAAAACTCGGCTTGACTTGACTCATTAACAGACATATTCCAAACATATGAATCATTTGATAACGAGTTTTGCACATAAATGATTTTAAACGAAATGAATATCCAATTAATTTAGTTACAAATATTATGTACAACAATTTATAATACATGCATTCAACACAATACATGAATTATGGGAATCGCAAATACCAAACGACCCGGAGTCTCATAAACATCCAATCTGAAATTCCATTCCATATCCCACGATTTTCATCACTTGCTCCATTTATTCTGTCATTGAATCACCTGATTCAGTGACCATCATTTCCCCCAAAATTAATTGTCCAAAATTACACGATCTTTAGTCCAAACCAAGAAATTAATACCAATATGATAGTCAGTTGAAACTGGAAGGCATATACTATTGAGTTTAGAATTGTTACTGTGCCTTTGTAGTCAAACCTAACTGTACACCGAGTATGAACACAGGCAAGGCAACTTCTCGATGAGTGGTCATGATCAGTTCACTCGCAGCCATTGTAGCAGCTACCATCTGTGTCCACTGTCCAAAGCTTCTATATTCCTTTTTTCATTTTTGTGACAGAATGATTGATTTCCTTTTTAACGCATAGAAAGCTGCTGTGTTTGCGGTCAGACAGTTCACACACCACACCACCAGCCCTCTTACGTTACGGTAATTCAGAATCTCTTTCCTATTCACAGCAATCTCCATATTAAATGGTGGCCGGCCGGCTTCCTCATCACAGTATTTAGAGCACCACTTTCAGGTTTACACTATCACCATTTGCCGTGCCAGAAAGAAAATGGAGCGCAACGGGTTTCCTGGCTTGTTACTAGTAGTACTCTCCAATGTCATTTTGCTGTTTTCCCCTGCATCAGTAGTTCATGGATGGGGAGTCGACGGCCACTTCGCCGTCTGCAGGATCGCTCAGGTACTAATTCTGCTTAGCTTCAATCATTTTTTTTTTCTTCTTCATTACTTTCTATCAATGCATCTCTGATTCCCTGTTCTGGGTATTTAATTTGGCGTGACAGCCTCGCCTGAGCGACGCTGCAGCGGCCGCGGTGAAGCAGCTGTTGCCTGAAGATGCAGAGGACTTGGCCAGTCTGTGTTCGTGGGCGGACAAGGTCAAGTTCCGGTATAAATGGTCTTCTGCTCTTCATTACATCGACACTCCTGACAACCTCTGCACCTACAGCTACAACAGTAAGCAATTATCCGGAACCAAATCGAACCGTTTCGTTTCAATCGCGCGAATCGATCTTATTAAATTGGATGGGTTTTTGGGAAACAGGGGACTGCAAGGATGAGAATGGAGAGAAGGGGAGGTGTGTTGATGGGGCTATTCAGAATTACACTACCCAGCTGCTTACTTACAACTCTGCTCAATCCTCCAAATCTGACTGTAAGAAAAAAAAAAAAAAAACTTCCTTTTTACTGAATTCCTTTCATTTACTGCTGCATTGTAATATGATTATGTGGGGTGGTTTTGTAATGACATCAGATAACCTGACCGAAGCGCTTCTCTTCCTTTCCCATCTCATGGGAGATATCCACCAGGTAACAAAAAATTCACTTTCTTACTGCTTGATCTTATGTTTGTTTCATATGATATGGGTTAGTTGATTTGTGGGCGTTTGTTTCCCCTGCAGCCGCTTCATGTGGGCTTCACTTCAGATAAAGGAGGCAACACCATTAACATTCATTGGTACACAAGAAAGACTGTTCTCCACCATGTGAGATCCTATAGCTACTAATCGCCTGCAGAAACGTTTCGATTTGATGCGGATTGGAATACACCATGTGCTAATGATGCTGCCTGAATCAATTCTAATTTTGCAGGCATGGGATGACAACATAATAGAGACAGCAGAAGAACAGTTCTACAACTCCAACGTGGAGGACTTGATTGGTGCAATTCAAAAGAATATCACTGTACTTTTTCCTGACATATTATTCAATTTCTATTCCAGTTGTTCTGCCCACCCCCTGGATTTTGCAGCTGACTTGGTTAGTTTCTTGGTTGGTTTGATTCAACAGTCGGGTTGGACTGATCTTGTTCCGTCATGGGAGGCCTGCGGTGGTAGTAAGACTGCATGTCCAACTGTGTACGTTTTAGAAAAAAAGGAAAACTGAACACTCTTCAGATTCTGAAACAGAGTTGCACGATGAAGCAGATTCTGAATTTGTTGTTTGGTGGTGGCAGGTATGCGACGGAAGGGATTAAAGCAGCATGTGACTGGGCGTATAAAGGTGTGGAAGAAGGATCGACTTTGGATGGTAAGTTTTCGTCCAAATTAGTTCTCTTCCTTTACAGTATCGATTTTTGTTGAGAGATTCCGAATAAGAAAGCATCCATGGCTGTTTTTGTTTGTGGGGCAGATGATTATTTCGAGTCGAGGTTACCAATCGTGAAGTTGAGGCTGGCACAAGGAGGAGTTCGATTGGCTGCTACTCTTAACCGAATCTTCGGATGATCCGACCTGCTATAGCCGAAACATCTCTTTGGTCACCATTTTCCTTTTCATCCAAGAATTATGCTTTGGTTTGTAAAAAAAATTGGTGGCTTATTGTTACATGATTCTGTGGCCGCTTAAAGGGGGAGCCATGAGAGATTGTCATCATTGGATCTTACACAATGAAGTTGTAACTATCTTATAAAGTTTGGTAGCCATCAAAAGGGCTCCAATTCCCATAACACCACATAGAAAAATCTTCGTTTGGATGAGGAATTCTAATGGATCAATCTGACACAATTGTCTCGTTTTGAGCCAATTGTGCTAGATTGATCTGTTTGGCAGCAGAAAATTTGGATGAAGCAATTTGGGTCGGAGAGTTTTGAATTGACTCATTTTGAGCCAATTACAATTGTCTGGGGTGGGGGCAGGTAATCTGAATTAACTCGTTTTAAATGACTCGCTTTATAAAATGAAACAATTGATCAAATTGTCTTGTTTTACAATTGATCCATCCAAACGACCCCTTAGCTAATGGGATTTTTACTTAATGGTACGTATGAGATTTTTGCGGGTAAATTGACGTCAAATCAATATACAAGTTGCTCTCTCCCGTTCATAGTGCACAACTTCGTCCATTCCAAATCCGTTGTAATTCAACTTCTTATGAGAAAACAGTGGCTCAAATCTACAATCTATCATTAAGGATTTTGGAATTGGCCATTCCACCAGTCAAGATCAGAGTTGTGGCATACAAAATTAAACCACTTAGAGTGTAATAATTAACATGACCTAAAATATACTTTATTCTGTATAAGCAAAAGGATTAGACCACCCACAATGGTTGAGAGGAAAAAATGGGTGTGTTGGATGGGAAAAATGAGTTATTTGGGTTTGGGGGTGGGAAAACTCACAATGGGTTCGGTAGGGCTGCAAAAGAGCCGAGTCGAGTTGAATTTTTACTTAATTTGAGCTCGGCTCGTTTATAAATTTTTTCAGCTCGAGCTCGACTCGAACTCGAATTTTGATAATCCAGTTCGAGCTCGGCTCGATTGAAAATAATCCAACTCAAGTTCGATTCGGTAGAGCTCGCTAAAATGCTCATTAACAGTTTAACACAGTTTGTCAAGTTGAGTACGAGCTCAGCATGAGCTCAATTTAAAATCATTCTTGTTTAAAAATGTGTACACATAAGAATTTAAATGATAAAATAACACTAGAAACTAAAAATAGCAGCTAACTTCCATACACATCCGTATTAACAAGATAATGTCCATGTACAGAAGAGTAATTAATCCTTTCACAACCTCTAGACAAGCCAGCTCGCGAGCTTAGCTCAACAAGCCACCGAGTCAAACTAGCTCACGATCGAGCTGAGCATGTTCTAACTCAAACTTGGCTCCCGTTTATTAACGATTCAGCTCGCGAGTCGGCTAATTAAATAACGAGCCGAGTGTCGAACAAGATTTTTCCTGTTCGAACACCGAGTTGCTCGCGAGCAGCTTGACTCATTTGCAACCATAGTTGGGAGGGAAAAGATGGAAAAGTGGGAGGGGTGCTTTTTTATGAAATCAATTTAGTGTTAATTTTGTTACTTTACTTAAATAATTTGATCGTTCTCTTTATATAGGTAGTAATAATTAATTAAGACAAACATTTTGATATAATTTTTTCTCATTTGGACATAATTTTTTCAATCATTAATTAAATATGACATCATCAATGACGAAATCACAATAATGTTTCAGAAGACCTTGAGTCATCATTAAAATACGTACGTTGGAATTAAATTCTGATCGTTAGATCGAAGAATAAATCATCTACGATTTAGAAAAAAACCAAATTAAATAAAAAAGAAAAAGAAACAAAAAAAAACTCATAACAAAAAAAAAAAAAAAAACAAAGGCCCCCTCCGTTTGTCTTTTTGTGTGTTAAAAATCCTACCAACTTTCCCCATTTTTCCTCCTTTCCTCACCCCATGCTCAACCATTTCATATTTCCCCCCTTCTTTACCTACCTTTACCCCACGACGGGTGGCAGTTCGGTTATTTCGGTTATAACCGGTAATCGATCGGTCGGTTATCGATTAACCGAAATAACCACATTCTCTACCAAAAATCGATCGAAATAGGCTTAGGTTTCTCGGTTATCTCGGTTATCGGTTAACCGAACCACTCTTAAGACCAAAAACCATTTTATCCAGCCTCCGATAACCGACCGAAGTTCGGTTATTTCGCTTACCAGTTAGTGGATAACCAGCCGATTATTGGTTTAACTGGCCGATTAACCGGTAAACGAACGGCCACCCCTCTTACTATAGGGAGTCGTCCTCAAGTATTTGTGGCACTAGAAGCGGTACCGGGGGATCATCTCTAGTTGGTGGATACTGCAATGGGAGATTAAAATTCCGCAATGGAAGCTTCATATCACTCAACACCCGCAACGCATCTTGAATCGAGAGCCTCCGAATTCTGTTCGGGTGAGCACAATGGAGCCCCACCATCAACAACCGCTGCATCTCATCCCTATCAAACTCCCCTTCCAGTCTCGGATCCACCGCCTCGAACACGTTCCCCCTCCCGTAAATCTCCCAAACCCACCTCACGATGTGCTCCTTCAGCACCACCGCCCTCCGCCCGCTCGCCACCTCCAGCGCCACCACCCCGAAGCTGTACGTGTCCGACTCCAGCGCGGCCCGTCGCTGGTCCGCACGCTCAGGCGCCATGTACGCGGGCGTCCCGCCGTGCTCCGCGTGGGACCGCATGTCCTGGTCCACCACCCGAGCCATCCCGAAATCGCCCAGCTTGGCGTTGAACTGGAAGTCCAGAAGCACGTTGCTGCTCTTCACGTCCCCGTGGAGCACGCTCTTCCCGTCGCCTCCCGCTTGTAGATAGCTCAGTGCATTAGCGAGTCCCTTCACGATGCGGTACCGTTTCTCCCAGTCCAGCGTCACCGAGCCCATAGTAAACCGACCGTTGCCGTCGCCGTAGAGATGCAAGTCCAAGCTCAGGTTCTCCATGTACTCGTAGATGAGGTAGTAGCACGACTCGTCCAGATTGTTTGACCAGCCCAGCAGCCTCACCAGGTTCTCGTGCCTCAACTGCGTGATGATCACCAGCTCCGCCATGAAGCCTTCCATCGCCGCGCCGTCCAGAGGGACTTTCTTCGCTGCTATCAGCTGGCCGCTCGCCAGCTGTCCCTTGTACACCATCCCGAACCCGCCCCTCCCGAGAAACTCGCTGAAATCTTTGGTCGCCCGCTTCAGTTCCGCTAGTGGGACGGACTTGGCTCCCTCGTCGATCGAATGTCGTTTGCTTCTGTCAAGACGGCGCCGTCTCAGCAGAGGGATTCCAGAGGAGAACTCCTCGTCGTCCTCCTTCCAGCCGTTTTCTTCTTCTTCTCTCTCTTTGTTTTTCACTGCAAAAACATAAATTCGACGGGAGAAAACCCGAGCGGGTACCATCCACCATGCAAGAGCAGCACTACCTATTAGAACAATCCCCACGACGAGTAAGATCAATCTCATGATTATCCCGGCGGTCGTAGTGGTCGTGCTCGTGATATAGTCTTGGTAATTGCCGTCCAGATCGGAGGAGAAGGACCAGGACTTGATGGTGTGAGACTGATACCTGCAGTGAAGTAGTCAGGATTGAAATTTAGTGAGATCCCGTTTATGAATGAATTTTTGTTATTCAAATGTATAAAGTACATGCAACTTAATATATTCAATCGAATTGTCACTCATGAAATTATCTATTATTCAGGCATATAATTTATTTATTTTTTCCCGATAAAGTATAGCTAAAACTGGACTTTCTGTTAATTAGCTAAAATATACTTTTGATAGTCGAATTTTTCAATTTTAAAAGAACAAATATTTAGAGTTGAAAAGTTTTTCTAGTTATAGGAGGAAGATTTTTTTTTTCTCCCCTATATATTTGATGGAACGAGAAACTTTTAAAATTACGAATTTAAAATGTGATTTTAATTTTTGATTGATAAATAATGTTATTTATTTGCATAATTCTTAACCTCACATAAATAACTATTTTTTATTTTTTCAACGCTTCACCTCCCTTCGCCACTCGATACCTGAACGCCGTGGAGGCAGAGAAGCCGAGGACCACCCATTCCGGCAAGTAATCCCTCAGGTCAACTCCATAGCAGAGGGTCTCCTCCTCCACGGTGGTCGTATTGTACACCACGCACAGCTTCTTCTTCTTTGCCTCGTAGGACACCCGGACCCACGTGGTGGTCCTCCCGTCCACGTGGCTCCTCCACCGCTTGCTCGCCACCGACTGCATCGAGTCCACGTTGATCCCCACGTGGCTGAGGCCGTCGTGCCACGTGTCCCACGCGTCGTTGTAGGTGTCGAACTCCACGGCCACGAACGCCCCGCTCGGCCCCACCGCCGTGGAGTTGTACGTGAAGTTCCCGTGGACCAGACCGAGCCGGCCGGAGTCGGCGTGGGCCGGGGTGACGTAATCGTGCGGGGCGAGGAAGAAGGCGAGGCCGTCGCATTTCCAGCTGCCGTTGTTGTTGTCGATGGCGAAGGTGAAGTCGGTGGTGAAGTTGGCGAGCTGGCCCGTGGATCTGTCCCACAGGTGCATGGGCCTCGGGTGGCGGGCCTGGCCCGTGGCCCAGAAGTCGAACGGGGTGAGCTGGATGGCCGGACCCGCGCAGGAAGCGTACCCGTAGAGCTTCACCGCGGCGTCGCTGCAGATTTGGTCCGTGAAGTTGAAGGACAGCGGTGCCGCCGCCGTGAGGGTGGTGATGATTATGAGGACGGCGGCCGTGGGGACGACGACGGCGACGTCTCCCATGTAATTAAAAATGATGAACAATATCGTCTCAGGACCAAAGCCAGATTGAACTTGATGATCTCTGGGCTAGATAAAGTCATTGGGAAATCTTCATGATCGATCTCAAAGTCAGAGGAGCGTGTTGAATATAGCGTGTCTCCGTTGGGGGTTTAATTTTAATAATATTTTTCTGATTAGCCTTCTCATTGGTCGATCGTGATTAGTCCAACTACTAATGAGGATTAAGATTATTTAATCAAATGATTCTAGCGTTGTAAACCCCTCCTCAATACTACAACCAAACAACTGGACTATAGGGGCCCACAGCATATCTCGAAGCAGACGAAATTGCCTCGTAAACGCGAGGTCAACTCTGTATCTCCTTTAAATCGCTTTCACGAGGAAGCAAGTGGTTCATCACTCGTTACAATGCATGCATATATTAGTATGGACGATATTTACCTGCAACCAAGTTTGCAGGCTCCTCCTACAACCTCTACAGGTGGAGGCATACTATTGGTTGGTTTTATTTTATTTCATCTATTTTTAATTTGCAGTTAAATGGTTAACGAAACCGACTACCTTTTCACAGCATAATTCTCTATCTATTATCTATGCTCCTCTTTTTCGCACTTCTTTTCTTATGGTTATTTTTTTGTGACATGTTTCAAACTAAAGGGAATGCATTCATATAGGAGTAAAAAAAGAAAACCAAAAATCGACCTAATGGTTCAATTCAACCCTATCCATTCATAATATTTGTGATAATCAAATTTTATGGGTGGTGTGGCAACCGCTCCTTGAAATCGGGAATTCATCGTCAATTGTTCGGAGTCGCAATCGGTCTTAATTGTGGTGGATCAACACATTTTTGTTCGGTCTCGACTTGAGATCAAAATCGAGATGTGGTATGCAAAATTGAAGATTCTAGGTTCGGGAGTACGATTACGTGTGGGAAAGTGTATTCACACCCCACAACGCCCAAAAAATAGTACTACTTAAGTTGATAAGTTTTTAAATGTAGGGTGTATAATAATTTGTGTCTTATCTACGTATTTAATTAATTATGTTTTTTTATTAGTTGAACTCGAATCTATTGGTTGCCTACGTACCCGAGTAGTAGGGATTAAAGTCCACGCAGTTCGATTTAAAAAAGTTGTAATTTGAAGTGTTAACGCTTACACATTAAAATTGTTGAGAATATTTGTTAGTCGGACTTGAACCAATTGGTTATCTACATACGTATCCAAGTAGTCGAGATCAAAGTCCACGTAATTCGATAATATTTTAAAAAAAGTGATCTTGCCACATTCTATTGATGGTGATTAAGATATTAATTGCAAACAAAAAAGAAATATGCTTCCGTTAACATTTAATTGCAAAGAAAAAAAGAAAAGAATTCAATCATTAGTGTACCTCCACCTATATAGATTGTAGGCGGAGCCTGCAAACTGGGTTGTTTGTAAATATCATCCTATTAGGGTATTTTCTTCTCCTCCAATTGGATTAACTTATTGCACTAATTATCTTATACTAGAAAATTAGCATTGCTTTAGTAGCGAGCTGTCAAGAGTAAATTGACCAAAGAGCAATGGAAATAAAAATTGTGAATATTTTATAGGTCGATGTACTTAGTAATTAGTATCATAATTAACCCATCAATAATTTTTTTTATGCAATTTCATCAATAATATTTTTACTAATTGAATTCATCATGAGGCCTGAATGGATAGACATTCTTGGTGGATTGCAATCATATAATAGTTTCTCACTCTCGTGTAGTGGCAACATTCATGGTGGAATCCTTTTCTTTTTTTCTCATCTTTTGACTCATCGTCGTATCTTCTTGTTCCTTGAAGTTTCAACTAAGTTGTCCATATAGTAGCAAAAAAAGTATATTTTGTCGATAATCTGGTTGCGTACGAATTTGCAGCACTTGATTGGTTTCGCTCTTGTTTTCTAGTCTATGTACCACACCTTATGGACTTGCCTTGAAAAAAAAGACAGAATGCCTATGCTTTTCATCTTAACTTTCGATCATAGCTGAATTGTTTCTTCTACTTTTTTCGATGAATCGTTTCTTCTACTTGAAATAATGTTATTCTCGCAAATTTTTAGAAAAAGATTAAAAACAATTTTAAAATCATTTTTGGCCCCCGACAATTATTAACCATTCTCCCATAAAATATTGGCTCAAGATAGGGTGCATAACCCATGGTTATGCATATGGACACTTCATTTAGAAAATTCAGATCTAAGGATGGAGAATTAAATGTCATTTTTATTTTCCCTAATTTTCTTAATTGGCACATATCTTCTTCGTTTTAACTTGGATTTTAATATTTTTTTTTTGCACAGATGAAACGTGTTCGTTGTGCTCTACAAAATGATATACATTTTCTATATTTTTGAGAAAAAAATATTTCTTGCCTCTTTGTACCACTGCATACCATATGGTATCTTCTTCGTTTTTGAAAAAGTTTGCACAGAAGGAACGAGTTCATCATTATGATCTATTGGATCTACAAATGTATGGGTGAACAAATTACAGGATTAAAAATACCACACAATACCACCCTGGTACGGGGTGGTATCTTTTGGTACACAATGTTAAAAGTCGTAAATGATAATTAATATACTTCTACTATTATGTATTCAACCATCCTACAGTCTTGGTTTGTTCATACCACCATGGTATGCTTTTCAAACCATAGGTATGCTCTTATTTCAATACCAATCAATACCATATGGTATAGACTGGTAAAATATGACTCAATTTTTTTGTTCGAAAAATATATCAAAGTGGATATCATTTTGAAGAGCAAAATTAATCTGATCTAACTGTCGAAAAAAGTACATTTCGACTTAAAACGAGTGAGAAATCGTCCGTCAAAGTTTAAGAAAAGAAAAATTAAAGACTTTCCAAGAGAGAGAGGGATGCTGATATCATGCTGATGTGGACGGTTACTCATGATTACTCACCATAAAATTGCTGGCTTGATTCATTCGTTCCCTATAGATCGATATAAAGCATCGTCATATATAATTTCTACTTATGATCGTCACGAATTGAATTATAATCAAATCGCTCTAGGGCGTTTACCGATGCCAGTAATTGACGATTATACAATTCGAACAATTTTGAATTCACCGAACAAAATTAGTTAAAGTTTTTTGATAAATTCCAATTCCATTTTAATTGGATCTATAACTAGAAGGGGGCGAATAGAGTTTGTTTCATTTTTCCTGGTCAATAATTACAAAAACTAGAAATCCCAACCATTGTTTTAATTTATTGGGAAGAATCCTATGTTTTGAATTCAAAATAGATTATAGACGTAAGTATGAATTCTATGTATATTCTTTCGAAATTGAAATTTCAGATGTTGAATTTTTTTTTATTAAGAAAAAAGGAAGTTTCAACAACCACAACCAAATTGAGACCCGACAATTAAATATTATCAAGCCGAAATCAATGCATATATGACCACCTTTGTTTCACATGACTCCACATTATAAAATAGAAACTCAATTTTGTACTGCAAACTCTTAACAAACACATTTTTGTCTGAACTTCTATTACAACTTGTAAGGTGGCAAATAGTTTATTTGATAATAAATAACTAA
Source organism: Linum trigynum (assembly GCA_964030455.1). Classification (NCBI taxonomy): domain Eukaryota; kingdom Viridiplantae; phylum Streptophyta; class Magnoliopsida; order Malpighiales; family Linaceae; genus Linum; species Linum trigynum. Next base: position 6,254,812 of record OZ034819.1, read on the forward strand.
ATGACAATATTATGAATTTTTTTATTTAAAATAATCAACAAAATTAGTTAATTAGGAATATTTCTACCTAACATGTACCTCCAAGTCCTCAACCTATCCTACCGTGTGACTTGGATGCCCACTCAACATGGTTAATTAATAATTAGGAACATTTCCCCATTATCTTTAAAAAATTATAAAGTATTTCTCCAAGAAATAAAAAATGAAACTTCTCGTTTTTTTTTGTTTTGGTTTTTTTTTTTTTGACGAAAAGTAGGGGCAACTCATCCATCAACGCAGTCAACAAAATGGTTAGAATATAGACTGCCGCGCCATCCAATATATGCCCAAGTTTTAAGCCACACTTCACATCCGATATCCATAACCCTCAAAGTATGAAGAAAGCAGCTGGTGGTCAAGCATCCGCCTCCTTGAAGGAGCCGTCTTCTCCTTCTCCTTCCGATCCCAAGCAGCAGCAGTTTCTTCCAGTTGGAGAGTACGAAGTGTTCTTAAGTTTCAGAGGTCCAGACATTCGCGATTCCTTTGCCGATTGCGTCTACAGAGGTCTGATTCGTTCCAAGATCCGCACTTTCAGAGACGAACAAGACTTACCAAAGGGGGAAAAGATGGAACATTTTCTCCTCCGAGCTATCGTCGAGACAAAGATTTACGTCCCCATCATCTCCCCCACGTACGTTGACAGCAGATGGTGCCTCCAGGAGCTTGCCAAGATGGTGGAGTGTTGGAAGCAAGGGAAGGGACACGTCATCCTTCCGATCTTCTACTTTGTTGCTCCCAGTGAAGTGAAGAAACAGGAAAGCGCCGGTTTCAAATCGGCGTTTGAATTGTACGGCGAGAAATTTGACGCTGCGACCATCGGGGAATGGAAAGAAGCTCTCAAAGAAGTCGGGGAAATGAAAGGTTGGCACGTGACAGAACTTGTTGGGTACGTATGTTTTTTTTTTCCTACTTCAATTTTGTTTTTTTTTGTTTTCCTGCGGAGAGATATGAAATTAACTTAGGGGTCGTTGGGAGAATATGAGTTTAAATTTATAGATTGTCAAAAATCAAAAGATTCTAATTCTTCGGATTGTTGAAAATAGATTTCAAAATGTTTATTGTTTGGTAACTGTGATTGTTAACTTTTAATGAAAATAAAAATAAAAATTTTATATTAAATAACATGTTTATCCTTAATAAAAAAATTAGAGTAGCTTGAGAAATATTAAAAACTTTGTTAGTAAATATATTTAATACGATAAATAAATAAAATAAAGTGAAAAGGTAGGAGAAAAAAATCTCAGGAATCAAGATATAAAATCTCTCTGATTATGAGAGATTTGATATCCATAGATTTTATAGATTTAAAATCTCTAAAGCTAAAATCCACAATACAAAAAGCAACAAAAAAACATAACTTTCTACAAAATTTACGGGTTCAATAAATCCACGGCCTAAATCCCATTCTCCAAACGACCCCTTAATAAGTATAACCAATAAGTTTCTTGTTATGCCATTTGGCAAATAAATGCACAATCAAACATGGATATCACACATCATAATGATATTCAATCACATGTCGTTTTGCTGGGAAAGCAATTAAGTTCAAGCTCATTGATATAAATATTTGGATTTCAAATTTTCAGACAGGGGACTGTGATAAACGAGGTTTTCGTACAAATTGAATGCCATCTAAGGAACAGTTACAAGTTGGCCACAGATGAGTTGGTTGGAATTAATTCCCACGTAGAAAACATGAAGAAACTGTTGAATCATGCTGATTCTAATACTCAGAAAATTGTGGGTATTCATGGTATGAGCGGTACTGGTAAAACAACTATAGCTAAGGCCGTCTACAATGAAGTTTGTGTACAATTTGACCAATCATGCTTTCTGGAGGATGTACGAAGAATTTTATCATCGGAGAATGGTGGTGATGTTACTCTGCAAACTAATATTATTTCAAGTATTCTGAAGGTTGATTCTCAAGTTAGAAATGTCGGGGAAGGAATCAACATCATAAGAGACAGAGTTTGCCGACACAAAGTTCTTATTGTTCTTGATGACGTGGACGAAAGATTCGACTTCGATCGAGTTTTCGGTAGATTAGACTACTTTTCTACAGAAAGTAGATTTATTATCACTACGACGGACAAAAGGGTTTTGATCAAGTTTGATCATAAGTTGTACGAACCAGAAGAAATGAGTCACGAGTACTCCCTTGTGCTTTTCAGCAAGCATGCTTTTGGGGCTGATCATCCTCCAGCGGAGTTCCTCGATACGTCCGAGAAGTTCGTTGAAGCCGCATCAAGATTACCCATAGCTCTTAAGGTCATAGGATCACTTTTGTTTCGTAGAGACATGAAATTTTGGGATGCAAAGCTGACGGAATTAAGGAGCATGCATCCTACCAAGGTGCAAGAGAGATTGAGGATCAACTACAACGAATTGACGTACTACGAAAAACAAATATTTCTTGACATCGCTTGTTTCTTCGTCGGGGAGGATAAGGAAATACCTTTTTACATGTGGGACGGCTCTGGTTATAACCCTGAAGGTGGGATTGATTCTCTTTTGATGAAGTCCCTGATTAAAATCAACGAAAGGAATCAATTTTGGATGCATGATCACTTTAGACGACTAGGCGAACACATTGTTCAAGAAGATTATCCACAACAACCTTTCAAGCGTAGCAGAATTTGGTCCAACGAAGATGCTTTGGAGATTTTAAGAAGTGGTGGTAAGGTATAATTTTGCACTTTATAACATCTACAACATGGTCAAAGGGATTACATTCCGTTTGAAAAATGAATGCTACATTGTTTAGTACAATTTTGATTCGATTTTCACATGCATGCAGGGGAGTAATTATTATCGAGTAGAAGCTTTAAGAATTGACATGAGACATATGATCGAAGACCAGGATGGCGTCGTACCATTAATGAAGAAGCTGCCAGGGTTAAGATACCTTGAAGTTGCCTATGGAAGGCTGGTCGGAGATCTCAAAGAGGCTCTTCCGAAGCTACGATGCCTTCGACTGCGCCATTGCAGCTCCGTTCCGGCCAGTTTCAGCATGGAGGAATTGACAGTTCTCGAGCTACGTGGTTCCGCAGTGAAAGATGATTGGCAAGGCTGGAACAGACTACTACTTAAGGTTAAGTATACCATCTCCTTATGAATTCATATTTAATTACTAATTTTTTTCGAGGCGATAATTGACTAATTATTTCCTTGATAATAAAATTACATCTCCGTTCGTTGAAATAAAATTACTCACAAAACAGTTCAAGTAAGACACTTCCATTTGCGTAACGTCTTAATTATTGAGGAAGACATACGTGTTAAACACGTTTATTTTTTTATTAATATTAAGAAATAACTATTCATTCGACCTCTATAAATTATTATGTAATATTCCATAAAGTATGGTCTAATAGTAAAATCAAGTTACAGCTGAGTCTCACTTGATTAAACTATGATGTAAAATGAACTTATCTTACGGAAACTTTAATTTACGTAATGAAAAAAAAAATCTTAGTTAATAATAAGTGCATTAAGTTATGAAATGAATAAATTTTGATTAAATTATTATGTCCCTCCGGCCTTACAAAATTTTTGTGCAATGTAATCGCTAACAATTTACTTAATAATTTAGCAATTGTTTTACTACTACTATTTCTGAGTAAAGAATAATGTTGTTCTAAATTGTGCTTATATTATATGCATTCAAACTTATATCACGAAAGACTTACACATGGTACTTACAGGGAGCACGCCAGTTGAAAGTTGTGGATCTCTCATCGTGTCGTGACTTGGAAACACCTCCAGATTTGTCTCGATGTCCAAGTATGCAAGTGCTCAATCTCTCCCACTGTTCAGCAATGAAAGGAAAACTCCCCATTAGCAAACTCACCGAGCTAAGGCAGCTCAACATCTCCCGAACCAAGATATCAGAGCTAAGTGGTGGCGACAATCTTACTACCAAACTTCAGAAGCTCCAAACGATCAATGCGCTGGATTCAGCTCTGACAAGCTTGCCGACCGATTTACAACACTTGAACTCACTCAAGACCTTAGAATGGACAACCAATTCAAGAAATGCTATTAACGTGGATTACAATAAACTACTTTTTCTGCCGGCGGGTTTGACCCGCCTGACTCTCTCACGCACCGTAGTAGCCAACCTTTCCGATCTCGAGGATTTGGAAGAGCTACGATTTGAGCATTGTCCTCGTGAGAACTCGATTCTCGAGGATATAGCGCGACTGCTCAAGTTGAAGATCCTAATGCTGCGGTTCTCTGATGACAACCATGGTTCAAACTGGGACGACCGGAGAGCCAACACGTTGCTGGCTCTTCCGCCGTCCCTGACCCGCCTCCATGTACGCCACTACATGCATCGGGAGAATTATTTCCCGAGTCTCGTGGGATTGACCCGGTTGACCGAGTTGTATCTGATACAAGTCGGTTTCCTGGAGATCCCGAGTTTGAACCAGCTTGTTGCGTTGGAGACTTTGAGGATTTTCGAGGCGCCAAATCTAGTGAATTTGGACGGGCTCGAGGGGCTGGAGCACTTGATGTACCTAACTGTTGAGAATTGTGGTGCCCTGAAGACGATTCCCAGTCTTCGGGCTAGTTCGACCAAATTGCAGAAACTAGTGATCCGCAGGTGCCCTCGACTGACTGAGATTCAAGAATTCGTTAAGTTGAAACGGTCTTTACCAAGTCAGCTCATACGCATACGGGAGTGTCCTAGTCTCGTGATTGTTGACGAGGAGGGATCTTCTTTAGGCCAAGACAGTGCAAGGACAAGTTTCATTAGTACAGCTGGTTGAGGCGAAAACATTATATATAGATCGACCAAACAGCTTTTTCCCATTGAAATTAGCAAATAATCAATCGTATTATTAATTATTAGGCTTTGTATCATTTGCTTTTGCTACAAGTGTTGAAGATGATGTGTGTGAAGTAGCCGTTGGAACAAAGTTCAGTTTGGTCCTCATGTTTCTGTTTTGGTTTAATTAAGTCAGTCGTCAAGATAGGAGTCAGGTTAAAAGTTGTTAGCTGGTTTTCAGCAAGTAGTTGGATAGCTAATCATGGTCTCTGATGTTTAGGGATCTATGATCAGTTTGTTAGAGTCTCTGATTGTATGTAAGCATTCATTGAGAATCAATAAAGTTTGTCAGTTTGCATTTCAATTGCTTTCATTGTGGTATCAGAGCAACAACAAGCTGTAACCAGAGAGAGATTTCGATCAGATTGTGAGTTGTGAGAAATAGTGCAAGGTTCAGGGTTTTGGGAAACACGAGCAAAAGTAAGGACCTTTGATTACTGGCGAGAGATGAGTAGCGATAATAGCTTTGCTCATTTGGGAATTTCAAAATTTGATGGGGATTACGATCACTGGAGCATGTTGATGGAAAATCTGCTCCGATCCAAGGAGCTGTGGTCTGTGGTTGAAACTGGATTCAAGGAAGCTGATGAAGGAGCTGCGCTGACTGAGGCTCAAACAAAGATGCTCGAGGCAACCCGCTTGAAGGATCTGAATGCTAAGAACTATCTTTTTAGTTCCATCGACAAAAGCATTCTCAAGACCATCATGCAGAAGGCAACCTCCAAATTGCTGTGGGATTCGATGAAGACTCGTTATCAAGGAAACGAGCGTGTTCAAAAGGCAAATCTGCAAGGGCTCAGAAGGACCTTTGAGTTGCTGCAGATGAAAGAAGGAGAAACAGTGACCAATTATTTCAGTCGGATGGTCATTGCCAATTCAATGAGAAACTGTGGAGAGGACATGACTGACACCAAGATTGTTGAGAAGGTACTTAGAACTCTGAATGAGAAATTCAATTACATTGTGTGCTCCATTGAAGAATCCAAGGACATTGCTGAATTGTCAGTGGACGCTTTGCAAAGCTCTCTGTTGGTTCATGAACAAAAGTTTGCAAAGTCTTCACTAGAGGATGAGCAATCCTTGCAAGTGTTTGGCTATCAAGGTAGAGGAAGAGGAAGGACTGGTTATCAAGGCAGAGGAGGCAGAGGAAGAGGCAGAACCTGGAATAGAGACCAGGTTGAGTGTTTCAAATGTCACAAAATGGGGCATTACAACCGAGAATGTCCTGAGTGGCAACCCCAAACTCACTACTCGATCTGGGGAGGCACTGATATCAGAGATGATGTTCTCTTAATGGCTTATTCAGACACCAAAGTATCTGCTGGAGAAACTATGAAGAAAAATGAAGGTTGGTGGTTTCTTGACAGTGGTTGCAGCAACCACATGTGTGGGGACATGAGCTGGTTTATTAAACTAGATCCGAGCTTCAAAAGTGATGTCAAGTTAGGGAATGGGAGCACACTGGAGGTTCAAGGGAGAGGGACTATAAAAATGACAGTTGAAGAAGTTCCCCTTGTCATCCAGAATGTGTTCTACATCCCAAGTCTCAAATCGAATCTTCTGAGTGTGGGGCAAATGCAGGAGAAGAACTTGGCTTTCACAATCAGGAATGGAAGTTGCAGAATCTATCATGAGAGGCATGGTTTGCTTCTTCAAACATCCATGAAGTCTAATCGAATGTTTGTTTTGCAAGCTAGGCATCACACAGAAGAAAGCAGTCATTGTCTGCAGACTGATACCCCAAACAACGACATACTAAACCTATGGCACAGAAGGTTTGGTCATCTGAGCAAACCTGGACTACTTCAATTGCAACGAGGAAAGTTGGTTCAGGGGCTTCCAAAACTCACTGGGGAGCTGGAAGTTTGTGGAACCTGCATGATTGGCAAGCAATGTAGAAGCAAGTTCCCAAAGAAAGGAGCATGGAGAGCTATCAAGCCACTCCAACTATTGCATGCTGATTTGTGTGGTCCCATAACTCCCACCTCCAATGGAGGAAAAAGGTACATCATGACCCTTACTAATGACTATAGCAGGAAGTTATGGGTGTATTTCCTGTCTGCAAAATCAGAAGCATTAACTTGGTTCAAAAGATTCAAGTTTTTGTTACATGAAACTGGCCGAAAGATTGCATGTCTTAGGACTGATAGGGGTGGAGAGTTTTTGTTACATGAATTTAGAGATGTCTGTGAAACAGCAGGTAACAGAAGATAGCTGACAGCTGCTCTCACCCCTCAGCAAAATGGTGTTGCTGAGAGGAAAAACAGAACTGTCATGAACATGGTAAGGTGTTCACTGGAGGATACCAAAGTTCCATCCTCCTTCTGGCATGAGGCAGTAGACTGGGCTACTCACATCCTCAACAGAAGTCCAACTATAGCCAACGATGGCAAAACTCCACAAGAAAGATGGACTGGGAAGCCTCTTTTAGTGAATCATTTAAAAGTTTTTGGTTGTGTGGCTTATGCCCATATTCATGACAGTCTCAGAAAGAAGCTGGATGATAAGAGTATTAAATGCAACTTCCTAGGATTGTCTAAGGAATTTAAAGCCTACAAGCTTTTCAATCCTGAGACTAAAAAGATAATCATCAGTCGAGATGTAGTTTTCAATGAGAAGGAAGGCTGGATAAGGAAGTCTGAGACTGAACCAGTCCTGACCAAGCTAATATGGGAAGGCAGTGAGGAAGCTTGGCATGACTCAGAAGAAGAGGGAGGAGGAGAGAATGATGAATCACAGACTTCTCAAGAGGAGGAGGCTGAAGAAAGTGAGGACAACTTAAGTCCTACTACTACTGAGCCATCATCTGCTGAGATAACTACACCACAATCAACTATTCCAGTCACTGAAGAAGAAGAGGAAGAGGAAGAGGAAGAAGAAGGAATGACTGATGCACTAGGATTACCAATCAACAGTGAGCTGGGATCCAGAATTCGCAAGTTCCCAAGTCGATTTGATGGTTTTGATTGCAAGGGAATGCCAAATCTGTCTTTTGCTAAGGCAGATTGGTGGGCTCTAGTAGCTGTCAATGGTGATCCATCATCCTTTGAAGAGGATGTGCTTGAAGAAAGATGGAGGAAGGCTATGGAACAAGAAATTGAGGCCATCAAGAGGAATCATACTTGGATATTGGTTGATAAACCAGCAGGAGTGACTCCATTTGGGGTCAAATGGGTGTACATGACTAAATTGAAGGAGGATGACTCAATTGAAAAGTTTAAGGCCAGGCTGGTAGCAAAGGGGTATGCACAGAGGTATGGTGTGGATTATAGTGAGGTGTTTGCACATGTGGCCAGATGGGACACCATCAGGACATTCCTTGCTTTTGCTGCTCAATATGGTTTGACAGTTTACCAGTTAGATGTCAAAAGCGCTTTCTTGCAGGGTGAACTTACAGAGGAAGTATACATTGAGCAGCCACAGGGTTTTGAAATTCCTGGAGAAGAGGGCAAGGTATATAAACTGCAAAAGGCCCTATATGGCCTAAAGCAGGCTCCCAGAGCATGGTTCAGTCGCATTGAGACTCACTTTGTGGATGGAGGTTTTGAGAAGTGTGAATTTGAACACACACTATTTGTAAATAAGAAGGAAAATGATGTGCTGATGGTTAGTGTATATGTGGATGATCTTATTTATGCCAGCACTAGTCCAGAAATGTTGAAGGAGTTCAAAGATGCAATGGAGGATGAATTCGACATGATAGATTTGGGAAGAATGAAGTTCTTTCTAGGTGTGGAGGTAATTCAATCATCAACTGACATCTTTATTTCCCAGCAAAAGTATGTCAAAGAGCTGTTGGACAAGTTTCAGCTTGCAGACTGCAATTATGTTCATAATCCTATGGCTCCAGGAACCAAGCTCTCAAAGGCAGGAGATGGTATTCAGGCTAGTGCAACATAATATAAACAGCTCATTGGAAGTCTTTTATATGCAACAGCTACAAGACCCGATATTATGTATGTTGTCTGCTTATTAAGTAGGTACATGGACAACCCTACAAGACAACATATGTTAGCAACAAAGAGGGTGCTGAGGTACCTAAAAGGAACACTAAGGTTTGGAATTCTGTATAGAAGGCAGGAAGAAGGAGATTGTCTGCTTGGATATACAGATAGCGACTATGCTGGTGACTTGGATGATAGGAGAAGCACCAGTGGTTACACTTTCTTTCTTGCAGGAGCTGCAATCTCGAGTTCAAAGAAGCAACCTGTTGTTACTCTATCAACAACTGAAGCAGAGTTTGTTACTGCTTCTTCTTGTGCTGCTCAATGTGTATGGTTAAAAAGGATTGTTGCTCAAATGGGATGGCAGGATTGCGTGAAGGGAACAACCAAGATAATGTGTGACAATAGCTCTGCCATCAAACTCTCCAAGAACCCAGTAATGCATGGCAGAAGTAAACATGTCGATGTCCGATTTCACTTTCTAAGGGAGTTGGCCAGGGATGGAACAATTGAGTTAGAGCACTGTGGAACTGAAGAACAGATTGCAGACATTATGACTAAGCCACTGAAGCTGGACACTTTCACTTTAATGCGAAGCAGGCTTGGTCTAGTGGATGGAGCAGAACTGGAGTCTACTGATTGATGAACTGAAGCTGATTGAAGAAGATGCTTAAGTTCAGGGGAGGCTGTTGAAGATGTTGTGTGTGAAGTAGCCGTTGGAACAAAGTTCAGTTTGGTCCTCATGTTTCTGTTTTGGTTTAATTAAGTCAGTCGTCAAGATAGGAGTCAGGTTAAGAGTTGTTAGCTGGTTTTCAGCAAGTAGTTGGATAGCTAATCGTGGTCTCTGATGTTTAGGTAGGGCTGTCATTTCGGTTTTCGGTTAGCGGCTAACCGGCCGGTCTAACCGGTAACCGCCGGTTAGCGGCTAACCGAAAACCGAAGGAAATCAGCCTCGGTCGGTTGTCGGGAATTGGGTCTGGTCAGGCGGTTAGCCGAGTAACCAAAGCCGGCTAACCGGCTCTAACCGACCGAGATATACGACGTCGTTTTGGCCGCTGAGAAACGACCCTAACCCTAGTCACTCGCGTCAATCGTTGACAGCCGCTAGACCCATCCGTCTCGTTTTCCTTCCTCCTCCTCATCCTCTCGTTACTGGCGAAATCATCGGAGACCAGAGTCGCCAACTCGCCATCGTCGGCCAGAGCACAGCCGCCAGCACGCCATCGCCGGCCGCACCTCCAGTTGCCGAGCCAGTCTGCCGCCACCCTCCAATCGCCGCCAGTCACCAATCGCCTCCCCCAATCGCCTCGCCAGTCTGCCGCCAGCCCGCCACCCTCCAATCGCCGCCAGTAGCGATTCGCCACCCTCCAATCGCGCCGCCAGTCACCAATCGGTCGCCGCCAGCCCGCCACCACCCTCCAATCGCCGCCACCCGCCAGAGTCCAGTCCGCCATCCCCGCGTGGCGGCGCCTCCATTCGACCATTCCTCCATCTCTCTCCGATAATAAGAAGTCAAGAAAGAGATAATGTAAGAAGAAAAAAATTCACCCAGGTTTCCAAGACCAAAACAGCAGGGTTGAATCGGTGGATTTAGTGGTTTTAGATTGAACAATTGAATGAGTAGAGTTGTGTGAAGAAGTTTGGATTGTTGGTTGGTTGGAATTGAGAAATGAGAAGTAGGATTTTCTTTGTCTCTTTTGTTTGTTAATGATGTGTGAATTGAAAAGAAGTTTGGATTGTTGGGGTTTTTAATTTTTATAGAGTGGTTTTGGTTGGTTGGAATTGAGAAATGAGAAGTAGGGTGGTCTTTGTCTCTTTTGTTTGTTAATGATGAATGATAATGAAATGTAAAATGAGGATGAATGATGATTTTGATTGATGAATGATGATGAATGATGATTTTGATTGATGAATGATGATGATTGATGATTTTGATTGATGAATGATGATGATTGATGATTTTAAATTTGTGTAACTGTTGATGTAGGGCGAGACCTCCGGCTCCACGTGGTGGACGTGGCGGACGAGGTGCACCATCCGCTGAGATTGCTTCTCGTGGTGGGAGACCTCCGGCTCCTCGAGGTCGTGGTGGTGGGGGTGCCTCAGCCCCTCCTACTCAGAATCGGGGTCGTGGTGGACGTACAGGAAGTCGGCCTGTTCAGTCTGGTGAACCGTCAGCGTCGGCATCAATTGCATCGACTCCCGCCCATGTCGGTAGTGGAAGTACACCTGCTGCTGAGGCTCCTTCAGTAGAAATGGTTAATCCGGCTTCAAATAAAACTAAAGACGATCCCTTCAATCTAGAGAGATGGTTGGAGACAAAGGGTGGAGCTGATTGCTGGAAGGACTTTACGAAGGTGGCAGTGGATGAGTATCCGTTTGGAGAGTGCAAGCATTGTCATACTAAGATCAAAGCACATCCATCCAAGAATGGCACTTCTGCAATGAATAACCATCAGAGATCCTGTTTGGCTAAGGTTGCAGCATCCAAGGATCAGACTGTTCTGAACTTGCAGGCCGCAGATGGTAGTGGAAGTCAAGTAAGTGCTTTATGGAAGTTTGATCAAGCAAAAGCAAGATATTCCTTAGCCATGATGATTATTATGGATGATTGTCTTTTCGCTTTGTGGAAAGAGACGGGTTTAAGCAGTTTATGCATACGGTTCAGCCACTGTTTAAGATACCTGGGAGGAGAGGTATAAGTGATGATTGCTTTCATATATTCTTGGAGAAAAAAATGAATTTGATAGAGTTTTTGAATCAAAGAGCAAAGGCAGAGTTTCAATCACCACAGATACGTGGACTTCTGACAACAACAGAAATTACATGTGTGTGACTGCACACTTTGTTGGAGGTGATTGGAAGTTGCAGAAGAAGGTGATCTCCTTTGTTGCCATCACAAGTCATACAGGAATTGATATTGCAGAGAAGCTTGCAGAAATTCTTGAAGAATGGAAGGTGAAGAATTTGTTCTGCATGACCATGGACAATGCATCTACAAATGATATTGTGAGTGATTGCATGAGAAGGAAATTAAAGGAGTGGGGATGTGATTTGATGGATGGGAAGTATCTGCAGTTTCGATGTGTTGCACACATCATTAATCTGGTGGTGCAGGATGGATTGAAGGTAATCGGAGGAGTTGTGGATAGAATTCGGGACTGTGTGAAGTGGGTGAGGTCATCGCCAGCTAGGTTGGCAAGGTTCAAGACTGCTATGCAATTTTGGAGTTGGATTCTACCAAATTGGTGTGTTTGGATGTACCGACCAGGTGGAACTCCACCTATGTCATGTTAGAAGCAGCAGAAAGGTTTGGTGGAGTGTTTACCACCTTGTATACAAGTATACATGATCATTCCTTCAGGGATTACATTGACGCAAGAGGTGGTCTACCAACTAAACATGATTGGAGTCTAATTAGAAAGTTGATGAAGTATCTGAAAGTCTTTAATGACTTTACCCTCCTATTCTCGGGTAAGTGAAATTTTTGCTAACTTTGTTTATTTTAATTTGAACATTTGACAAATTTGGTTTGTTTAAGTCTAATTTCCTGTATTCTATTATAATTTGTACAGGAACTAAATATGTGACTACCCATCTTTTCTTCAAGAAACTTGTTCCAATTTATGACATCATTCAAGAATTGAAGAATGATCCGCGTGAAGAGCTCAAAAGGATGGCAGAAAAGGTTGAAGAAAAGGTACAAAAGTATTGGTTTGACACACCTGTCATGAATGAGGAGAATCCTAGGCTGAATCATTTAATCTATATAGCATGTGTGCTTGATCCTAGAAGTAAGCTTGATCTTGTGTCTGAAGTGTTGGTAATGATTTATGGAAATACCAAAGGATGGGAAATTCAGGCTACGATTAAAAGGGAGATGCGCCAGATGTTTGAGATTTATAAGAGGAAGTATGGATCAGAGTTAGCATCTCAGCCTACCACTAATGATAACATTGCTGATGATAGTTCCGTTGATGGTGCCGGTGATCGGATTAAGATATTGGAGGAGAGGCTTAGAAAGAGAAAAAGGGAAGCACTTCTGCTGGAAACAGGAGGTAGCTCTGCTGAGCTTGACATCTATTTGAAATGTCAAACTGATGGCATCAATGAAGAGAGTGATGATGCAAAGTTTGACATATTAGAATGGTGCTCTCGACACTCTGGAATATATCCGATTGTTGCTGAGATGGCTAAGGATGTCCTAGCTGTTCCTATCTCTTCTGTTGCCTCAGAGGCAACATTCAGTTGTGGCGGGCGGATTCTCAGTCCATTCAGGTCCTCTTTGAGCGACCTAATGGTGGAGGCATTGATTTGTGCTGAGGATTGGATAAGGTATCCCGGATCCAGGGAGATTGACGACAAGGAAGATGATGAAGAGAATTTGACTTTGGAAAGTAGTGAGTTCTCAAACTCTCTTATTGTTCAATTTTTTGTCTTCTTTTCACCTAATTCAATATATGAATGTACTAACACTTTGTTTTCCTTTTTTTTCTTACTCAGTTAATGTCACTTTCCAAACTAGAATGGAAAGTGCAACGAATACTGGCAATGTTGGCAATGCGGATGCAAGCCTCAACATTCCAGTGGAGAATGAGCAGGAGGGTGAAGAAGATGCACCGGAGGAAGAGTATGAGAAAGATGGATATGATGATTATGGTCATGACTTGTTGCCCGTATTAAATGAACAGGGTTATGCAGATGTTGGTTCTTCTAAGGCTGGTGATAAGTGATGATAGATTATGATGTGTTGTTGATTTGTTGTTATCTAGAGGATTTATTGTGATTTGTGTAGTTTATGTTGTTGAATTAATGAATGTGAGACATTAAGTTGCTAATTTAGATGTATTTTCGATGCGAAAAGAATTGAAATGTAGGTTTGAGATTTTAATTTTAGGCAATTTTAGGTTTTTTCCCCTTGCTGTCCGGTCGGTTTTGACCGGTTAAAGGTCGGTTTTCGGTCTTGGCGGCCGGTTTTCAGTCTTCGGTCGGTTTTTGGGCGGTCTTCGGTCGGTTTTTGAGCGGTCTTCGGTCGGTTAGGATAGCAGACCGAACCGTCTCCTTCTATTTCGGTGGCGTCGGTTTAACCGTGCATTAACCGAAACCGCCCGGTCGGTTTTACGGATAACCGATGCATAGGGTCGGTCGGTGGGCGGTAAGGGCTGGTCTGGTCTCGGTTTAACCGAAAACCGAGAAATTGGTTTTCGGTTAAACCGAAACCAACCGGTTGACAGCCCTATGTTTAGGGATCCATGATCAGTTTGTTAGAGTCTCTGATTGTATTTAAGCATTCGTTGAGAATCAATAAAGTTTGTCAGTTTGCATTTCAATTGCTTTCAACAAGTTGTACCAACAAAATCTTACTATTCGTTATGCATGTAGTCTAGTCAGCTGTAGAAGAATAAAATCTTACTCTCTTAATCTATTCTAGAGCCTAATTCGTATCCAAAATTTTCAAACTTCAACCTGCAGGTTACTTCTTAGCTACTAATCGGTCAATAGTGTTGTGATAGTTTATTCATTTAGACTAGAATATCATTAGCCTTCTTAATGAATAATCAATTCTTTTCCGTAACCGCCGGATCGACCATCAGAAATAAAGAAAGACTAACGGATTGACGCCAATAGCTGGAGGACTAGGACTAGGAGCCCTCGTATATAAAAATAAAGCTCTGCTATAAATTAGTTTGTCCCTACTCCCAATCGATATTCAGACACCGTTCACTGTCGGCCAGCCCTCTTTTTTTTTTTATAATGATGATGAACTTTATTAAAAGGAAATAACATAACGTACAAGAAAGACCCACGAGCAGTAGGCCAAGAAAAACAGAGAGGCAGTAGCAACAAATGCTGCAAAACTGACAAAAAGCCGAAGAAAATTAAAGAAGAACAGAGACGTGGAGGAGCCCAGAAAAAGATCACCCAACAGTGGCCCCCCAACTCCGGAATCGATCCTGAATGAAGTGTGCCCCTTGCTGTTCATCAATCTTCTTATGTGCCACCATCCAGTGGACGATGTTCCTGGTGATTTTCCTGATGACAGTAAAGGGAGGGCAGCAAGATTCCTGGAAAATTCTCTGATTTCTTTCTTTCCAAACAAACCAGCAGATCGCGTGAATGACACATGCTGCAAACCAGACCTCAACGCCTTCAATATTAGGACCATAATGATCAATGATAATTGTAAGGTAAACTTAAATTAACCATGATAATTAGTCATTATTGTAATTACCATATTGATATGGAGAAATTACAATTCTCTCTGCCGATTCATTTCCAGATGGCAATATCAATCGTTGCCGTCGTTATCATCACGGTAATATCCACCGTCACGACGGTCAGCGAGGCGGCGCCGTTGTCCTTCAACTTCACGAGCTTCGAGCCGTGCAACGACGCCGCCGTCAAGCTCTACGGCGACGCCTACTGCGCGGATTCCGGCGTCCGGATCACCGGGTTCGATTACTACGTCACGGGTCAGGCCAGGTACCCGAAACCGATGCGGCTGTGGGGCCGGTCCACGGGCCAGCTGGCCAACTTCACCACCGCGTTCACTTTCGCCATCGACAACGACGACGGCAGCTGGACCTGCGACGGCCTGGCCTTCTTCCTCGCCTCCGCCGGCTACGTCACCTCGACCGACGCCTCCGAGGGCCGGCTCGGGCTGGTGGACATGAAACCACACGTTCAACGCCTGTTAGACATATCGATATGGAAACGTAAATGCAATGAGACACAGATTTACTTGGTATCCCTGAAATATTCAGGACTAATCCACGGGAGAGGTTTAACACTCTCCGAGCTAGCTTATGTAATTGCTTAACGTCTCATGTTACAACTTTACAATATATATACTGCCTAGGTTAGGAGAAAACCCTACTCTCCAACCTAAACCCTACGTACACCACGGCCCAATGGGTAAACTCGGTTCTGCATGGACATGGGCCAATGGCTAGGGCCTCATATGCTCTAACAGCCTCCCCCAAATTGATGCTGATCCCGAAGCATCAATTTGCTAGCTAGAAACCAGTGACGACTCGTGGTAAATGACTTGGTGAACAAATCCGCCACCTGATCTTCCGTAGGAATATATCGTAGTTGAATCGTACCAGCTCGAACGAGATCACGAATATAGTGAATGTGGACCTCAATATGCTTCGTGCGGTTATGGAGAACGGGATTAACAGCAATCTGGATGGCACTGGTGTTATCCACGTGCAAGGTCATAGGAGAGGGAATGCGAACCCCAAGATCACCCAACAGACGGTGCAACCACTCCAATTCAGAACCAGCATCAGACATGGCACGGTATTCATCATCCGTGGACAATTTGGAGACCTTGTCTTGCTTCTTACATTTCCAAGAGATAAAGGCATCACCTAACTGAATGCACCAGCCTATCGTGGACCGTCGGGTATCTATACAGCCTGCATAATCCGAATCAGAGTAAGCACGTAAGCATAAATCACCAGAGGATGGAAGGAACAAACCAACATCATGCGTCCCCTGGAGATATCAAAGAATCCGATGAACTGCAGCCATATGATCAACACGAGGAGCAGCCATGAACTGACTAACCAACTGCACTGCATAAGCTATATCCGGCCGAGTAGCGACAAGATAGATGAGACTGCCCACGATACTCCGGTATAGACGACTATCGGCCAATAGCTCACCAGACTCTTTCCCCAACTTAAGATTGAGCTCAATCGGGGTACGAACCGGCATACAATCCGCAAATCGATGTTCCTCAAGTAAATCATTAACATACTTGTGCTGACTAAGGAGGATGCCACGGTTAGACCTGTGAACTTCAATACCAAGAAAATAGGAAAGGGAGCCAAGGTCCTTTAGACTGAACGCGGCCCGGAGATTAGCTTTAAGCTGCGCAATACCAATATCATCATCACCCGTGACAATCATGTCATCAACGTAAATCAGCAAGACAACACGACCACGAGAAGTGGACTGAGTGAATAAGGATGGATCATTTTGACTCTGCTGGAATCCGAAGCTCAGAATGGTATACTGAAATTTCTCGAACCAAGCTCGAGGAGCTTGCTTCAAGCCATACAGGGAGCGATGAAGAAGACAGACCTGATCGGGGGAGCCGCTGGGATAACCGGGAGGAATCTCCATGTAAACAACCTCCTTCAAGTCCCCGTGAAGGAACGCATTTTTAATGTCGAGCTGATAAAGCGGCCAATTGCGGAGAGCAGCAACTGCAAGCAAGGTTCGAACGGTCTGCATCTTGGCCACCGGTGCAAATGTCTCATCGAAATCGATCCCATACTCCTGTGTGAATCCCTGTGCCACAACCCGAGCCTTATGGCGTTCAAGGCTGCCATCTGGGTGGAACTTGAGATTATATAACCATCGACAGCCAACAACGGGGACACCTGGCGGGGGACGATCAACAATCGTCCAAGTATGATTGGCATCAAGGGCATTAAACTCCTCAGTCATGGCATTGTCCCAGTCCGGGTTACCCTTGGCCTGAGAATACCTCGTAGGTATGGGAATGAAGGCGACAGCATGGGCCACAAAGTCACCAAAGCGAGCTGGCGGCTGGCCAAAATTAGCCCGGCGTGAATGGCGAGTAGCAGCAGGTGGAGGCTGGTGGGACGTCGCGGAGCTGGACGGAGAAGCAGACCCGGGCGCTGAAGACGAGCTGGCCGACGCAGTCACCGCTGGGGAGGACACAGTGGGCAGCGTGGATGATGAGCTGGAACTGGTCGGCGAGGGTGGAGCCGAGTCCATCGGTAGTGTCGAGGTCGGTGAGGGGGGAGGCATATCGGGAGGGAGTTCAGCACCATCATAGTCAATGTCATCACCAAAAGAGGGCAAATGAGTCGAGGAAAACAGTAAGGAAACTGACTCGGAAGAGGAGGACTCATAAAACATGACATTTTCGAAAAAGACAACATGACACGCTATACGAATACGACCTAGGGAGGGGTCATAGCACAAATAACCCTTATGAATGTCACTGTAGCCAAGGAAAGCACAACGAACAGTTTTCGAAGAGAGTTTATGACGCTCACGACGGGGAAGGAGAACAAAACACAGACACCCGAACACACGGAGACGGGAGTAGTCAGGATGGTTGCCATAAAGAGCAAAATGTGGACTCTGGTTGTTTAAAACAGGAGTTACTTGGTAATTGATCAATCGAATGGCAGTAGAAACCGCCTCTGGCCAAAATCGAGTAGGGACAGAAGAAGCAAGAAGGAGAGCTCGTGTCAGCTCAACAGAATGGCGATTTTTTCTCTCCACGACGCCATTCTGTTGCGATACACCAGGGTAGGACTTTTGACACAGAATACCATGCGCCTTGTAGTATGCAAGCAAAGGGTTTGAGCTAAACTCTCCGCCGGGATCGGATCTAATGATTTTCACATTTTTGCCAAATTGGGTTCTAATCATGGTCAAGAACTCAGTAGCAACCTCATATAAGTCAGACTTGAGGTGGAGGAAATAGACCCACGTGTAACGTGTAGCATGGTCAATAAAAAGAGCAAAGTACTTGTAGCCATTTCGTGACGTTATGGGAGAAGGGCCCCATAAATCAGTGTGGATCAAATGAAATGGTTCTGTGATGACTGTGCTACTGGATGGAAATGATATACTTTTGACCTTTGCCTCAACACAACTAGAGCAGGGCAATTTAGATGAGCAAACAACTGATTTATTACCAAGCAACTGCTGTTTAAACATGAACTGTAAACGACTGGAATTGGGATGACCTAACCGATTATGCCAAAGGGTCCAAGAATTATCCGACTGACTAGAAAAAACAACAGGAGTACTCGAGAATGACATAGGACGAGACACGCTAGACACCTGGGGTAACGGTAAAGACTCAGAAGGAGAGAGACATCCTCGACTCGAGAGCTCCTCTAATGTAAAGGTGCGACCCTTCTTACTCCCTCTTCCGATCAGCCTCCCCGTCGTCAGATCCTGCACAAAACACCCGGAGGGTGCGAACAAAACCGAGCAGTTATCATCAATTAACTGGCCCACCGAAACAAGATTAGGAGTAAGTTTCGGGACATGCATCACATCATTCAATTGAACCCGCGGCTGGGAAACCAACCCAACACCTGTAACTGAAATATGTTCCCCGTTGGCCACTTGAAGTCGAAGATTGTTAACCGGTCGAACATTGCGTAAAGATAAAGGATCACTTGTCATGTGATTAAAACAAGCCGAGTCTAGGAGCCAAGGTTTAGCTTTACCTGAGACTTGGAGGGCTGCAAAGGCGGTATTAATGGCGCCTGGAAGTGACTTCTGAAGGGCGGATTGAACGAGCTTCTCGACAGCATCGACAGAGATTGGAGAAGCGGCGGTATCAACCTGCTGGACAGCATAGGCGGCCTGGGCAGGACGAGAAGAAGTTGACCCCGTGCGACCCGGTTGTGCGACATATTGTTGGCGACGCTGCAGAGTTCGGCACTCACTAATTATATGGCCGGATCGTTTACAATAGACGCAAATATTGCGTTTCTTGCAGAGCTTTTGCACATGCCCTTTCTCTTCGCAGAAGCTACAAGTCAGCTCCGTGGTCCTCTGCTGAAATTGAGGACGCGTTGCAGCATAGGCGGTGATGTCATCGGCAGCGCGGGCTTCAGCGGAAAACACCGCCTCACTGGCGCCAGGGCGGATATCGAGCTTTTCTTGGGTCCGAAGCCGGGTTTCTTCTTGCAGGAGGCGCCCGACAACCCCCTCAAACTTGAGGTCATCACGGTTGAGCAGGGAGGATCGGACAGATTCAAACTCTGGCCTTAATTTCATCAGAAACCGAAGCAACCGGGATTGGTTTCGTTCTGCGCGGACGTCTTCAGAAAGAGCAGCAGATCGCAGGGATGTTGACAGGAGGTCTTCCTCCGTCCAAAGCTGGACTGATCGATTGTAATAGGTGGCTATATCCATGTCGCCTTGTTTTAAAGCCGCCAATTCAGTTTCAATCTCAAACTCGCGAGCAGTATTTGACGTCGTGTACGTTGCGCGGAGGTGTGACCACATCTCAGCTGCGGTAGTGAACAAACGGAGACCCAGCACGATGGAAGGGTCGATCGAGCCCAGAAGCCAGGTTTTCACCCGAGCATTATTCATAGTCCAGCGCTCCAGAGCCTGCTCAGTAGCAGGTGGGACGATCGGCTGTGGAGAGGTTCCTTCAAGGATCGGTAGAAGACCCTTGCCTTCAACAAAGATGCGGAATTGAAACTCCCACACCGCATAGTTCTTCGAATCAAGACGAACACCGAGGCGATCAGAATCGCCGGTAGATGGCTCTGATACCATGTTAGACATATCGATATGGAAACGTAAATGCAATGAGACACAGATTTACGTGGTATCCCTGAAATATTCAGGACTAATCCACGGGAGATGTTTAACACTCTCCGAGCTAGCTTCTGTAATTGCTTAACGTCTCATGTTACAACTTTGCAATATATATACTGCCTAGGTTAGGAGAAAACCCTACTCTCCAACCTAAACCCTACGTACACCACGGCCCAATGGGTAAACTCGGTTCTGCATGGACATGGGCCAATGGCTAGGGCCTCATATGCTCTAACAACGCCACGGCGGCAGACAACCCGTTCGTCGCTGTGGAGTTCGACACCTACGACAACGCGTGGGACACGTGGAGAAACGAGAGCCACGTGGGCATTGACGTCGGCTCCATGCGTTCGGTCGTCAGCAAGAGGTGGAAGAGCTACGTGGATGGGACGCTGATGTGGGCGCAGGTGTCGTACGACGGCGGGAACCTGTGCGCTCTTTTCACGGGAGTGACGGAGAACCTGACGGACGTTCCTATAGATAGTGTGTTATGAGGTGGATTTGAGGAATTACTTGACGGAGTGGGCCGTGTTTGGGTTCTCTGCTTCGACAGCGTGGAGGTACCAATCTCACACCGTCTACTCTTGGTCCTTCTCCTCCGATTTGGACTTCCATTACGACTAGATGGAGTATATATATTAGTTATCATCTTATTTCGTTAGACTTCTAATCCGATAATTATGGTCGACATCTTGAATAAGAATTTCCAAATCATATTCATAAAAAAAAAACAAAAAAAATCCAAATCATATTTTATGATAGCTATTATTGAGATAAGAGAAGAACACTACATGCATATATGCCTGCTTTGATCTAAATTCCACACAAATTTGATTTTGTATATCTTCTCAAGAGACTATCGTACAAAATAAGTTAGATGAATACTTACATTGTTAAACATTAAAAAAAAATTCTCTTATTTTTTTCGGTGCACTATTTGGATAGTAATCTAGGAATCATTTGCTTCGTGAATTTGAAAAAAAGAAGGTTTTGATATAATTTGGGTTTTGAAAAATCATGAATATATGAGGGTTTTGGGTTTATTATGGATATGATAAACACCATTGTTTGTTTGATATATTTCATGATGGATTTTGTTAATTAAATTTGTAAATATGAAGTATAATTTACCTTTATTGACCTCAATGATATAAGAAAAGAGAAAATATAAGGGGTAAGTTGGTAAAAAATGATGACCTTCAAAAGTCCGTGATCTATTCCCACCTAAAGAGGTGGGATTTTCAAGTCCAAAGCCGAAAGGGGATCCCACCAAAATAAAACGCTGACGAAGTAGAGTACCAACGCCTAAATCGAACCAAAGCAGACCAATATTTGTTATATCTAACTTGAGCATATGAGAGCACCTTGATCCAATGATTATCGATACTCTCAGCTCACATGCAAGACAAAGAGCTAGCAAAATAACTCATCGCAAGACAAGCCAAGCTCCATAGTACAAGAACCAAAAGGATATTGCCTACCCGATTGCCAATTGAGGACTCGTCGGCCAAACCATCCGAATTATCCCGTAAGAGATTCCAATCAATCGATGATCGTGTTTCCACGATGATCGTTTACAGCAATTTTGTTCTTAGGTATAAATTAGATAACCCTTGATAACAAACAAAACATGTCATGATTTTTTTAGAATCACAAGTTCATAGAAAGTGGTGAATCAAAATATGTCCAAAATTAGTAAAAGCAAAGTTGATATTGTCAAAGAGGAGAAGAATAATGATTTAGAATGTGCTGAATTAGGAGTTAGGTCAAAAGATAATGGAGTGACAATGAAAACTTGTGGGCTTGTGGCTACGAGGTGCTGGTAGTCGGCGATGACAAAGAGCGGTAAGGTAGAGGGCATGTTGAAGAGATCAAGCAATGAGGAAGTCGTGGACTTATGGCTGCTACCTAGTCGACGGCATTGAAGAGAAGCAGTGTAGATGGTCGATAGAAAATAATGGACGACCTGGAGAAGCAACTTTCTAACCTAGAGTCGCGATTGTAATTCCAAATTGAGAGAAGGGTCGAAGGACACATTGATGTTAATTTGAGATGAAATAGTTTTGGGGAAGGTAGCTACCGTTTTTCTTCCCTTGGTCCAATAGTCGCGCATGGCATAAGCAACGCCTCCTATTTCCTAATTGTGTCTCACAACACTTAATCACGATACCACTTATCTCTGCCTTGGCGTTATGAGTAGGGTTGGTTTTTTGGTTCGGATTTTTTGGTTTTACTCAAAACTGGACCGTATAACTCGGATCGGGACCGGATAGTAAACAATCCAATCCAATCTTTGATCTTAGATTTGAAGTAAAAAATCGTTCGGGACCGGATCGAAAAATGGATAAAGACCGGATAAGAGAGCTCAACACCCAAAACTTAAGGGTAATTTGCATAAACGGTCACAAACCGTTGCACTTAGTACAAAACTTAACCAACTCATCACCCTTTCAGGTCTTAGGCCACTCAAATTCCCACAAGTTCAATATCAAATCAAGACAGAGTTAGGACCGGACCGGGTCAAGACCGGACTGTATCCAATCTTTGGTCCTTATATTTTCAAAAAGACCGGACTGGACCGGATCAATTTGGGCCAATTTAACCGGACCGGACCGTATAGACACTCCAAGTTATTAGCGCCTTATTTGCTGGTTACGGCCTACATGATGAATTTTGTCTTCGTCCAGTGCCTAGACGCAAAGCAAATGTGTTTTCTTAATTATTAGACCATAATTCAAACAATTAATCCTTATAATTGATTGTGATCATAATATTTGTACCCGAATTAATATTTTTTAAAAAGCATTACAAGAAACTACGTATTTTGAATATAATAGACATAATAATATATGGTTGTAAAAATATTTCTAAATGATTTGGTTGCTAAAATCTCAGGCCAAGTTCATTTAGTTCTACTTTCTACTAGTATAACGAACCGAATCACACTCCAATTTCATCAGGAACCCTCGTGACCCAATAATTTCAGTATTGAGTTACTGTGAGAACCATGGAAACACGGAAGCAGCAAATTCAAATTTGGATTCCAATGAACTTTTCCATTCAGTATTTAATAATCGTAACTTGAAGATACTCCAATGCAGAATTTGAGGTGGCTATACGGTCCGTTTCGGTTAAATTGACCCAAATTGATCCGGTCCAGTCTGAGATTTTTAAAATATAAGGACCAAAGATTGGATTGGATACAGTCCGGTCTTGACCAGGTCCGGTCCCAACTCGGTCTTGATTTTATATTGAGCTTGTGGGGGTTTGAGTGGTCTAAGGCCTGAAAGGGTAAGGACTTGGTTAAGTTTTGTACTAAGTGCAAAGATTTTTGACCGTTTATGCAAATTACCCTTAAGTTTTGGGTGTTGAGCTCTCTTATCCGGTCTTTATCCAGTTTTCAATCCGGTCCCGAACGGTTTTCTACCTCGAATCTAAGCCCAAAAATTGGATTGGATTGGATTGTTTACTATCCGGTCCTGGTCTGGGTTATACGGTCCGGTTTCGGGTAAAACCAAAAAAACCGGACCTAATAACCAGCCCTAGCAAAATTGAATGCCCATACCAACAGTGTGGCTGAGCAACGGAAGGCTCGATCGTTCGTCATTACCGTTACTCAAACGTATTTTTTATCCTTCTCCCTTACCGTATAAACTTTTGACGTCAACCAAACAACCACTCTTACTCTTCTTCAGTTGAAGAAGACAGCTGATGCGTCCAATATCGTCAAACTATTCTTCAAAGAAGTTGTTCGACTACATGGGGTTCTCAAATCTATCACCTCTGACCGTGATACTAAGTTTCTTAGCTACTTTTGGCTTACGTTGTGGCGTATGTTTGGCACCACCTTAAACCGCAGCTCTACGACTCATCTGCAAACTGATGGCCAAACCGAAGTCACTAACCGGACACTGGGTAACATGATTCGCAGCGTTTGTGGAGATAAACCCAAGCAGTGTGATCTGGCCCAGCCCCAGGTTGAGTTCGCCTATAATAGCGCGGTGCATTCCGCAACGGGAAAGTCTCCTTTTCCTATTGTTTACACTACACCGCGCCTGACACGTCGATTTTCTCATGGCTCTTCCCAAAGTCCCTGGTGTGAGTTCAGTTGCTGAACATATGGCGCGTGATGTTATGACCGTCAAGGATGCTGTTAAGGTCATGCTCGAGGCCACCGATCAAAAGAATAAGGTTGTTGCTAACACGTATCACGTTCCAAGGTATTTGTGGCAGGAGATGAAGTGATGGGTTTTTTTTTTGCGGAAAGAGTGGTTTCCTGTTGGCTCTTATTCTAAGCTGCAGCCTCGCAAGTATGGTCCTTTCAAGGTGCTCAAGCGCATCAACGACAATGCCTATGTCATTGAATTACCGCATACTAGGAATATCTCCAACACTTTTAATGTCGCTGACATTTATGAGTTTCATGAGGATGATGTGCTTTGTCCCGATATGAACTCGTGGTCGAGTTCTTCATGGGTGGTGGAGACTGATGCAGGAAATGAGCTTGAAGACAAGAGAAGGGAAGATGTTCGGGTCGAGAGGGAGCTGGCGGGGGTCGTCGAGCAGTTTACGTAGAGGTGAAGGTCGCATGGTCCGCACACAAGAAGGAGAAAGATTGTTTATTTAGGAATCGTTTGGAATTTGTGAATGTTAAATCGTTGCATTGTAATGAATCACCATAATATAAATGCATGTATTGATACAATGGATGCATTTTAACAATACATTGTTTGGTTGTTGAGATTCTACTTTATGCATTGATTTACATAAAAATTACTTTTATAGGGAAATGTCATATTTACCCTCAACTTTTAGTATACGAAAAAAACTATTAGGGATATAAATGAAAAGAAAATGTTGACACAAATCTAAAAATAACAATCACAACTTTTAGTTGAGATTGTATAATGCATCATTTTTTGTGATTGTTGGTGGGACCTACCTATGCATTGTTTTACATTTTGGCACGTCCAAGAACATTGTATTGTGCACAATACATATATTCAACAAACACAACTCTAATAATTACAACTTCCAAACCACCCCTTAATTTGTTGTTTACGTATCGCTTTTTCTAGACACTTTTGGTTTTGGCTATTTAAAGGCCTTGTGTATGTTTGGGTTACACACTTCATCCTTTTGATTAATCAACCCTAAGGGTCGTCATTCTCTGTGGATTCCGAAAGCTTTTCTTCCAAGTTTGCGCTTGCAAGCTTGCTTTGTTAACTGGAGACGAGTGTTTGCGAGTCTCAAGGTTTTCCGACTGCGTCACACTTACACACACAGGTTTCGGATTCTCCCGCTGGCCAGGAGTTTGTAGTAACCCACACAAACCACATATATGGCAGCAAATAGAAGACTGTTGGTTAAGAACATGCAAGAGACTAGGTTCTGATGTGGATTGTTGTATTTGCAAAAGGGCTGACGTGGATAGAGTGGAAATCAGAAGGTGTTTTAATTATTTTAAATATAAAGATGTTTAATAAACCCTACTCTACCGGTCGATCGTACCGGAAACAACAAATATCATACTCAAATTGATAAACAACTTTAGCTATATCGGACCAGACGATTATATCGAAAATAACACGTAACGAACTTAAATTGATGAACGATTGTAGCAATAGGAAATAGTTTAAGTACAATCCTCTCTTGCTAACAGTATGGTGAATGTATTGAAGTTAGCTGCCGCATAGGCCCATCTAGGGGTGGGCAACGATTCGATTCACATTGGACCGAATCGAGTGTCACACCGAATCAAATCGAACTGTTTATCTTTCTATTCGACTTTGGTTCCTGAGTTTGGGACATTTTCGGTTTTGGTTCGGTCCAGATCGAAACCGTAAAATCAAGCTAAGGACCGAACCGAATCGTAATTAAATTAATTGCCTATTTTATTAGGCTCTGAGAAGGCAAGTCGACTTGGAGTTGAAACCCCTAGTACCCTACACAACACTTATGACTTAACTACCTATAAATATGATTGACTTTCCCTGATTTTGACTCGCCGCTCCCGCTCCTATAGTCCTACCCTCAAATCAGAGCTCTCATCTGCGTTGCTTCGATCAAGAGGTTGCTTACTTTACCTACACACTGTGAGAAGATGCGAATAATTGACACCAGAGAGGCTTCTGCCAAGTCTGACAACACCCCTGCAAATTAGCAAGGTTAAAAACCATTTGTTTTATTGCATTAGTTCTTGGAGTAAGTGTCACTTTGTTAAACTCCTTTCTAATGCCTTATATCAAGTGCTTATATTGCAGAAGATAGGGTTTCTAATGAATAGTGGAAATTCTAGAGATTGGGCGGTCCAACGTGCACTATGAAAATGAAAATTGAAGATTAGAGAGGCAATTAGTTAGACTACCTTTGAGATTGAATAAAAAGATTTTTGTCTTTTAGTTAGTTAAGTAGTTCTCGTCTAGCTTTTTGCGTAATATTTTGGAACATGTGATTTTTAAGAATTGAGGAGTATTTAAACTGAAATAATTTGATTACTTTTTTTCATGTAGTTACATTTTTTTAATTCTTGTGTTGTCCTTTAAGAGTAATTTTATTCGAATGAAAGATTAGTCGGTCCAATGGGATCGTCCAGACCGAATCGAGCCATATATGGTTTGATCCAAACCGAATCGAAGTAATAATGATTCGATTTTGGTCCTTGATTTAGAAGAAATTTTGGTACGATTCGAGGATAGTTTGGTCCAGTCTTGAACCGAATCGACCGATGCCCACCCTAAGCCCATCCCAAAACACGTTCTACTCTTTCACTCAACAATCAGCACCTAACCAAGCCTCCGCCGCAGACCAAACAATTTTCTTCCCGTTTTGCATTTCTGCATATTCTGGTTTATATTTCACCACTAGAAAGAGAACACTTGAAAACAATGCCCATAAAATCGCGTTTCAAATTCAAAATCTCACACTTTTATACTTTTAGGTTACCTAGACACTTTTACATAGAATCACACTTTTTCCTTACAATTGTAATCAAAATATATGTTTTAAAGTTTAAAAAATTATATTTTTAAACTTCTAAATCACCCAATCGCTTTTACATAGAATCACGCTTCAAAATATTATTATACACATGAAAATTTCAAAACGTACACGCCTCTTTATTCTTTGGCTTTCATAGTCAAATAATAAATACAGAATGTATCAGAGTACCAGGGAGCTACCCTATCCAGGAGTCCAGAACCCAACTCACCTGCTGATTATTTCGTCTCTACGGAGACAACTATGCAACGCACCATAAGGCAATTCGAATTATCATTATACATCCCAATGCACATTACAGTCTCACAGCCTTCATCAACAATCTGCAGGAAACCCAGATCAAGCTGGATCAATTACGGAGATGGCTTCTTGACAACAAGAACAGGGCATTTCGCATTGTGCACACAGTAGTTGCTAACGCTTCCCAGGAACGCCCTGCCAAGCCCACCAATCACCACAGATCCACCATTACTACAAAACCCAACCACGCAGCACAAAACACACTGCGAATAATAACAATCCCATAAGAGAACTTACCTCTGAATAGGTCCCCTGCTATGGCTTCCCAGCACAAGCAATTTGACACCATGCTTCTCCGCCGCTTCACATATCACTTCTTTCGGATCTCCAACCTCCGTTTCAGTCTCTGCTTCAACCTGAAATTGATTGAATAACACGATCGCATCACATCGAGTAATAGGAAGAAAGAAAAGGAAAAGATTTGTTAGTTAGCGTTACCCCATGGGCAGAGCAAATTTGTTTGGCTTTATCCAACAGAGCCGCAGTCAACTTCTTCTGATTCTCCTGTACCGAGGCGACCAATTCCGGGGCTACAACAGCATCATCGTGGAATCAATTGATCATCGGGAAGATGGGAGGGGAAGTCAACGCAATTACTTGTCGAATTATCAAAGTTGAATCATTCAGAGAACTTACGAGTGGTACCGAGAGTGGAAGCATGGAGGTAGGTGAAGTCGGCGAGGGGCTGAGCGGTGAAGAGGAGAAGACCAGAGCTGGAGATGGTGTCTCCCAAATTGGTGAGAGTCCATTCGAGTGCGTAGTGGCTGAACTCGCTCTCGTCTATCGCCACCATCACCTTCTTCTTGCTTCCTCCCTCCATTTCTGGTCTCTGTTTTCCTCTGTTTTCACTCTGCTTCCCGCTTTACTTCTCTGCCGATCACGAGACTTATCCCACGAAGAGATGCTTAAAAGACCCTTTATTTATGGTTTCTAACCACCATCAATCATCTCCCGTCTTCTGGAAGAGGATAGAAAGGTCAATCTAGCTTTTGGAGGTACACATAATCTTCATTAGACGTTTTGGGACCGCCGACAACATTTCATGATGAATAAGTGGGTTTTGTCACATGATTAAATTAAGATCCAGCCTTCTGGAAACGTTTTAAGGGTGATTTTGATGAACGGAGCTGAAAGGAAATTTCAGAAAAGAGAAAAGGTTTGGTCTTTTAGAGACAAGGATAGGAAGCCACCCTTACCATCGTCGAAAAAATTGCTTGATCCATCGCAGCGTAGCTCGCTAGAGAAAGGGGTATCCGTAAGGAAAAAATTGGTTGTGGACAGAGCTGGAAGTTGGTAGCTTTTAGATACTAGAACAATTCATTTCTACAGAGATATGAATATGTATGATCAATCCAAACAACCCAATTTTTAACACAAGAATCACATTTTTACACATTACAACAGTTGTAAAGATTTTTCAATCTTCCAGAAAGACCAGAACATAGGGCTCGTGTAGAAAAACAGTGACAAATAAGGGCCTTCACCCTCTATATCTTAGTCGGCTTGTGAAAGCAGCGGCAGAAATCAAGTGGCCATTTCTCAGCAATATTGAGAATACAGTTCCAGAAGTATCAACAATCAAATTCTGTGATCTGCCTTCTCACCTTCCCCTCCGTTGCAACAAGTGAGGGGGTCAATTGGACTCGTCATGGCGAAGGAATTGAATGAATTTAGATCTCACGTCTGCAGGAATTCGAACAGGCCGATAATTCTTATCCAGCCATACAGCTGTGGCGTTTGCTTCCAAAACAGGCTGCAAATTTACATTCCATCAAGCCAAAGTTTGATGAATCGAGTACATCAGAAATGGCAAAGCAGATAGAGAATTCACCTCGTTATTCGGCAACTTGAAGATGAAGTGCTCAAAGTATAACCGGGCAGCAGAAGAGTCCGAGACTCGCACTCTTACCACAAACCTCTCTCCACTCTGGTAATTAACCCACCAGTAAGAAAAAGCCATTGAAGTACTTTCATTTGACTTGTTGAGAAAGAAACAGATGCTTCATTTGCATTTGCAGCATCTTATTTTATCCGGAGCAAGTTTCCTTGACAGCATTTCATATGTAAGGATTGCACATTTGATTTTCGTACCATTAAGTTCAGCATGGTTATCCCCAATCCAACAGTAAATCAGAGAGTAATATGTAAAATGTAAATCAACCAACTTACCCTTAGAGGTGCTAGAAATTTGAGTTTCAATTCAGAGAGTGCCAATGCATCACCAGTTCGAGCTACAGCGTCTGCACTTACACCAATGCTCTCTAATAGTTCATGACGACCTGGCATCACGATGTAAGCACAATCAAGGTCAGGCGGTTATTTGGAAGTTCGAGGTTAGCAGGTCATGAAAACACCAATGCCATAACCTCATCTAGGGGCAACTAAGCTAAGAATCCACCAGTTAAGCAATACTTCCACCATACACAAAAAGCCGCAGATCAATGAACAATTACTAGAAAATCCTGAAAGGATTGGAGTTACCATGTTGGCAGTAACTAGCATAAACGGCATTGTTGACAACTCCATATTGATCCAGCTCGTAGTCTCTCACTTTCAGCTCCAGATCATGGAACCCAGCCATCCTGTGAATGATTACCCACGATCAGCTGAATTTCACCGTCAATTGAAAACAGAAAACCCCATATGATCGAACAGTTCGAACAGTGGATCTAAACTAAACCTAGTAACAAAAGAAAAAGCAGAATTGAAGGTTTCTATATAAAAAAGTACCCTTTTCCACCTTTGAAATCAAAAACTGACGAGATAGTAGTAGTACTGCTGCTGCGCCTCGTGGCGGTGGACGGTGGTCGTGACTGCAAACGCGAGGCCGGCCGGAGCTGCTGCTGTAGTAGCAACGGAAACGACGGCAGCGGCCGGCGGAGGTAAAACGGTGCCCTAATGTGGTGTGAGGGGCGAAACATCGGCTGCAGCTTCGCGGTGGGTAGGGCGCCCTGAGACAGCATTACGACTTGGGAGGAGGAATGAATTGACGAAGCTGGATACGGGAAACCGCTGCTGATTACTACGAGACTCATCTCGATTTCTTATCGATTAGTTAGAGGCAAAAAAATTGACTCCTCCATTACGGTGGTTGCTGAATGAATGCTCTAAGGGCGGTAAATGCGAGGAAGACAAGAACCAGGCGGCGAGTGAAAGCGCAGACTGTGGCGATTGTGAGTTGGGTCGAAATCACGGGCTTGCCATGGGCCTGTGTTTTTACTTTCGGTACTGGGCCGTGTTAGTCCATTTTGTTATGTCTTAAAATTGAAAATTTTCCAGAATGGATGATTTTTTAGGAATTTTTTCAAATGCTAAAAAATTTCTACAATATCACACCTACACTAAAAATTATCAAAACATTATTGTCTTATTGCTTTGGTTAGCTTTCACACCAACATTAATCGTGCTTGTTTCGAGCCAGCCACACTTATTGCTGACTAGGAGAATGCATCCACAACTCAAAAGAATTGATTGAGCTAGCTAGCAACTTCTCTTTTACGAGTCCTCATTCTCAAAAAAGAATACAACATTACAACCTTATTTAATTCTTCTATCTTGTTGGTGTGGATGAACAACTCAATGAACAACTCTTTCGACCAAACGATCGATGAAAATAAAGAAGTTTTAAAAATATTGTGTTCAGCTCTAAACGTTGAAAACACCAAGTTTTTTAACAAGAACCGCATGAAAGAAAAACGAGTTGGCTCATGGCTGGCTATTCTCCTCAAGTTGGATACGCAGAGAAGCCATACGACAAAATGTCATGGCCTTACTCATCTCATGGCTTTGATTGCTTAATTATTCAAGGTTGAAATAATAGGAGTATAAAGGTGGTTAAAATTGAAAGTAAGATGGCAAAGGCCTCTTGCGGAAAAAGTATGTTAAAGGTCAGCATTCACACTTATTAGTTGTATTTTAATGTATTTCGACGAATCAGAATTGTTGATTATTATTCTTATAGAATTGATCTTAGTGTTTGGTTTAGATAATTATAATTTAGGATCTATCAAGTAAAGCTTATCGTACATTAAATTAGCGTACGTCACAAATACGGTACACTGAAGGAGTATGAAACCAGGCCAATTATAAGAAAAGGAAACCGAAGTGGCTGACACAAGTCACTCGTCCTTGTATTGAATATGTTCCGTCACATCCAACCCATCTTATCATTGCAAAATCAAAAGTGGGACTTCTTTTAATTTTCCCAAAGAAAACTTGAAATGAAAAAGATTGGGAGTTTATTGATGTATGATGCTTGAAACGATTGGCATCATTCCCATTTCTATCTTTTGCCACTTCTTCTCCGTATGTATCTTGTTCCCTTTTATATCGCTTTTCCTTTTCCATTTTGGTTGTTTTTTTCACGAAAATAAATTATGAGTTCCAGAAGTAAAATGTTTCCAATCATATAATTGGTACTTGAAATGATCAACTTTGATTTGTCGACATCCTTAGAAAGACTACTTCCACATAGGAATGGCAACAAAACCCGAACCCATGGGTACCCATCCGATCCAACCCGATCAACGTGAGTAAAATCCGTGTTGACGGGTTTTGGGCCGGCTTTGGGTTTAAACCCGTTCACTATTCACCGGGTTGGGTTTGGGTTTAGGTAAACCCAACCCATGGGTACCCGCTCACACTCATATAATTAATTTTCTCGCTATATTTAATATTCCAAACAACTAATCTTATTTATGTTTGTGGAGACATGTCTAATTTTTTCATTCTAATTGTGTAGTAGAAGTTGATGTTATCAAGTGGAAAGTGAAGAAACCTAATTGAAAGGAAGAAGCTTTCAATTAATCATGTTATTTATGGTTAATTTGTGATTTGCTTCAATTTTCTTGAGTTTTCTAGATTGGTGTTGAACAATTTGTATAGTTAATTTGCGATTTGCTAATGATGTTTTATATATGGATAATTTGTATTGACATATTGATATTTGACTTTAATTTTGATAGAAACTTGTTATTGTAAAGTTTTTACGACAAAAACCCGTGGGTACCCATAAACCCGGGGATACCCAGCGGGTTGGGTTGGGTTTGAGTTTTTCAAACCCAGTGGGTTTTACCCCGAGTTTTTTTCACGAATAAACCCATGGATTTGGGTTTGGGTTTGGCAAAACCCGACCCAACCCGACCCATTGCCATCCCTACTTCCACAAGGAGGAAACTATCAACATAGCTAGTTAACAACCAAGGTAGTTAATTATTTAGGTCAATTATGAAAGAATGACACACTTAACTTTGGCTTGATAAATTACTAAATGATTGTTCACGCTGACAAAGTTACGAAAAGATCATTTAAACATGTAGAACCAAAAAATAACATTTTTGCACTTGCTTTAGTTTGCTTCTGGAAAAATCGTCCTAATTGAACCTTGTAAATGAATGATCTAAAATTCATTCCGCAATTTTTCCATCCCAACAACTCAAGTTTATAATTAAATATTTTTTGACATAGTATTTAGATTCTTTAATGATCAACAGATACTGTATTCGAATTCTCACAACTCTTAATATTAACAATTACGTGAAGCACAAGATATGAGGAACCTGGAGCGATGGTAGATTAAATAGAAAATTATGCAGTCATGATCGAGATATCGAAGGCTAGTTAATTGATTCCATTAGCTACGATAGTAGACGTCATATTAGTAAGGTACTACGTAGTTATTCTCTATAAGAATAGCTATCACATTAGATGTATCCAGGCGGTAGGCTGTACCAATTTGGATTGAAGTTATTAATAATCAAGATTATATTTATTGAGATTATATAGTGAATTCTGGTAAGTGTTTTTTTCATAGTTTTTTCCATTGAATTTTTCAAAGAGTTTATTTGATTAATTTTTCTTTACTAATTAGTTTGCCACTTGCAGTTTACTTCAGCTTAGATAATGAAAATATGAAGTTATAGCGTTGTATCAATCCCCAGAGCAAACTTCAAATCCATGAACTGAATTTCGTTGAAAATGGCACATAAGAAAATGATATAAGTGTTACTAAATGTTGTAAGATTGATAATTAAACATCTATCAACAACTTGAGTTGTTGGAACCAATTAATTTTGTATATGGTATCAATCTATCAGAGTCTTTAATGAGAAGGAAGAAAAAAAAGTTCTAGTATTTGAAATTTCCAATGTTATGATAATTTGATATCTCTCAACAATAAGAATTATTAGAACGTTGGAAAAGAATAAAGGAAAATTAGAAATAGACCGATTTTTTTGGTGGATGAAAAAAAAAAGTAATGATCCGCCAGCAAATCACTTACTTTAGTTTTAATGAAGTCCAAACCCGATGCATTATGGAATAGCCATCGGTGACACTGTTAGAGAGTCTACCAACATGTCTCATTTCCACCCTAATAACATAGCTACCAACATGTCTCTTTCCTTTTTCTTGTACTGTTGAAACTCTGAACTTATATGGTCTTTGGACACGTTTTGTTTGAACGTTATCTCATAATTAGGTCATTATAGTTTCTCTGGTCAATCACGCATCTATCTTACTAGCTACTAACACAATGCCAATAGAAACAACTGTCATGACAGACTTTGTTTTTAACAAAATCATGACAGACTTAAAAAGAAGGGGGAAACATTTGTGAACAAGAAATAACTATACCTTATTTTGCTTTCTTTCTTGTTACGATGATCATGTATTTTTTTTATTATTATTATTCAGGAATCTCAGCCCCACATGCCACTTTGTGACAGCGGGTCCTATTAAACCTGGGGAACACCAACGGGCCTCGCTTGGATTCGAACCTGGGATCTGCAACTCCCAAACCTTCCCATAACAAAAGAATTCGCAAGATTTTTTATGAGCTTGGAGAATATATTAAAGAGAAATTAGCGGATACTCATAACAAATTTATCTCCATATATAATTTTAGACAGAATAGGTCTAGATCGATGTTTTCTTACATGAAAATATGAGCAAACAATTGATTATGGGATCGTTTGCTTTGTGGATTTGGACATTTGGTACCCAAATTTCAATCATCATGAATTTAATCAAAATCTATTGTTTGCTTACACTTTTTTTTAAAATCCTTGAACCACACGAACTTGTAAATCCCACATGTTGATGTGGGATTTGAGACATAACATAAATCCATAATGAGATTTTACCCATATATCCTCATGAACTTTTAATATTTGAATGTTGCCCTCACATTCACCTATTGTATATTATAATTAATAAATTAATTAACAACATAGAAATAATATAAATATTCAATTAATGTGCAAACATGAGTTAGATTTTATGTCATTTCTTGTGTTCTAGTTTCCTTTTCCCCTTTCATGGAAGTGGAACGTGTAATTCTTTGTTCTCCTGGTTCTAATATATGTTGTTATATGTTACTTTTGGAGAAGAGGACAAGGAATTGATAATTGATATATGTTACCTTAAAAAATAAACGAGATTTCCTCGTTTATTATTATTATTATTGTTCTTGTGGCAGTGTCAATGGCAACATTATACTTATTAGTACTTATTGTGCTTTTATGGTCATATCATAAACATGACAAACAAATAAAGCATAGTAAAGTAATTTTGGAATTTAAGTTCTAAATCTCAAACCTCTAAATCCATGATAAAACATCTCAACAAACAAAAAAATTATTACAAATCCATAATGCCTCAAATTCTCGACAAATACTTGAGTTTTTAAATTACAAAACTCTAATTTTTAAATCGATTTTGTGATCAGCAGACAGACGAGAATCATCAACGATAAAAAAAATTATATTACTTTAGCCTAACCCATGGACGCAGGAACATGGCCTATTATAAGTTTAGGATACCCTTTGAACCTATTAACTACCACTCCCAATTTGATCATGTATTCGCTAAGGTGATGACTAACACCATTAATGTTCTATATACATTGCAATAACAAGGGGATCGAAAAAAAGGCATAAAAAAAGGTTCTTTTATTCAATTTGGATAGAAATTAATGTGAAAGAAAAAAAGAGAAAAGAGCATGTGGGGAATAGAGAATATCTAAGTACAACCCACTATTTGCTCTAAGCCACTTAACCTCTCCAGCATAATAACTAGATCGCCCTTATACTGTACACTTGTTGGATTTCATCTATATAAACCTCTGCCCTCTCCACCAAACTTCTTTGTTTTCACTATACTCCCATCCATCCCCACGCATGAAATGAGAGCACCGCTTGTAAATCTCCCTTACGGAGTTGCTGCAGGTTATAACGGGACGATCTGCAGCAGCAATGGCGGCACTGAAGTGGGAATTAGTCACAATGATGATCATGAGCTGAGAAGAGGGCCTTGGACACTGGAGGAAGACACCCTCCTCTCTCATTACATTGCCAGGCATGGCGAAGGCCGCTGGAACATGCTCGCCAAATGTGCTGGTAACGTTATCTCGACATCCCCTTCCTTCTCTCTTCCTTTTTTTTCTCTCCGTGTTGATTTCATTTATCCCTGCAAAGAATAGAGCTTTTAGCGACCAATGTTGTCGTCAAAAGTAAACAGGATGGGGGTGCCAGAACTTCTTGCAACGAGTTTCAACTTTTTAGCAACCGTATTCTTGGTCGCAAAAGCTGATTTTTTACCTTATGGTGTTCTATTATCTTCTCTCTCGATGGCAGGACTGAAAAGAACTGGCAAGAGTTGCAGGCTGAGATGGCTGAATTACTTGAAGCCAGATATTAAGAGAGGGAATCTGACTCCCAAAGAGCAGCTCCTCATCCTAGAACTTCATTCCAAGTGGGGTAACAGGTAAAAAAAAAATTCTCTTGTTTGGAATATTAGAGTACTATATGTACATTTTGGGAAGTTTTGGGTCGTAATTAATTAGTGATTAAATTTTTTTTATTAGGTGGTCACGAATAGCACAACATCTGCCTGGAAGAACGGACAACGAGATCAAGAACTACTGGAGGACGCGAGTGCAGAGGCAGGCAAGGCAGCTCAACATCGAATCCAACAGCAAAAGGTTCCTCGACGCCGTGAGGTGTTACTGGATGCCACGTCTGCTTCAGAAAGTTGAACAGCAGCAAACTTTTTCGTCATCATCCGATGGTCAACTTCCAACTTCAAGTACTATGCCTGCAGATCAGAATCTGCATCATCAGGTGGCTGCAGTTGAATCTGGTTCTCTGTCACCGTCTGCAGCAGATCACACCCATTTTAATGATGATGATCAGCAACTCATCTCTAATCCTTATTCTAATTACCCATTAAAAGAGGAAACCCACTTCTCAAACTCGACTTCGGTCAATGGTCTCATGATGACGACGGCCGCCCTTTCCACGGACTCCACAACGATGTCGTACCAGCAAAACCCTGAGGCGGGAAAGATTCTTGAATCGGAATATGTCGGATTCTCCATGGAAAACTGCAACAACTGGAACATGATTCTGGGAGATGGAACAAACTATCATGATCAGTACTATGAAGAGATATCGATGGTGGATCCATTGATGGCGGCAGCTGCTTCAGCTTCACAGTCGACAGCTGATCATGAATTGTGCCAGGTGGGAGGTGACGACAGCAACTGGGTGGGGTATAGCTATGACGTGTCAGATACTCTCTGGAACTTGGATGACACGTGGCAGTACAGGGGCGTCTAGCTAGCTAGCTAGCTAGTTAGTTGAAGGGTTGATAGGATGAGAGGGGAGATGTACTTTAATTAGCTGCTGAGGATCTTTTGTTAATTGTCTTAAAAGGAAATTAATTAAGCCCCTCACTGTACTCTAGCTAGCTAGTCATAATCTTGATTAGAGTCCTGTTAGATGGTGATATACGTACTATTCTACAATTTTCATTAAGGGATAATATTATTTAATTATCATATCTCCTTCTCATCAACCCTAATTACCCTAATTGCGTTGGTATTTGGTTGGTGTCTGTGTTTGTTTGGCCATGCTTTTTTCCTGTTTCGTCTTCCCTT
This sequence comes from Linum trigynum, assembly GCA_964030455.1. Lineage (NCBI taxonomy): Eukaryota > Viridiplantae > Streptophyta > Magnoliopsida > Malpighiales > Linaceae > Linum > Linum trigynum. Next base: position 6,292,208 of record OZ034819.1, read on the forward strand.
GGGTTAGAGACTTCTATACTAAAAAATGTGGATCCCTTTCTCTCCAACTAATTAATTATAAATAAAATATCCATATGTCCATTTCACAAACTTTTTAGTGATGAAAAATTATTTAGCATCCACCCTAATAAAAGTCTAAATCTAAATCAACTCACTTAGGAACCCCTAATCCAAAAAGTCCTCATCATAGATTCTTTGTAAAAAGGGTCACACTTCTAAAAGCTCATACTTATTCTTTGTCTAATCGAAGGTTAAGTAGGTTGGAATTTTGCTTTTTCAAGTATTAATTCAACTAAACCTCATTTTTGTCCTCGGCCTCCATATTCCGATATGTACTAAGTACTAACAGAAAAAGGAAGAGATGGTTGCGTTGGTTGTGAATTGAAAGGAATGATGGACAGAAGTGATAACACATAGGATTGAAAACAGAAGTGTTGTCACATCTACCAAATCTCATAGGACACCAAAGTGTTTGATGAAAAGACTTTGAGAGAGATGAAGAGAAAGGTGGAGGGATGAGATTGGGTGAATGTAGTCCCAAAACATTTCTTACCCCACTCTTGATATTATTATTATTTTCGATTGAAGTCAATTTCAGTTGTCACTCGTATTATTTATGGACCGAGTAGGTTAGAAGTGTTTTAGTACCTTATATTATGTACAGGACTATCAGGGTTTTGATTTACACTATAAATTGTACTTTAACCAGTCGATCAATTTATCGCAGAAGTAAGATACTAGTTATGTGTCTTTCATATCTCAATCGGCTATATGTTCTCTCAAATGTGCCTAATTTATTCTTTATCTCATACTCGCTTTTTTCTCTGCTTATGTCTCAAACCCTCTCGGTTCACTTTTACTTCTCGTTTCGAATTTCTCTCAAGTCGCGTAGCATATGTTTTCTTACATCACACATGCCTCACAATTGTATGATAACAAATCAAATGGCTACAAAGTATAAACATGGTGATGACATTTACTCATTCAATAGGACATCTAAAGTCTTTTTCATTGGTCAAGGCCCCAAGTTATTGGGGAATTTCTTTAGCCACCACACCGCCTAAACTAGAGTGCTATAGAATTGGTAGCTAGCTAGCCTCTTTCGAAAGGAAATGACTTGCATAATATAGGTGCCAAGTTCATCCACATATCACATCTCAAAGGAAAAAAAACATTGGCGGTGGGAGAGGCCTATATCATATGCGCACATTTTGGCACTATTAATCTGCAGGAACAATGATATTTATGCAAAATCCCAAAAGGAATTCTAGTCCAAAGTCAGAATTAGGAAACAAGGGAAAGAAAAAGAAAATTGTAAGATGATAATGCATGCGACTTGTCAATCCTTTCATTAAAACACTATTATATACCTTATCATTGAACTGAGGATTGGATTGTTCAAAGTTTAATAATTACCACTTCATTACAAAATATAACAATGCTATATGTTGGGTCCACTATAAAAAAAAATTATGACGCGATACTTGTCGATAAATCTCGATCATCAAAATAGATATTTGACCTAAAATTTTAATGTGTTTGCTCGGATTGAAATGGCTATGGAAGTGGTAGGATACTTCTCTATGAATCCTTCCAAAACTTAGGTTCAATATTTGTTGAACATATGATCCACATATTGACCGAAGATATAGCCAATCCAGATCGACATCTAACACCGTTGTTAGCAACATATTAGCTTAGAATTGGACCTATTTTTTTTTTTTTTTTTTACAAAAGATAATCATACATTGATTGAAACAATGGATAGTTATATCCTGGAAATCAGCCAGGTCTGTAAATCAAAGAAACGAGCGAACAGCAAAGTGATGCACAACTTCAGCAAGAATAGCACTCATCCGACTATCACTAGTATGCGCTTGATTGATTTTTATCAATGATGACCTTTGCATATTCCTCAAACTTATCTCATACCTCGACCCAGGCACCAAACAATAGCTTCGCGGAGCACCAGCAATTCCATCACCATAGGGCCATCAATAACCGGGAACTGTAACCCAGTAGCCATAAAGACAACCCTAGTTGTCGTTATAATAACAATCTCGTCTGCCGAATGAGACCCCCCCCCCCCCCCCCCCGGCCCTAGTTGCCCCATCCCACATACAAACAAGTCGATCTTCCCCAACGGAGCCGAGTGCTGTATGGAGTGCAGGGGTGAAGTCCGGTCCATCGGCAGCCATACCCACTCCTCATATTGCTGGTTATACTGACGCATCAAAGCAAGTATCTCAAACTATTTTAGTTGAAAGATAGAATTAGGCATGTTAAAGGGAAACCAATTAGGGTTTTATGCATCATGTGGGTCATTTTGACTAGGGGAGGCAGTTGCGTGGATTAATGAAGATAAAAATGCTTTAAATTTGACAAGGAAATCATTGATAACCTCAGGAAATGTTGGGCATGACTAACGGACAAGAAAAGTTAACTTCCAGGTTGTACCAAAGGACAAACATTAATACAAGGTAGCTAGCTAGATGCATGAAACAATACTATTACTGGTCATGTGGTGATTGACTTCGACATTCAAAGCACTACTGGATCAGTTACGTTAGAGAAGCGAAATCTGTGTAATTAGTTCAATGAGCTTCGTCAATCCATGATCTTTAACAGTACAGCGACAAAAATTTCTCTCCAAATGAAAAGGAAGTTAGTGAGGAAAAAGCGTCGAGCTAGTTTGTATCTGGCTCGTTAACGAATGATTCGAGTTTGATATATAGGGTTCATTTACTGAAAACTTTGGCTCGTGTTTGACTCGATCGAATTCGATTCATTAATGAACTCACAAGAACAATATTCAAGTTAGATAGAAAAAAAAATAAGCGGTATTTTTACGAAGAAGTCTAATGTTGGAATTACAGTATATATTACAGTTACATAGGCTCCTCTACACTGTGATAAACTAGTTTTGAAATATTACGGGTTACATGTCGTGTTTGACTCGATCGAGTTCGATTCATTAATAAACTAGTCTTAAACGTATCATGATATAACAAAACACTCATTTCATCTCTTTTTAGCCATATTTTCATCCAAAATAACCGATTAGTTTGATGACATAGTGCAAAACCGATAACAAATTGTCAACCACCTAACCAACCTATGAAATTACCTCTTATTTAGAGCAAGCAAACTGACCACTTTGGATGGAAATATGGATGAAAATACATGAAATAGCTATTTTGCTACAACGTACATGATACTTGTGTGACTTTTTTTGTTACGTTTTAAACGTTTGTTACCATTTTATTATTTGATCAAACCTGTGTGACCATTTAATTTGGATCAATTACCCCAACTCATAGAGTTAAAATTAAATCTTGAGAAGTTTGTAGACAATATTCCAGAGAGAAAAAGGCAATGAGAGTAACAGGTGATCAATGTGATGGTGCAAGTACAAACATCATCGTAATCGTTTAGATGTTATTCCATAGGATTCTTATTCTACCCATGCACATGAGCAGAGTTCCTCTGCTTTTGCTTTTGGAGAGCAATATCTTCAAAAGTTAATTAGCAGCCAACACACAACAAGAACACTATCATCAGTATCTTATTCTATCAGAAACCTCCCATGATTCCACATCTACTTGCCCTTCAATCTCAAATCATATATACCCCAAGATGAAGTTAAAAAATGTGTCATCACATGATGGGAGAAGAAGGCATTACAATCGTCATAGATAAATTCTTCAACATATTAAAAAGGCTCGTGTTTTTTCAGCGTTCCTGATAGTATAGTACAAAATTTACACTTATTTGTACCTCCATCGGATAGGTCCAGTTATTGATTCTATATCATTGTCTTAAATATCCATACAAATGACAGCCAACTTATGAGTTTGAAGTTTTTCAGAAACACACCATATGTTTTGTGTCTAATAAATAAACTAAAAACTAGTAGAGATCATGAAAATTTAAATCGGAAACTTATTTGTTAAAAACTCCGAATATCATGTCAATTACCAATTCTATCCCAATAATTCAAAGTTAATAAGACATTTCAAAGTACGGATCATATATCATTTGTCGTCCTGCCAAATTGTTAAAGAAAGAAATTTACCATACATAATCTGTTTGATTGAATTCGTCCTCGCCTCCTCCATTGCTCCAACTCTCTGGTGCGAATGAAAACTTTTAGCTCTAAACATCTCAAGCATCAAAAAAAACTTCCATTTCACTAACCCGTCCACTCCTGTAAAAGCGTGAGGAGACTGAACTCTCTTAAGTTATTAATGGAGGGGCCAAACGAGGGAGAATTCCTTGGCCTCTCTTCTTGGCATCCTCGATTTCCCTTTCATATATGCACAGTACATTGTATATATTGATTGCATATGGCTGCTTTAGTTAACCGGCCACGCTTTCCAAATAAAGAAAAAAGGGCAAGGAAGAAGTCAAAGAGTGAAGATTGGTCAACTTTTTCCCATGGGACGATGGGATAGAAAGCATATATGGTGCATGAACTAGCTTAGCTAGAGAAGCAGCTGCTGAATCACGACAGACACTTAAGGTGTCACCAGAAAAGAAGATCAACCACATCAAGCCAACTACCTTCAAAATTTTACGATTATGTTCCACGCAACTGCAAATGCAGACTAGGTTTTCAGCCATCGGTGGGTTTGAATGATTGAGAACGTAAAAATAGTAAAACAGCCTTTCCACCAAAACTGCTCATATATGACCAAGTTAAAAGATGTACAGATAGTTTTGTGCTGCCCTGCTGACTAAAGTTAAGATGTACAAATAAAACAGGGGGGAACAAACTCACAATAAACAGAAGTACTCAACTTGACAAGCAGCTAATCATCTCTGCTGGGGCTTTAGCTTGCACGCCTCAGGAAACTACCTACTTACCACCAACTTTGCCATAGCTGTCTCGCAGTGTCACGATCCGATTGAACACAAGGTGATCCGGGGTAGAGTCCTTATCAACCGCGAAATAGCCTGAATAGAATATCGGGACGATATGAGGGATCACAATAGAGCAGGTGTGCAGAAGTTTTAAGCTTTCGCCACGTTAACACAACAAGATAGAACACCCTAGTACGAGTGCAACAACGGCACGTAAATGGAACAACAGAGGTGTGAAGCAGTGAACTTTACCGAGTCTTTCAAACTGGAATCTATCTCCAACGGCAGCACTTTTGAGCAATGGGACAGCATATGCACCAGTTACAACATTCTTGGAATTTGGGTTCAAATCAGCAAGCCAATCATCAAGCTCAGCAGGGTTCTGATAAACAACCGTAATTCAACAACACAAAAATCATTTATTTGTCCAAGGGAGTAGAAACTACCAAGATAATAGACACAAATAAACTGATGACCTCAGAATTGAATAGTTTCTCAAACAATCTGACTTCAACTTTCAGTGGCTCTACCCCAGGTGAAGGTTCACAAACCCAGTGCAGAACTCCCTGCACAGACCAAAGGAATTAGTCACAAGGTAGCAATATATAGTACCAACACAACTAATCATTCCCCAGATCATTCAGATTGATGAGAAACACCAAGGAACCTACCTTTGGCTTTGTTTTCTTGGAGGGATCATATTCAGCTCGGATCTCAACAATAGTCTGGTTATCATCTGCCAATACTACATCTGTACACTTTATGGGGAAAGCATATCTGCATATAAAGAACAGTATTTCAGTTAGATAGAAAAAGTAAAGATATCATTTTCTGTTGCAGTAACTTTAAGCAAACACTATCAGCTTCCATAAGCTTATCTATTCGAGTTGGACATATAGACAGCAGGGCAAAGTCGGCCATTACAACATACCTGAGAAGGACCGATTTTCCAGGAGCAAGCCCATAGTAATCCTTGGCATCTTTCATCCGGAAATCAGATTGTTCAATGTACACAACATTTGAAAACGGAACCTGAGGGCATGGGGTGAAAAGGACACAGAACGTGAATCAAAGATTTCACAACTAAGGCTAACCTGATATGAATGACACACTGAGCCAACAACAGCCCAAAACCCATCACTCAAAATAAATTATGATTCTTCCTGAGCATCACCTTGTAAAATGCAGAAGAATCTTCTGTCTGCGCATCAGGCCATTTCTTCGCTTCTAGATCCATAACAGAAGCAGAGTCAAAATTAGTGATGACCACCTTCAGAGGATTCAGCACAACCATTGCGCGAGCAGCAGTCTTATTTAGTTCTTCCCTTATGTGATACTCAAGGCGGTCCATACGAATCATACTATTGTCACTGCAACACATAACAACAAAAAACCATCCTACATGTTGGATACAATTTTCAGATACGAGCTAGCAAAAGCAGGAAAGATTGCAATCTATATACCCGAAGTATGTTTTACTCCAAAAAGTACTACAAGCTATTAACAGCAACGGACAGGCAGTATCCAAGAGAATCTTAAAATTCCAGTTTGATTCATTTTACTGTTCCAATCATTTGAGAAAATCGCGAAATTTCACTGGGATATTTGATCCAAAACAGATAAGTCTGTTCATTTATCAGAATGGCCAAAATTTACTTTTCTTCCAGAAACCTACTTGCCAAAACTGAAGAGATATCTACTCAATAAGAGACATAGAATGAAATGATTTAACTTTCATATAACGGACCTTCTTGTTATTCCAATTCCTCGGACAAAAGCATTAATTGCCGATGATGTAACTCCTCTGCGCCTTAGACCAGCCAACGTCATGAGGCGGGGGTCATCCCAACCATCAACATGCTTATTTGTAACTAAGAAATTCAACTGCATAACAAAACGAGCTCCAGTCTTGTTAGGCCAAAGGAATACAGAATAACATTCATGCTTACCAAAAATACTCTCAGCATAATCATTTTACCTTGCGCTTTGACATCACTGTGTTGGTAACATTCAGCCTCGAGTATTCCCACACATAAGGTTGGTAAAGGTCAAGGGAATGCAACAACCAGTAATAGGAAGCCCGTCTGGTCTCAAATTCCAGTGTACAGAGCTGGACAATGTAGGGGAAAATAATTTTAATTGTTGTAACTTGTAAGAAAACTATTTCCTGCATACAGTACCTAAATCACAGAGCTAAATGTACAAAAAAGTATTTAGAATATAAAAAACTGAATGTTCTTGATCTCAATAGACAAACTTTGAGCAACAAAAGCACTGTGCAAATATTTCTTAAGAAACTTCTTCATGCCTAGAAAAATGCAGGAGTGAAATATCCACAATAACCAGGACATAATGAAAATAAGCTAGCGACTTCATCGGAAAAAGAATGATTAAGTTCAGGCTTACCGAATGGGTGATATTCTCGAGAGAATCCACAATGCAGTGAGCATAATCATAACTTGGATATATGCACCACTTGTCTCCTGCATGTGGATGAGGAGTGAACTGACAGAACAAGAAGTTAGATGCTCGTAAAAATGAGACTGAGTGTTTATTTTGCCAATAATCTCGAACATGTTCTACTTACCTTAATTCGGTAAGCAATGAGGTCATACATATTAAAATTATCACTCTGCATGTCTTGCTTCATCCTGAGTGTCGCTTTGCCTTCTTCAATCAATCCTCGCTTCATTTCATCAAAGAGCCTCAGAGATTCTGAAATAGGTCTATCCCTCCAAGGACTGTTCATCTTCTTCTCCCTGTACTCTTTAATCTCCTCTGCAGTCTAGAAACAGATTTTAACAAATAATTACGAAATAAATACAAGCAATTCAATACAAGTCAATGCAACAAATATAATTTCAAACTTATGACACTGGAAAACACAAATTTCACTACTCTTCTATTCCCGGAAGAGGCTAAAGAAAAAGAAAAACACCTGAGGTAATTGCTAGCTCTAAATAAACACCAAGTAGCAATAACCTCAAGAATTCCCACCATGCTTCCTCTAAGATATGATGGTATAGTTGAGGAGTTTGTAGCACGACTCTGACACATGCTACCGACAATGAATTGAGTACTGTGATGTATAATTACCCACCTGATGATCAACGTAAGCATGACCCCTCCTTATCAGTTCAACAGCCAACTCATAGAGCTCTTGAAAATAATCACTTGTGTATGTTATCTGCAACCAAGAGAAGCCACATCATTCAAGCACAAAAAATACACACACACACACCACAAGCATTTCAGAGAGAAATGAGCTTTACCTTGAAGGGCTTCCAGCCCATCCAGCTGACAATCTCTTGTATATGATCAATGTACTCTTTCTTCTCGGCTTCTGGGTTGGTATCATCGAACCTTAAAGGTGCGGTAGGTTATTATAAATGCCAAAATGAAATAATGAATTGACCGTTTTGTTCTTCCAACAGAATGGTTATAGCATTCTAGATTTTATATGGTCTATGAAATCAGCTAACCAACTGTTCAATACCTAAAAGTCAGCAGGTCGTTTCAGGAAATAAAAAAGATGCCTAATAATTAAGTATTGGGCAGATGAGGCAGTGTAGTGAAATACGATGATGGAAATCTTGAAATTCAGGAGAGAATGTTTGAAAAAACTTTTACAATGAAGCAGGCCGTTGAGATGGAGTGAACCATAAGCATGAAGGCCCCATAACAAGGGAGGAAAAGAAGTGGAAAAGGAAAACAGTAACCGTTACCTAAGGTAGCAGCATCCATCTCTTTCTCTCGCTAGGCCAAAGCTAACAAACATTGCCTTCAAAAGAACAAAGAACCAAAAAAAAAAAACTTAATGCCTTCCCTATAAGCAAGTGCAAAACAAGGTTAATCTGAAACATTTTACTAAGAAAACACACAAGTACCTTAGCATGACCAATGTGTAGATAACCATTTGGCTCTGGTGGAAAACGGCTGTAAACTTTACTGCCTGTTACCATCAGGTGCTTATCTAACGTTTCCTTGCTGTTGCAGCACCTTAGAACAGGACGATCACTGAAGAATACTTCTGTGTGAACCTGGGAAAGTAAAAACAAATAACATGAACCATATGAATTTTGATGCAACAGCGCCATAATGGTGATACCAAGGAGCATATCTCGTCTACAATTCCCACGCTAATATGAGTATGCAAAGACATTGCAAACAGAGAAACAAATGCTACCACAAGAATGAGCAAGCAGAACTTGTATTTCAATTTAATTTAGGGAACATATATCTATGATTGATTTATACTTCCTTCTCAAATAACTTGACAATATCTGTCATCAAAGTAGATTCATAAGTTATTGGATTGCGCCAAGTTCTAATCCAACACAGGCATCTACAATCTGGTAAACTAATGGAGGATAAGAAAAACCAGGCCATTCAAATACCATAACATCTTCTTAGATGGAGAACCTGCATAACGAAGTCTGATTAACTAGTGTCAAACAAAAGTAACCACGTTTTACTTCTGTCTACACACAGTTAGCACATAGTCCTTTTTCTCTAACTTGCCAGCTATGAAACAAAAAGATGAATGGAAGTGCAAAAGCCACACCCCTTGTTCCTTCAGCCTTAATCATTTCTAAACAACCAGGGATAGGAACTTCCCAGCATCAACCAGCTTCTAAATCCCCCTTTGCCATGTTCTCATAAATAAATCACTATAACCAGTGCTATTATCATCAACTCAAATTGAACTACTCTACTAACCACTTTACGTAGGATTTATTTTGGAAATTAGTTCAGCCAATAAGAACAATGGACAAGAAGGAAGAAACTTAAGAGAGGATAAAGAAAGATAACATTAACAAGGAGGTGACAACTTACCTTGAAATTTTCCTTCGGATCGGGAAAATTTAAAAATGGATTAAGTTCTTCTTCGGAGGGCTGCAATGGAGTTTCAACAGCAACCTTCTTTTCCTACACGAGTCGTATAAACAAAAAGGGAGAGGTCAAAAGATTAACCTCTTTTTAGGGCAATGCTGAAGCATGCCAGAGTGGTTACCTCAACTTTAGCAGGTTTTTCTTTTTTCTGTTTAGTAGGCTTCTCATTATCTGCCGCTGTTCTCTCACCGAGCAATTCATACATTTTTGCATCGACAAGTTGCTGATTACACAAGGACAAAGGAAGCAGAAACTAGTAAAATATAGTTCAGTAAACAAGCATCTTAAATGAGCTTAAGCTAACAGTTAAATATTGACCTTCACAATTTTTGGGTCAGCCCATGGAAGCCTCTTGCGAATGTTAGCAAATATGTCTCCCACTAGAGTCAAACAAACAATTTGCAATTCATCTCAACATGAGTCCGGTAATCAAATATTAACATTCTTCACAACAAAGGTTAAAAACCAAAAGCTTAAGAAACCAAGACGAACCAAATGTGAGAACATAAAAATGTGAGAACATAAAAATGTGAGAACAAGTTATCTAGAAATGAGACCAACCATTTGTTCGATATCGCATGGCCAAAATGGACTCCTTATTAAGCTCGAATATCTCACTAACAGTCTTCTCAATATCTTCAACAGAGACCTCAATTCCTGGTTCAAGTACAACCAAAGAATCAAAAATTAAATGAACCATTAAACAAATAGCATCCACAAATGGTGGTTCAAGATAATATCAATGCCAGACTTTGTTTCCTATGCACAAAATTTTGAAAGGTTTAGAAACACATTCTAAGATCCTATGACACTTAAACATTGCATATAACTGTTACTCTCCCACTTAAGTCTCTCTTAAACTTAACAATTACCATGGTATTGCAACTGCCTTTGTTTGTTAATTAACTTCAGTACTCGAACTTTTCTCCCATTCTCTTACATCTTCGCATTACACATTGTTCACATACATCTGGCCTACTACACAATGCTATTGAAGGAATGAAGTAAAAATCTAGGCATATGCGCGGAGCTCGTATCACTTACCCACTCCACATGCTTCTTCAAAGTCCTTCAAATGAAGACTTTCAGAAGCAGTATTAGACAGAAAAGAAAATGCAGCTTCTAGCTGGGCTGGGGTCTTGATCTGTAAAAGTTGTAACACAACAAGAATCGATGTAAATGTAGCTTTCTCGCACTTCCATCTTAAACCTTTAAACCAACCCTCCGACTTAGTATATAATTCATATGGGAGGAAACAACAGAAAAAGATATAGTTACTCAAACCTTGGATGATACAACATATTCCAACAATACAGGGCGATGTGCAAGGGCATTGGCAGGGTACTTTGTGGCTACCTACCAAACATATAGCATGTATAAAATTACCAGCTTAGCATGGAATGAAATTTACAACTGAAAGATCAGTAACATAACCACAATGAAGTTACACACATTGCTCAGATTTTCGCCCCTTCAAATTGAAAACCTATATAGAATAACAGAATTAAGAAAGATCGATGAAGGTCTAGTCTTACTGTGTAAAGAAGATTTCCAACTGTTCGATTGCATCCCTCAATTACACCAGCCTGAAACAGAGAATCAATTTATACTCCAATCAAGATGCAGTTTCAAGACATGGCACACACAGCAGCAACGGAGAGCAGGTCTCAAGAGAGTGTGTCTAGAATCAAGGTAAAGAAGGAAAAGCTCCAAAAAAGAAAAATACAAGCCTAAATGTACTAGCCTAGGAGATGATACCATTACCCTTGAAGAACAAGATCGGCAGAAATAGACCATCAATTTTACCTCGTGAATGACGGCAGTAAGATTGTTGGTAACCTTGTTGTTTGCTATGGTGTTCTTAGCAGTTCTCTCATCCAGCCCAATCTTCAAAAACAACTCCAATGTCCCCGATGAGCTCTCATTTTTCCCTCCCATGGCTTCAAGCTGAGCAGTAATCACGAAAAGGGGAACAGCTGTTGCTCCTTGGAATAGCGAGTGTGGCTGCTGGCGGAAAGAAAGTGTCTGTAATTTACATAGGGTTAGCAAAATAAAGCCACTAAAACGAAACCTACCAATTCAAGCAAACGCACAATACTTTCCAACCCGGAAAGAGAATAAGACTTTCACAACTTCCTTTTCTGCCGAATTAATGAAAAAATTTATCAAAAAATTGATGAAGCTAATAACAATGATCAATCCATGGCCAAAAAAAAAAAAGATAACAATGATCAATGTGAAACTAATGGTAGAACTGTTGAGCATTCTATGAAAAAAATGCCAACTCTTTGCGCAATTGTGTCTCTATGCTAATTATGATGTGCATAAACGTTCTGATATAAGTTTGGTGGGTTGGGTTTCTACTTTCTAAAGTCCTCTGATGGTTAGCAATCACAAAGTATGGACCTTTGAATTGGAGGGATGAGTTACTGATAGATGAAGTTAGTTCAGAAAAGAATAAAGGTGTATCAGCTTAAAGCCATAGCAACAAATTGACTAGTTACTAATGAGCTTCCCTCCTGCATGAAGAAATTGATCATCGCGCCCATAAGAAAAAAAGATTTTGATCCATCGCGGGCTCAGGTTAGGCTACTGTGACCATTGGAAGAGATGGAATTTATGCATGCAGTCAATACAGGAGTTTCATTATCAATTTTCAGCTTAAACTTTAGGCTTGGAAGACTTGCTGGCTATATGATTTTTTACTACTGTTCGACGGAGAAGGTGGTGGGGAGAGAGGCCGGCCAATCTCAGTCGTCGGCGGAGACAAGAAGAGAGAGAGAGAGACAGAGATAATAGCAGACATAGATCGAAAGAATAGCAGAACTTACACGTTCTGTCCGCACTCAACAGGGAGGGGGCGCCGGAGAGCAGAGAGCAGCACAACTTGCGGCGGCGGCAGTAGGATGAGTCGGCCGCCGTCTCAGCGGAGGAGGGGATGAGGAGCCGCGGCAGCGGAGGCAGCCGGGTGGGGACAGGAAGGAAATGGGGATTAGGCCGTTAGGGTTTTGGGTTTTTGCGATTTTGATTTTTGGGTTGCTCAGTCAGATTGACCGGAGAAAGGAAGGGGATTCTGTCGTGTCCTCCGTTCCAGAATCCGGATTTTACAATGTTTTCCTTTTTATTTTCCACTTTCCACCCACGAAGACAATCAGCCCACAGCAAAACGCAAACCGGTTGGTTCAAACTTCAAACCAGGCTGGGGCTCAGGGGCTGGGTGTTTGATGGCCCAAACCTTTGACCCAATATAACTCCTAAATCCTAATAATAGGTGTTCTAATTTAAACTTGCGAAAAATGTGATGAATTATGTTAGTTTTGACAAAAAAGTTAAGTTTTGAGTAAGAAAGAAAATGGGAAACAAGCACAGCAACACCAAAATCATATATAGGTTGTAGTTGAACCACTTCATGATAAAAGACAATTCAATCAATTAAATTGGAGTTTCGAAAGAATTTAAAGGTTATGTGGATATTTTGTTCGGAAAGTGTCGGGTTTGTACCAAATTCATGTAATTGAAGAGTGATTAGTTACGACTATGAAATTTATGGATAGAAGATGATCAGAACTGACATTGACGTTGACCTTGACATTGTGAGGTTAGTAGGGGTTAATGATGAGAGGTAAATGACAAATTGTGACACTTTATGTCCTTTGAAGTTTGGGTTTTGGATAGGAAATTCCAAGTTCTTGAAAGAATGTAGGAGATTATGACAAATGAACGGAAAAACTAAAGAGGAGGGAACTGACACTGCTAAAGAAGGTCGTTATGGAAGTCTCTCGCAAGATTCAGGGAGGAAATCCCAGTAGGGGACACAAGTTGAGTCTAAGAGATGGTTTATAATTGGGTTTTTTTTATTCAATCAATCGACAAGAGAGGTACCAACAAAATGTGTTTGTTGGCGTACCACATTTTGTTGGCATGCTTACTAGGCACATTTAGCGGGGAAAATGGACGAAACGAGTTAAGGGGAGTAATCATTGTGCTATGAACCGAAAATCATATGATCATTTAGTTTAGTGTGGAAATGGGATGGGACATGGTGGGTGCCTCAACACCTGTACCTGCCAAGCACTAAGCATGGGTCTACTAATGAACCATACATAATCTTACACTAAGAAAGTCGAAAGCTACTCCATAACCTCTCGTTGAACCTGGCTTGCTAATCTCTCGCAATAATAAGGGGGTCGTATAAGGGAAGGCGACTTGAGTATAGGAGATGATTTCAAGGTTGGTTTTTTGGGTTCAGCCTCTTGACAATAGTAGGGTAGCAATGAGGCGTAATTGGTGACATATCACGCTATGTTGGCATGCTGAATAGACACGGCGACAGAGAATTGGACAAATCGAGTTAAGGGAAGTCACCATTATGTTATGAATTGACAACCTTAAGTGATCGTTCAGTTGCATTGTTAGGTTATGTTATGATTTTGCGGCATTAAGTATAACTCAGTGACCATTTAGGGTATTAACCTCCAAACTCAACTAAATAACGAATCTAAAATCTAGATCTTATAAACCCCACCAACGAAGACCAACAAACTTGAATATTTCACGCACAAAATTGTGGTTAAATCAAACACTAATATTGGAGTTGTTATGATTAGAACATAACTTTTTGTAATAAAAATTAGCATGTGAAAATGAAAGATCTGACAGTCATAGCGTACGAGAAATATAATCTTATTACAATTCTAACGCAAACAATATCCTAATAACTAGAAAGATTGAAATATAGTTATTCGCTAGAGAATTTGTCTCTTTAAAACCATATCAAGATCATTGTTATTCTTGTATTGTTTGACCAATAATCCATTAGGGAGATTTATCAAATACAAATAATATAAAATTTGTAATCCTCCTCCTGTCAAGTACTCAGAAGCTTCTTATTTTCCCTCCTTGCTCAATCTAATGAATCAATCCCACCTAAACCCGTTGACAAATTCCCTTCCAAAACCTTCATCTACAGCGCTTGAAAGTGAGACCATTATCACATAATGAATCATCTCCCTCCATAATTTCTCTCTTCTCAGTTCTCTAGCAGAATCATGCAGACCATTACTATAATAGGCTTTCGGTGCTACCATTTATCTTTTCCTTTTTCCCTCTCCACTCTTTCACCTTTTCCTTTTTCCCCCATAGTAGAATCCAATTCAGTTGTTTGCTGCTCTGCTTCGTTTGAACTCCATCTTTCTTTTACCCTCTCTTTCTTCTAGGGTCGCTCTCTGTGTCGTGATTATATAGGACAGGGAATAGAGAGAAATCCGGTGGAAGGCAAACAAAAGCGCAAAAAGCTAAAGCTGCTGTTGCAATTTCTGACTTGTGGGCAAAAATCTCCTGAAATTCCTCTGCCCCTGTTTTTCCTCTGCCTCCATCGATATATAAACCCACACTTCCTTTTTCCTCTCTGCCCCATCGATGCCAGAAGAAAATGGCGGTGGATGTTTGGTCGGAGATTTCGAGCGCAGGTCTAATCAGTCCAAGGCTTTCCTTCTCCCGTGACCTCACTCAGACAACAGAGCCGGAAGCCGACGCCGGTCACCGCTCCAGATCAGATTGCTGTCTTCTCGACCCCGACTTCGATTTCTTCATCGGCGGCGGGAACGATTTCCGGGGAGAATTTTCCTCTGCCGATGAGCTCTTCTCCAACGGTAGGATCTTGCCTGTAGAAATCAAGAAACAACCGCAACAGCAAACTCAAACTGCCACCGGGAAAGAAGCGATTCCCATTCCTCTGCCTCCGCCTCCTCTGCCACCGGCTCAGCAAACTGGGCAGAATGATTCTTCTCCACAGCTTGAGTCGGAGAAGAAGAAGCTGCTGAAGGAGTTCTTGTCCATGAGTCTCGAGGGAGAGCACGAAGAAGAACAGAGTCATAACCCGCCGCCGCCCGCGGCGGTGGGAGCGAAATCTTTCTGGCAGTTCAAAAGAAGCAACAGTGTAAACTGCGACGACATCAGCTGCCGGAGCAGAGGAGGGCTAATCCGATCCCTACATTTCCTTTCGAGAAGCAACTCAACTGGGTCTGCTCCAAATCCACCCAAGAATAAACCCAAGGAGGAAAACCCCTGCCATTTGCGGAAACAGAGGTCGGTTCCCAACAGGAAATCGCCATTGATGCCCAGCAGCTCTGTACCCTGTTACTATCCCTACAATACCGGAGGGCAGCAACAGCAAAAATCGAATCTTCCGGCGTTGAGGAAATGCGGGTCATACGGCAATAACGCCGCCGTGATTAGAATCACCCCGGTGCTGAACATCCCGCCACCGGCTTTCATGTCCAGGGGAACGGTCAACTTTTTGGGGCTGGGTTCTCTGTTCTGTAACGGTAAGGTTAATAAAAAGAACAAGAAGAAGAGATAGATGATCAAAGTTACCATCTTTACTCATTTTCCTTTCTCTTTTGCCATTCTACATATAAATTTGATTTTTTTTTCCTCCTTCGATCTGATCATATGTATATATGAAATCCTGTCGAAAGTACAGATGTATTTGGTTGCCTGTCAATTTGGTTTCTGGATCAGCCTTCCCTTCCATGTGACCTCTTACTACTCTCCACATTTCTAATCAAATTATTGGATCTAAGAGGATGGGTTGCGACAAAGAAAAGAGTCTTTTCTATTAGCTATGGTGCAGGCGACAAAGTTAGGAATTAGGAGCATTACAGTGATAATTCTCTTGAATCTGCTATTAGTACTGCAATGTGGTAGCTAGACATCTGCGTGGACGAATGTACTTGTGACGGGAGTTGATCATCGAGTATTGATGTTGTTGAATTGTCATCCTCGATTCAACAACTGAAAATGCTTAAGAACGATCCAACGATATCAAATACAACTGAATAGTGAATAGGATAGGGATTCTGAGTCCAAGAAAGGTAATTCTTTGTGGGGTTCTTGCCCTATCAACATGGGCAGTTTTTGTTCAATGCCTTGCCTATCATTCTATCAACATGGTCAGACTTGGCAGACAAAGAAGCAAAGCCAAAGCATCTTCTTCCTTTTGCCTTTGTCTTTTCTTTTCTTGTGTTTTCCTTTTGGGTTTCACTATGGCCGGTTCGATTACCATATTAATTTGTTTTTTTTTTTTTGGTCATTTTGTTGTATGCAACGCTAAATATGGTTCCTTTCTCAAGAGTGATGATCGTGTCATCATGTCATCGCACTAATCAATCAAAGATAGTAGTTCCAACTTAGATACAAAAGCACTAAAGCTAAGACAGTGCAAAATCATCTAGTTTGGCAGCATAAGATCTGTTGCATAAGGATGACTTACAGTAGCATGACTGTGTAGCATGGACAAAAGGTATCTGAACTCTGAAGAACTGCAATTTCTGAAACTTGTCATTTGTTAACCTATTCATATGGTTTTCTTTCTTTAGGGAATGTGCATCTATCTCTATAAAATAATAGCTATGATGCTGCTGCTACAATATGAATTTTTTGAAATAATCGTATGCTATTTTTGTATTATTAACTTTGATTCTCTTGTGGTGTTTTGTAACGTATGGTTTTAGATAAGCATAATGAAATATAATAATAGTACTACTTGAAGACAAGAATTTCAATGCTTTCCAAGGGCAACTTTGCTTGACCAGAGAGAATAACAAAGCAGTCCAGGAAAAGGAGGGGGAGAAAAAGAATACTGAATTTTGATAGATGCTTTCACCATACAATTAAGTGGTTGCTAAGTGAATGATTACGGGGATTGATTGTCAATTTGGATGCTTATATTTAAAGCTATAATAATTAATAAATAGTATGTTTCAAAATCCGCAAAGTAAAACCAGGTTATTTTGAGTTGTAATTGTAGTCCTACCGTTTTGCTTCTCTTTCGATATGTTCTTGAGAGCTCACTCAATTTCGGACAGCAATGGACATGCACAAATGAGATGGACGATATTGAGTCATTTGATCCTTTTTAGTTTTTTCTTTTTTTTACTATTACAAGATGCTATTAAAGCGATGAGGGAGTCAAAAACAAGTCTCGCCTCTGAAATTCGAACCTGAAGGCTCTCAACTGAAAATCAGTGACACAACCACTCGGCCACGACCTCATTTGCATCTAGTTGAGACCACTACTTTGGATGTGTCCATCTCATAGATGGGCTGAACTCTGAAGATATACACAAGCTGAAGCCATGCAATGAGAAAGTTCAAAGCGGAAGTGGCCTACGATCCAGAAGCGAAGAGAAAAAGGGCCCCAACAGCTAGGCCTATGATTCCAGTGGGCCAAGCCCGTTTCCGCCGGTTGGCCCAGACGAAGCCAGTACACCGGTGCTTGCTTTGACAGGGAACCAATCTCCGAAACGATTTCAGATCCACACCGGACCACACGTGACGTGAATTTAAGTCGTTAACCAATACCATCAATCATTAATTTAACATTTTTATAATTGTATTTATTATTATTATTATTATTATTATTTTTGTGTCTAGGGAATGAAACGCGGCAAGCGTATGGAACGGAGTCGGGTGGGTCAACTCAACTCAACTCGCTTTACTCAAACTGCCATCCTCCAGCCCACTATCTTTGCGCCTTCCGCCGCCACTGTTCGGCCAGAGTTCAACTGCTCTTAATTTACCGGTCTTCCATTCAGCTCAAGCTCAGCCACTTCTTCCACCCTCCTTTTCTTCCCTCTTAACAAAACATCACACAGCAGCTTCCCCTCCTCCCGCCATGGCTTCTCACAAACTCCAGAGGAGAAACTCGCTCTCTCAAGTCTCAACTACCCAGAACCCATGGTTACTAGCTTTGATCATGTGCTGTATACAATACAACCGAGAGGATGCTAGAAACTGGAACTGAAAGGCGATGAGGCGGGTCCACTTGTTCATCTCCAGAAACAGTGAAATGGTCGGAAGCATCTTGCAATTTCCATGTAAGCTACTTGATCAAGTACCAGAATAAGTAGATGAAATACCATCTCATAAGAAAGGCTAGCATGGATCTTGCGAGTGCACGAACACCCGGATCTCTGATTATCCATCACGTATTCCAGATTCGGAGGCATCGAACAAGGGATGGACAGAATCTGCCGAGTTTAAATGGGAACTTTCTATCAACTGAAACAGGTGACAACAGAATGCTGAAAGCGAAGCTCCTCCCAGTTCTCTGTACACCAGACGTCATACCTCTGAGGCTGCAACATTAATTGGACCAAGTTTTGCCACCCTTCAAAGCTCATGGTTTCTGTACAAGCTGTCAACATAATGCTACTGCAGCAGTTCAAAGAACCCACAGTGACCAATAAATGGAACCACAGTTGCTGCGAGCATCGATGCTTCAATCGAACTCAGACGCGACCATGTTGTATTCGGCTTCAAAGACTTGAGTGTTCTTGTTCAGGAAGTGCACAAACATATGAACAGGTCCACAAACATTGATGTTTGGACCCGGACTGACAATGCAGGAACCAGAGAAGAACATAGGGTAACAGCAGGTGAAGAAACTATAGATTTCAACTTTTCAATAGCATCCCAGGGACTACTACATTGGTCAGAGGATTCAAAACCTAGAAAAACTTGAGAAACCAAACAAGCAAAGAAGAAGGGGGTTTGCCCCTTCTATCTAAGAAGCATTTGCCCACTATTCTTTACAGGACATTATTATTCTCATAATCTTTGATAAAAATAAAAGAACTATAATATTGAGAAGAGAACAAAAATTAACACTTTCATTCAAGGGCACCTGAATGAGCCATCAGGAGTAAGTAGAAGCAACCTGCTTCTTCTATCAAGTCCCTAATTCCCACTGAGATTGTGTGTTTTGCTTTGATTTGTGCCACCCCATCTTCAACCTCTGAAAGTTTACCCAGTTTGAAAGCAGGAAAGAGCAATCACCTTCAAACCCTGAACATCTACTATCTCTGCAAACCAATGAGATCGAAGCACAGTTAGTATTCACCATTTCATGAATTCGACATATCAGAGCAAGTAAACCAGAAACTGAACAACTACTAATTGTAAACACTAGATTGATTTCAGAAACTTGATTGGGAGAGCATTTCATGATACCAGAAAACCACATTCCTATTCAATTTACCTTTCCGATATCAGGAATCTCCGGCACCTTGTAGGAGTCGACGGTGACTTCCCCCAGCCACAGCCCAGGAAAGAGAGTCTGCAACCAGAAATCGGATCAATCGTAAGTCCCAACAGGAAGAGGAAATTTTGCCGGTGTAATTGGGGAAGGAGGAAGGGGAAGGAAGATGGAACAAAAGGGATCGATCAATTTGACTTACATCCATCTGCTTCTGAACAATTCTTGGTCGCTTCTTCGGCCGCCGGGCAGGTCTATGGCCGATCATCGCCATGAAATCATCTTCGATCTCCTTCCTCGATAGACCCACCGTGAACTTAGCCCTCGGCTCCTTCTTCTCACCGCCTCTGAGCCGAGGCAATTTCCCGCTGTCACTCCTGATAGGAGAAGACCTGCTGCTCTCTTTCGGCTCCTCAATCCTCAACCCCTTCGCCGTAGCGGCGCCGGCCGGGCTTGCCGATGCGCCTGCGCCGATCGGTGCGTTAGTCGTCGTCGCCGGTGCTTTACACGCCGCTCTTCTCGTCCTCAGATTCCACGGCCGCGGCTCATGCTCCTTTTCTTCTCCACCGCCGGTAGATACGGCCGCCGCCGCTTTAATCCCCATCGTCGCCGGCGGCGAGGAAGATTTGCGCCGAGCATCCCGATCGCCGTCCACATCCTCGTCGTCGTCGTCTTCTTCCTCCTCCTCCTCGTCTTCGTCGCAAACTTCCTTCCTCAATATCTCGTGCTTCATCCTATCCGCCGCCGTCTTCAAATCGAACATGAGCTTCTCCCCCAAAGCCTCGATCCCTTCGTCGGCACCGCCGCCGCCGCCGCCCGCGCCGTCAATTCTCGGCCTCGGCTTCTTGAATTGGTGATGCCTGGCCTCGTAATCCCTGGAGCTGGCGGCGAATTTCAACGGAGGAGATCGGCTGCTCCGGCGGTGACGATCGAACGAGATTCCTCTTTCTCGCCTGGGGTTGGTGCTGCCGCTATTACTCGAATCCGGAGGATTCATGCATCGGAGTTGTCTCTGATTCCCCCACTTCAAGCTCGGGAGATTGAAATTGTGGAGCGGCGGTTTTGATCTCTCCGTCCCCATCGCCATCGCCATCGCCACACCACCGCCGTTACCGTCACCGTTGTCGGCTCGTCGCCTCACTGACTCTTCTCCCCTCCCACCAATATACACCATTGAACGACCAGAACCAGAACTCAGATCACGAGCTCCCCACCTTCCGCTCTCTTTCTCACCGGAAACCCACCGACGGCGGCCAAGAGCTGCCGTTTTCTCTCTCTATTTCGCTTTTTTTTTTATTTATGCGTAGAGGTTTGGAAATCGCCGGGAAGAGGTTGGAAGGGGGGATTTTAATATATATACAAAAGGGCAAAGGGTAGTGGATCCGGGGCGGTTCTAACGTTCAGGTGAAAGAGGAATTCTGGGGGGCTTTTCGTAATTTCGAAGTCGAGAGGAGTACAACGAAGGGTTCGCTTCTAATGTGCGCCAGGGGAACAGTGACTGGGGGAATGAAATTGAGGTAGAGACTTCAGAGAGGGTGGCGTGGGCCGTGGGGTTCTAACTTTTTTTACTTTTACAGTTCTACCCCATTTCCCCCTTCCATTTCCCGGGTGAAACTACGTCGTTTTTGGGTTTTGACGGTTGACCTAACCACCGTCGGATAACGTACATATGGTGTATTACCTTTCTCCAGCCGTAGGATTAACAGATAACGGATTAATCCAATTTCGAGTACCTTTAAATATTCATTTTCTTATCACCCCTCGTTTAATACTCTTTTGCCTGATCTAAAATCTTGAACTTTCATCGATTAACCATTTCCGTCCACCTTTAGTATAGTTGTATTATATAGGGCTGGTATTTGGTTTGGTTCAGTTATAATCGGAATGGTTCAGTCAGTTTTCGGTCAATCGTTAAACACTTTGTGTTAACCCTTTTCTATTTATTGGTTTATAGAAGGAGCCTCCGGTACGGGTAGATCTACTGAACAATCCTCGCTTCCGTCTACATTAATTGCACCGTTTATATTAGTTGGTTAACTGTAACCGTGTAGTCGATTCTCGGTTATTTTGCAGGTTAATCGTATAACCGTTAAGCAAATGATTCAGCACGGTAAGTCCAAAACAACCGATTGGTAACCGCACCTTCTTACTCTGATCATTGTGGCATCCTCATCCGTCCTATAGAGCAAAGGAAGTCTTTCCCCAAGCCTTTTCGGCTTTATGAAATGTGGATGCAACATGAAACATGAAATGACTTGTTAACTAAGATTTGGAATCAACCAGACCAAGGTCCTATTCTCCAGCATGTTCTTAACAAATTGAAGAAGCTGAAACAGAACTAAAGTCTCTCAACCCTGAGAAATTTTCGGATTTATCAATTCGTGTGAAGGATTCTGAGCAGACAATGAAAGAGCAGCAAGTAAATGCGCTACAAAGTCCTTCTGAGAAGTCATTTGAAACTATGAAACAAGCTGAAGCTATTTACCAGAAGTACAAGTATGCTGAAGAAAGCTTTTACCGGCAAAAATCTCGAATCAACTACTTAACTCTGGGGGATTTGAATTCTTCTTTCTTTCGTAGAAGTGTTACGATGAGAAGGGCAAGAAAGCAAATCAGACGACTTTGTACTGGATTCGGGGGAAGTAGTGACTGATGTTGAGCAGATTGCAGAAGAATTGTTTCCTTCTATCAAGCACTCTATGGAAAGAAGAATGAGGATATTTCAACTACATTGGATTCAATTTTGCCTTTTATTCGATCTCATCTTTGTCGAGAAGTTTCTGCTAGTGAAATCAAAGACGTTTTATTCTCTATGGATACTCACAAGGCACCTGGTCCAGATGGCTGGCTAGCAAGTTTCTTTCAACATAGTTAGGGTATCCTAGGACCTGATATAATTGATGGGATAAAGGATTTCTTTCGATCAGCTTACCAAAAAGATATCAATGTTGCTTCCCTTACTCTGGCTCCCAAAGTATCTAATGCATATAGATTACTTGCTTTTAGCCCGATTGACTGCATCAATATCATCTACAAAATCATTGCAAAGGCTCTGGCGAATAGACTCTATCAGGTTTTATCTAGTGTCATTAGTATGAATCAATAAGCCTTTATTAAAGGACGTAACATCTTAGGGGTCGTTTGGAAGTTGCGTATGTTAATTCGTTGTATTTTTATGAATCACTATCATATAAATGCATGCATTGATACAATAGATGCATTTTGAAATTACATTGTTTGGTTGTTGGATTATAATTTATGAATTGATTGTTATAAAGTTACTTTATAAGGAAATGTCATATTTGTCCTCCATTTTTAATATAAAACAAAAAGAACTATGGACATAATTGGAAAAAGTAAAGGTGCTCAATTATTAAACCAACAATCTCAACTTTTAGTTGAGATTGTACAATCCCTCATTTTTGTTGATTGTTGGTGGGACCCACACAAAACAATACATGCATTGTTTTGCAACTTGACACTTCCAAACGTTGTATTGTGGACAATGCATGTATTTAACAAATACAACACTAACAATCGCAACTTCCAAACGACCTCTTAGATAACATACCGATGGAACAAGAAATGGTGCAAGGATATTCTAAATGCAATATCTCATCTAGAGATGCAGTTAAGATTGATTTACATAAGGCGTTCGATTCTGTTGACTGGGAGTATTTGTTCTTTGTAATGGAAGGGATGCACTTCCCTCCAGTGTTTCTCCAATGGATCAAATGTTTGTCTTTCATCTTCCTACTTCAGTGTGACTATCCATGGCTCTCTTTTTGGCTTTTTTGATGCTCAGAAGGGTGTCAGACAGGGAGATCCATTATCTCCCTCTTTGTTCACCATTGCTCTTGAACCGCTGTCATGTATGCTTGATTTTGCTGCTCAGTCTTTCTATTCCCTATCATCCTCAATGCAAGGCTATCAAGTTAACCCATCTTAGTTTCACGGATGACCTTTTGATACATACTGAAGGTTCAGTTGCAGCACTTCTGAAGGTAAAGCAGATTATGTCTGAATTCTATAAGCTTTCAGGATTGCGGTGCATTCCCAATAAGTGTGAGGTTTTCTTTGGTGGATATGTTGTATTTTACAAGGACAATGCACTTTCACTTACTGGATTTAAAGAAGGTACCCTTCTTGTGCGATACCTGGGGCTTCCTTTTTCTTCTGGCAGCTTAACAAGTAGGGAATGTGACCTCCTTGTCGATAAGATCACTAGTCGAGTACGTTCTTGGTGTGCAAACAAGCTTTCTTATGTTGGTTATCTTCAACTAGTATCTTCTGTGATCTATTCTATTATTCAGTTTTGAATGTCTATTCTCAACTTACCAAAAAAGGTGCTTGATAGGATTCACAAGCTGTGCTCTGATTTCTTATGGCATGGTGATAATCTGGAAGAGCTAATGTAGTTTGAGATTTGGTTGCAACACCAAAACGAGAGGGAGGCCTTGGCGTCAAAGATCAATATACTTGGAATGTGGCATGTCTTGCTTGTCTTTTCTGGATGTTGCTTATGCGTGGAGGGGTTTTTTTGGTTGCTTGGATTTCTCATTTCAGACTCAAAGGCAGACTTCTTTGGTCTATCCCTGACACCTCTTCTGGTTCGTGGATATGACGCCAAATCTTAAAGTATCGAAGTTGGTTTATATTCCGGCTTGAGGTGGATCAGAGTGGGGTGGTGACATGGGAGGGGAAGGCTATGCAGAAGTTCTCCTTAGGCAGAGTCTGGGAGTTGATCCGAATTCATCATATGCATGTTCCATGGTCTCAACTTGTTTGGGGTCGTTATGTTATTCCTCGTCAAAGAATCATCGGCTGGTTGATCATCCTTGACAGGATTGCAACTAAAGATAAACACAAGGCATGGGGAAAAATTGCAGATGCTGATTGTATCCTTTGCAACTAGGAGTGGGCATTCGGTCGGTTCGGTTTTGACCGAACCGAAATTATGAATACCGGGTCCCCGAATTCTCCCAAACCTCAAACCGAATTCGAACCGCATTATAATTCGGTTCGGTCGATTTAAACCGAATTATAATTTGGTTCGGTTTTTAACACAAAATCGAATTTGTGAGGCTACTTGTATATTCTCACTTTTAAATTATTTTCACTTCTAATATAAACAATAAATATGCAATTATATACATAATCAATGATAAATCAAACTTTTCAACACATAAGTCATAAAACATTTCAAATATTTAAGTATAAAAACAACTACAAATATAAAAATCCACCATTTGGAGGTTGCAATTGTAGTATTTCGGTTTTTCGGTCGGAAATTCGGAATTTCGGTTCGGTTGAAAGAACCCTGGTTTCCGAAATATCTATATTTTCCTTCCGAATTCCGAACCGAATAGCATTATTTCGGTTTCGGTTCGGTTCGGGTTTACCGAACCGTTTGCCCACCCTTATTTGCAACGCTGCTGATGAAACCCGAGAGCATCTCTTTTGTCAATGCTTGTTTACTCGCAATCTTTTCTCTACTGTATCCAGAGTGTTGATAAATTCTTGCCCTGCTCCTGGGAAAGCCAACTCTGTGAAGCTGGCTCTTTGGCGCAATGTGGTGGAGTTAAAGGACGAGTTACAGGCTCTATTTGGTGTTGGATTACTTACTTGATCTAGAAAGAACGTTGTAGCAGAGTTTTTGGTGGCCCTCGACTAGACTAGCAGGTGCTACTAAGACAATTACGTGATGAAGTTCTGTTTGGGCTATGGGTAATAGAGCTTTTTGTGTAGATCTTACTAGTATTACTGAGTTTAGATCTCTGATTTGAGAAACCGGGATGTGGTTTTCTCTATAGGCAATTTACTCTGTCAGTTTTTTTTTTCTTTTCGGACCCTTGATTATTCTTATCAAGAGAGCTTAATAAAAACTTTCTAATTACTGAAAATTTAATTATAAAAAATCTATCATTTATTATTTAATTGGTTGTCAGTTAACTGTATATTACCGGTTATGACTTACGTCGCAAACATGATAACCTGTTACCAACCCTGTAGGTGCATGTACGGTACCCGTGCACACATGAAATTTTAAGGCAAAATCCTTCTAGGGTCTCAAAGTAGCGGCATTTTCAAATTTTTTTTATTAATAACTAAATAAGTTATCAGTCTACTCAACAATATCATATATGATATATAAGTCACCTAATCATTTTTTTGGCGTAGCTTCATGGTTTACAATCACGAATTCACGAACCTATATTTGTAATCTTGAGCTTAGGAAGGCTGCTGCTTTGGCGTCATCGTCATGCCCTCAGATTCAAAGCAAATTGGAATTTGGAAGAAGTTCGAGCAACCAAAACTGCTCCCTTGCGAGATATTCACTAGTTGAGAGATAGGAAGAAGCTCTCGCTATTGAGGAGGACAAAGGATCATATTATTTATATTTAGGTGTCGTTTGGAGAACAGGATTTAGGACGTGAATTCATTGAATTTGTAAATTTTGTAGAAAGCTTTTTTTTTGTTGCTTTTTATATTGTGGATTTTAGCTTTAGATATTGCAAATCGCTAAAAGCTACAGATATCAAATCTCTCATAATCAGAGAGATTCTATATCTTGATTCGTGAGATTTTGTTTTCTCCTACTATTTCTCTTTCTTTTATTTATTTATCATATTAAATATATTTATCAATAAAGTTTTTAATATTTCTCGAACCACTCTAATTTTTTATTAAGGATAAACATGTTATTTAATATAAAATTAAATTTTTTATTTTTCATTGAATGTTAACAATCACAGTTACCAAACAATAAACATTTTAAAATCTATTTTCAACAATTTAAAGAGTTAGAATCTTTAGATTGTTGAAAATCTATAGATTTAAACTCATATTCTCCAAACGAGCCCTAATTAATTACTATGTTATCCAATTAAAGATTAAAGTAGCGTGATTGACTGTCACATAGAATTTTCTAATAAAATTAGACGCAAGGGTGACCATTAGTGCAATGTGAATATAAATTAGTGACTATTAATACAATAAAGTAATTTCGAAAACATGAAAGCAAATTAATGAACAAGAACATTTGCTTTAAATAAACTTCCAAATTTTATTGCTGGGCCGCGAAACAAGAAAAGGAAAAACAACACAAAAGTATTTTTTCGGGCTAGATATAAAAACGGTGCAAAACAAACCGATGGAACTTTGGGCTTCATAGAAGGTGTTGGTCACTCTCACTGACATTACAAAAAAGTTCAAGTTTGGTCACATTTAAACCCATTGGTGGTACTTTAGTTTACTGAAATCGTTCATGTTTGGTTACTCTTCGTCCAACTCCGTTAACTTTGGCTGATGTGGCAGTCTAACTCTCAAAGTTGATCATTAACTTAGTGACGTGACAATTAAGAAATAATAAATAAAATAAATTTAATCTATTTTAATGTCCAACTCATTTTACCATAAAATAAAAATATTAAATTAAAATATTTATTTTTCGGGCGAAACCTGCTTTCATCCCACATATGGGCACAATGGGACACCATTTCCATCCCGAGCTCTACACGATGGAGGGCGTCAAGCTAGCGGCCGCGAAATCTTGATCTCCAGCGGGCCAATTGACTTGTTGGACACCCTCCCCTGCCTGTAAACACTATTCAGCGACTCCTCCACGATCAAACAACAATCCTCGTAAACCGACGGCGAGATCACCGCCGTCCCCTTCAAGGTCAGCTCCTAGTCGAGCGTCCGAATATCAGAGACTGAGAAATCCGAATTCCTCATCTTAGAAGCTAACGAGAGGCAGGATACATCAACAAGTCGTACAACCCATGGCTTGTTTTCCTTGAAAAGAATAAACGGCGATAAGAAATTCCTCACCGGAAGAAAAAAAAACAGAGCGAGGGAATTTTACTACGATTCACGATTGAGTACCATGTTTTCGAGCCGGGAGGCGAAACGATCCATGTAATTAACGGCGAGGTAGGGCAAAAAGGGTTCGGAACAATAACCCAGTGGCGAGGTAGGGCAAAAAAGACTCTTTCAACACTCGCCGTATTAAGGGTAGTTTGAAATTAGTTTAATTGTTAGGTTTTTAAAATAATTAGAGATATGAAATGACATTTTACTATTACATTTTTCAAAATCGAACAACAAATGAGTTGTAGGTCAACGAAAATTAAGGGGTCGTTTGCTTCATGGATTTAAAAATGAGGGTTTTGTAATTAAAAAACCCAAGGATTTATCAAGGATTTGAGGCATCGTGGATTCGTAACAATCCTTTGTTTGTTGGGATGTTTTTATCATGGATTTAAAGGTGTGGGATTTACTACTTGAATTCAAAAATTACATTACTGCCATTTTCTATACTTTTGACATGTTTATGATATGTACACAAAACAAGGACAAAACTTCAAAATTACCTTACAATCATTTTCTATATGTTTGACATGTTTATGATATGTACACAAAACAAGGACAATACATACTAATAAGCATAATGTTGCCACATGGACAATAATAATAAACGAGAAAATTTCGTTTTAACTTTAAACGTAACATAATCAATTACCAATTCTTTGTCCTCCTTTTCAAAAGTGACATATAACAACATATATTAGAATCGGGAGAACAAAGAATTACACGTTCCATGAAAAGGTCAAAGAAAACTAGAACACAAGAAATGATATAAAAAATCTAACTCATGTTTGCACATTAATTGAACGTTTATATTATTCATTTATTGTTAATTAGAATGTATAATAGTTAAATTTGAGGGCAACCTTGAAATATTAAAAGTGCATGAGGGTATATGGGTAAAATCTCATCAAGGATTTATGCCATATTCCAAATCCCACATCAACATGTGGGATTTATAAGTCCGTGGGGTCCACGAATTTGGACCATTAAAATCCGTGGGCCCCACGGATTTGGTCTCCAAAAAAGGTGCAAGCAAACAACGGATTGTACCTAAATCATTGATAGTTGGTTTTTTGGTACCAAATCCATGTACCAAATCCTTAAAGCAAACGACTCCTAAGTTTATTAATAAGAATAGTGTTCTAGATTTGAATTACCCAATCTACCACTTATATTCCTATACACAAATGACAGTAGGATAATTATGTTTTCAAATTTCAGGGGTGTCCCTCACTATCAATTATATTTTTTTTGTTCATACGTAAATTACCACCGGGGTTGGATAATCGTATTCCCAAAAGTTAGGGGTGTTACCCGGATCCGCCCCTGGAATAACCAGCCTGGGAAACGATTCTGATGGCTTCCCGACGAAATAAGGCATAATAAACAGACGTTTTGAGGAAGTCCGGTGAAGGCATGTGATCGGACTCTGAAGAAAAGAGGAGAAGTGGTGTCATTGTCGAATCGGAATCCTTGGAGCTTGAAATGCTCGTTAATAGGTTTTCGAGATCGAACTCCACTGTTTCAGAAAGCTCAGAGTTTTTTTGAAGCAGGGATAAAATGGTTTAAGTAGGCAATGGTTAAGAGGGAAAACAGAGGATCTCTTCAGTTTGTGCGGGGGGGGGGGGGGGGGGGGGGGGGGGGGGGGGGAGCTGAATTTGGTGAAGCGGCGCTACTTGTCGGTGTAAGGGAAGTAGATGGAATGGTCAGCTTCAAGGGAGGCGATGTTGAATTTCGGGTCGAATATGTTGATACCCGATACAACCCGGGCCAGACCCGGCATCCTGTAGAGCTCGGGATGGAAATGGTGGTAGAGTCCCATTCCGACCAGATGTGGGATGAAAGCAGGTTTCGCCCAAAAAATAAATATTATATTTTTTTTGTTTTATGGTAAAAACGTGTTGGACATTAAAAATGATTAAATTTATTTTATTCATTATTTCTTAATTGTCACGTCACTAAGTTAACGGTCCACTTTGAGAGTTGACTGCCACATCAGTCAAAGTTAACGGAGTTGAACGGAGAATGACCAAACGTGAACGGTTTCAATAAACTGAAGTACCACCAATGAATTTAAATATTTTGAGTGACCAAACTTGAACGTTTTTTGTAATCTAAGTGACCACCATGCAATTAGCCCCGCAAATTAATGAACAAGAGCATTTGCTTGAAATAAACTTCCAAATTAAGGAAAAACAAACCGATGGAACTTTGGGCTTCATAGAAGGCCTAATTGGGGTGATCAATGAATAAAGAGAGAACTGGGGCTGTTCATTTAGTGCTGGGCAAGAAATGGGCCTCGCGGGCAGTTCGGATTAGAAAGCCTCGTGTGTGTATTTCGAAAGAAAAGCCCACTTGGACGGTAGGAAAAGAAGCGAGCTGGAGGAGGGAGGAATTTGTGAGATCTCTCATTTCGCTCACTTTCCCTTTCCCGCAAATCGCAAACCCTAGAATTTCGCCACTGATCGGATTTTCGACTATGCTGGGAAATCCTACAAGAATCAGTGATTTAGAAATTTCTTTAGAAAAATGGTCTCTGGAAAATGTTCTGTTCACCCAATTTCTTCAAGCGAACGAGCTGCGAGAGATAGAGCTTTGCTGCAATATAATTGAGCTTCAGCCAGCACCAGAATTCTGCTGATGCGCTGTGCGTTATAGTTAGAGGTGGCAATTATGATTCAAATCCATGAATCCAATCCAATCCATCCACCAAATTATCCACCTAATCCAATTCATTTAAATCCAATCCACCTAATCCAAATCCAATTGGATTGGTGGATTCATGGATCAATCCATGGATCCAAATGGCAAATTACGATTTGGTACCTATATTTTTATATTTTACATTTTGGTACCTAAAATTTATATTTTTATACGAAAAATATCATCGAAAAATTACATTTTGGTACCTAAAATTTTCCATTATGACATTTTAGTACCTAAACTTTTCAAAATTTACATTTTGGTCCAAGCCTTGGATGTCATTTGGATTCATGGATCAATTCACCAATCCATTTGATCCAATCCATGAATCCACCAATCCATTTGATCCATGGATCCACCAATCCAATCCACAAATCCACGAATCCGATCCAATTGCCACCTCTAGTTATAGTTGAAGGACTTGATCTGCAGACCCACCCTCCACTGACCCTTATCTAATCATCTGACTCTCCATATGTTTGATAAATTTTCTCCCCTTCATTTATCAGCTATAGCCTATAGGAGCTCCTGAAAGTTGTCTATCGTTAAATAACCAGCCGAGTATCGAATGAGTATTTTCCGATTCGAGTGCCGAGTTACTCGTTAACGGTTTGGTTCATTTGCATCCCTAGGGGCTAGTTCCGCACCATTTAATCAGCTTCTCCGGAGCCATGTCTGCGGCTTCTATCGCACTCTTTTCCTTGCAGAGGAGGGGCCCGCCCCATTTTTGGCAGCAGCATTTGATAAGATCCCTGAGGCTGAGGCGACCTACCTTGCTGGTGATATCAAGCAGGAGGAAGTCTGGTTCGCAGTGAAGGGGATGGGAGGCTTCAAGGCCCTGGGACAGGATGGGTACCCGCCGGTTTTCTACCAAAAGTGCTGGAACACGGTGGGGCAATCCTTCTCTACTTTTGTGCAGGAATGTTTCAGGAGGCCGCACCTTATTGGAGGGGTTAATGTGACCCTCCTGGTTTTGATCCCGAAAATGGAGAGCCCAACGTCCATTAAACAGTTCCGCCCGATTGGCCTGTGCAACGTGGTGTACAAGTCCCTAACTAAGTGCCTGGTGAATCGAATCAAGCCTCTGATGCGCGCTCTCGTCCACCCGACACAGACAAGCTTCGTTCCGGGGCGTCACATCACGGATAATATTATTATCTTGCAGGAGGTAGTTCACTCAATGAATCTCAAGCGAGGTAGGAAGGGCCAGATGGTAATCAAGATTGACCTGGCTAAGGCGTATGATCGGATAAGTTGGCCGTTTGTCCGGGACACGCTCATCGCTGCAGGGTTCCCCATGAAGCTGGTCGAGGTGATCATGGCCTGCATCTCCACTCCGACGATGCATGTTCTTTGGAATGGTAGCTGCACTGAACCCTTCACTCCCTCCCGGGGTCTTCGGCAAGGCTGCCCCCTTTCTCCTTACCTGTTCACTCTGTGCATGGAAAGACTAAGTCACCTGATAGAGAAAGAAGTGCAGCAGGGGTCTTGGAAGCCGATCAAAACCTCACCAGGTGGCCCGGTCCTCTCCCATTTATTTTTTGCTGACGATCTCATTCTGTTTGCAGAGGCCTCGGAGACTCAGGGGCAGGTTATCATGGACTGCCTAGACCAGTTCTGTCAAGCCTCGGGTCAGCAAGTGAGCAAGGAAAAATCGGTGGTTTACTTTTCGCAGAACACCGCGAGGTCGTGCAGTGGTGCCGTTGCCCGCATCCTGGGCATGCCGCCGACTTAGGACCTGGGGAGATATCTGGGGGTCCCTGTGCTTCATGACCGCGTGACGAGGGATACGTACAAGTACATTCTGGACCGTATGGACAAGAAGTTAACGGGGTGGAAGGCTGATAGCCTATCTCATGCAGGGCGTGTGACGCTGGCGACGTCCGTCCTCAACACGCTGCCTTCCTACGCCATGCAGACGACGTATCTGCCTATCTCAATTTGTGACCAGATCGACAGGCGGATCTGAAGCTTCATCTGGGGCTCGACTGCCAACGCCCGCAAGATCCACCTGGTTCACTGGGATGGGGTTTGCCAGTCCAAGGATGAGGGTGGACTGGGCATCCGCAAAGCACATGAGCTAAACCTCGCTTTCCTGGCTAAACTTGCTTGGTTGTTTACTAAAAACAAAGATGATCTTTGGGTGCGTGTTTTGCAGGCTAAATACTTCAAAACAGTCCATGGGGAATTGAGGCTCAAATCCCAGACGCGAGCTTCATCCCTCTAGAAGGGTATTCTCAAAGCTTGGCCCATTATGGCGGAGGGGACGAGAATGTGCATCAAGAATGGCCTATCTACAAGCTTTTGGACGAATCGCTGGATCGATGGTGGAGAGCTGCTACTAGATTATGCTCGGCCAGGAGGCCCTGAGCCCAACCCCAACCTCCCGGTGGCAGCGCTCGTGCAGACCTCAGGTGAGTGGGACATTGCCATGCTTAAACAACTTCTAACCGAGGACGGGGTCTTGCAGGTTATCGGTGTCCAACCTCCCCAGGAGCTCGCGGGGGAGGACTCGGCGACTTGGGGACCCGAGCAAGATGGACGATTCCGGGTTCGCTCCGCCTACAACATTGCGGCTCAGGCAGACGGCACGACCTCCTCGACGGACTGGCGTACTATCTGGAGGTGGCAGGGGCCAGCCCGGGTTCGTCATTTTTTGTGGCTGGCGGCCCGGGATCGCCTGCTCACCAATGCGGAGCGCGAGCGTCGTCACCTGACCCCCTCAGCGCTGTGCTCCCACTATAAGAATGGCCCCGAAACAATCCTGCATGTGTTGCGGGATTGTCATTTCCCCCGGTTAACTTGGTTGCAGGTCATCCAGCCTTCTGAACACCAGACGTTCTTCGGTCTCCATCTTCAGGACTGGCTTCTGAGATATATCCGCCAGCCAAGCTTGAGCCTGCTTTTCGGCATCTTTTGCTGGTCCCTCTGGAGGACCAGGAATGACCGCGTCTTTGCAGGCAAGGTCGTTTCAGCTGAAGTCTTTCTGCACCGCGTCCAGGCATGGGTAAATGTAGTGCAGAATGCTATGGACAGGGACAAGGAAATACAACATCCGAGTCCGCCTGCTAGAACGGAGGAGATGATCTCTTGGACGCCGCCTCCTCCTGAGTGGGTTACTCTCAACTCTGAGGGCTCCGTCAACCCAGAGTCAAGTCACGCGGCTGCTGGTGGCCTGATTAGAGATCACATTGGACGCTGCCTTGCGGCGTTCACCATGAACCTCGGGATTTGCTCTGTTACCCGAGCTGAGTTGAGAGGCGTTGCAGAGGGACTTCAGCTGGCCTGGGATCTAGGCTTCCGCCGGGTCAAAGTCCAGCTTGACTCACGGTGTGCTCTTCAGATTCTTCAGAGCCCCCATCGCGAGGATCACCGACATTCAGCAGTAGTTGGCCGTTTCCAGGCGCTTATTGGAAGAGATTGGGAGGTTTCCACTTCCCATGTTTATAGAGAGAGCAACAAGTGTGCCGATTATTTAGCTAGTCGGGGTCATCATGTGCCTTTGGGCTTCAGTTATTTTCCCTTTGATGATCCCACGCTTGGTCACTGGCTTTTGTATGACATTCAGGGGGTTTCCGAACCCCGTCTGGTTTTGAATGAAGGCTGAGATGCTCTGCATCCATTTATAAAAAAAAAAAAAATGGCTTCTGGGTCTTTAAAATAAGAAAGGCTTCTGGGCTTTATTGTTTAGTCTAACCAAAACTGTGGGCTTAGGTTAGTCTTAGTTAAAGCCCATTCATCTAAAAGACTAAAGGAAAGAAACGATAAAGATTCATAACCATCTTGGTTCAGTGCTTCTTTCTTCGTTTTCTTTTGGACCCTTCCCCGCACATCGCAAACCTAGAATTTCGTCGCTGATCGGATTTTTCATAATTCGTCTCCGGGGCAAATATTTTGTTCTCCCCAATTTCTGCCAGCGAAAGAGCTGCGAGAGCGAGAGATGGAGACGTGAAACGGTTGCTCTGCCTCCGGCGAGAGTTTGGTCCCGATGGCGGCCGGCAAGACATTGAGCTGAACGAGGTCCGTTCTCTTCCTTCCTCTTCAATCCAACCCCCTCCAGTTCTCGTCTGAATGTTTAAGTTGTCGTCTTTCGCCGGAAAAACGGAGCAGGCAACGTGAATTCCAAGTGGTTGGTAATAGGATTAAATTCAAAGAAGGTGGGGGTGGTAAGAAGGAGACTATGAAAACTATCAACATCGACGCTAGAAGGCAAATCTTCGCTGGATGCCAATGAGGACGGCGGCTCAGCAACTCAATTATTTCATCCCACCAATCTAGAACATAGGCGGCTGAGAGTAAAAAATTGATCACAATTGGCAGCCCACGTGAACTCTGATTTGTTAAATAAGTAGTTGCATTTCAGATTTTCAGTACATCACAATTCACAAAGCAACCAGCAAATTTTACTCTTCCTCTTCTTCTCTTTCACAAAAAAAGATGACTTCTATTTCTCTGTTCAGCGTGGGAAAAACAATTCTGGAGAGGCTGGCTCCTTTCCTTCAGTCTGAGGCAGCTCTGCAGTGGAACCTTCGAACCGAACTCCAGAAGCTGAATGGCACCATGGCCTCCATTCAGGCCCTTCTGCTCGATGCAGAGGAGCAGCAGGAGCACAGTCCTCAAGTCAAGGACTGGCTCCAGAAGCTAGAGATCCTCCTGCTTGACGCAGAGGACCTTCTTGATGATGTTGCCACTGAGGCTCTGCCGGAGGAAATGGCCACAGGAAATCGGGTATGCTTCCTTTTATCTGTTTCAAGCCAATTGATTTGCGGTATTAAGATGGCTCATAAAGTTTTTTTATTTTTATTTTATAAGATGGCTCATAAAGTTAAGACACTCAGAGAGCAATTGGAAGCCATACATGATGATAACACCAAATTGTCCCTGACTCCTCGTCACGAGGAGTCAGGGAAGATGAGGAAGCATACCCTCACCATGTCTTTCATCCCCGACATATTCGTCGGGAGAGAAGATGATGTAAGGTATATTAAGGAATTTTTGTTTGCTAAAGAGAGTAGCACTAACGTCGCTGCGGTTTCCATAGCTGGCATCGGTGGGATGGGTAAAACCTCACTTGCTCAGCTTGTCTACAATGACAAGGATGTGGTGCAGGAGTTTGACCTGAGATTGTGGGTATGTGTGTCAGAGTCTTTTGAGGTTGATGCGATTCTCCAAAGGATTGTGGACACGGTCACAGGGCAGAAAAACCCAAGCTTTCAACGCGAGAGTCTGTGTAATTTCGTCGAGGAATACTTCACAAGGGAGAAGTACCTTCTGGTGCTGGACGATCTATGCAACTTGGAGTGTAGAAAATGGGATTTTTTGGGATCTATACTCGAGGGTGGTGCAAGTGGAAGCAAGATCTTGATCACTACCCAGTTTGAGAACTACGCAATAATGATGAGTCGTGGCTCTTTTCGTCCGCCTTATGTTTTGCACGGTCTATCCTCCCCACAATCATGGTCATTGCTCAGGCTGGTAGTTGCCGGCGGCGACCAACAACTGGCAAACGAACCACTAAACACAATTAACGTGGAAGAGATTCAAACCGAGGTAATGAAAAATTCGGTCGGGGTCCCCTTTGCTGTGAAAACATTAGCTACCATACTGTATTTCAAATATCCACAGACCGAGTGGTTGTCCTTTCTTAGGTCTGATAAACTTTTACCTGCTGGCCATGAGGATGGCATACTGAAGAACTTAAAACTGAACTACGATTATCTTCCCTCGCATTTGAAACGTTGCTTTTTGTTGTGTAGCCTTTTCCCGAAAAACTACAGAATTGATGTTCAAGTACTCATATATAAATGGATTGCACTGGGGCTTGTTAAATCATCACCTAATGGTTCCGAACAAAGTTTATACAAATTGGGTCTCGAGTATTTTATGGATTTGACATGTAGATCTTTTTTTCAAGAAATAAAACGAGATTTGCTCGGCAACATAGATACTTGTAAAATGCATGATTCAGTCCACGACCTTGCTATCTCAATGGCGGGTTCAACTTACACCCAATTAAATGATCCCGAAAATGAGATCACCGGAGATACTTGCTACATCTCACTGAACCATGACTTGTGGAGTCCCTCGGAAGTTGCTTCTCGATTGGCGAAAGCCAAACGCTGCTTGCGAGTGTTTAGTGTCTCGCCTGAGAAGTCTGCAAAATGGTATCAATGGGGAACAACATGGGATGAGTCGAGTTTTGAAACTTTAGTTTCCAATTTTGCAAGTCTGCGCGTCCTTGAATTTCGAAACTCCGGAGTGGAGATGCTGTCGCATCGGCTTGGAGAACTAAGACACCTTAGGTTTTTGGATCTCTCGTTCAACGATAAAATAATCAGGTTGCCAGACTCTATCACCATGCTTGGAAACTTAGAGGTGCTAGACCTTTTTAAGTGTGAAAGGTTCGTAGAGCTCCCTAAGGATTTAAGCAAACTTGTGAATCTGTTGATCCTTAACTGTGGATACTGTCTCGCCTTGACCCACATGCCAGCGGGGCTGGGTGAACTGACCCGCCTTGAATCATTACCATGTTTTGTGGTGGGAAAGGATAGTTCCGTTCTTGATCATATCGGTGGCTTGGATGAGCTCAAAAACCTGAACAACTTGAGAGGTACACTCCAGATTGAGAATCTGGCACGTCTTCGTGTTCGTGGCACTACAACTGCATTGTCACCACCGTTAATGGCATTCATAATCGGCGGGGCAGCTCATCTGAAAGGGAAGATCCATCTTCAAACTCTGTCACTGCGGTGGGATGATGGGAGACATGGAAAAGGAATACGAGAAAAGATACAATTTTTAAAGGGATCTGAAGAAGATGTTCACTTCGATGAGAACTTGCTAGAAAGCCTTCGACCTCACTCCGGTTTGAAATCATTTTACGTGACTGGGCACAAAGGAAGGAAATTACCTAGTTGGATTTGTTCTCTCACTCAGCTGGTTAATCTGCATCTGGGTTGGTGCAACGTGCAGCATGATTTGCACCACCTGCAAGGACTGCCGAGCCTCGAAAAGCTCTACCTCGGCGGGTTGATCCATTTGGAGTACATGGACGATAAAGATGAAGGTGCAGGAAAGAAAGCAGCATCCACACCATTCTTCCCCTCCCTCAAGGAACTTGAACTTTGTCAATGTCCTCGATTAAAAGGATGGAGGAGGAAGCCTCTCCAGTTCCCTAAACTTTCCAAACTGCTCATAGGCCACTGCTTTGTCCTAACCTCAATGCCTTCGTTCCCAACACTCGATGTGGAGCTAGTGCTGAGGTCCTCTGGCATACAACCGCTACTAGACACGTTGGTCATGTCGTCGGCAGGACATATCGTACCATCTACCGCTTCTTGTTCATCATCATCATCATCTCCCTCTTCTTCAAGTGAAGTGGAAACCCTGCAGTACCCTCTTTCCAAACTGAAGAAGAAATTGCACATCAGCGGAATTGATGATCTCCCCAAGGAATGGCTGCAGGGAATGCAACACCTCACCTCTTTGCAAGAGATTAGAATTGATAATTGTTTAGGGCTGGAAGAGACTTTGAATTGGCACAACATCTCCCACGTCCCGAATATCACAATTGATGGGTTCTTAATTAACCAAGATGGGCTGTCTCCGTGGGATGAGGATCACTGGAACAACTTCCCGCGGATACTACAGGTTTGGAACTTCCTTCTCTCTGATCTCCCTT
The DNA here is from genome assembly GCA_964030455.1 of Linum trigynum. Classification (NCBI taxonomy): domain Eukaryota; kingdom Viridiplantae; phylum Streptophyta; class Magnoliopsida; order Malpighiales; family Linaceae; genus Linum; species Linum trigynum. Next base: position 6,330,259 of record OZ034819.1, read on the forward strand.
TGTTCTCGCTTCACCAGCTATATCTATCTATTTATTTTATATTTTTCCAACAGTTTATCTGTCATTTTTATCTGCTAAAGCAACCTTCGTTTTCACTCTTAGATGATCTCCGAGGAGAAGGCGAAAAAGGAAGGCCAGGCGGAATCAAGCCGATGAGCACTTGATTCTAACTTGGTAAGCTCCAAGTTTGGCGATTTTGCCATTACGCTGAACTGTGCCTAGTTATGGTTGGTTGTGAAATCAAGTTGAGCAATATAATGGTATGATGATCGATAAAAGTATCCGTCTCCTGCAGGTTCATTGCTATAGCAAATTTGCTTGGAGTACTTGGTGATGGCTAACGGCTAACCAAGTCGTATATTGATTGTGTAACATTCAAGAAGATGAGGAAACTTGTCTCTCAACATTATGGACTCAGGCTGATGAGCGCACTGTTCGACCGGCCAACTTCCTCGTAAGGTTCTACATGCTAAATTGTGTCTAGTTTTATTATATGCTTGGTTTTAGAGATCCATGAAATTCTCACTTCGTACAGCATCAAAAAGATCTCTTCTTTCTTTCGTTTATTAACACCTCTCTGTCCAAACTGGATATTCTCTCACTGAAACGGCCTACTGCACCCTTTGCATTCTTTTTGGCAGGCTAGGATACGAAGGAATCAGTACAGGACTGGTCTCACATGGAGCCCCTGAAGAATGTCAACAGGGAGCTCTCAAAGTGATGGCTGAAAATTTTATGCTTTTTGGTTCCTGATTCCTGAATCACAAGTTTGGTGGGTAAATGCTACAATTTTTTTTATACAGGTAAAACCCACAATTTCCATCTTAAATTCCTCCCCACCATCATTGAAAGGGGATTCCACAGTGTGTGTTAGTAAATGATGCTGTAATTACCTGTTTCTACTCAAACTTTAGCTCTTGTATACTCTGCCTGTTGTCAGGTTGAGATCAGGAGCTCAGTAACCAGTTACTGTTTGCATTCTGCTGCAACTAGAAATGATTGCCAACCTCCAATACTCACCATGCATGCCAACTCGCGAGCTCCTTCTGTTTTTGACCCTGTCTCATATATTATGCACTTCACTGAAAATGGAAACGAGCTTTGCTGCAGCTGAACTTGGGATAATAGAATCTCTGGCCTTCACCAGAATTGTGCCGAAAGGAGGTCACTGGGGTTTTAGATTAAGGACTAGATCTGTCCCTCATATGTTGAATAATTTTTTTTCTCTGTGTTATCAGCTGCTGCAGGAGCTTCATTCCTATTCTCTAGAAACCTTTTTCATTTAGTAACTGTTTACTTCTTTATAAAACGGTTCCCATGCCAGTTGCCGCTGGTCAGAATCAGATGGTAGTATATGAACAAAGCCTGCATGGCTAGCTTAATGATAACAGGTTTTATTTACCATCAACAGTTGAGTATTCGAAAGCGAAACTAAAAGCTAGTTACAGTATCTGATATGTGAAACTTGGAGAGCCTGAAACTCTTGAAATTGAATGCCTAACGAAACTGAGTTTAAAGGGTGACTTGGCTAGTTACAGTATCACGAAAGCATTGGATTAGACGAATCTGTGTCGAGCAGAAACATGTATGTCAATGAAATTATCCGAAAGGTGTCAGGTTAAGAGCTCCTAGAGCAGGAAACGAGTTAATCAGCCGAAATCAGAATGCTGAACTCGAGAATAAAGCTTCGTCGCTCCGACAAGTAACAATTTCTATACCAGGAGCATGAATGTTAAGGTCTCAAATACCGAGGCGGGTGAAGTGAGTAATGAAATGAGAGAGATGGTAAAAGGCTTGGGAGCACTTCTACTATGCTATATAGCATTGGTGCTTTAATGTACAACTCAAAGTTGTACCATAACATTAAATGTATAAGTTTAGGTTGTACCATAAAGCAATTTGTACCATTATGTTATGGTACAACTTTCCAACTTGAAGTTGTACCATCACATAAAGGTACAAGTTCAAGTTGTACCATAAAAGAATTTGTACAAAAAGTATAGGTACAATTTGAAGTTGTACCATAACGTAAATGTACAATTTTAAGTTGTACCATAAAAGAAAAAACCTATAGCACCAATACTATATAGTATTGTAAAATTTCTCCAAGGCTTGGCCTGCTGTCTTTGTATTCAATTAATTTTATTGAGGATTGTATAAAAGCCCATATTGATTATATAAAAAAAAATATGGGTGTGCAACTGTTTTGTTTGATTTGCACCAGATGACGAGACGAAATCAACGTTTGCACAGTGAGTATAATGTGATACGTTTTTTTATCTCATGAATTTTATAACTATGAAAGAAAAATAGAATGGATTGACATTTTGATCTTACTAAACCGGACCAAATGTAATATGATCTAATATTTGATTTTAAAATATCTTTTACCAATGAATCGCAAGTCTCATGAGTTTGATCCGATCCAAAACGGACCTGGCAAATGCAAACTACTAATTATAAAAAGCCAATGATGTACAATTTATTATAAAATATCTCTTAATAACTCGAATTATTAATAGGGTATTTGTAAAAATATTAAGAGAACGAATAATTTTATAGTGTCCACTTCCTTTCGTCCACGAACTACTAGTAGGCAGTAGCTACTAAGTTATGTCAGTTTTTACTTTGGGGTAATAGCATTTCGTATCCCTTTATTATTGCAAATTAACAAATTTTGTTAGTTTTTACAGCTCATTAAATAGTGATTTAACAGAAAATTAGAAGGAAGTGTATATTCGTTACGTTTTAATACTAAAAGGATATGTTTGTGTAAAAAATTAATAGAGGGGTACGTTTGTTAATTTACAATAATAGAGAGATACGAAATGCTATTAACACTTTTACTTTTAAGGCAAAATTCAGGGTTAATTGCATTATTGGTCATTGAAATTACAAAAAACATTCATGTTTGGCCACTTAAAATATTTAAATCCATTTATGATCACTACATTTTAGTAAAACAATCCAAATTTGGTCACTCTCCGTCCAACTCCGTTAACTTTGGTTGACGTGGCAGTCAACTCTCATAATTGACCATTAAATCTGTGACGTGGCAATTAAAAATTATTAAAAAAATTAATTTTAAATATTCCACCTCATTATCACTATTATTAAAAATTAAAAATTATTCATTTTAAATACCTAATGAACTAATCTCACCCCTCGTTCCACCGCCGACGGAAAGAGGGCGTTGACCGAATTCCTAAACCTAAAATAGGGAGAGCTCCGTCGGCCAAATTGATTCCCTATCACTGTCCATGTCTATTCCATACCTATTCCATATCGTCTTCCTCCTCCCTTCCTCCTCATCTTCCACCGCCTCCGTAAGACGTTTATCTCTGGCGATTGAGAGATCGACCTCTTCAAAGTCGAACCCAACGACCTGCTCTACCTCTTCCCTCTCTAGTCTCTATTGTTCCGCCTTCCACTCCGGATACATCGACACCTAGCTCTTCTCCAACCAGATCTGTAGATCTGCCTTCTCCTTCGCTTGAAAGACTTGTTCATAGACATCGAATGAACTCACAAATTCCACTATTTTCCTTATGATCGACTTCTTTCTGCTCAATCTTGGCTATGAGCATCTGGCAATCCAATGTTGAATCTTGGAGAGAGAAAATTGTCTACTTTTCTTATTAAAACCGGTTAAAATTTACACTATCCATTTTACAATATATACTGTATAACAAATTAACAAATACAGAAATAAAACAACTATTACAATATAGTCCCTAAACTAATTATTCTTCACTACCGAGTCCTCCAACAGCCCCCCGCAAGCTGGAGCGTGTATGTCCAAACGATTCAGCTTGGAGATCAATCCTGAAAACACAGCACTAGACAGAGACTTGGTGAAAACATCAGCGAGTTGGTGTTCGCTGTGGACATGCATAACCTTAATCAAACCTGAGAGAATGCGATCACGAATGATATGACAATCAATTTCTATATGTTTTGTACGTTCGTGAGCAACGGGATTCTCGGCTAAGCGAATAGTGGACTGATTATCACAAAACAGAGTAGTAGGAGAATTAAAACTAACACCTAGATCACGAAAGATATACTGCAGCCACTGTACCTCGCATGTCAAGTCTGCCATTGCACGATATTCAGCTTCAGTTGATGATCGAGAAACAGTAGGCTGTTTCTTTGATCGCCAACTAATGACTGAGTCACCTAAAAACACACAATAACCAGTTGTGGATCTACGAGAATCTGGGCATCCAGCCCAATCACTATCCGAAAATCCAGTTAGCTTAAGAGATGATGAGCTAGGAAAGAATAATCCTTGGCCAGGATTATTCTTTATGTATCTCAAAACACGATATGCAGCAGTAAGATGAACATCAGAAGGTTTACTCATAAACTGGGTTAAATGATGCACAGCAAAGACAATATCTGGACGAGTGTGACACAAATATAATAGACGACCTACAAGTCTACGATATAATTCAGGGTCAGAAATTGGGTTACCATCAGTATGAGAAAGCTGATTTCCAGCAGCTAGAGGAGTGGCAGCAGGCTTGGCAGCAAGCAACCCTGCATCAGTAAGCAAATCCAACGCATACTTACGCTGACAAACAGAAAAACCAGCAGAGGTTCTTGCTATTTCTAAGCCTAGGAAGTATCTAAGCTGACCAAGATCTTTGATCTTAAAAGCATCATCTAATTGAGACTTTAACAAATTGAGAGATTCTAAATCATCACCAGCCAATATAACATCATCAACATAAACCAACACAGCAAGAAACTTACCCTTGTTAGACTTAGTAAACAAAGAGTAATCTGCCTTAGACTGTGTATAGCCAGCAGAGATCAAAAATTGAGTGATTTTATGATTCCATTGTCGACTAGCCTGTTTTAACCCATATAGTGATTTATTTAACTTGCAAACTAGATTTTTAGATGGTAAATGTAAACCTGGAGGAGGTTTCATATAAACTTCTTCATCTAAATCACCATGCAAAAAAGCATTATTAACGTCTAATTGTTGTACATGCCAATTTCTAATAGAAGCTAAAGCAAGTAATGCACGAACAGTAGTAAGTTTTGCTACAGGAGAAAAGGTTTCCAAATAATCCAGTCCTGGGGTTTGAGTGTAACCCTTGGCAACTAATCTCGCTTTATAGCGTTCTATACTACCATCTGGTTTGAACTTAATACGAAATACCCATTTATTACCTATTGCACGCTTACCTGGAGGCAGTGGGGTTAGAGTCCAAGTATTGGTGTTAGCCAATGCAAGGAGTTCTAAATCACAAGCCTCGACCCACCTTGGATCCTTCGCAGCTTCTGCATAAGTGGCTGGTTCGATTTCATTGTGAATAGCCATGACAAACCGTCGATAAGTAGGGGACAGCCTGTCATAAGAAAGAACTTGGGAAATAGGATACTTAGTTTTAGCATTAGTTCTTATGTAATCACTAAGTTTCTTAGGAGGTACCCTAATTCTGTCGGAACGCCTAAGAGGAACACTGTTTGTAGGGTGATTACTGCTGCTAGGTTGATCACTGTTATTGGATTGAGAAACTAGTGGAAAAGATGATTGTAAGGTGTTTGGAATGTCGGCCGGAATGCAAGCAGAAGGATTAGAGGGTATTGGAAGAGAAGGAGTATTTGGGGAGGGGGAAACAGAATGTTCAATTGGCTGAATTTCTATGAATGGAAGAACCTGATCTAGAGATTGTAAGGACAGATTATTGTTGAAAAGGGAAAAAAATTTTCATGAAAAGAAACATCCCTAGACTCTAAGAATTTGTGAGAAACTAAGCTATATAGTTTATACCCCTTTGTGGCAAAAGGAAAACCAAGAAAAACACAAGGTTCAGCCCTAGGTGAAAACTTAGGACGGTTGTGAGCTAATGTGGACGCGTAGCATAAACAACCAAAGACACGTAATAAATCATAATCAGGCTGTTTGTGAAAAAGAAGTTCAAATGGTGATTTATTACTCAAGACTGGAGTTGGTAATCGATTAATGAGATGGACAGCATGCAACACTGCATGTCCCCAAAACATAATCGGAAGAGAAGCTTGCATAAGAAGAGCTCTAGCCACAGCAATGATATGTTGTTGCTTGCGCTCAACACGGCCATTTTGCTGTGAAGTGGCATTACAGGTGGTTTGATGAATGATTCCTAAGGAGTTATAAAAGGATGGCATGGAAAACTCAGACCCATTATCAGTCCTGATGACCTTAACTTGTTTAGAAAACTGAGTATGTACATAAGCACAAAAAGATTGCACAATAGACCTAGCTTCTGACTTAGAAGTCATTAAGTAACACCATGTATTTCTAGAGTGATCATCTAGTATAGTAAGAAAGTATCGATGTCCATCAATAGTAGGAATGCCATATGGACCCCATATGTCAATATGAACCAAATCAAACATACCAGCAGCATAGGAAGAACTGGACTGAAACGGTAAACGACGTTGCTTGGCAACATGACAGACAGAACAATGCAAATGTTGACACTTATTACTATCACTAAGACCTGGAACTGAACTATGACCAAGACGATAATGCCATCTATCAAATTGGCGAATAGTTGTGTCAAACACAGCAGATAAAGTGATAGGAAGGGATAGAGAAGAAGATTCTCGTCCAGACTCGACTGGGAGGTAGTACAGCCCGGCAATCTGCTTAGCTATACCAATCCTCTGCCGGGACTGGATATCCTGAATCAAGCAATGAGAATGAGAGAATATCAACTCACACTCATTCTGTTTAGCTAACTGACTAGCAGACAACAAGTTGAAGGAAAAGGAAGGAATCAACAATACATCACGGACAAGTAATGTAGGAGATAATTGCACAGAACCTTTATGAGTAACATCTACCCGAGACCCATCAGGAAGAGTTACAAACATACCAGTCATAGGTTTAGACTCAACAAAGGAATCCAATGAACAAGCAAGATGATCGGTGGCACCACTGTCTACTATCCATGTATTCCTAGAGACACTTAACGACTGAGGAACTACAGAAGATAGAGCCAACTTACCTGCAGCAGCATAAGCTGCCAGTGGAGTAGGCTGAGTCTGACCAGCCGAAGAAGTAGACGCACCCATGGAGGAGGATGCAGGCTGAGCAGCTATGAGGCAAGAAACAGACCCCACTGCTGGTGCAGAATAAGAAGCTTGAGCAAGCAGCTTCTGATACTGCTCGGAGGTGAGAACCACCGACTCTCCAGTGCTATGACCATCAGTAGGCAGGGACACCTCAGAACCATCAGTAACCACCGCGTTGACCTTGCCTTTGCCCTTGTAGCCCGGTGGATACCCGTGCTTCTTGTAACAACGATCCACGGTGTGACCAACCCCACCACAGTGAGTACAAACTGGGCGTTGGCGATTACCAGCACCGCGACCTTGGCCTGAAGCTGGTCCAGAAGAACGACCAGAGGCTTGGCCCGCCATTGCAAGAGGTCCTGAGAACGAGCTAGCACCAGATGTACTGAGTTGACGCTCGTGTTGAATCACCAGAGAAAAGACACGAGTAATCGGAGGAAGCGGCTCCATGAGCAAGATCTGACTCCTGATCTGAGCGAAACTGTCGTTGAGCCCTTTGAGAAACCGGATAACTTGATCGGACTGCTGGTACGTGCGAACAAGATTGAGCGCACCACAAGAGCACCTCGGAGTACAAGAGCACGTCGGGAACGGTCGAAGAGTCACCAACTCATCCCAGAGAACTCGAAATCGAGTAAAGAACTCGCTCACAGAGACAGTACCTTGCTTGAAGGAGAAAACCTCATCCTGGAGATCAGAAATCCGGATTAGACTCGCCTCGCTAAATCGATCTTGGAGATCTCGCCAAACTTCGATCGCGGAGTCGAACCAGAGGATGCTTTGAGCGATGTCAGCGGCCAGCGATCTGTAGATCCAGCCAAGAACCATCACGTTGCATCTCTCCCAAGCGCTGTGAAGAGGCTCGCCCAGAGAAGGAGGAACGACCGCAGGATCGATCAGAGAAAGCTTGTTCTTCGCCAGGAGCGCGAGACGCATCGATCTCGCCCATGCATAGTAGTTGTTGCCGTTGAAGACGACTGTGACCAGAGGTGTCGCCGGATTGTCGCCGGGATTGAGGAAGTAGGGATGGCTCGGATCGAGCAAACCGACGGGAGTGACGAACGAGGGATTCCCCTGGGTCGCCGGAGGAAATTGCGTCGATTGCGTCGCCATGAGAGAGCAGATGGAAGCGGAAAAACCCTAGAACGAAAGAAGAAAAGGGGAAAGTAAGAGAGAGATCAAGAAGTCTCCTCTGATACCATGTTGAATCTTGGAGAGAGAAAACTGTCTACTTTTCTTATTAAAACCGGTTAAAATTTACACTATCCATTTTACAATATATACTGTATAACAAATTAACAAATACAGAAATAAAACAACTATTACAATATAGTCCCTAAACTAATTATTCTTCACTACCGAGTCCTCCAACATCCAACTCAATAAGAAGGCCAGGCGACGAGGATGATGATCTTCTGGAGGGTGTCGGTGGAGATGAAGTGGAAAGGAGAGGAGCAGGGTAGCAAACAGGGCGACAAATCGGTTGATTACGGATCGCTGGTGCGGGGTGAAGATCTTCCACCACTTTACGGAGCCATAGGTGAAGATCATTTTTTCTTCTTCTGGGTTTTCAAGTTGTTACTTTCTTGGTCCCGTCACAGTTCCGGTGGTGAAAGAGTAGATGGGAGGGGAATCGACATATCGCGGGGTCTAGGATGATGACATGGCGGAGAAGTGGTAGCCCTGCGGGCTGCGGCCATGGACGGTGATATGGAATAGATTTGGCCGACGGAGCTCTCTCTGCTTTACGTTTAGGGATTCGGCCGCCCCCCTCTTTCAGTCGACGGTGAGAAAGAGAGGTGAGATTAGTTCATTAGGTATTTAAAATGAATAATTTTAATTTTTAATAGTAGGGATAATGAGGTGGAATATTTAAAATTAATTTTTTTATTAATTTTTAATTGCCACATCACAGATTTAACGGTCAACTATGAGAGTTAACTGCCACATAAGCGAAAGTTAACGGAGTTGGACGAAGAGTGACCAAATTTGGATTGTCTTACTAAATGTAGTGATCATGAACGGATTTAAATATTTCGAGTGACCAAACATGAACGTTTTTAGTAATCTCAGTGACCAACAATGTAATTAATCCCAAAATTCATCTGTGTAGCCAAAACTTTCACGTTTCTGACAATAATAGCCACTTTCGACGAAATACCAAAAATATTCAGAATTTTGAAAGTTTCATGACAAATATAGCCATTTCCGTTACATACTTTAACGGCGTCAGTGACACCACATCACAGATTTAACGGTCAACTATGAGAGTTAACTGCCACATAAGCGAAAGTTAACGGAGTTGGACGAAGAGTGACCAAATTTGGATTGTCTTACTAAATGTAGTGATCATGAACGGATTTAAATATTTCGAGTGACCAAACATGAACGTTTTTAGTAATCTCAGTGACCAACAATGTAATTAATCCCAAAATTCATCTGTGTAGCCAAAACTTTCACGTTTCTGACAATAATAGCCACTTTCGACGAAATACCAAAAATATTCAGAATTTTGAAAGTTTCATGACAAATATAGCCATTTCCGTTACATACTTTAACGGCGTCAGTGACACCATTAGTCAAATTAACAGAACACTTACCTACCTGCCAACTCACCGGACACATCATCGACAACTCAACAACACTTGCCACATGGATGCCATGTCATATTTTAATTTAAAAATAAATAAAAAATCATAAATTATTTTTTTCCTCTCTCATCTCCCACCACTTGATGCTGCCGTCCTCTCTCCTCTCACACCAGAGACGGAGATGGTGAACTCAATGGCAATGGCAAGCAGCACTCCGACACTGAAAAACAATCCCATGCCGCAGCTCCTCCCGCCGTCATCTCCCTGCAAACAACCCAGCGGAAAGAAAAGCAAGCATCCAACACCCGCTATCCAAAAGCAGGGATTTCTCCCTAACTCTAGCGTTCTCGATCTGCTATCCAGACCCCCAAATCAGTAGATCTGCTATGTTCTTCCTCAAGGTTGAAACGCATGGGACCTTTCACCAATCCAAGGAATAGATCTCTGTATCGGGAATCATTGACCAGTGGGTTTAGCAGTCGCAAACCTCCGATTCAGGAATAATTTCTTTGTAGTATTGCTATTTCAATGCTCCACTACTGCAGCAGGACCAGGAGGCAACTTTCCCTGCTGCTGCTCTGCCGTCATCTTTAACCAGCTTTCATGTGGGTAATTGTACGAATTTGAATGAACTCCCCAACCTAGCAAATCTGTGCAATCTGACGCGACTCATACTCTCGTATATACCGGTGGCTGAGATTTGAGGCCTAGGAGAGCTAAGGGCGTTGGAGACATTGGCGTAGCCAGAGATATAATTTAGTGGGGTCCAAACATAACCAAATACGAAGTTTGACTCGATAGTAAAATCATTGTCTCGGAAAGAGGGGGTTCATGGTTCTAAATTTACTAACCCCACCTTAAAAATCCACCATTCTTAATGTATAATCATTTTCCAAGTGGGGTCCATGGACCCCACAACCCTTAACCTAGCTCCGCCAATGGTTGGAGACTTTGAGAATCAATTCCTTGAACCTGAGCTGCCTCAATGGGCCTGAGAATCTGCTCCTTCTCACAACCCTGATCCTGAGGTACGTCCCGCTGGAGAGACTGCCTAGTCTAGCGAATTTGATCAAGTTGAAGGATATGGAGATTCGCGGCTGTTCGAATCTTGTTAAAATCCATGGCCTCTTCTGGGAGCATTGGAGGAATTGGTTTGGTGACGGGAAAGGGAAGGAAGAAATGATTTGGGGAACGACAGATTTGGTTGGGGTCCTTGGGGAAGGGGACCGGATCAGGTCAGTAACTCTCCTATCAGTAACTATCAGTAATACAATCATTTGTTCCCACGTGTCAGCCTTTTTCTTTTATTTAAATTAAACACGGAGGGGCACTAAGGTAAATTGCACCCCTTTTTAATGATGACGCTGACGCTCTAACGCTGACTTTTTGACCAGACGCAGATCCCACTCTCTCATCCTACACTGGTTCCCCTCTCTCTCACTCTTTGTTTTATTATTAAAAGAAAAAAGACATTATTTCTTCTCTCTCCCATCTACAACAAAAATGAATCTAACCACCCTAGCTATCTCTTTTCTAATTCTAACTCAAATTGAATGATGATTTTTCGTTAAATAATTTAGTGCTAAAGACAGTAATTACAAGTATAAATATGATTATCACTTTCTACTATCATGGTAAAACATGATAAATATGTTGAAGAAAATTACAAATCTAACTATGATACAATACCACATGGTATAACGTGGTAAAACATGGTAAAATATGTTGAAGAAAATTACAAATCTAACTACCATACAATACCACGTGGTATAACGTGGTAAAACATGCTACAAAAATTTACAAATCTAATTACCATACCATACCATATGGTATAACATGCTAAAATAAAATTACAAATCCAACTACCACCACATGGTATAACATGGTAAAACAGGTTACAGAAAATTATAAATATCACCATAGTAGAACATGGTTAATCGAATGAACACAAATTAATTGTAATTACCATACAATACCACATGGTACGAGAAGGTAAAACCATACAAAAATAATATAAATCTAATTACAACCCTCTACGACCATAGGAAAACATTATATCCATAAAAATACATTTCGTTACCACACTTTACCATATGGTATAGACACATTACCATATGGTATAGTGTGGTAATCTCAAATTAATTGTAATTACCATACAATACCACAGGTATGAGAAGGTAAAACCATACGAAAATAATATAAATCTAATTACAACCCTCTACGACCATAAGAAAATATTATATCCATAAAAATATATTTCGTTACCACACTTTACCATATGGTATAGACACATTACCATATGGTATAGTGTGTTAATCTCAATATATACATATATGGTGGCTTCTATGGTACCCCGGGTGAAATCCGGGGTACCGCATACCTCGAGTATGGAAACTCTATCTAGACCTTGAATTACCAGGATTTTTGTGTTTGATATTATACCCTAACCCTTAATGAGTGAATCGTAGGTCATAATTATCTAAATCATAATCTATAAACCCTAAGATGGTGCATTCCTTTTTGTGCCTATATTTGGATGAATCATAACCGTCGATTATTGTTTCTAATTAAATTGATATTGGAGTATAAGATTGGGAGAGTTAACACATAGATTTTGATCTTTAAGTGTTAGAGTATAGTATCATGTCCGAAAGATCGGTCAATTCAAGGTCTAGATAGTGTTTTCATACTCAAGGTATGCGGTACCCCTGATTTCACCCAGGGTACCGTAGAACTCGCCATATATATATATATATATATATACTCTCTTCACTTTCTTCTCCCACTTCATTGTCTTCTAACTCTTCTTTCTCGAAACTGTTGTCGATTACCACCCACTACCACCATGATAAATCTCGTGACCATAAAAATACATTTAGTTAGCACACATTACCATATGGCATAGTATGGTAATATCAATATATATTACCTAAAAGAAGGAAGAAAAACAAAATGAGGGAGATAAAAAACTCGTCTTATGTCTACTCTCATTTCCTCTTCCACGATCAAGAACACCAAATGCAACAAAAAAAAAGGAGGACGATTGGAATTGAAAATTCGCAAACAAATACTAAAACATAAATCATGCAAACTCGACTCACCTAGATATGTCCTCTCTTGGTCAATATGGAGCGTAATCTATTTGGAGGCCGATAAAAGAAAAAACAGAAGGAAGGAGCATATCGAGAGAAGAAGGATTTAGGGCGTCGGCGAATTTGAGAGGGAGGCTGTAATTTTTTTATTTGTCGATTGGAGAGAAAAAATCAGTGTTATTAAAGCCGAACCGAGCCGCTCGGCCCGACCGGTAAAACCGCCACCCGGTCACAAAACCGGCTCGGAACAATCTAAAAGACGCTCCGGTTTTACGTAGCGGTTGGCGAGCGGCCGAGGCGGTTAACCGTTCGAGCCGATCGAGCCGCTCGTCCGGTTTTTGCCATTCAGCCACTAAATTTAATTTAAAAAATTGTAGAAAATTGAAAATTGAAATAAACCAAAAACGTCGGGATCTCAAATTGAATCCTTATTTCCATTTCACAATTTTGAAGGAAAGAGATGAGGTCTGATTAAAAAATATCCACTATTTATACTGATAACGTTTATTAGATACCAGTTCTCTAACGGTTTTTAAACGGTTTAATGCCGGTTGGACCGCTAAAGTGCGAGCCGTTCGCATTACCGGGTCATGCTCCGGTTCGGTTCTGACAACATTGGAAAAAATGAAGAACAAGAGAAGGAAACAGACCTAGATCTGAAAAAAGGTGTTTGGAAGAGAGAAGGATGAGAGAAAGAGAAAGAAAAAAGAGAGAGGAATAGAGATCTGGTTTTCTCTTTCCTCAATTAAAAGCCAACATATAAATGCTGGAAAAAATAAAAAAGAGGAAAGGAATAAAATTTCAAAAATCGGACAAAAATGCCCCACCACACTCCGTGTCAATCTCAGCCACACAATGTTTCCCCCTCAAATCTACGGTTCCCATTTGATTACTAATGAATGAGTAACCTAAGGTTACTCAATGTATCCTAAGCCGGTGGGGAAGGGAAGGAAAAGGAAGAGAGACGGAGAGAGAGTAAATAATTAATTATTTCTATTATTATTTTCCACTTCATTTTTATATTGTTTATTTATTTTTAATTAAATCCACGTAGGAAACACGTACGAGACAAAAATCTCCAGATCAGATGATACGTTAGTCTAATCAGCACGTTAATTCACACCGTCAAAGAATTGGACGGAAGTGACTATTTTTGATATTTCGTCAAAAATGACTATATTTGGCCAAACCATCAAAGTTTTGGCTACATTGTGCCTACTTTTTATTTCAGGGAAAAGGTGAAATGGGGCAATCTTCATCGATGGGCAAATAAGTGATCCCGTTCAGGACTGCGTGAGACACTGAGAATGGGCCGCCCGGGCCGGGTCGTATTAGTAAGTCTCGTGTATCGACATCTCTCTATAATATATAGCCGTTCTTCATGAGATTTTGAGCATTTCAAATTTCTTACACTCTCCTTAATTGTAGCTAGTCTCTCTATAATATATAGCCGTTCTTATGAGATTTTGAGCATTTCAATTTCTTACACTCTCCTTAATTGTAGCTAGGGGTAAATTTGTAAGTTCAACTTAGAACTTAAATATCTTCTCACGATAAAAAAAATGTCATTACCAAGACTTGAACTCAAGTCCTCAAGATTGATAGTGAATATCCCTAACCAACTAGACTACAACAATGTTTATGTATTTTTTGAATTAAAGAGAGAAAATACTGAAATATCTCAAAATCATAGGACTATCCACCGCAACAATCAATCATCGAATTAAAGTGAATCATCATGATATACCTAGTTTTATGAATCAACTAAGTGAGTTCCTCTAATCACACAATTCTTCGCCAAGAATCAAATAGTACATTTTGAGTTTATGTATGTCTTACAACTTTTACATTTATTAGGTTACATGACTTTGTAGTTTGTAGGAACACAAGGATTGTTTACAAAAGTGTTATACAAAATTTTATTTCAAAACATAAAATTTGACATTTGTGATCTATGGTTTTGTAACGAGACATTTTCAATGCTATAAGTGAATGACAAAAAATCATTGGCTAACAATTTCCCTAATGGTTGAGAATTATGAGCATAGAATTGAAAGACTAAATATCATTGACAAATGAGCCACTAGACCATAGATTAATCACGTAACTAAATTATATATCATAATTCTCTAAATCCTAATATAGTGCATATGGTATGTTGTATACATCTTGGCGAATCAGAATCATTGCTTATGTTCTTAGTATATGTGATATTAGGGTTTAAGTTCTATAGGTTTAGGGTATATGATTTAATTATTGGAAACTTACTCTCCCTTTTCAAATTTCCTGCAATGAGAAGGAAATTAGGAAGGACATTTTTGTCTTCACAATTATCTGTATTTATTTATTTATTTACAGAAAAAGATAGACATATTGAGATTTGAACCATGGTCACTTCAAACAAAGTAAAGGTTTAAAATCAATCAGACTATGTAGATTTTTTGTATTTTTTTAAATTAAAAATATATACGAAGCTAAAATATGAAATCACAAAACTTTTCAACAGTTAGCTAGCCCAATAAATATTCCGTAAGTACTTATTTGGTTTTCAATTTTGATATTTTTATTTTAATTATAGTTTAATACTTAATTTAAAATTTTATCTATATTATAAATAGACGATAACCATAAATTTGCAACCAAAATATTGTTGGTTCGAATATTTCATATCGAATTATAGTATTGAATATGTAGAAGCGATATAGAGTTCTTAAATTAGCATTATTTTTCAGAACTATAGTGAAACAATCATATCTTTGTGCAAACTATAGGGGACTGGTTCTCTGAATATTTTTGTCCGGTTAAATACTAAGTTTGAAACTCTTCCTAAGGGTGTGCGTGGGTCGATTCGTTTGGGTTTAGATATTTTAATCACCTAAATCATATACCACGATTTTGAAAATACTAAATACAAACTCACCCAAATAATTTAGAATTTTAACGGTTTATGTCCTCCATACCAAATGACCAATTTACATGTCGCTTAACTAAGGACGATCTCATTGTCCAATCCCATCATTCTAATGTCAATCCATAAAAGTAACCCATATTCGCGTTTGTTAACACGTGTTTCACATTGTCATTACTGTGACCGGTAACTTCGCTGCAACTGATTCGGTATTGCTCATCATATGGCCTCCAAACTGATAAACATATGGGGCCAGCAGTTTTATTACAAAACTCAAAGTGAAGACAACTCATCGTCTGGTGGAATTTTGGCGCTTGTTGGTGTCCATTAATCTAATTACAAGCATAATTATTGCTAAAATTAAGCTTTCACGCAACACACTGGGAGTTGGGGGTGTGTACTTGGAGTAAAAGTTGATATTGGGTTTGGGAAGGGATTAAGGGAAGTGGTGAGGGGAAGAAATTGTGTTTGGATTTGGTAGCAGGTAAAGTTCATGGTTCGGTTTCTTTTCGTAAAATGCTTTGATTTATTTTAGTTAGAGGTATAATATCATGGTTATGTGGGATCAAATGAACAAAAAATGAGCTTGGGGAATGGGAATTCCAACTTAGAAGGAGTGGTTTAGATTTTGATAAACTCAAGTTCATGATTAACTGAAAGAATATTTTGATTTAGACTTTATGGTATTGAGATGTTCATAGAGAGTCTAAAACTGATCCAAGGCCATGGATTGATATTGGTTAGTTGATGGTGATTTTGAGGAAGGTGTATAAAAAGTCATGGAAGTAGTTTGCAGCAAGTGAAGACAGTGAAGAGGCAGTTGGTCAGGGTAGTGATTTAACCAATGAGGGTATTGAAAGACATAGAAGCATAATCGGAGCAGTTGAAGAGAGAGAAGTGGTAGATGATCAAGATATTAATGAAAATGGAGAGGGTATTGAAAGGGCATGGAAGTGAACTGGATCAGGTGAAGGCAGAGAAGGAGGAGAAGAGCATATTGATGGAATTGAAGATGAGTGTTGGTTTTACGAGCTTATTAAAACTGCCCCGAGGAGGATTAGTTGGCCAAATACAAGAAAGAGGATTGAGGAGTTGGAGATCAAACTGACAATAAACTCAATTGAAAGAGAAATTCAGGTTCATGGAGAGCTGGTCCATCAAAGTAGCATAAATGGAGTTGCAGAAGGAGGATTAGAAATTGAATTTTGGTTTAAAACATATACGTCGAGAGATTGAAGATGGAGGGGATAAAAAGTTGTTTGTACAACGGAGAGTGGAAACTATTGGATCTTTAGGTGTTATGGTTGTTGCAACTACCACAACCTATGTTTATGTTAAAACGAGGAATCATTGATTGATTTACTAAAGTTAATGTCGATTCACTATTGAAACTACTCGAACTTGTAGATAAGGAGTGTCTAATTTTGTGTCTCATTACTTTGACCAAGTCTATTAGTATATTGGATGTAATTCTAATTTTGTCATTTACTTTCAAGTTTTGATGGTTTCCTTTTAGTTGAGTTGTTAGCATATGATTTACTTGAATCAACAACTCTTCATTTTTTTTATAAATCCATTTCCTTTTTATTAGTGGCCTGTTATTCATAGAGGAGAGCTTTGAACCATTTATGTGGGATTGTGAAGTTTCATTTCAGTTTCAAACTATCTATGGATCGTGTGAGAATTTCAATGAGCTTTTATATTATATATTTCCGGACAATCTATTAACCAATATCATTTTAATGGGAGCTCAATTATCATTATGAAAATGGGATTAATGATACATTTTTATATTCTTAAATGAGGAGGGTATTTTCTTGAATATTCGACCCATATATTCATTCTTTATGTAGAATCTCGATTGAATGATTTTTAATAAACTTAAACAAATCAATAGACTTAAACTTAACATAAAAATATAAATATTAAAATATGAACAGTCCGGCCAACGGACCGGATTATAAGCTAGTTAGAAAAATAAAATATTTTGTTCTTGCCAATTTCTCCAACCGAAAGAGCTGCGACCTGCGAGACAAGAGATGGCGAGGGGAATATGGTTGGTCTGCCCCGGCGCCGGCGAGAAACTGGTCCCGAATCCCGATGGCGGCAACGGATCATTGACTTAACAAGGTCCGGTTTATTCCTTCCTTTGCAATCCAACCTAGCCCTCTTTCAGCTATCGCCTGAATGTTTTAAGTTGTCGCCATCTATGAAACCCATGGTTTCTACTTAAAAGCTTGATTCTATTTTTGTTAGTTCGTGGGGTTGTCTTCGCCGGAAAAGCGGAGCAGGGCATGTGAATTCTCGGGAGCCACTGTGGCCAGGCCAGGTACCTCCTCTTACTACTCTCACTTGTCGAGTTCTGAGTTGGCTGCTAATAAGATTGAACTCTGTAGAAAACTGTTTACAACGACGATTGAAGTCGTAAGAGCTACAGCATACTATTTGTTTGTCTCATGATGGGTGCTAATTGCCAACTCAGTCTTCTCCATCACTCTTCAGAAATGGTGTGGGAACTTGAAAGTTGGCCTGATCCAGGAATCTTTAGTTGATTAATATATATATGTTAATCAATGTTAGTCTAATGTCATACCATAGTGGGAGTAAAACATTAATCAGAATTAGCAAATGAATGCCAGCCCATGTGATGCTGATAAGCTACCAACTCGACAATTAGTCAACGATTACTTGATGATAACTTGATAAAATTGTCGATGATCTCTGACTTGTTAAATAAGGGGTTGCATTTCAGTTCATTACACAGACAACCAAATAACCAGCAAACTTTTCTCTTTCTCTACTCCCCTTTCACCATAAAGATGGCTTCTATTTCTCTGTTCAGCGTTGGCAAAACAATTCTTGAGAAGTTGGGTCCTTTTGTTCAACAGGAGGCAGCTCTGCTGTGGAACCTTCGATCTGAACTCAAGAAGCTGGATGGCACCATGACTTCCATCCAGGCACTTCTACTTGATGCAGAGGAGCAGCAAGAGCACAGTCATCAAGTCAAAGACTGGCTCCAGAAACTGGAGGTCTTGTTGCTTGACACCGAGGATCTACTTGACGATGTTGCTACTGAGGCTTTGAGGGAGGAAGCAGCCACACAGGACCATGATGGTATGCATCGTGATGACTCCTTCAACAGGTGCAAGATCGGATGTTTGGCTGCGGTATGCTTCCTCTTATCTGTTCCAAATCGATTGATTTATGGTCTTAAAATGGCTCATAAAGTTAAGACACTTAGGGAGCAATTGGAAGCCATACACGCTGATAACACCAAATTGCACTTGACTCCTCGCTTTGAGGAGTCGGGGAAGATGAGAAAGCATACCCCCACCATGTCTTCCATCCCCGACATATTTGTTGGGAGAGAAGATGATGCAGAGCATATTAAGGAACTTTTGTTAGCCAACGATAGTAGCAGTACCGTCTCTGTGGTTTCCATAGTTGGCATCGGTGGGATGGGTAAAACCACTCTTGCTCAGCTTGTCTACAATGATAAAAAAGTTGAGCAAGAGTTTAAGTTGAGATTGTGGGTATGTGTGTCAGAGTCTTTTGAGATTGATGTAATTGTTCAAAAGATTCTAGAGGCAGCCACGGGAGAGAAACGACCAAGTCTTCAACTCGAGACTCTGGCAAATCACCTTCGGGGATACGTTAGTGGGGAAAAGTACCTTCTGGTGTTGGACGATGTATGGAACTTTGATCTTGGAAAATGGGAGGTGTTGAGATCTATACTCAAGGGTGGTGCTAGTGGAAGCAAGATTTTAGTCACTACCCGATTTGAGAACTATGCCACAATGATGAGTCGTGGTTCTTCTCATCCACCTCATGTTTTGAACGGACTATCCTCCCCACAATCATGGTCATTGCTCAGGCTGGTAGTTTCTGGTGGCGACCAACAATTAGCCAACGAACCACTAAACACAATGAACATGGAAGAGATTCAAACAGAGGTAATGAAAAAGTCTGTCGGGGTCCCCTTAGCTGTGAAAACATTAGCTGCCTTGATGTATTTCAAAGATCCAGAAACCGAGTGGTTGTCCTTTCTTAGGTCTGATAAACTTTTAGGTGTTGGTCAAGAGGGTAGCATACTACACAACTTAAAGCTGAGCTATGATTATCTCCCCTCACATTTGAAACGTTGCTTTGTGTTCTGTAGTTGGTTCCCCAAAGACTACGAAATTGGTGTTCATACACTCATATATAAATGGATTGCGCTCGGCCTTATTAACTCGTCAGCTAATGATTCTAAAAAGAGTTTATATACATTGGGTCTTGAGTATTTTGTGGATTTGACTTGGAGGTCTTTTTTTCAAGAACTAAAGCGGGATTGGAGCGGCAACATATATAGCTGTAAAATGCATGATTTGATCCATGACCTTGCAGTCTCAATAGCTGGGTGTACATGCACTCAATTAAATGGTCTTGCAGATGAAATCTCCGAAAATACTTCTTACATTTCATTGAACCATGCCTCATGGAGTCCCTCCGAAGTTGCATCTCAATAAGCTAAAGCTAAACGACCGCGTTTGTTTACTGCCTCGTATAGGGAATGGTATCAGCCAGGGACAACATGGGAGGTGTCTAGTTTTCAAACTTTTGTTTCAAATTCTGGAAGTTTACGTGTCCTTGACTTTAAGAACTCCAGGATGGAAATAACGCATCACCTTCAAGAACTTAAACATCTTAGGTATTTGGATATTTCGTGGAATGATAAAATAAACAGATTGCCAATCTCTATCACTGTGCTGCTAAACTTACAGGTGCTTGACCTTTGTAAGTGTGAAAGCCTCGTAGAGTTACCTAAAAACTTTCACAAACTTGTGAATCTCTTGGTCCTCAATTGTCATGAATGTTTCTCCTTGACCCACATGCCAGTGGGGCTGGGTGAACTGGCCCGCCTTGAATCATTACCATGGTTTGTGGTGGAAAGGGGTAGTTCCGATCATACGCATTTAGGTGGCTTGAATGAGCTGAAAACCCTCAGCAACTTGAGAGGTGTACTCCAGATTGTGAATCTGGGACATGTTAGTGGTTCTAAAATGTTGTCACCAACATCACTTGCATATACAATCGGCAGGGAAGCTAATTTGAAGGAGAAGATCCATCTTGAAACTTTGTCACTGTGTTGGGATGATGGAAATAGTGCAAAAGAAATGGAAGAATGGGCAGCATACTTAGAGGGATGTGAAGATGTTCAATGGGATGAAAGCATGCTGGAAAGCCTCCAACCACACTCCAATTTGAAATTCTTAAGCGTGTCTGGTCACAAAGGAAGGAGATTGACGAGTTGGATTTGTTCTCTCACTCAGCTTGTTTCTCTTCAACTGGTTTGGTGCAACGTGCATCATAATTTGCACCATTTGCAAGGATTGCCGAACCTTCAAAAGCTCAACCTTTTCGGATTGATTGAACTGGAGTACATGGATGAAGGTGATGATGAAGATGTCGATGGATGGGCGATGAATGAAGGTGCACAAAAGAAAACATCCAAACTGTTCTTCCCCTCCCTCATTGAACTTTGTTTGATTGATTGTCCTCAAATGAAAGGATGGAGGAGGAAGCCTCACCAATTCCCTAAACTTTCCATTCTAGACATAACAGGATGCCCTCTGTTAACCTCTATGCCATCGTTCCCAACACTTGATAGGAAGCTAAAGCTGATGAACTCTAGCATACTACCGCTACTAGACACGTTGACCATGTTACCAGTAGGACAGATTAATTTACCATCTAGCGCTACTTGTTCATCATCATCATTAGCTCCCTCTTCTCCAAGTGAAGTGGAAGCCCTCCAGTACCCTCTGTCAAAACTGAAGAAACTGTACTTGTGGAGAATTGATTACCTCCCAAAGGAATGGCTGCAGGGAATGCAACACCTAACCTCTTTGCAAGAGATTAGAATTGATGAATGTTTAGGGTTGGAGGAGACTTTATATTGGCACAATATCTCCCATGTCCCAAACATAAGAATTTACGGGGCATACATTAAGAAAGGTGGAGTGGCACAACAATGTCCCGCAGATACTACAGGTTTGGCTTACCTCCCTCTCTTCTTTCTTCACCAGCTATCTATATGTTTTCAAAAGTTATCTATCATTTTTATCTGCTAAAGCAAGCTTAATATTCTGTTTAGGCAATCTATGAGGAGAAGGCAAAAGAGGAAGGCCAGGCGGAATCAAGCTGATGAGCACTTGATTCTTACTTGGTAAGCTTCAAGTATTGGTGGTTTTGTCATTACGCTGAACTGTGCCTAGTTATGCTTGGTTGTGAAATCAAGTTGAGCATATAATGGTGATCAATAAATATTTGTTAGCACTCGTCATGAAAAAGAATATGTATCTTTCTTTCTTGCTTCTCTCGGCCTAGTTGTGCTGGGTAGTTTTGTTTGTATAACTATTGTCCTTTCTTGATATCACTCGGAAATTAAAAAAAAAAAATATTGCTGTGTTTGTTTGAGCTGCAAGAAATTGGAAGATAAATTGGTTCAAAATATGGAAATGTGTTGTCATTTCCTCTAAAAAAGTATCCACCCCTGCAGATTCTCCGCCAAAGCAAATTGCTTGGAGTACTTGGTGATGGCTAATGGCTAACTTCAAGATGATGATTGATCTTGTCTTTCAACATCATGGATTCAGGCTGGTGAGTTCACGGTTCGACGAACTTCCTCATAAGGTTCTATATGCTAAATTGTGTCTAGTTTTATTATATTCTTGGTTTCAAAGATCCATGAACGTCTCTTCGTAGACATCATCAAAAAGAGCTCTTCTTTCTTCCCTTTATTGACACCTCTCAGTTTCAACTGTAAGTTAGCACAGATCAAACTGGATAATCTCTCATTGAAACGACCTTCTGCACCGTTCTTTTTTTTTTTTATCAGAATAGGAGATGAGGGAATCGGTACAAGAATGACCACATGGAGCTAGGCCTGTAGAACGTCGACAGAGAGCTCTCAAAGTGATGGCCGGAAATTTTCTGCTTTTTGGTGTTCCTGGATCATGATTTTGGTGGGTAAAGACTACAATTTTTTTATACAGGTAAAGACCATGATTTGAATCTGCAGTTTCCCCCGAACCATCATTGGAAGGGGATCCTGGTATCTGTATTTGATTACATTAAAGCTCTAATTGTCAGTTGACACTCGAACTTAAGCTATTGTATACACTGTCCATTGCAGTCAGGTTGAGATGAGGAGTCCAGGGAGCTGTGATAACCATTTACTGTTTGCCTTATGCTGCAAGTAGAGATGATTGACAACTTTGGTTGGGCTTTTTAAGGTTTAAAACGGCCCAGCTGAAACAATTTTCATCTAGTTGATGGGGGAATTGAAGACTAGGAGAAGTCTTTCTTTCCATATTTGTTGTCACCCATTTGGTATAACCAACCCAATCTCTTAATTTCCTATATGTACTAGATTTTGCCCTCTTGCTTGAGTCTCGTGGTGAGTGAAAGATAATGCAATAATAATTAAATAAAAAAGAAAAAAAAATCACAAAGACGTGAAAAGGTCCATAGCAATTTGTACTCGCTGACCAATATAAGGTTACAAATTAGAGAATGATGATTTGCATATTTCGAGCTCGACAATTGTTATTTAGAGAATTTACGAAGTTTCTGTGTCGACATGGAAAAGAGCAGACGGAAGAACGTGGCATATAGTTTTGTTGGTTTCCAGGCCACTTCCACACTACTAATGGGGAGCGAGAGATTTTTCTGTGGCCTTCCTATTTGAGCTCGAGCAAGAAAGAGATGGGTAAAAATGCATAACCAAATATGAAGAATGAGGTGGATTTCAATACAACAGAAAAATGACGAGGAAGGCAACAAAAAAAAAGAAAACAATTATATGAATGGTTTCACTCGGATTATATTGCTACAATTTTTGATATATATATATATTTTATATTCGTTAAAAAGTAACACGTGAACGAAAATTTTTGAGCTTTATGCCAAGGTGTGACAAGAATGAGTTGTGTCGATTCCGTGAGTGAATACTTGCTAGCTACATAGTAGCCAAGGGCAATATATTCTTGCCGTTGAATATTTACAATCAGATACGCATCCAAGAGCGCCGGCCGACGAACGATCCAAGTCAACATGTATTCTTCCAAAACTCCAAACACAAAACAACCCAAGAACAAGACCCATGCCGATTCAACGCGTTAAAAAAAAAGACCGGCAATCGCCAATCGGCATCTCCAGAAACACCCCCAAAAAATAATGAAATGATGATAGCCGTACGTACGTTGTAAATCGATTCATATATATACATACGCACATGATCAAGCCTGCAGGCAGCAAGAGATTAATTGCAGCAGCAAAATTCAAGCGCATGCAAGAGAGAATTAATTAAAGAGATCATCATCATAGTAAATATATATAATGAAGGGCCTGAATCTTTTGGCGGCATCGGTGGCTTTATTGATATTAGCAGCAGCGAGTCCGGTGGCGATTCGCGGCGAAAGGGATGATCACAGATGTGGCAGACACTTTGAGTGCGCAGGATGTGGCCGAAGGCGTTGCTGTAGCACATCCGAATACTGCGGGGATACTGACGCCTATTGTCATTATCCTAATTGCCAACTGCAGTGCATAGATTCAACTCCCGGTTGTTTCGTAGCTCCGCCCGAAGCTGCTTATAACATGGACAGTCACAGTACTGATGATGGCAATGGAGCAGCTGCATCACCATGCTCCACTGTTACTGCCAATATCTCGATGGATGGGGTGATGACGGTGGAACAAGGTCAGCTGCATAGAAAGAGAACCATGCTCCAGCTGCATCACCATCCTCCTCCTCCATTTTGCCCAAACCATGGAGGTGATCATCATCAACCCAACAACAACGTCACTAGTTATCGTGCAGCTTGCGGCCACTGCTTGAAGGTACATGGTTCTCTTTCTAGCTAAGACTCCTGTTAATTATCGATTTAACAAAATATGTGATCAACCAGCGGTCGCTTTATATATATATATATATTATTTCTTAGTGTATATATACACTAGTTTTTTAGCATGCGCTTCCAGCGATACGACTTACGTCATACGATTGTTTAATTAAAACATATAAGAAATAACTACCTATCCAAAAATAACTACCTTCTGAACTGTCATCTGTCTTTTGTAACTCTGGATTTTTTTTTTGGGTTTTGTTCTAATGCATTTCGATCACCTTCATAAAAAAAAAAAGAAGAAATAACTACCTATCCAAAAGATTTACGTAATGTATTTATAATTTAAATAACTGTAGTGTAATTGTGTTGCATAAATTTTATGTTATGTGTGTTCTAATAATAAAATAAAATTACTATAAAGTTGATTAAATTATTATGCAAAATTTAATTTAGCTTATGAAAATTTTGTGTAATGAAAATTGATGAGATGATCAACCTTTTAGTTAATAATATAAAAAAATTCATTAAAACTTTTACTATGAAAGAATTACGTAATATATATATCTCGATTACAAAATGATTTAATCATTACCCTATTGTATTTTTTTTTGTAATTGACACATAAGAAAAAACAACCCTCCATAAGTTTGATGTAATATAATTACATAACTTTTATAGCATAGTGTTTTGTAAATATTTCATAATGTATGGTCTAATAATACAATCAAACTATGAAAAGTATCATATTGGACTAAAATATTATATAGAAGTTAACTAACCTCACATAGCCTTTGTCTAATGCAATTGATGAGGTGGTGGAATTTTAATTAATAATAAAATAATTAAGTTACAAAAGATCATATTTGATTAAACTAATCTTATGGGACATTTGTGTAATGAAAATTGATGACATAGTCAACCTTTTAGTTAATAATTAAAAATTTTCTTTAAAACTTATATTATGGAAGAGTTAGGTAATATTTTTTTAATGGGTACATAGGAATTACTATTTCTCCGTAAGTTTTACGTAATATCTTAATCATTACGAAAGTCACATTCTATTATGTTTTGTTTAATTGATATTTTATTTAAAACTTATATTACGAAAGACTTACGTAATATATTTTTTAATTGATACATAGAAATTACTATCTCTCCGTAAGTTTAACGTATAATTACGAAAGTCACACCCTATTATGTTTTGTTTAATTGACACACAAAAAATAGCTATTCCTCCATAAGTTTGACATAATATAATGTACATAACTTTTATTTCACCGCATGTTACTTAAATATTTCGTAATGTGCTGTCTAATAATAAAACTAAATTATGAAAAACTTCACATTTAATCAAAATACTACGTAGGAAAACCCTTTATGTGTAATTCCTTATATATTTGTGCATACAACCGTAATGTAGGTTATAATTTGGATTAAAAGACTACAATAAATGCAATGAACAGTGTTTGGCGAAGGACTTGAGGGTCGGAGTTTTTTCTCCTCATAGGGAACAGTAACATGCTTAAAAAAGTAACTTGTGCTTTTAATTAATTAACTAGTTAATTAGCCCGTGCTATGCAACGGGTTTTGATTAATATAATTTGACCATGGTAACGGAATTGCAGCCTTAAGTTTTGCCGTGGGCATACTTACATTGATGCGATATAGATTTTAATGTTGTAAAATTTTTTATTCATAGTGTTTGTGTCAATTTTTTTTCTTTCTTGTAGGATTAGAGTTTTTCCTCCTAATTAGTTCCATTTTTAGAAGATGAAAAAAAAAAAGAATTCCTCCAGATCAATCAAATTGAAAGTAAACTTCAATGACAATTGCTAAGGTGAGCAACACACAAATTCTTCATAATTATTCTTTTTTTATTAAAAACCATTCATATTTCTAACTTGATCAAATTTGGTATAATTCAAACCACTTTTAGCAAGAGAGAGTACATGAGAGAGCTATTCGAAGCTTCTGTCATAACCCTTATTGAACCAAAAGAAGATCTATCTCTTAATGTTGATGTAGAACATAAAGCTTCATTATATCGCTTCATATACAATTCATAATGTCAAACTCATAATGAAACTAAACAATAGTCCAGTGCTGGAGAATGGAGATATTCCTAGTTGAAACAATTTTTGCGCTAAATAAAGTCCCCATGGAACTTTGATTCTATATGAAACTTAGAGGTGGTTCTACTCTAAGCTGAAATAAACCCACTCTAATAATTAATGTTCACGTAGGTGACGCAACGTAAAGATGGGAAACAAATGAAGGTGAGACTTCCGGCCGACGGCGAGGAGTGCAGCAACAGCCAACTTTCCGAATTGGGTAAAAGAATTTTTCAAGAACTTGACACGGACGGAGAAAGACGTGCTCATAGTCGGGGTTACCTCCTTGTTGTGGATTACCAAGTTGTGCAATGTGATGATGAGCATTGAAAACAAATTATAAGTTATAATCTACACAATATTATAAGAGTAATGCACTATCATTATGTTATCTTCAATGTAGTTTCTACATCATGCTTCACGAGAAGGTGGTTTATCAGCCGTACGTGTAGATTGTTTTCTTGTCATTGGCCTTCTAGTTTCGAGTCATTGATTTCATTTTGATAGAGTCCCAGTCTTTCAAGGAAACCAGTCTCCTATCATCTTTGTTAGTATCATAATCATTAAACTTATTATGGTTAAGACTAGTAGTTTTCGAGTCGTATTAGATTTACTATTAGGATTTTCCTACGGTCTACATTTATACTGGTTAACAATGATAGAGAAATTCCACAATCTTACACCAGAAATACTAAATACGAAGCAATGTTTGTGGATGTCAACGTCCGAACTCAATTGCACACATGTAATCAATTAGCTATCTATCATGAAATAATAATAATAAAAACATATAAATATTACTATGTTCGTTATTACATACTTCAACTAACTGATAAAAATTAGAAACTAGATGAACCATGCACCCCGGCTTGTTTGGTCCGCAATTTTAACCACAAAGGATTAAGAAAATACATTAAAATAAAATAAAATCATTCAACCTCAATTAATATTTTTATTTATGCTTTATTTTCTTTTTATTTTCCACCCTTATTGTCAGCTTTATAAGGTCCACTATGGATAGCCAAACTGATTACTAACTTGAATTTAATTAAAAAGTTGATTTCATTTTAGAGATAGTTTGAATACTATGTCAGAACTTATTGGTGTTAGACAACAGAGATTTGAATTTGTTTATGATTAGTGATCGTTTCACTCCTAATTAATGTATTATGTATGTCTTTTATGTTATAGTACATGAATGATTCTGTCAATAGTTTACCAACTAGTCTATAATGATGATTAACCGTTGAACCATCAACCACTAGCTTTTCCAATTCAACATCGGCCGGTTCGGTTCCAAAAACATTGTTTAAAATAAAAAGAAAATCATATACCCGACAAATCAGTCGTCCCCGGCCATAATAATGCTAGTTTAATTTGTACCAGCTAACGAAAGTAATTTCGTTCAACACTACTGGTATCTCCGGAAAGAGAACCGGGAAAAGAAAAGAAAAACGTGCAACTCCTAGATCGATCTCCCCAAGCACAACCATACAAACCGTAAACAAATATATATATATACCGATGAAGCAACCAAGAAATTTGCTTTTGTTCACAGACAAGAATACAATAAACCCAAACTGTAATGGAACAGAAAGAAAGAACGAAGATGAGAACTGGGAAAGGAAAAGAAAAGAAAAAGAAAAAAACACGTGCAACTCCTAAATCGATCTCCCCAAGCACAACGTTACAAACAGTAAATAAATATATATATACCGATGAAGCAAGAGCACAAGAAAGCATAAAGAAAGAAAGAAAGAAAGAAAGAAAGAAGGAAAGAGAAGATCGATCGATCATATAATGAAGGGCGGCCGTGGCCTGCAGAGTGTTATAGCAACAGTAGCAGCTGTGTTACTAGCAGCTGCGAGCCCGATATCAATTCGCAGCTTTAATGAGCTTGACATCAGATGTGGCCCGTGCTTTGGTTGCAAATCATGTCTCGATGAAACGCTTTGCTGTAGCAGATTCGGGTTCTGCGGTAGTGATCATTCAGGCTTCTGTGATGTTGGTTATGGTTGTACAATGAACTGCGACTCTCCAACTCCAGAATGTCACCCGATTGTGTGCAACAACGACGCAGCTGCCACTAGTAATACTACTAGCACTACTGCTGGTGGATGGGATTTGAAAGAAGAAGCTGCAGCTGCTGGGAGATCATCAGTTGCATGTTCCGGTGTGTACCAGGCCAATGTCACGTTTGATGGGGTTATGGAACAAAGTACCGACGGCGCCGGCGGACAGAATCATCCATTTTGCCGAAACCAAGGTGAACCCGATGCCGCTGGTTGCGGCCACTGCTTGAAGGTAACGTGCGTGCATGGGTTTACTCTTGTTGTAACAAAAAGATGTGGTGCATGATTTATGATGGCGGCTTTATATATATATGCAGGTGACAGGACGTAAAGATGGGAAACAAACAGTGGTGAGACTTCTGGCTAGCGAGGAGTGCAGTAGCCGCAGCAGCCAACTTTCATCCTTGGGTACAAGGGTTTTTGAACAACTTATTAGTCTTGATGAAGAAGGGCGTGCTGATAATCAGGGTTACCTCGCTGTGGATTATCAAGTTGTGGAATGTGATGATGGACATTAAAAACATTACTTAATTATAACCCTAAACATCAGGCCCATCCTCCGTCGGCGACAATGAGTCACATGTATATATGCTTAAATAAAAGAAGTGATGCTATACTAATATTGTCATACAGACAGCAATAATGGTAATGCTATCATTATTGTATATGAACAAATAACACTTATCATCGTCTTTTTAGTATTTGAGTAATCGTTAATGTTATCTTTATAGCCCATTATGATGAAACTAGCTTTTTGACCCGCACTTCGTAGCGGGAAGATTGCGATGTTTGTTATTTAATTTGAATATGTATCTTAATCGTGTAATGTAAAGACCGGGTAATTTAAACAAGTATAACACTTTTTGTTTAAAAATTAGTTCATTCTAATGATTTGAATTGTTGAAAGAAATTTAAATGTGCATATATATAAAATTTTCCATAATTTCCCAAACGAAAGTAAACTCGTAGAGAAGAAGTTTATATAAATATGTCATACATTATGATCAAGTCAATCGTTGATATTAATAAATATACGCTTAATAATGAAAGCGTGTTGTATTGATAATGCTAGTAAAATCCTTGATACTAAACCTATAACTTAATATTTAAAAAAGACTTCTATCGTCAATAAAGTGAACAAATTTGTTAATAATACATAACATAAACGTTAATACTTTTATTCATTGTCGTTAATAATGTAACGTCACAACATCATATTGTCCTAAAAATATTAGCATTTTGTAGTGGTCAACAATTAAATTATAGAGTGTTTTTGTACCATTTGTTGTCGTTTGAGAGTAACGTTATCAACTCAGTATTATTAACAATATACAAATCGCACAGTAATCCCAGCGTGAGTTGCCAAACAACGCAAGACTTTCTCAAGGATGACGCCTACCCGATTATCACGGGCATCTGCTTGGTTTATTTTGTCAATGATCACTTTGGCATCGCCTTACAGCCTCGTCTTTGGGAAATCGTTCTCCAGACACCACAGAATAGCCTCCAGGAGAACCAGGAGCTCGACTGTCATTGGATCACAATCTCAGCGAATTTCACACCTTTTGCCAAAAGGACCATCCATTCTTGATTTTTGATAATCATTCCCCTTGCTGAGTGAGACCACACTTTGTCGGCCATCCCACATGCAGATAGCAAGTAGGTCGGTGGCAACCCACGACTAGTTGGATGGATAGGAGAAGTAGGATCCAATTGTGGGAAGCCCATATACCTCCCAAACTGAAGGTGTTTTGTGGCAAGTATTCCATCGAATCCTCCCAACCAGGGGCTGAGCTAGAATTTCCGAAGTTACAAGTAGACTCGACGATATTTTGGAAAATTTCGTATGAACTAGAAGAAATGGTATTGAGAAATGAAACATAAATATTAACTCAGTCCAGCGGAGAAGTTCACCTGGTGAAGACAGGTTAAGTGTTCAATACTTGGAGGCAGTGCCTCTTTCCATTCCCCAAATATTTATATAAGTAGACACTCAATTTTCAATTCTAAAACTATGCTTGATTATAGAATATTGCATTTTAATTTTACATCAAACTTTAAGTGATAATATAACATGTTACACCAAATTCATTTTTCAATTTTGAAAATAAGACGGTTACTAGGCATTGAAATTTATTATTATATTATTGTTAATTTTAATATCAATGAGAAAATTAATTATTAATTTAGTTATTTCTTTTATTATTTTGATTAATTTTATTGCATTTTTGCGCAAACATTATAGGAAATTTCGACCCCAGCGCTAAATTTTTAGCTCCGTCCCTGCTCCCAACGATGGAAATCCTCGTTGAGAGGGAAGTACATGTGCTTCCTAGATGTCCAGTTTAATAATCTTCAAAGATAGGACCAATAATTAGATGAATTCATGATTTCCAATAGTAAATTAAATCATTAGAAGCAGCACTCTTAAAATAATTTATAAACAAATGGAACCTATATATTCTAGCTAGCTACTTCATTATGTAGCAATAAAAAGTTTAATTGTCTTCGTGTCTCTTTGTTGATTATTATTGCAATAGTACTGGATTAGGGATGACAAATTGACAATGGGCAGGTTTGGGGCGGGTTTGTCTAAACTATCCCCATCCCCATCTTCAAATACCCAAACACATACTCGTCCTATACCCATGCGGGGAATGTTTTGCAAACCCATCCCCATACCCTTGGGTTTCGAGTACCCATGGGTAATACCCATATCCGTACATCCAACATTATTATTCCTAAAACTTACAAGAAAAGTTTTTTAATATGGTTCAAAGAATATGATCCTAAAATATCCATTAATACATAATATAGAGTATATTTTTCAAATTATTATGTTCTACTTCTGATACATCTACTAAGTAATAATTAACTAACATAATCTTGTTGACAAGGGGGGAAAGTGAAAGAGTGAAATGAGAATGGAGAGAAATGAATTAGATTTTGATTAAGATGGTCACTCGATTGCATTTCTACTATTTATTTTCTCAAGTTATCCTCATCATCTTTGATAGATTATAATGTGATGCACATATATTTTTTTTATATATGAAGAAATTCTATTGGTGGGGGCGGGTATGGGTATGGGGCGGGGGAGGCTAAAACCAAACATGCCCCATACCCATCAAACTTTTTGCGGGTTTTACCCATACCCGCCCAATACCTGATCAAAGCGGGGATTCCCGGCGTTGACTGGGTCGGGGGCGGTCGGATACCCGCGACCATGGGTTTGATTGCCATCCCTATACTGGATGCAGCTCATTTTGTTCAATTTGTCATGATTGGTTTGACATCAAGGGAGAAAGTGTGGAGTGAGCTCATACCAAAAGTTTCCTTAGCTTGTTGACGGATCAGATCAGTATCCTTCCTATCAGTAACAGTCAGTAATTCAATTATCTGTCCCCATGTGTCAGCCTTTTCTTTTTATTTAAATTAAACACGGAGGGGCACTAAGGTAAATTGCACCCCCTATTTAATGCTGACGCGCTGACTTTTTGACCAGACGCGAATCCTACTCTCCCACCCCACACTGGTTCCCCTCTCTCTCATTCTTTGTTTTATTTTATTATTAAAAGAAAAAATACATTATTTCTTCTCTCCCCCATCTACAACAAAAATGAATCTAATCATCCTAGCTATCTCTGTTCTAATTCCAACTCAAATTGAATGGTGATTTTTTCGTTAAATAATTAAGTGCTAAAGACACTAATTACAAGTATAAATATGATTATCACTTTCTACTATCATGGTAAAATATGGTAAAATATGTTGAAAAAATTTACAAATCTAACTACCATACAATACCAAATGGTAAAATGTGGTAAAACATGGTAAAATATGTTGAAGAAAATTACAAATCTAACTACCATATAATACCACATGGTATAACGTGGTAAAACATGCTACATAAATTTACAAATCTAATTACCATACCATACCATACCATACCATATGGTATAACATGCTAAAATAAAATTACAAATCAAACTACCACCACATGGTATAACTTGGTAAACCACGCTACATAAAATTATAAATCTAACTAGCATACAATACCACCATAGTAGAACATGGTAAATCGAAGGACCACAAATTAATTATAATTACCATATAATACGAAATGGTATGAGAAGGTAAAACCATATAAATCTAATTACAACCCTTTACGACCATAGTAAAAACATGATATTCATAAAAATATATTTCGTTACCACACATTACCATATGGTATGGACACATTACCATATGGTATAGTGTGGTAATCTATATATATATATATATGTATATATACAATTACTCTTTCTTCACTTTCTTCTCTCCCTTTATTGTCTTCTAACTTTTTTTTCTCGGAACTGGTGTCGATTACCACCCACTACCACCATGATAAACCTCGTTACTATAAAAATACATTTAGTTAGCACACATTACCATATGATATAATGTGGTAATATCAATATATATTCTCAAAGAAGGGGGAAAACCGAAGGAGGAAGAGAAAAAAAAACTCGTCTTCTGTCTCCTCTCCTTTACTCCTCCGCAATCAAGAACACCAAATGCAAAAAGAAAGAAAAAAGAGGAGGAAGATCGGAATTGAAAATTCACAAACAAATACTAAAACACAAAAGATGCAAACTCGACTCACCTAGACCTGTCCCCTCTTTGACAATATGGAGCGTCATCTATTTTGAGGCCGAGAAAGAAAAAACAGAAGGAAGGAGCAGCTTGAGAGAAGAAGGATTTGGAGCGTCACCAAATTTGAGGTGGGAGGCTGCAATTTTTCTTTGTCGATTGTTGGAGAGAAAAAATGAAGAACAAGAGAAGAAATGAGATTTATATATGGAAAAAGGAGTTTGGAAGAGAGAAAGGAAGAAAGAAAGAGAGGAAGAGAGAAGTCTGTTTTTCTCTTTCCTCCGTTAAAAGACAGCATATAAATGCTGGAAAAAAGCAAATTTCAAAAATTAGACAAAAATGCCCCTCCACACTCCGCGTGCAACCCAGCCATATGATGATTTTGCCCCTAGATCTATGGTCCTGGTTTAGTTATTGACATATCAATAACCATTGGTTACTTACTCTATCCTAGACCCTTGTTGACCATTATAGTTGATAACGTATTTTATATGTGTTGTTTGTCCCGTTTAAATGTTTAGGGTTTATGCATTACACTTGTAATAATGTCCACTTAAGTTGTTAATATTGATCCCAAAAAAATGTTATAAATTGTGAGTTTGTAACCCAGACCAAAAGAATGAGACAAACAAAAAGAATGATATTCTTATCCACAATAGTCATTGATAAACGAGGCAAATGAAGATGATGATAAACTCATGTACAAGACACTTATAATACAACAACATCATACTG
Source organism: Linum trigynum (assembly GCA_964030455.1). NCBI lineage: Eukaryota > Viridiplantae > Streptophyta > Magnoliopsida > Malpighiales > Linaceae > Linum > Linum trigynum. The sequence goes on from OZ034819.1 coordinate 6,364,371, forward strand.
ATTTTCTTTTGAAATACAAAATGAAACAAATACATAATGTTTTATGCATAAAGGCCTACATTCTCTAGCAAGAGCAAACTACCAACAGATCTTCGAATTCATAACATGCAACAAATGCAATGAGAATTTATTTCAAAGTGGATTTTTCCGACCTCCATCATTTACTCTGAGGGGTCGTTTGGATAAGGGAAATTGGGCAGGGATTTGGCCCAATTCCTGGCCCGTCCAGGAATTTAACACATTATTTTGTTTGGATAGCTCTAAAAATAGTCAGGATTTGGGCCACAGAGAATTTTAAATCCGGCCCAATCGAGAATTGGAAATAGCTACCAACCGCCAAGTATTTTAAATTCCGGCCTTAGTTTTTCAGTTTCTTCCCAGCGTGTCCCTACTATTTTTTGGTTATACCTATTATACCCGTAAACACAATTTTACGTACAGAACTCTCATTCTTCATCATTCGCGAGAAACGTCTCCCCTAACCTACCGTCGTCGCGATAGAAAGAAGTTGGCGATCTCGGCCAGAGGAGGACGCTCGGCGGCGACGGAAGCGAGGGAGAGCGAGCTTCTTCAACAAACCCGTTTGCAGCAACAAGATACCAGGTTCGTCACCTTATCCTTATGGAATCGGGTTGCGATTTCTAGGATTTGCCCATTGTGTTGTCGAGGGGTTAGGGAGGGAATTGTCGGTGAGCTTTTATGGGTTCTTACCAATCTTGTATGCTTCTTCTGTTTGCTTTTTTATTTATGAATCACCGCATGGCAGTACTAAATCCAATTGCTACAATTCTTCATTTTCCTCTATTGGTCCTTCATGTATGTTGAACCTGCTCATAGTGCATTGATTCCTTCCATGTGAGTCTTTGGATAGGATGCTTGATAGCTCTTTGTTTAAACTATTTAAAGATGTCCACCCACAACATTATTTCGATTGAATCTTTAGATACGATAATATAATGAATTAGGGACAATGTCTATGATTGCAAGAATGGTTTCTAGTAACTTAGGAGTCTATGTACTTACTTTAGTACAAACTCGTTCGATATGATGATTTGGGGGTTTAGTTAGGAGGAGTTTCTCATGGCTCGTTTGTGTCAAGTACTGGGATTGACATGATTGATCTGTGTTGAACTTGGGTGGAAATGGAACCACTGTAAAATCAAGAGGTATGCCCGAAGCTATGTTTTAGTGTCGGTTGTTGTAGGGTACTTCTTATCCTTTTGGTTTTTGTTATTTTGTTTGTTCAACCGCTATGAACGAGGATTGGGATAATGGATTTTTGGTTCTTTTAAGCTCGGTAAGGTTGACCATTCTGGCTACCTGAATGATACATATGCAAACTACAACCCTCAAAAACTTAAAAGTACCTTCACTAAGTACTTAACTGCTGATGGGTTTTTGTTTGTGTTGGGTACCAAATACTCGGCTGGGCTCTAGAGGGATATGGATCCTTAATGGTTGGGGAAGTGGGTCCAAAACTAAAAACGTGTTTGTAATTTGTAAATGTGAATAAATGGTGTTAACTTTCCTTACTTGTTTGAAACTAAAACATGGAACAAGATGGTTAGAAGAATGGAGAGAGGAAGGAAATTAGCTGCAAATTATGTTAAATCTCCTCATAAACCTGGTTTAGTTGTAAACTAGTTTGCACCTCCTTTTCTTTCCAAATTTAAAATGATACAGATGCTTTTCTAGATTCGTATTGAAATTTGCAGCCGCAATGATTTTGTATTGTGGATGGTCACATAAAGCAATAAATCCAACTACTTCTGCCAGAGGTAGCAGCTGCTCAGTTCTAAGGGAGAGGCGTTAGTGGACTTGTGGGCTAGGGTTGTTCTTGTCTCAACTACTGTCATAACATAACAGGGTCATTTGGTTCGAGAAATGTTAAAGGTTAAAAATGAATTGAGTATAAAGGATACAAAGACTGTGTCTGTGTGGATGGTAAGAGTAAATAGATAGATAGCTGCTGCCTTTGTAATCTTCCATCATCTACTACTACTGTTGTTGCTGACATTGTAATAGATACACCATTTATACATTTGACCATCATGGGATGATACATTATCTTAGGTCTAGTTATGCATTATCTTTTATATCAAACCACCTTGTTGTCTTGCAGGATGGGGAGAAAGAGGCATGCAGGTGGAGATAAGGATGGAGCAACCTCCAAAAGTACTCATTTTGGCCTGAGAAGCTTGACAAGCCTTTGGTTGAATGCATTTTGGAGCTGGTGGAGAAGGGGCTCATTGTGGATGGCAATTGCAAAAATGGCGGATATGCAGCACTCGAAAAGATGTTGGAACAGAAGGTATCAGGCTATGGCGTTAGGGGAAGACCCCATATTGAAGGACAGATTAAGAAGTTGAAGAAAAACTGACAGGCTGTCACATTCATGAGGAATCAAAGTGGATGGGGGATGGATGAGGTAAACAAGTGTGTCACATGACCTGATGGGAAATGGGATGATTTTGAACAAGTACGTATGCATATATTTATGGTGTGCTGTCTTTTGTAGCATTATACTAGGCTGCTTATATGTTGTGCAGTCCTCCAAGTATGTATGCATGTATTTATGGTGTGCTGTCTTTTGTAGATGTATCCGACTTGTCGAGGTCTGAACAAGAAGTCATTCCCTGTGTATGATGACTTGACTCCAGTATTTGCCAAAGGACAGAAGAAGAAGAAGAAGAAGAAGAAGAAGAAGAAGAAGAAGAGTGCACAATGAGGCTGCTTGGATGAAATGTACGCTGGATGTTGTTTGAGAACTCAGACAAGTTTTTTTTTGTTTTATTAATGCTAGTTTACTTATGTTGAACAACGAAGTCCATGATTAGTTATCTATATAGGATCAAGTATTATGTAGGATTATGTATGTTGTTTCGTGGGTAATAAATAAATTGTGGCAGCGAATACAGTGAAGGGTATAGCTGTAAATTCCACAAAAGCTTTCAGAATTAAATTCCCTAATTAATAAATCCCTATTCATAAACAAACAACATATTTAACACAAAACCTGGGTTTAAAATACTAGGTATTTTAATTGAGTGATTGTGAACCAAACCTCTACTTAACTAAATTCTTAATCCAAACGACCTCTGAATGTATTTTCAAATCAAACCAAGTTATTTCAATAATACTTTACAAATAAATTAAAAAAAATCTCAATCGAGACTCCAATAAAAAAATGGAATTAAATTCATCGGAGAAAAATGACATTAAGAATGTAGTATGGTCTGGTTCTTGGGTCCCGAATTGACATATGAACCAGACCGAAGCGTACCGAATGTATTGTTGATTTGGTTCTTGATTGTAAGATGTTTTTCACTATTAAACTGCGATATATTCGATCCCCTGAATTAGATCTGATTCGTACAGTACCGCGTTGCACAGCTAGAGTGATACAAAGCTAGCATTTTTTTCTTGGTGGAATGCTAGCATAACTTTCAATAGTTGTCTGTTGATTACAAGGCCAAATTGCTACATCTACGTCATGGTCCATGAAACCGTACCGGAGACCGTACCGAGAAAGTCAGCGGTAGGATATTTTATGGTAAAATCGTGGTTTAACCGTAGTTCAACCGTTATACCGGTAAATACCGCCTATCGATTTAGCCTCCAATACTGGTATTTCGTGGTTTAATCGCCGGTACGGTACGGTTTCATGGACACTGATATACGTGTCTTTTATTGTGAAACCGGAAATTAAAGTAATAAATAATAATCCCAGAGCTGCGAATACCACACGATTTGGTAGACTAGTCTTGGCCGCTTCGATCTGCGTTGATCTCGTCAAGAATCACAACCAGAGAGATGATGAAGGCGTAATCCACATTTGGGTAGATTGTGACCCTGAAATCGTCCGTGTCAAACAGGAAAGTCGCCATGCTGTGTCCTCTGTACATCTGCCCACACGACACAATTAAACACCACCTCCACAATTAATTAATGTCAGTTCGTCATTGATTAATTCACAAATTCGAGATCTGGGAAACTGAATTAAGTACCTGGGCAATGATCTTGTTGGTGTTCCCGAGATAAATGACGCAGGAACTCTCGGAGAAGCTGCCTTTGATCTTGAAATCGGGGACCTCTTCCTTGTCATTCCCGGCTAAGAACACGTCCAATTCGGTCCTCATCTGCAGCAACGACGACTTCCTCACCGTGAACAGCAAATCCTTGGAGTCCTTGCTGTCTCCCCGGTACGCCAGCCATCTCCTGTGAGCAGTCATCAGCTGCGACAAAAAAAACAGGGCACGAACAGAGATAATAATGATCAGTACGTAGATAGATAGAGATACAAGATCGATTGGTAACACAGTGACGGATACCGACCTTCTGCTGCAACGAGACGAGGACGGTGCCGGCGGCGTCGAGCAACTTGCGGCGGTCGTGGAGGCTCATCAGCTTGCTTTTGATCCGGAAGATGATTGTCCCGTTGACGTCCTTGACGGTGAAATCGTTTTCTCCCAAGGTCATCATCTTTGTGGCGACTGTGAGATCCACTGGGTACTGGGCCAGGAAGTAGGGGCTGATTACAACCGCCGGGTGCTCCAGCGGGAGGTACACCGTCATCGCCGGGATCGGGTTGGCGGGTTGACCGGCGCCGGACATGATGTTGACAACGATTGACTGTTGGGGAAGAGGGTGTATAACTGTATAAGTGAAATGAGAATAAGAAAACAGAGGGATCGGTGATGGCTGGGAAGGAGGATGGTGTGAGGGAATGAGGCAAATGTAGGAACTATATATATACATTGCTAAACGGTTCTGTTGTGCACGGTTCTTTTTTCAGGATCTACTTTATTTTTTGACATAACATCAACACAACCCTAACATGTTTGGAGATTGGATATCAAGAGCATATTTAGATCAATAACATATTTGGTAAAAAAATGACATATTTGGTAAATGTGCACCTTAAAAAATAAACATGATTTAGATCAATGAAATGATAGAAAATTGGATATCAAGAGCATGCGATTAAAGTGTAGCTGCAGTACTATACTACAAATTTGTACATCTATAATTGTGTGTTAACTTTTAATTTTTTAATAATTATATGAAAAATGTTAGTTATAGAGACACTTCGTCTCCACTTTACAATACCATATCATATTAATTCAATTGCCATAGATCCAAAGAAAATAGCAATTGATTGGAGATTGGAGATGAGGATGATCGTAAACCCAATCTATATAGGTATGGTGAAGGAATTACGAATAAAGCCTGAGTGAAGTCAAAATGCATATTTATGTGGAAAGGTGGTAACCTCATTTGTGGACCAACAATGAAACAGAAGCAAAATGCATAGAATGATATAATTTTAACGTATTTACGAATGACAGAGACTTGAGCGGAGCCGGCATAAAAATGTATGAAAAAGGAGCTACATTTGTGGGAGAAAAAAAGGTGGAAAAGAAAATTGAATTTTGCGGACAATGCTGCCTTGAGTAAAGTCAAAATGCGAAAAGGTAACTGAATCGCACTTCTATTTTTTTCGAAAGACAAATGGTAATTGTTGTGAAACTCGTGTGCAACACTTTAAGTGCATAACTTAGAACTAAATACAAATTCATAACCAATCTCACATGAATTTAAAGGACTATATCTTATTCGTTTGAAATCGGGTTTCATATTTTTGCATAAAAAGATCAAATAAATATACTAAAAATGACATTTATTATTATATATTAAAAGAAGAATTTATGTTTATTTTAGTAATTTTTATGGTGTAGGAATTATCCATGTATCATGATGGCACATGGTTGAACTATGAAGGTGTATTTTAGTAATTTTACGGTGTGCGAACATGTTATCTAAATCCGTGATTGTAATAATGTTTTGCTTAGCAATTTGACATTTTCGCTTTATAATATTATTGAGTAGTAACAACGACTAATGCAATACGCACACACACAAAAAACTGTTATTTTTTAGTATATAACTAATGAGTGTACCATTACACATATTTATACTAGTACAGACAAAATGTTACATTGTTGGTATGATAAAATACAAAAGAGAGTTGTCTTTTGATTTCTCATATTTTTAGCATGAAAAATCAAGTAAATATACTCTACAAAGTGACATTTACTGTGATGTGGTTTCGAAAAAAAGTACGTACATGTCATATATCATGGTGGAGTGAAAATCGAAAAATAAACATAATTATATTTTTCCCTTTGTAGATCATAGTTAATTCATTTTTCTATACAAAATGATTGAAATCCTGCTGCAATTAAAGAAGATATAATCTCATTGATATAGGTAGGTTATTAAATATTATTTGAATTTCAATCATGAGATCTATCCAATCTTAAAATTTGGTTATTAAGCCGATGTAATTTTTAGGCTATGCATATCTACTTGGCCTAAGGTTTTCTATCTTGCCCATAGTACAAAGAAATGAATTTTGTCCAAAAATAAAATGGCATTAGATAAAAAAATAAAGACATTGTTTTAATAAGTTTGTATGAAAGTTGGGAAAATTACTTATGTATTGAATGAGTTGCAAGAAAATAAATAATCATACTGTCTTTAATAAGATTTGGATTTTCATTAATTTTGTTGATACATATATAACTCAATTTTCCTGTGATTTTCTTTTAAAATTTGCTCTTTTGTGTATCATGGTGGCACATGATTGGATTATGTAAGTATATTTTAGTAACTTTATGGTGCAGGAACATGTCACATAAATATATAAATGTGATAATGTATTTCACTTAGTAAGTTAGCATTTTCACTTCATAATATTATCAACAACTAATGCAGTAAATACACAAACTTATTTTTTAATATATAACTATATGCGTGTATTAGTACAGATTATTTGTAGTAGTACAGATAAAATGTTACATTGTTGGTGTAATAGAATACTAAAGAGAGTCATCCTTTGACATGATATAAAAATAAAATAAGTGTTTGGATTTGGATAATAATAGAATTTCGGCATTTATGATTTTTTGAAATATTTGTACTTATTTATCGAACATATTATGAAGAAAACTTAAACGAAAGTTTATTTTATATATCAATAATTTTCTATGATTGGTAGAAAATACAAGAGTCCTTTTTTAGCTTTAATTTATGTAAAATTTAGGGTCAATATTTTCATTATTGGGTCGAAAGTCAACTGATAAATCAAGAAGATCACAGTGAGAGGTCGGGTGTCAAACCTGTTTATGACATGAGTATTAATTTTGTTATGGTGATAGCATCAAATAGAATTTGTCACATTGGTTAAACACTCTAAATAATATCAATTTGAATCTCACAGGTTGCAAGTTCAGTCTTATGATGATTATATATCTCATAAATATTTTTATGTTAGTGGAATATAAAGTTTATGGAAAAATAAAAATGATAAAGATTGAAATGAAAAATTATGGAGCTTTATGATTCCTAACGGGACAATAGATTGCTATAAAACAACCATATCATAAGTTATATATTTATCTTCCCCGGTGGGATGAACATCTTTCGCTTCCGCCGAGGCGAGAGACTAGAATAATTTCAGCCGACTCCTCCTCAAAACGAATGATCTCTGCGAACATGCATTCTTCCAAAACTCCAAACCACTTAACAGTCGGAAAAAGGGCCGTGCCGAATACGAAGAAGTAGAACCGGCAATCATTTTATTACTCTGTCCGGCGAACCAAAAGTTTGAACGCGCACGTACACCAAGCGAAGCAAACTCAACACACAAAGGAGCTAGCTAGCTAGAAAAAGAAGACCAGGAAATAGCTAGAAAGAAAAGAGAGATGATGATGATGACAAGATATCATATAATGAAGGGCCGTGGCCTGGATACTGTTGCAGCCGCTGTTGCTGTGCTAGTACTCGCAGCAGCGAGTCCGATAGCGATTCGCAGCGAAACGGATGATTACAGATGTGGACCGTGCTATGGCTGCGAATCTTGTAATGGAGCGCGCTGTTGCTGCAATTAGACCTGGCAAACGAGGACTCGAGTCGAAACCGCCCAAAAAATAGAAAATGGGTTGAATTTTTTATAATCTGAAACTCGAATGACCCGAACCCAATTAACCCGTAATTTTTGGGTCGGGTTGGGTTGGTTTGTAGGTGGACCCGCTAGGCCCATTACATTGAATATGTCACTCTCAAAATTATAAAATCACTCATACATTGGTGAGATGTTTAAAAAAATTCATATATATGGATTTGAAAGAGAAGTTTAGAGTGTAATGATAATCAAGCATCATTTGTTCATTGTAGTAGTATTACTTTCGTCATTGTTTTTTGATGATATGTGCAATTCGTGTTTCTTTTTATTAGCATGGAAAGAGTTGAGCATTTGCTAATTGACATGTGCCAGGCAAACTATTGTCACACATACCTGAAACCCGATGGATTGGGACAATATTTGACCCAAAAACAACAATCCAACATGACCCGACCCGTGAAAACCCGTAACCCGAGATCCTCAGGTATAGCAACAAACATGGATACTGCGGGGATGGTTACAAATACTGTGGAGATGATGTATGTATAATGAACTGCCACTATCAAACTCCAGCTTGTGAGCCTGATGATGACGATGTTTACTGTGATTACAGCACTGATAATTATCACAGAGACGGATCATGGGAATCGAAAGCAGCTAGTAGTGCGGCGAGATCATCAGTCGCAACAGCATGCACCAGTAGTAGTGCTACCTTGGCTGCCAATCAGTGCAGTCAAAATCGCGCTTTAAAGCGTAAAAGCGTACGATTTTACGTTTCTAGGGTAGGAAAATGTTTCAAATCACTAATAAAATCATTTTCACTCAAAATCGGTCAAAAGCGTAAGTAGAATCGTTAAAATCGGTGAAAACGTATAAAAACGCGTTTTCAGACCCTTTTTTTACGATTCCAAGCATTCGACAAAAAATGCCGGCACTCAATCAAAACGACGCAATTTTGGTATTTCGGATTCAAAAAAAAAGGAAGGGTGGCTATCGGGTTGGCTTCCAATCCATTCCCCTGCAACCCTAATTCTCTCCAGCAGCCACCCACTCTCCAGCAACAATCCCCCGTTGCCGCCGCGAGGCAGGCCGGCCTTCCAGCGAAGTATCAGGCGCCGCCGCCGCATTCCACCGTAGCTCCAGAACCTATCGCACGCCAACTCCAACGCCTGTCGCCCGTCGCAGTTGCACACTCGCCCTTTTTCGTCGCAATCGAGCAATCAAGCCCTCGTTTCCAGTAAGTCAACTTATCCCCTGCATCCATATATGTCAACTTGTATCCATACTTGTCCCCTTTCTTTCTTCTTTTGCTTATGCGCCTGGCATCAGTGAAGGACTCATTGCTCATTGTTCTTCATATTGGCTAATTAATATGAGAGCCTATGACAGCACCAATGCTCATATCAGAATCGCCCGATTGAACCAAGCAACCATGGAGATCATAATGTTCAATAGACTATGGTTAATCCAACCACGAATCTGGACCCCAAATTAGACCCTCAGAATCCAATTCCCTAACACAACCCCTGAACCCAACTCAAGCAGCAGGGTGCCATTTCCAGGATTCCCAATTTCCAGAGCAAAACTCTAGATAGTAGTGCAGGAATCTGCGCATGTTGGCCACATAAGGATTTGGACTTATTAAAATCATATATCATTATGTAAACTTAAACCAGCTTGTGAGAATTTGGATTCTTAACTCGTTTGTGGGTTACGATTTATGTTTATGACCTTATTGTTAAGATGTTATGAGTTTGTTCTAATTTAGACATGAATTGCATGTATTTTTTCATTTATCTAAACTCTGTAAACTCATATTTTACATAGTTTATACCATACTTAACATTATTTTAACTATTATACAGGATGCATAAAAAACTTACGCTTTTACGCTTTGATTCACCGCTTTTCGATTTTACCCCTTTTCCGCTTTTAGGTAGAATCGCGCTTTTAACTGCATTGCTGCCAATATCTCGATGGATGGGCGAGTGATCACTGTGGAACAAGGTCAGAGTAGTCCTCCATTTTGCAAAAACCATGGAGGAGGTCGTCAATCCAACAACGTCACTAGTTGTTGATGTGACTTGAATCGGACTATCAGCCGCTACTACTGGTCTGTAACCGTTTCCTTTGCCAGATTGGATTAGGTTTAGACCCACATTGAGAAGTACTATAAATACTTCTCATACTCCTCTGTAATCTGTAATCTCCTCGATATAGTGAAACTGGCTCTCTCTCGCCCGTGGACTAGCTAACACACATCGTGTTAGTGAACCACGTAAATCGTGTGTCTGTGTTTTTCGATTCTCGCTTTTGTATTCTTGCTTTATCGATTTCGTAAATTTCCCGATCCGTAGCAGCGCGTTTATAACAAATGGTATCGGAGCCGCGGCTGGAAATCAGGCTAGGGTTTTCGATTCAGAAGAATGACGTCGTTGAACATGAAGATCAAAAAGTTCACGGGGAAGAACAGCTTCGCTATATGGCAGATCAAGATGCATGCTTTATTAAAACAGCAAGGGTTGTGGGGCCCACTGTCTGCGAAACAGAAGAAGGCAGCGGTCGATGACGATGAGTGGAATACCCTGGAGGAGAAGGCCCACTCGACCATCATGCTATCGTTCTCTGATGACGTCATCATTGAAGTCGCTGCTGAGAAGACTGCCGCGGGCTTGTGGTTAAAGTTGGAGACTCTGTATATGACGAAGTCCTTAACCAACAAGCTGCATCTCAAGTAATGGTTGTTCAACTTGAGGATGCAAGAAGGTACGCCTTTGAGGGAACATCTCGAACAACTTAACTCTATTTTGTTGGATCTGCGTAATATAGATGTTCAAGTTGATGACGAGGATGCTGTCCTAATCCTACTGGTTTCTTTGCTGAGTTCATATGAGAATTTCGTTGATTATTTTATTGCTGGTAAAGAAAGCGTGTCGTTGGAGGATGTCAGGTCTGCTCTTCATACGAGAGAGATCAGGCATAAGGCGTCTGGATCTGGTACAGGTGGAAAGGGAAAGAAGAAATATGGTAAAGAAAATTCGAACAAGAATTCCAATGGTCCCGGTCCACAGCCAGGTGATGCTTGTCACAACTGTAAGGAAGTGGGGCAATGGAAGTACAATTGTCCCAAGAGAAAAGGGCAACAGAAGAAACAAGGTTCAGTTGTCGTGGCAGAAGTGGACAACAGTTTTGAAGACGATCTCGCCTTGGCTGTAGATGAGAAGGCACATCGTGGGGATGTGTGATTTCTGGATACTGCAGCCTCATACCATATGTCTCCGAACAGGGATTGCTTCACAACCTACGAGCAGATAGATGGTGGTACTGTGATCATGGCAAACAGAGCTGTCTGCAAGGTTGTTGGAATCGGGTCCATAAAGGTTCGGGCACATGATGGTTCGTTCTGTACCGTGAATGATGTCAGGCATGTTGCACGAATGACTAAGAACCTGATCTCCTTCAATCTACTCGACAGCAAGGGTTTCACCTTCAAAGGAAAAGGTGGAGTTGTGTATGTCCGCAAAGGTTCAAGGAAGGTGTTGAAGGGCGTGAAGCGTGGGACCTTGTATGCATTACAAGGGTCTGTGTTGTCTGGTTCTGCTGCAGTTGCATCGTTTCAGGTTCATCAGGAAGATATGACCACTCTCTGGCACATGAGACTGGGGCATATGAGTGAATAGGGGATGCAAGTTCTATCGAAGAGGGATCTTCTTTGCGGGCACAAGGTGCAGGATTTGGAATTCTGTGAGCATTATGTGTTTGGGAAGCTACATCGCAGCAAGTTTCCCAAGAAGGGTATCCACCGGACAAAGGGGATACTGGGTTTACCTCCACTCCGACTGTTGGGGTACTTCACGAGTTGAATCCATTGGAGGCAGCAAGTATTTTCTGTCTATTATTGATGATTATTCGAGGAAAGTGAGGCTTTCACGAAGTTCAAGCAGTGGAAGACATTGGTGGAGAATCAGACCGGTAAGAAGATCAAGAAGCTATGAACGGACAATGGTCTGGAGTTCTGTAATTCTGAGTTCAACGAATTCTGCAAGGATGAAGGGATTGCTCGTCATCGGACCATGAGAGATACACCCCAGCAAAATGGCGTTGCAGAAAGGATGAACCAGACATTGTTGGAGAGAGCACGGTGCATGCTCTCTAATGCTGGACTAGAAAGAAGATTCTGGGCAGAAGCAGTGAACATGGCGTGCTTCCTGATCAACTGTGAACCTCACACAGGTATCGAGTTGAAGACTCCTTATGAGGTGTGGTATGGTAAGTCTGTTGATTACTCTTCGCTGAAAGTTTTGGGTTCCTGTTTATTATCATGTGGATGAGGGTAAACTGAACCCAAGGGCAAAGAATGGTGTATTTGTGGTTTACGGAGATGGAGTTTAGGATTTCGAGTCTGCTCACCTTCTGAGCATCGGGCTATACTCAGCAGAAATGTGATATTTGATGAGAAGTCTATGTTTAATCCCATGTTGAAGGTTACTGTTGTTGAAGATAGCATGAATGTTGATAAGCAGGTGGAGCTGCAAACTCTCAATGAGAGTTAGTTTGAGCACCAAGGTGGAGAAGATCAACATGAGGATGTTTCTACAGAGCCAGAAACTTCAAAGTCCAGTGCAGGAGCTCAATAGTCTATAGCTTCCAGTAGAACAAAGAGAGCGACTGCAGGAGTACCTCCAGAGAGGTATGGTTTCGAGGATATGGTGGCGTATTCATTTCAGGTTGCTGAAGAAGTGGATGCAGGTGAGCCACACTCCTATAGAGAAGCCATTTCAGGTGGCGAAGCTGATCAGTGGCTTGCCACAATGGGAGATGAAATGGAATCCCATGACAGGAATCACTTCTAAAGAAGAAGGAAGGAATCACTTCTAAAGAGGGCATGAAATTTAAAGCTCGGGTGGTTGCACGAGGCTTCTCGCAGAGGGAAGGAGTTGACTACAACGAGATTTTCTCACCAGTGGTCAGACATACTTCGATCAGAGTGCTACTAGCAATAGTGGAACATTATGAGTTGGAGCTCGAGCAGCTAGACGTGAAGACAGCTTTCCTACATGGAGAGTTGGAGGAAGAAATTTACATGACTCAGCCAGAAGGATTCCAGGTTCCGGGAAAAGAAGACTATGTTTGTAAGCTGAAGAAGTCCTTGTATGGACTTAAGCAGTCTCCGAGGCAGTGGTAAAAGAGATTTGACAGTTACATGCTTGAGCTGGGCTACAACAGAAGTCCATATGATTGTTGTGTGTATCACAACAAGGTGGAGGATGGTTCGATGATCTATCTTGTTCTGTATGTGGATGATATGCTCATAGCTGCGAGGTCGAAGTCTGATATCCAGAAGTTAAAGGGGCTTCTCAGTGCTAAGTTTGAGATGAAGGATTTGGGAGTTGCTCAGAAGATCTTGGGTATGCAGATTTACAGGGACATGTCGAAGAAGAAGCTTTTCTTGTCACAGAAGAGCTACATCCAGAAGATACTGTCGAGGTTTGGCATGTCTTCAACAAAGCCCTTAAATACTCCTAGTGCTTCAAATGTTCATCTATCCTCAGCTTATGCACCGCAGTCAGAGGCTGAGAAGGAGTACATGTCGAGAGTCCCATATGCTAGTGCAGTAGGTAGCTTGATGTACGCTATGGTATGCACTAGACCCGATCTTGCACATGTTGTTAGTGTTGTCAGCAGGTTTATGATACAACCTGGGAAGGAGCATTGGCAGGCTGTGAAGAGGATCTTCCGGTACCTTAAGGGTACACCTGATGTGGGGATTAGCTTCGGAAGTGATACAAAGTTCTTGGTGTCTGGGTATTCTGACTCGGACTATGCTGGAGATGTTGACACGACAAGATCGATGACCAGTTATGTATTCACTCTTGGGAGTTCTGTAGTGAGCTGGAAGGCAATTTTGCAGTCGGCGGTGACATTGTCTACTACTGAGGCAGAGTATATGGCGTCGATAGAAGCTGCTAAGGTGGGAATATGGTTGAAGGGACTAGTTGGTGATCTTGGTCTACATCATGATCAGGCAGTGGTGTATTGCGACAGTTTGAGTGCAATATGCTTGGCCAAGGATCAAGTCCACCAGGAGAGGACTAAGCACATCGACGTGAGGTATCATTTCTTGAGGACAGAGAAGAGGATTAAGGTGAAGAAGGTTGGCACCGCGTATAATCCTGCTGATATGTTCACGAAGCCGGTTCCACATGGCAAGTTCCAACACTGCTTGGACTTGCTGAATGTCTTGAGTGGGTGACTCCGCCCTGTGGGGCATTGATGGCGGGAGAGAGAGAGAGAGAGAGAGAGAGAGAGAGAGAGAGAGAGAGAGAGAGAGAGAGAGAAGGAGCAGAGTACATCAGAGATGTCAGAGGAAAAGGATTCAAGTCAAGGTGGAGATTTGTTGATGTGAATCGGACTATCAGCCGCTACGACTGGTAGTCGGGGTCTCTCTTTCGTACTATAAATACTTCTCATACTCCTCTGCAATCTGTAATCTCCTCAATATAGTGAAACTGGCTCTCTCTCGCCCGTGGACTAGCTAACACACATCGTGTTAGTGAACCACGTAAATCGTGTGTCTGTGTTTTTCGATTCTCGCTTTTGTATTCTTACTTTATCGATTCCGGCGATTTCCTGATCCGTAGCAGCGCGTTTATAACACTAGTTATCGTGAAGCTTGTGGCCACTGCGGAAGGTAAACGTAATTTTACTCTTTCTAGCTAGGCTTTTGTTTTACTTATCAATTTGGGTTTTGATTTTTGGTCAAAAAAATGTGGTGATTCATCGAATAGGTGACGAACCGAAAAACTGGAAAGCAAATCATGGTGAGACTTCCGGCTATAGCGAGGAGTGCAGCAACAACCAACTTTTTGACTTGGGCAAAAGAGTCCTCCAAGGACTTTACACTGACGGAGAAGGACGAGGTGGTCGGGTTTATCTTGTTGTTGATTATCAAGCTGTGCAATGTGACGATGAAAATTAAACACACTATTTAAAACCATAACCATCCAGCTCCTACTCAACGACTCTGAATTGTGCTCAATTAGCATTGGGCCCGACCCGTTGGCCCGTGCTTCTTGAAATTTGAAGAACAGAGAATGAGATAGTTAAAAAAGCATCATTTGAAAATAATGGTTCAGGCAAACCCAAAATTTTAGCTTATCAGATTGTATTTCAAGGTTTAAACACTCAAATTGCAGTTTTACAAGAGCACTATCAATTATCAAATAGCTAATAAAATATGCGTTGAAATGACTGAAGTATAACAAAATCCAATATTGGAAATTGTAATCAAATAAATAATCGGGTAGGAGGGCATTAAGCACAGGTGCACAACGCTAACAATTAGAAACATATTCCATAAAAACAAAAAAAACATATTCCATACCAGTATCTGTATAACCGCCAAGACCCAAAACCCAACTATCATACCCATCATCAAAGCAATACCATACAAAAAGGACCTCATTGTCACTTCGTTTCTCTCCTTTCAGTCAAGTCACTTCGTACCTTTTCTTACTCCTCAATATAGTCTATGAGAACGTTTTTCTGCCCAACTCTCATGGCTTTAGAAGGGGGCGGGCCCCTAAGCTAGCTCTCGCCTTTCGATGTTAAAAAGGAGTAGTGTGATGGCTCTTTTTCCTCTGGCGTTTCGTAGTGTTCCTTTATTCTCTTTATCCGGCTTACGTTGTAGTCTAGATTGTTGATTTCATTACCGGGCTATAATAAAATCTTGAAGATTATCAGAGGAGGGATGTAACCAAGGATTGAAATACCGTATCGTACTGATTGTTCGATCAAAAATATCTTCTACCGGAGGCTAAATCGATAGGCGTTATTTAGCGGTTGAACCACGATCAAACCACGATTTTAACATAAAATACCCTACTGCTGACTTTTCCGATACAACCTCCGAAACGGTATTTTAACTGAATGGCTAAATGTCGGGATTTTTCCAGAAATAGCACTTTTTAAAAAAAAAAAATTCCAAAAATAGCACCCAACTCCGAAAAATTCCAAAAATAGCACCCTTTCTGAAAAACCGCTCCGTACCAGTGCGGTTTAAGCGAAAACCGCCACCCAGGGGCGCGTTTTTCGATGAAAACTGCACCCCCAGGGGGCGGTTTTGCAGATCGCACCCCCAGGGTGCAATTTTTTTTTTTTTTTTTTTTGAAAAATCCTAATCTAGGTGGAAACTTCAAACGGACGTATCTTTGTGTTCGGGTATCCAATCGTCGCAATTTTTTTTTTGATTCCCCATAACTTTTTGAGATCTTGCAAGCCAAAGGGGGTTTGGTCCCGCCTTCATCCCAAAAAATGTCGTTTGCTACCCCGAACGAGCTTTTTTCCGATTTCGTCAAACTTTGGACAACCATAACTTTGTGCTCCAAAATCCAAACAACATGAATTTTTTTTATTTCGCATAACTTTTTAAGGACTACAACTTTTATCATAGACACAATTTCAAAATGTACGTGGATTGCTGAGAAGGGAAGGTAAGCTATTCCCAAAATCCTGTATATCCAAAAATAATTCCTGTTTTGAAAATTCATTCTAGTAAAAATTGTAGTCCTAAAAAAGTTATGCGAAATAAAAAAAAATTCATGTTGTTTGGATTTTGGAGCACAAAGTTATGGTTGTCCAAAGTTTGACGAAATCGGAAAAAAACTCGTTCGGGGTAGCAAACGACATTTTTTGGGATGAAGGCGGGACCAAACCCCCTTTTGCTTGCAAGATCTCAAAAAGTTATGCGGAATCAAAAAAAATTTTGCGACGATTGGATACCCGAACACAAAGATACGTCCGTTTGAAGTTTCCACCTAGGTTAGGATTTTTCAAAAAAAAAAAAAAAAAAGCAGATTGCACCCTGGGGGTGCGATCTGCAACCAAATCGCACCCTGGGGGTGCGATCTGCAACCAAATCGCACCCTGGGGGTGCGATCTGCAACCAAATCGCACCCTGGGGGTGCGATCTGCAAAACCGCCCCCTGGGGGTGCGGTTTTCATCGAAAAACGCGCCCCTGGGTGGCGGTTTTCGCTTAAACCGCACTGGTAGGGAGCGGTTTTTCAGAAAGGGTGCTATTTTTGGAATTTTTTTTTTAAAAAGTGCTATTTCTGGAAAAATCCCCTAAATGTCGCCCTAATTCTACTACTATCGCTCTAACTTAAAAATGGAAATTACCTAATTGTTCAAAAACTAACAAAACAAAAATTACAAATCAAATTCATCCTATAAAAAAAAACACCTAATCCGTCGTCGACGTACTTTCTGCATCCACCCAAATCCCAATCCACCTCTTTTCTCATGCCGTCGTTGTTCTTCCCCAGCATCACTATATGTATGTATATATAGGGGTTATATACTTATGTTTGGGATTGCTATATATAACACTTAAGACAGGTGGAGGGAAATTAAACAAATAAGCAGCGCATCAGTCCATCAAATTCAATAAGGGAGTATTATTCCAAGCGGCGATCATGTTCCGGCAATGGCGGTAGCAGCAGCTTGCCAACGCTCTCGCAATTACATCGAGGATTGATGGAAGATAGAACAATGACGGAGTGGACTAGAGATGAGAATTAAATCAATTAATGAATTGATGAGTGATATCTCGATGGGTCGCAATGACTACGGGAGCCTATGCGCTACTGTAATTGGTGATCGATGCGGTCACGACGCCGGTAGATGAATGGTTGTGGTGGCGGGAGGTAGTGGTGACGGGCCGTCACTGACGGCGGCAAGTAGTTGTAGGGCGGAGAAGGTCAACTGCTAATTATTTTATTGGCTAAATTACAAGTTTGGTCACTCAAATTACATAAATCTTTCACGTTTGCCACCCGAATTACTTTTCTTTCTTATAAGCCACTAACTTTACGATTCGTTTCACCGTTAGTCACCTGCCGTTAGTTCCGTCAGACTCCATTAACACCATTAGTTTTTTGATGACTTGGCAAACGGAATTGCTGATTGGACTGTTAAATTAATGACATGTCAATTTAAAAAAATTAAAAATTAAAAAAAAAGTAATTAGAGTAGAGGGCCCACCTTGCCCTCCCTCGTCTTCTTCCTCTTCCCCATCGTCACGCCGAACCACCGAGGAGCAACTAATCCCGGATTGGAGGTTCCCTTTGAGTAATCGAAGGTTGGGAGAGACTCCGCTCCACCTAGAAAGACAACGTCGTCGACTACTTCAACTTCAATTTCTCCTGGGCGTTGAAGCCCAAAGACCTTGGGTTACTAAACTATGGCGTGACCCATCGGGCCCAGCGCTTCCGCCTCTCTCTGCCCTACCACCACCGCAAACGCAAGTCCGCCGCCGTCTCTTTCGTCCCTAGCCTCATCTTCCTACCCCTGCTCACAGACTTGGATCTCACCGGCCCCTGCCTCGACCGCTCGACCTTGTCGACAATGGCGGCTAGCCTCCTGCGAGATTAGGACCGAGGATCCGTTTGGGGCGTGAACCATTTGGGCGTGTGCGGCGGCAAGGAGCTCCAAGGTGTGGACATTCGATTCCCTCCCAGGAACTGGGAATAAGAGAAGTTCTGGTTATTTGAGTTAGAGATCTCCGCCCCCGAGCTCAAGTGTTCCCTAGATTGCTCTTTTTATTGCAGGGTTGAATTTGGGGAAAAGATCCCTTATAGAAAATGGAGGAAGAGATGGCAGATAGTAGGAAATGGAAAAGAAGGTCCAACAAAGCTGGTGCTGCCGCAACTATGCTTTGTTTGATATGGAGGATTTGTTTGATATGGAGGAGGAGCTACTCCAGTATTGTTCGGCGTGATGATGAGGAAGAGGAAGAAGATGAGGGAGGGGAAGGTGGGCGCTTTCCTCTAATTACTCTTTTTTTTTTTTTAAAATTGACATGTCATTTATTTAACAGTCCAGTCAGCAATTCCGTTTGCCAAGTCATAAAAAAACTAACGGTGTTAACGGAGTCTGACGGAGACTAACGGCAGGTGACTAACGGTGAAACGAATCGTAAAGTTAGTGGCTAATATGAAAGAAAAGTAATTCGGGTGGCAAATGTGAAAAATTTATGTAATCTGAGTGACCAAACTTGTAATTTAGCCTTATTTTATTGTTATAATATATATATTATCTCGTAAAATAAAATTAATATTGAAGGGTAAATCGATAATTTCAACTTTCAAATTAGGGCGATTAGAGAAAATTAGGGCGATAATTAGAAGAAAAAAAACTGGCAGGGTCTAAGCTAGTAAATCCATTAATAATTAGTTTTTTTCCCCCTCATTAGCCGCTTTCTTCCGTATCCCGATTCCCTTTTTCCTTCCATAAAACGGAAAAAGGAGAAAAAGATTTTCCGTTGTCCCTGATTTCTAGCTTCCCGTCTCCCCGTCGCCGTCTTGAAGGTGATCCCCTTCGTCGCCTTCAACCGTCCGGCGACGCCAGTCATCCATTACCGGCGTTTTCGCTGCTTCCTTTTACAGTTTTCGCGCTGCTTCTTCTTTTCTGTCTTCGGTCTCTGAAGAGTTTAAGGTAAATTACATTGTTGCTGCTTCTCCACCTTGTAGTTCACAACTAATTATGAACTTATGATTAAGGATCCCAGAATTAGCGTTTAACGTTCCCGTTTTTCCAAAGAGGGGTTCTTACTTGTGAAGCAAGTGACTGTGGTAGGGCTCAAATTTGATCATAGACAGTAAGTAGCATGGTTTTGAATCTCTACAGGGTTGCTAGCTATTAAGTTTTACTCAAAATTGCTTCGATTTAATCTCAGCAGCGTTGTGGTTTCAATCTCCCCATCAATTTTGGTTTATAGGTTTAAGTGATTCTGCAGTTTTCGAATGTTGATGTCATTCGTTACTTTATGCTGGTTTCAGGTCTTTGATTCCTTCCAGAGGTCGAGAGAAATAAACGGTGGAGAGGTTGGGCATGCAGAATAAGATGGAGGAACCAGCGGAGAAGAAGAAGAAGACGCAGTTCAGGCTGTACAATGCAATGAGTAAAACTGTGGAGGATTTCAAGCCCATTGTTCCAGGCAAAGTCGGCATGTATGTCTGTGGTGTTACTGCCTACGACCTCAGCCACATCGGCCATGCTCGTGCTGCTGTTGTCTTCGATGTTCTATTCAGGTATATTGTAATTTCAACACTAATAGTTTTAGTCTGCGAACTGTTATTTTATTGCTTGCTATGAAATTCTGTAGGTATCTGCAGCACTTGGGTTATGAAGTTACCTACGTGAGGAACTTCACAGATATTGATGACAAGGTCAGATTTTCCATTGAACCAATTGCTTTTCACTTGGTTAGGATCTGTACATTACGAAGAATAATGAGTGGTATCGACAAGATTTTGGGGGTCATTTGCTGATGCTTTTTTGCTGAAGGGGATGTAATTCGAAATTAGTGAGTGTGGCTTTTGTTGATTAGTTAAGCGAGAATGTAACAGGTATAGTAATCCGGAGGTTAAGAAGTAGGAACTATAGAATAGCTTTTGGCTATTCAATCATTTCTTGTTCATTGAAATATAGGGTGGAAGTTAACCTGAGCAGCATTACTCGCATTCACAAGTTACAATGTGATGTTTGAAGTCTCATGCTTTTGGCTATTCAATAAGCAATACACCCAAATGTTTATGACAGAATTTGAGTGTTGTTCACTTCATTTGTTGGATAATGCTTTAGCTGCTACTGCTATTGAAGACTTTTTGTTTCAGATAATTAAACGTGCAAATGATCTTGGTGAAGACCCTTTGTCCTTAAGTAATCGGTTCTGTGAAGAATATATTGATGACATGAATAACCTGGCGTGCCTGCCTCCAACCCATCAGCCACGGGTAACTGAACACATGGAAAACATCAAGAACATGATCACTCAGGTACCTTTACTTAAACTTCTCTCTGTTATCTTCCACTCCTTTATATGTTTGATTACACTTCGTGAAACTCTTGACACATTTTTCTGCAGATTATGGAAAATGGCTCTGCATATGCTGTTGAAGGAGATGTGAACTTTGCAGTTGATAAGTCCCCAAACTACGGTCAGTTATCTGGGAGGAAGTTGGAGGACAACAGAGCTGGTGAACGCATTGCAGTTGACTTGAGAAAGCGCAATCCTGCAGACTTTGCTCTTTGGAAAGCTGCAAAGGAAGGTGAGCCGAGCTGGGACAGCCCATGGGGCCCTGGGAGACCAGGATGGCATATCGAATGCAGTGCCATGAGTGCACATTATCTCTCTTTCAAGTTCGATATCCATGGTGGTGGAAGTGATCTGATCTTCCCACATCACGAGAATGAACTGGCTCAAAGCAGCGCTGCTTCCAGTGACAGCAAAGTCAATTTCTGGGTTCACAATGGCCATGTCACCAATAACCAATTGAAGATGTCCAAATCCTTGGGCAACTTTTTCACCATCCGTCAGGTTACATTTATCCCTCTTGTACTAATTCCTGCTCTTTCTCTCCTTCAATGATAAGATAAAAGACATCAAATTTCTTTGCAGGTTATTGAGAAGTACCATCCATTGCCTGTGAGAATGTTCTTGCTAAGTAATCATTACCGTACGCCCCTAAACTATACCGTTGCCCAGATCGAGCAAGCTTCTGAGACTGCTTGGTTCATTTATCAGGTATTATTATCTTTTGGGGGATCTTCAATTCTGCATGTAAGTGCTTGTAGATGACCTTTTATGGTTCAATTTGTGGTCATTGATGGTAACAGACATTGCAAGACTGTGAGGTTGCTTTGTCACCGTTTCAAGAAAGGTTAGCCAAGGGTGGCAAGAAGCCTGTTCAGATTGCTGGTGAGGCTCAAACATGCATCACTAAGCTGCAAGAAGAGTTCAATGATAAATTGTCCGACGATTTGAACACGTCACAGTTAGTTACTGGGAGGAAGTTCAATGAAGCCTTGAAGTACATGACTCTTAATCTGAAACCCCTAAAGGTAACGTTCTTTGTTCCAGCCATCTCTCTTTTTTATTTACCAGTTTCTTCATCGTTCCATTAACGCACCTGCTCCTCCATTTTGTAAATTGGCAGAAGCAAAAGCAGATGTCACCATTAGTTCCCTCCATTGCTGCAGTTGGTAGAGAAGTTGAGTCGATTCTGAGAATTCTTGGCTTGCTGCCAACTTGCAGTTACGATGAGGTTGGTTTGCCGGAAGATTGATTTCCTTCAATCGTTTTATTGAAATTGAGAAATTTTGGATCTTCTAACCAGCTGAGGTTAACCAACTTACATGGTATACAGGTCTTGCAGCAGCTTAGAGATAGGGCATTGGTTAGGGCAGGGCTAAAGGCAGAAGATGTGGTACGGTTGATTGAGGAAAGAACCACTGCGAGGAAAAATGAGAAGTTTGGAATAAGTGATAAAATCAGAGCTGATTTGGCAGCAAAGGGAATTGCACTGATGGATGAGGGGAGGGAAACCGTTTGGAAGCCATGTGTTCCCGTTTTGCAAGGCAAATGGGTTAGGTTCGTGGGTTGGATTCGCGCATCAGTGGATTCATTGATTGGATTTAAATGGATTTATCGGTTTATTGGTTGGTTTAGACGAGTTACTGGGTTGGTGTATCATTCGACATCCATGAAGAAGCAGCCATGAGAGTTGCAGCCGCGGTAGCTTTGGAAGAGCAGGTCAGTATAGTTATTTTTTTGTTTATCTTTTAACTTCTGAAAATTGTTAGTTTGAAAGGGTTACTACCATAGTGAAGAAAATTGTTCTTCTAGTTGTTCTAGTACACAACGAAGTGATTTTTCTTTTGAGATTTCTACCACAGTATTTGTGAAACCGCGATCTTCTTTTCATGAAAAAAAAAGTCGGAAATAAATTTCTTTGCAAGTGACGAGTTTTCAAATACGTAGGGTAGGCTTGGCCACTTCCTTTTTAGTTTCCTTATAAATCAAAACAACAAGAAAAAGATAGAAAGCAGATCCAAAGTGTGAGGACACCGAAGGGAAGGGAGGAAAGAAGAGTGAAAGGGATTAGTAGACAGGAAGAAAGCTACCCCTTCTTGTTAAGTAAAGCAGCCAATCTAATCTGATATATCTGCATAAGCCCTTCTACTATGCTATATTGTATAGCATTGGTGCTTTAATGTACAACTTAAAGTTGTACCATAACATTAAATGTATAAGTTTAGGTTGTACCATAAAAAAATTTGTATCATTATGTTACGGTACAACTTTACAACTTGAAGTTGTACCATTACATAAAGGTACAAATTCAAGTTGTACCATAAAAGAATTTGTACAAAAAGTATAGGTACAATATGAAGTTGTACCATAACGTAAAGGTACAATTTCAAGTTGTACCATAAAGACAAAAACCTATAACACCAATACTATATAGCATTGTAAAATTCCTCCTATCTGCATTCATATACAAGGACGCTGTTGGAAAGCAAACAAGTCTAAGCAACCAATCAAATTTGCCTTTCGTGGTTAATAGACAATATATGTGTATTATTTAGTTTCGGTAAAAGGCTCATTTCTCCATCATGTTTAGTATTAAATTGTACGTCTTAGGTTACATCTGTTTCAAAAAAAAATTCTCCTTTGGTTTTTCGTGCAAAGATGAACAAAGGAATTTGTAAGAATTATCGTGTGAAGTTGCTCTCTTGTTCCGTGATTTATGGGAGAATCATTTCCATCCACCAATGTATCTTTGTTGATGGGAACAAACGAATTTATAACAATCATTGTGTGAAAATGTTATCTTGTTATAGGGTTAATTGCAAGGCTGGTCACTGAGATTACTAAAGGTCACTAAAAATATTTAATTCTGTTCTTAGTCACTAAAATTAATTAAAATGTTCAAATTTAGTCACTCTCCGTTAACTTCCGTTAACGGCGTCAGTTTTTTGATAACGTGGCTAATAGAATAGCCTAATCAGCCTAAATCAACCTGTCATGTCAACAGTACTTGCCAGTTGCCAGGTCATTAAAACAACAACACAATTAAATTAAATTAAAAGAAAACAAAAAAAAATTAGTGTTTCTGGATCTCTTCCTTCCGTCGTCGTCCTCAATCGTCATCTTCATCCCCATCGTTTCATCATTCCTTCGGCGTAGGCGATCAAGGGAAGGCTTGGATCCAGTTAAACCAATCTTCAAGAGCGCATAGAGGATGCAAACCCTGCCATCCCAGAAAACAACGACACAATTGCTTCCGGGAACTGATAAAAACGTACATCGTCAATCAGCAAACACTCCCTAAGATTACCTTCCCACATTATCATTCTCTTACTCTTTTTTCCTTGCAATTTTAGGCCCCACCATCCGATAAATAGCTTTGGTTTCGTGGTGAATACCTCCCGCCTGCACTGGAGGGCGAGTTGAAATTTGTTGCTCCATGAGTATTGGCTGACCAAAGAGGAAGAATTGCTTCTCTCTCTTGAGAGGACGAAGAAGGAGACAAAGGCTTTTCAGGGCTTGAACAACCCCTTCATCCTCTTCATCGCATACCTCCTCTGTTTCGATTTTCTCTGACTGGTTTCCTCCATCTGGATTAATGATGATGGGCGAGGGTTCCAATGGACTCTAGGGGGAGGAGGCGAGTCGGCGGCCTCGTCGCCTTTAGGCAACGAAGATGAAGTTTTATGTGGGTTATTGTTTTAGGGTTTTCGGTGAGGGAAAGGGTGAAACAGTGAGATTTATTTAGGAGAGGGTTTCAGATTGAAATTCTAGGAAGATAGGAGGGAAGGGCAGATCGGCGGAGGATAGAAATAGAAGAGAAACGGAGTTTTCGATTGAGAGCGATGGTAGGCTCGCGGTTGTGATCAGGCAGTGGCCGTCCTTTTCTTCAGCGGGAGGTGGGTAAGGTGGGATAGGGTTGGGTCAGGTCACGGTTTGTTTCATTTTTCATGATGTGGCGGGTTATGATGACATTGCGGGTCGGGTTAAATTAGGCTGATTAGGCTATTCTGTTAGCCACGTCAGCAAAAAAACTAACGTCGTTAACGTAGACTAACGGAAGTTGACGGAGAGTGACTAAACTTGAACGTTTTAATTAATTTTAATGACTACGAACGGAATTAAATATTTTTAGTGACCAAACATGAACGTTTTTAGTAATCTCAGTGACCAACCTTGCAATTAACCCTCTTGTTATATGATCTAGTCTATTGTAACTAAAGGATCAGTCATACTTTGAAGAAGGAGAATCATTCTAGTCCACCAATTCTAGTAAAAAAAAAGTTTTTTTTTTTCTATTTAGGACGTACCGACCGTCTGATTTCTAATTTTCCGAAAACAGTATATGAATTTATTTTTCGCTCTTATTTCTAAAATGAGACAAAATTAGAGAACCTAATGTGTCTGATTTAGTTTCTGACTCCTAATTATAATTGTGTTAGAGCATGTGACACTTTATCCTAAGTCATAAAAAGAAATATTATGGCCCACCTACATATACATAAACCTAAACCTACGTGAAGTCATATTAGGTTAGCCCATGTAGTTTGGAAATTCTCCTCCTTCTGTTCTGACCTAGGATCCCTTTTTAAAGGAGCTAATAACAAAGATGGGGATGGGTACAAGAACTACGAAACATGCATGCACCAACAAACCTACTACTACAGTCTATACATACATCAAAGATGGATGCTTTAATATAATTTGGGGCGGCAGATAGGAAAACTCTTTACTTATAATGTAGCTGTTTAGTGTTCATTTAGTGCAGTTCTGGGGAATACCAATTGAGTTGTCCATAAAGTGGCATGGAAAGTTTTGTCGTTATCGTCTTTAGAATTTCCTTTGATTTTATAGGATGGCTTCACTAAATGATACTTTGGGTGAGTTTCGGTAGAGGTTTTTAATTATTTTTTCTCTTGTCATTACTTAGAGAAAGACAAAAAAAAAACGTAATTGTTCATATTTCAGGATTCGTTGACGGATTTTGGTTGTGCAATAACATGCATATATATACGTTGCCTTTCATATTCCCACACCTCACCTCTGTCATGTGTTCTTTCTAAACCCTAATTAGCAAAACTTCATTAATATATCAGTTCCTCATTATAATGCACAAGTACTCCTCATCATTCATTATATTCTCAACCGAATTCCATGCATGTGGAGTGTATACTCAATATATGTGTACCTATCATCATAATTCATAAACAAGGTTAGGTATATCATGTTTGACTGTTTGTCTGCTTTGCAGTTTGGACAACATAGATTCATAGTTTTTTTTTCTAATAGGGGATAGAATACAATGGAGCAAAGGACGAATGAACCATTGATATTGATAAACATAATTAGCATTTGTTTGCATGAATGGCATCATAAATACACTGCTTAATACTTGTTTTCTGTCATTTTACTATAGTTTGGATAAATTATCTTAGATTAATCTTTTCTTTTCTTCTTTTAAGATGAATACTTATGAAATATATTTTAATTAAGGGTTATAGGTATAATATGCCCCTCTACTATGACGTTTTATTAAACATGCCCTACTACTATTTTTTATATCAAACATGCCCCTGTACTTTGTAAAAATGGTCAAACATACCCTTTAATTTAAATTTTCATCCAAAAAACGTTAACCAAGGTCGGACTTTGGTTTGGGCGGACAAATGTCTAATATATTCCTAATAATTTCACTTTTAGAATTTTTTAAGTTCTTTTGTATAGCCAATTCGAATAATTTCACTTTGAATAGACTCAGATAAATAAAACGGGAGACAAAACTTAAATTTTTCTCTCCCATTTGCCAATGCCGGTTCGTCTAAATCTCGGTTCAACCATGATTGGCGATTTTTTCAAAGGAATTTTAACAGAAGGGCATGTTTGATAATTTTTTCAAAGTATAGGGACATATTTGATATAAAAAATAATAGAGGGGTATTTGATAAAACGTCATAGTAGAGGGGCATATTATACCTATAACTCTTTAATTAATTGACGGTATTACATTTAAACTACCACGTAATATATATTACAAATTACAAGTTATCGAATTTTCTTATATTTTTCGATAAGAAATTAATATTATTGAAATAAATTGATACTTACCACTATGAATTAGATAAATCTTACTTTCCATAGAATCAATTCAAATTAAACACAAATAAAGCTTCATTTTCTGTTCTTTCTTGTCTTTTGGGTAGGAAGCTCCAATTTTTCTTGTTAGTCTAATCAGGGAAAGAATTTTTGGCAAGCATGTGAGGACTTGGACCCACATGAATTGTTGAAAAAAATCTAATAAGTTTTCTTATTAATGATTAAAATTTGGTTAGTCTAGCTAGCAATCTATACCTTTGACAATTGACACAAAGGTGACAAACATGGCCACCAAACAAATCTTCCTACCACCTCCACCTATATCTTATTTGCATCATGGGATGGGATGGACCAAATTTAAAAAAAGGATTAGTTGGAGATTTGGGAGACTAGCTACTCCATATGATATTGCATCAGGGTTGTCAAACCGGTTTATGCCAGTGTGCCGGTTTAGCAAGTAGAATCGTTCAACCGGTGGCACATACCTGTTTGTGCCGGTTTATGCCAGTCAATATTACAAATAAAATTATAAATACTCATATTTAAACATGACATTTAACGTAAATACCTAAACATCTATATTTGAATTCAACAAATAACATCAATATTTAATTTTTATACTCATAAAATAAATAATAAAATAATTTTTATCAATTAAATTTCTAAAATAAAATCATCTCACTTAGAGATTCGTATATATATCATGCCGGTCATATCGGTGGTGTCACGCCAGTTTTATGACCGATATCGATTGAACCCGGTACAACCGGTGGCATGTCGGCCGGCGTGACAACCATAATTGCATTGAGACCTTACCTTTCAAACAGTAAACCGTTCTGAATTATTAATCATAGAAAAAAACATGTTTTCCTGTCTCCCTTTGATTCTCCCTAACTAAGAAAATGTGCATACTTTCCTTTTGTCTTTTCCCTAACAACAACATCGTGAGTCACGACATTTGGAGCCATGAAGGAAGGAGTTGGAAAGAGAAGATCAAGAAGAGGTAACATGATCACTAAGCTAACTACAATATGAATATATGATACCCATATTTCAACAAAGTCACCCTCCTTTTGACCTATCGAAGACTTAAAATGGCTATTGCTTGCTTTAATTAGGTTCATTTGTTCTTCAGTTATTTCCTAGCAAATTAAGTAAGAAATTATAGAAAGATCAATAAATATATCAATACTGAAAATGAATCACGGATTCCATCAAGATAAATAAATATTAATTGGAGAAATGTACAAGACCATCGGAGTCTAAATGATGAACATCCAAAGTCATATATTCCTACAGCAAATACAAATACAAAAAAAAAATTATGTATAACCAAGAACAAAAGAAAAGGAGATCATGGGCCAGCTGGAGCCAGACTGAGATGCAAGTCCAAGCCCAACGAGTCGTCGAAACTGGGCCCACCTTCTCCTCTCGAGAATCTGCTAAGCGAAGTCGGCCCATCCGGACTGTGGTGGGACCCGCCCATCCCTTTCTGGGCTGGCCCACCCAACAATCCCAATTCCCCAACGGCGCCACCACCACCACCGTACAAAAACCCCCCCGCGCCTCTCCCACCACCACCACCGCCGCCGCCGCCGCTCCCGCCCGCCATCCCTCCACCACCACCTCCGCTAAACACGGCGCCATGGGAGACCCCAAACGGCGGCGCGGTACGCGGCAAATAAACCCATGACGGAGCCCCGATTAGGGATCCAGCGCCGCCGGATGGAGGAGAAGGGAGGAGATGCGGCGGCGGAGCGAAGGCGGAGCACATGGGATTCCTGATCATGCCGCCGGCGAAAGACACTGCGGCGGCAGCGGCCGCCGCTGCGTTGCGTGTGGCTTGCAACTGGGCCCGCTTCAGCTGCTGGCGCTCCTTCTTGTGCGCGTTCTGGTGTCCCCCTAGAGCCTGGGAATTGGCGAACTCCCTGCAGCAGTACTGGCACTCGTACTTCCTGCCGTTCCCGCCGTCGTCTGACGCCGTCGGCGGCGGAGCTGGTGGGCCCGATGTGGAAGAAGTGAAACAGCTGGATTCCAGTGATTCAGCTGCGGCGTTGATTTGGTGCTGGTGATGGTGGTCCTCATCGTAATAGCTGTTGTAATTATGGTTATAGTTGTCATCTTCTGAGCAGTTGGATGAGGAGACGTTGAAGCCGAAGAGCTTCAGCCGCGGGGAGGCGGAGGATGACGACGACGTGTCGGGCTTTTGGTAGTTTTGTAGCTCCATTTCTTCCATGAATCGATTCCAACCCACAACTTGTGAACAGAGTGACGATGAACTTAACTGTACAGTGTAGGGAAGTTTAGTTGGTTAGAGAGAGAGAGAGAGAGAGGTGGGCAGTAAGTAAGTAGAAGAGGTGGGTTGGAGGAGTTGGAGTATGTATATATAATAGCAAATGGATTAACAAGAAAAGAAAGAGGGAATTTGGAAAGCTCAAAGCAGGGGAGGAGAAGAGGGAGTGTGATGGAGAGGGTAATGTTTGTCTATAGTGGATAAACAGAAAGTGAAAAAGGGCTTGCGGACTTATTGTATGTAGCGAGGTAATTTACATGGAAATAAAAAAATAGTGAAATGGTCTTAATGGACAGTATGACAGCCTACAAAGTATGTTTTTTTTTTTTTGGGTTCGAAAGTGTGAGGGTTGAATTAGCCTTTCCGTCAATGACTATTTGAAATATGTCTACAATCAATCTGTTAGATCAAGTTCATCGCGCGAAACTAAAATTTCGGTGTCATAAGAGTTTATTCTGAACCATTTCTTTCAATGTCAATCAGAAACTATACAAAATTCTTGTCTACTTAGCTCTGGTGATAGTTTTACATCTCCTCTGAAAACTGTCTCGAGTCGTATGTAAGCGTTTATTCTAGATGACCTGACTAAATGAATGGATGGATGAATGGTTTGCTAATAATCCATTACCCACATATAGCATTCCGATAAATGTTATTCATATCTTATCCTAAACTATGTACTGTGTAATAGGGTTGGCGGTTCGGTTCGCGAAACCCAGAAAAGCGTTATCCATTTGAAAACCGAACACGAAACTGACAAGAGAGTTTTCGGTCCGAAACCCGATAACGAAAACATCCTATGGAATATGAAGCGTTTGTGTTTTTAGCTATACCCGAAACCGAACCGAAAAATAAAAACCAAAACCAAAAACCCGAACCCGAAACAAAACCGAAACCGAAAATCCGAAAATACATGTTATCAGTTCGAGTTCGGTTAAAACCAAAAACCCGAACCAGAATTGTCAGCCCTAAGTCTGCATAATGGAAGGGGAAGAAATCAAAATGAAAAACCAGAGAAAGGGAGAGGTATGCATGCTGCTGTGGACCACTTAGAGTGATGATGCAAAGTGTAAGTGGGTTTCAAAGTATGGAATAGCCAATGAGAAGCTAACATATCTTCGGTTTGAATATGGTACAAATTACATTTGAAGATCACCATTAAACTAGATTAACGATCATCATCATCCATCAGTTTAGAGTATATTCTTTATTTGCGCTTGGTGTACCAAAGACCCACTACTTAAATGTACACAATGGGGATTATTAAAAAAAACAAATTGTACATAATGGGGGTTACAAACAAGAGAGACCACCACACATTTGTATTTGACACGTATGCCTCTCAATCACATATATAATAACAATGTTAATGTTGTTCATCCATGATCCAGATCTACTAAACATAATCATGTTTTGTTTTCTTATAAAATAATATTTACTCTAAACTGATGTTATTATATATTAAGATGTTATATTAGTTGTGTTGATGTGACTTGAATCGGACTATCAGCCGCTACGACTGGTAGTCGGGGGTCTCGCTGTGTCTCTCGCCCGTGGACGTAGCTAATACACATCGTGTTAGTGAACCACGTAAATCGTGTGTCTGTATTTTTCGATTCTCGCTTTCGTATTCTTGCTTTATCGATTCCGACGATTTTCCAATCCGTAGCAGCGCATTTATAACAAGTTGGATTCTACCGTTGAGGAACAAAAGGCTTTGGAAATTAAGGGAAGGAGCTCTTTTGTTTGAATATGCCATTCCAATCCAAGGTGCTAAAGCTGACTGCGAACGCAATACCACCAAAACCATTCCCACTACTACGTACCACTATCTCCATAATACAGCTTCTTCGAACTTTCACTCAAAAGTCAAAACTTGGATCCCTTAACGGTGCAATATTATGCATTATGAGTTAGAAATGATTTTAATTTTTAAGGTTGGATTCGATAGTGTCTGCAGTTATATAATGAAGAGCATCTCCTGCCAGTATCACATTATGCATCCATGCAGACAACGCTCCAAGAACTTCTCGTTCGTTGTTTTATTGTATTTGATGGTCGGACTACTTTAACTCACGAAGAAGTTTATGCAAATAATAAATCAGAGATTATAACAAATTGGAAACATGAAAGTGCATAAGAAATACACATGTGAACTCTCGAGTTAAATCCCTTTGTGCGTAAGAAAACATGGTTAATGTGCAACCAACATACTTAGATGTCAATGCTTTATTACAAGATAGAGAAAGATGACTACATGGGAAAAAAAGTGTCAAGATACATGAGTCTGAATTAGCCTTTGCCCTACTATTCACAAATCGGTTGAACCCCCGTTCACACCTAATTAGATTCACGTTCTATAACTTGTTGATTAAGAAATTTGAACCAAGAGAGAGAGATCGACATGAAAGAACAAAGGAAAGGTGGGTTTGAAAGCGTAGCACATATGGAAGGAACATAATTGTGAAAACACAATAACTTGGGCGTATCTGTTGGAAGATATGGGAGATATGTTTGATTGTGACACGTGGGCCATTAACTTATATACTTACTGATTGCTCCATTACTATAAATACTATAAATGAGCCGAGCTGTTTGCGAGCGGCTCGTTGTTCGACTCGAGAAAAGCTCGTTCGAAACTCGGCTCGTTAATAAACGAGCCGAACGTGAGCTAAGTTTTCTTCAGCTCGTGAAGCTCGCGAGCTAGCTCGACTCGGTGGCTTATTGAGCTAAACTCGTGAGCTGGCTCGTTTAGAGCTCATGATATGTCTCAACATGTGGCTAGAGAGCCAACTCGATTACCGACTTATGGACGAATCAATCAATATCTTATGTTTTTAATTCATATGGTTGTTAAATTATATATTGCACCATATATAAAGTTTAAAACGTTGAGTATGTGAACAAATATATCTTATTTTCTACTTTAAAAAAGATTATGTATCATAAATTGCTTCGTTACTATGAAATAACATGATTTTGAGTAGTTAAAATTTATTAACTAAATGATATATGATACCAACAAAGTATAATATGATATTAGCTAACAAAATAAATCATGTGTATAATGATATACAAAATGAAGTACCAAATAAAAGTTAAGATTTTAGTAAACAAGCTAGCTGAGCTCGAGCTCGACTCGTTTATTAACGAGCCGAGCTCAAGCTGGAGTAAAACTCGACTCGACTCGGCTCATTTGCAGCCCTAAGTGTACATGGTCAATTATTTAACATTTTCCTCTCTCTCCTTTTTGAGCAACTTCTATGATATGTTATGTTACGTGGGCTACAACAAGATCGACTTCATCATTCAAATGCATCTTTCACTTCAGTTTGTAGGGATGTGACCAGGTGGGAAACCATCGAATCCAATCAAATCTAAGTGAGTAAGTCTTATATCTGATCAAGGAATAGTTATTTCGGACCACTCGAGTTAGTGACGGACAAAATTAAAAATGAATTTCGTATTGATCTATAATACAGTCTCTTAAATAAAAATCAAATTATTGGTTTCATAAAGTTTGCAGATAGATCTTTATCTCAAATTGTAATATGCCCCTCATATAATAGGCAATTCGTAGGCTTGATAAATTTTGCACATAATCACTATAATATGTTGTTAAATCATGCATGTAAGTGTTAGGGATCGTGGAGAGTTGAGCACAAAAAATTCTGGTGCCTTTTTAAGAGCCAATTGCTTCAGATAACTCGTGTTGTTTGGAAGAGGCATGAAAATGAATCTTGTATCGATGTCTAACACTATGGAATAGAGACTATATCATATCAATATATAATTTGGTTTTTTTTATGATTTTTCCATTAAAATTTATTTTATTTAAACTTTGTTGTAACCGTTGGAAAAAATAATAAGTTGTAAACATGTCCAGTTCAAACTCCATCAATCCAAATAAAACGAATGCATTTTCTGTCATATAAGATTATACGTATAGATTTCGCTTCTCACACAACAAGAAATATGTGGGGTGATTGATTTTTTATTACGTATAAACACGCTAATCGATTTGATCAGACCTGAGCTTGAGAGAGGAGGAGAATTCATTCTCAAGTGTTAGTCAGCATGTATGAGCAATACCAATATATGTATTGGGCCACCTCCCAAGTTACGTGGTGATGATGGACTGTCATTTGTTCTAGCTAGTTTAGAGGAGATGTTTGCGTGATTGACGTTGAAATCTATAAACAATTTTCTTTTCAAATTATGTCGTCCCACAACCAATACTTTGTGTGTTTATTGATTAAAAAAAATTACTGTTTTGTGTTTAGCTTGGGAACGGCTACGGTGCTAATTGTACAATAATTAGCACCGTCCTAACCAAGGGAAAAACTACTACTAGTTTGAATTAGTAGTGATTTACCTTAGATGTTGTATTGATTTTATAATAATCCGTAGTGATTTCGTTATTTTTAGGAGCGTTTTTTGCTAGTTATCACGGTGCTAACCCTTATAAGGGTTAGCACCTAATCCCATCCCGTTTAGCTTGTGTTGGAATTATTTTCATATTCCAGTTAATGATGTGTTCCCCCTCGTTTTTTTAATCTTAAGCTCTCTGCTTTTCTGGGCGGATCTTCCCGAATCTTACTAACTACAACTCTAATATAACAGAGAGAGAGAGAGGGTGAAAGGGATTGAAGGTGGCGAAAGACAGAGTTATTGTTAAGAAGCTAATTAGCTTCACTTTAATCCACTTGCTAATAAACAATTATAGGCTTATGAATTAAACTGATGATGATCAATCAATTCCTTGTTAAGTGTTTTATTGTTCAAAAGCTCATCATCTCGCAGTAGTCTTTATCACAACCACAAGAAAGACCCACCACTGTCTCCTCTTTCTCCTCTCTTTCCTCTTTGAAAAACGAGTGCACTTTCTCAGCTAATTCATAATACTTTTTCCATTGGGTTTATTGATTTGTGAATTTAGGGTTTTTGGTCGAGATTATGATAATTTCACACATGCATTATGATCGTCGATTCAGTTATGTTGGCGAGCGAGTGAAGGTACGTAATCTAGCTAATAAATTGTCCTATGGAGTAATATTTCTCGCAATAATATAGTTGAAATTTGAATTACTGATCAATCGAGTCCGATTTAAAACTACATATTTAGAATGAAATTTTTTGTATGCAATCATACAACAACCTTAGTTATTTCAACCGTTGGATTTGGTAATTAATTGTTCATGATGAGTAAAATCTTCAGCCTTATATCCCACTCACTCATTATCAAAGTTGGTTTACTTTCTTTGTTAAACAAAAATTGTAGTCATGATGATATTGGAAACACATGAGGCATCTTTATTCATATCCTTGGAAGTTAGTGACTGACTGGCTATACCAAAGGAATCATGCATGAGCCAATGCTATTTCTTAATTAATTGAAATTATTCTCAACATGGGTTTGCTTAATTATTATAATTTGCTAGCTTAGCTGACTAGGGTGGCTTTGGGAAATAACAATGCATTTAGATTTAGGACTTAGATTAGGATCTCCACTATCTATGTACATAACAAATAAAAATATATGTGTCCAAAACTTGAAAACCTAACTACCACCTTTTTTTGCTTTATTATGCTGGATCCAATCATCTTGGTGGCTTTGCGGTCTTTCTTCTTTCTCACACCTGGGAGGGTTGACAAATGTTTGAAAGAAAGAAGTGGAAAAAATTGCTCAAATATATGTTGGTTCACTAACCTATTACCCACTATGAGGCTCAAGGAGCTTATAGTTTGTTTGGTCTCACCCAAAAAAGAAAAAATATGTATGTTGAAGTGACCCTCTCAAGTCTCAACTAAAACAGTGAATGGTCATACCTAGAAAAGGGTTTAGGAGTTACCAATTTTTCATTTTTTGTACAAGTTCAATCTCTTCCCAAGTCAATGAGTTAGGCTTGGTTGCTAGGAGGGTGTCTCCTCGACACGAGATGAAGTCATAGTATTTTATGTGATTTATATGAACTTATTAGAATGTGTGATTTTAATAATCCTTACAGTTTTTTTTAATTATAAGATTTAGGTAGTCAATATTGTCTTAATAACTATTACAAGATACCAGTGTTATTATAAGTTCATAACAACTATCGGCCCACAAGATAATTTTATTGAAATCACTTTCCCCTCATTTATCATTTTGAGAATTTTTTTTATTGTAATCTTAACAAAATGCTTAAAAAAAATTCGATCTTATCCCAAATAGCTACACCTATCTAGATAATACAATACCGGTATCAAGCTATTGGACATAAATTGATTTCGATCGCTCATTGAGAATGATGATAATAGCTAGTAAGAAACACCACATGAATTTCCAATTATTGGTGCATCTCCTTATCATTGTTTTCTAACTTCTAACATGGACTAGACAATATATTTGACAACCTCCAAATACTATAGCTAGTTGACATTTAAAAGCATTCATCACAGTATCTAAACCAATAGCCACTAAAATTTGATTATATATTTATGGAGGAACATAAGACAGCTGGTTGATTGAAAGATGCATGGAGTCATGGATGGAAGGTGGTGGGCAGACACGAGACAGGACAGTTTAGGCACAGATCAGATCATATCAGAGAGAGCTATATAGATCGAGTTCATCTCCACTGATGAAGGGAGATGGGAAACACATGTGAAGCTGCAGGCATCCAATTGGCTTTGATCGCCACTATGTTCGATCTGTTTTGTTGTGTTTCTTTTGGTTGGGTTTCCTTTTTTCCACCTCTCCTCCACAACTTGGGCAATGGAGAATATTAGCTAATGGTCCACATGGTGTGCTCAATGGAGGATTGGGCCCACTTCAAGACTCTTTTGTGTCCCATGAAGAAGATGACCTTAATGATTATCTTGATCCACCAAACTTACGTTCACCGCCCTGAATCGAACCAGGTTCTGATACCACTTGCTGGAATCGGTTTGCTCTATTAGTATGATATTGTATGCTTTGCGCCAAGCCCGCACGAATTTACTCTTGGGTGTCCTC
The DNA here is from genome assembly GCA_964030455.1 of Linum trigynum. Taxonomy (NCBI): domain Eukaryota; kingdom Viridiplantae; phylum Streptophyta; class Magnoliopsida; order Malpighiales; family Linaceae; genus Linum; species Linum trigynum. Next base: position 6,400,589 of record OZ034819.1, read on the forward strand.
CCCAAAAGACCTTGTACTAATTGGGATAGGTGGACACTTATATACAAAAATTTCTTTCTTTGTATTATCGATGTGGTACTTGGATTGTCTCATAACACAGCTCATGACTATATTTAGTTGGAGCCATTCATCTTTCTTCTCCTCGTTGGGACAGACCATTGTTTATTGAGGTAGTACATTCCATAATTGTATTCCTTCTTAGTTGCATGCCTCTTAATACTTGTTTAGTGGGGCACATACAACACTTCTTATCAAGTGGCAACCAACAAAACTTCATGTCTTAGAGAGTCTCAAAAGAAAAACACTTTAGACACTTCTCTAGCTCGATTGCCACAACTATAAGTACTTTGGAAAGCCACATCATTCCCTAGCAATGCAAGTCACCATCCCATCCCAAAACCCACTTTCTTCTTGATTACTCCTTGCAAGTAAAACCTCACATGGCCAAGCAAGGTGTGATCCCACAACCTTTTTCCAAAAGTCACTTCTATATGTCTTGACATTGTCAAGAACCAGTTGATCCCAATAACTCGAGTTGTTGGGAGAGGTTCAATCGTGGATCATATACCACAACACTAACACGCCCCCTCAAACGAAAGCCACTCACAAGGGCTTGAAGTTTGTACAGGTCTGAAGACAAGAATACCATGTGCTTAACAAATGGGGATCACCGGGAATCGAACACAAGACCTTTTGGTCACAGAAGGCTCTGATACCATGTCAAGAACCAGTTGATCCCAATAACTCGAGTTGTTGGGAGAGGTTCAATCGTGGATCATATACCACAACACTAACCGACATCAGGATTAAGACTTCAATTAACATTAATGTGTTTAGATGCCCCCTAAGTCTTAGCTAGCTACATAGTTATACGTCCACCACCTTAATCATGTGTGTTTAGCTTTGTTGTTGATTGAAGGGATGCCGATATTATTGTCTCAAGATCACCCAAATCCCAAACATGCCCCACCCAAAAGCTTGTGGGTCATCAAGGAGAAAATGGCAACCAATGACAACATATGAAACATTATTTTAAGAAGTGGGGGAGTTATAATATCTTGTGACATGATCCTATCATCTTTGCTAAACTTCTTAATTTCATTTATCTTTTAAATAATCTTTTGATCTCTTTAGGCGCGGGCACTTACTTTTTGGAAGGATCCAAAAACTAACACAAGTAAAAGCTGGCACTAAATGTGACTTTCGGGGTTCTCTTTTCAAATTAGATTTGTTTTCTTCTTCTTACTTATGAATCTACTATCACGGGACAGGTTATGGTGATTACTTGGTATTAGTAATCACCGTGGCTACTAAGGATAGAAATGATATTTTACTATTAATTACGTGATAATTAGGGAGAGATAATTATGAAAAGCAATTATTACAACAATTAAACCATCGTAAGGTTCTGTGAGGTTTGGATTGGTAGTGTTAATCACTTTGTATGGCTGCACTGATAGTGATCTGCATTGATAGTTGTCTTAAATCTGTACAGATTGTATTGGTACAAATTTAATATTGGATTGATTCTGGTGGTATGAATTGGATTGGTATTGGTATTGGTATTGGTATTGGTATTGGTATTGTGATTATCATTATTGAAATGGTATTGATTTTGCCTTATTGTGCAACGTATTGTTGTGTCTGATTAGTTTTGTATGAATTTCCGTCATTGCAAACATACCAATGAACACACAAAAAATCCAATGAACACTTCCAAAACTGGAACACTACCATTGCATAAAACTGGAACACTACCATTGCAAACATACCAATTAACACTACCATTCCTCTTCACATTGCAAACATACCAATTAACACTACCATTGCAAACACTATCATTTATCTTTCACGAATTTCCCAGCCTATCTCATTCAACGCCCTCTGCCGAAGCCCTAGCTCCTTCTCTTTGCCCTGAAGATCCCAGCCACGCTCCCGAATCTGGTCTTTCAACAAACCCAGTTCCCGTTCCTTCTTTACAACCTCACCCACTGATGAGTATCGAGAAATTTATACGAGCAAGTGGTTAAAACTTAAAACCTGTCGGTAGGTGTTAAAGAATTTTTTTTTCAAAGTGATAGAACAATGTAAATGCATCAAGAGCATAATAAACCAACCAACGGTGAATTCCTCTTAATGGAAATACTCATGCATGTTTTTGAAACTATGTTGGATTGAACCTGGGTGCTAAAGTCATGTTTGGGCAGGCACGATATGGATAAGTTTCGAGCTCGTTTATCTCATGTCGTGTTTGGTATGACCCGTCGGTTTTCATGTCATGACAACTCATTTTTCAAATTTACCAGATCCGGGCCCGTACATGATTTAAACGTGTCGTGCCTATTTTTGCTCGTGCCTTGCTCATATTCATGCTTAATGAAAGGAAGAAAATAAAAGAGAGAATGGAAAAGGAAGAGAAAATTTGACAGATAATGAAAGTATTAATTGAGAATGAATTTTGGACATGGAAATCTTATTTCTGATTCACCTCTTCGAGGAAGAGATAGAATATTTGTTTCAATTAGCAATGGAAGTATAACGGTGTGATTTTACCTTCATGTGTTTTTTATTCTTCGACAATTTTATTTATGGTAGTAATTGCATTTAATATCTTTATGACCACTTCTAATAACAATATAAATGAATTTTTTGTAGTTGTATTTTGTAATATTTGAACTTGTAAATTTCATTATATTTATTTTTTATAAAAATATACTTTTTGAATCATGTCGTGCTTACATTCGATAGGGTCTCAAAAATATTAGGTCCAACACGGCCCACTTATTAATCGTGTCGTGCTTGCGCCCATGAAGTTAAGGGCCGACACGACCCATAAATTATTGTTGCTCGTAACGGGTTGGCCATATATATTTTGTATATGTGCTCTCACCGTATCGTGTCGTGCTAGCCCGTGTAATGCCCCACCCGGTGCCCAGGTACATGCCAGATCTCACTACAAGAAAACTTGGAATTAGAGGCAGAGGTTATTTGACCCCAAATAACTTTTATTTGTTTCTATATATCTATTGAGGCAAATATTTTATTTGCATCGGACGCCTCTGTCTCTAATTCCTTTTAGAGACAAACGTAGAGACAAATAATATTTGCTACTAATTAAAGTATTAGAGACAAATTTATTTGATGGTAATTCTACTTTAAAAGTAAGTTTTTTTGTCTTGTTAAATCCTTGTAGAGACAGATTGACTGAATTCGATACAATTATATTTGCTTCTGTAAAACTATATAACTATATGGAGACATTAATATTTGCTTCTAATATATACTTTTCCAAGACAAATAATTTCGTTCCTCTTTTGAATTTTTGGTTCTGGGCTAATATCAATCAATACATTTTAATATTTTTTTTTTAATTTTTTGATAACTATATAGTTAAAAAACCTGCAATTTCCGTGAAAGGAAGAAACACAAATTTGCTTCTTATTCATTCATGTACAAAAAATGGCAGAAACAGTACAACTTGAAGATAGTAATGGACTAAAAAATTACTAAATCCATTAATTTGATCAGTACAACAGTCCTAGAAATGAAAAACTACCAAGTCCATCCACCATCACCATAGTCAATATGAGTAGTTGTTCCATTGTTTATGTTGCTACCGCAACCTCGCCAGACCACCCGTCGGACTATCACCGGGCTGTCGGCGGACTGAGATCAAGTAGGTGAGATTGGGATCATGGGATGCCACCACTGCCATTTTTATTTACTTGTGCAAGATGAAACTTTTAAAGACAATTCTATTTGTCCCTAATACATAGTTCAATGTTCTTAGCTACGTGTCTATAGCGGCAGATCAGATAATTGCATCTAAAACCAACGTTTCAACTAATTTAACGATAGATTAAAATAATAAATAAATGCATTAGAAGCAGATAACTTTACATATTGAGGCAATTAATATATTTGTTACCATATGTGACATTTAGAGACTATTATGTTAATTGTTTCTAATTATTTGTCTCTAAAACTAAGTTTTCTTGTAGTGTCTATAAATTTCCAAAATACTCATAGTAGGGAATTAGGATTCTACATGAGACTAAGAATATGAGACTTGTAGCTATTTCTGCCGTCGTGAAATATGAGACTAAGAATATGAATCTATCATCTAAGCAAGTTGTACCGACTCCATATAATATCATTTGTGTCACCAAATAGTAGAAAATCTAAAATTGGACATAATATTTTTTTTTTAAATGTCATCAATCCAAACATTGTGGGTATATATGACCAAGTAAGACACTACCTACTACTTGATTCAAGTTAACTAATTGTGATTACCAAGAATTTAAAAGTAGTTAAAAGTCAGGGTTGTTCGTTGGATGAGCTAGTTGGCTTTTTTAGTCATGTGAAGTGACTGCTTTTTTTTTGTACACATCATGTCTCTCTCACAGGATTTCCTCCTCTAAACCAACACGTAATGGTTTAATATCAGTCATGCTATTAACATAACATGGTGCCTAACTAAACTATATAGACTTTCAATTAATGTGTCTGATGTCTACATTCTTTGTCTATCAGCTGAATCATTGTAGTACCAAGAGAAAGAAAAAGGCTTCATTCACTTGTGCTTCTGTTCAAACGATGGCGATGGGTTAATCTATAAGTGTGGTTATAGCCTTATAGGCTGGTCTCTATCATTATTGGGAAGTCACAATGGTTGTAAATATCCAATCAATGTAGACATATTCTTGGATTGTTGCATCCTATCTCAATTGGCAAATATTCAAGCATGATTATATCATCCAACATAAACAATGGTAAAGTTTTCAATACCATTATCATTTGTAGTTCTACCAAGTTAACCACATCGATAATATACACGTAGATTACAACCCTTCAAATTTGTCATAACAGAAATAAGCTTAACAAATACTTTCAGATCATTTGTCAATCAAACACGATCATTATCCAACAATGTAGAAGATGGCAGTAGATAAATGTCAAATTGCATGTAATCGTCTTCGAAATAGGTCTATTTCGTACACGGTTTGTATTATTACATCCACAGACACTAAGTTGTCTCTAACCCTACATGAAAACTAAGTATGAATGGTATAGGGCAAAGTATATGCAAATTTCGACTGGTGCGACGTACCAAACTCATTTGAAGTCATGGACCTGGCCACTTGAGTTAAAGACATGCAAAGTATCAAGTTAGAAGACACAGAACACAAGTTGGCAATAACTCCCAAACATTCATTGTTCCAACCAAAGAGCAAAAGCATCACAACAAAATGCTCAGTTTTCTCGACATATTCTCGGGCTATCCACTGGAGGCTTTGCATGAGATATGCTACTACCCTGAATTATGCAGCACAAACTCAAACTTTTGAAGGGGAATAGAAACAAAAGCACCTGAGGGTTTATGCAATCAACTAAAAGGGAATTGATCTACAAATTTGTTTACAACAGAGACCAGAAGGCTATAAGCCCACTTCAAAATGTCAAAATAGAAGATTGAAAATAAACAAATTGGAATCATAATACATACAAATTGCCTTTCTAACAGTGAAACTTACCCTCGCAAACACAATTATAAAATCCAATTATACACCACCTTTTCAAAAAGGAAGACAATGGAAGGTAAAAAAAAAGGGAAAGGGGGGAAGTTTTGAACGAGGCATGAGCCTTTTACTTGGTGGGAACCAGAGGGGCCAAAGCTTACGACCCCAAACATGGCGGCCAGTCGTTCAAGCCTCTTTTAAGTTCAACACCAAAACAAACCTGATATGGCTGGCTCTTTTTTCCCACTCACAACTTCTTATCAGATTTCAGGTTCAAGTTGAACCATTTCTTTTTAGATGCTTTATCTTTACCGTCGGAACCACCTTCTTCCCCATGCCCTGGGCTCTCACATCTCATATCGTCGCCAACAACTCTGCTCGAGCTTCCGTTGCTAATATTACTAACCGATCTGTTGACTGTAAATGACGAGTGAATGGTATCTCTCTGTTTTAGCAGCTCATCGACCTGCAGTTACAACAACAATGAAAGCTCAGAGAAAGCAGGAATGTTGAAGCATGTACCATATGAAGAACTAAGTGACACGAAATAAGCTTGTCAGTAGACCATCGACCCTAGTTCTAAATGGGTCCAGACTGTCACATCAGCAGTTTCAGCAAACTCAATCCCTAGTAAAACATGGCTCTATTCCATATTAAGCACAGATCCTACTAACTCGGACACTTACGAACACATGTATAGAAAACAGGGGGGGAAATGCAGAATAGAGACATTCAAGAGGGAAGTACTGAAACATACAGCTTGCTTTTCTTGAGTGTATTTGTTGGTTACTTCCTGAAACCGCGCCAAGGCCTGCAGAGAGATTTCTATGAGACACACGAGACAAACGAAAGATCAAATGCTTGATATGGCTAAGCGTCAGAAATATCAACTGATATACCTTCCTATATTCAGTCTCAAATTGACGTAGATCATTTCTTTTTCTTAAAATCTGGGTCTCTATTTCCTTGAGCCTTTCTGTTGTATCTTCATATGATTTTGCACAAAGTGCTTCAATCGTATATGTAGCCGTCTTGAAAAAATTGTCTCCTGAAAAGGTTTGCAGAAGAGCAATCAGACAAATTTATAATTCTTTGAAAGGTTAAGTAAAACTTTAAGAGACCAGGTAAGGTTGTCCAGACCGTAAACAGCAAATATATGAGTGCCAGCTTTGAGTTCCGAAACCTCACAAGGTTGTAGACCTTCCAACCTCTTAAAAAATGCGGCATCGGGATCCTTAGCAATTGCTAACTGCACCATGATAGATAATAATCTTAGATGTTGATATTTCGAAAAAATAAAATCAAGCAAAGGAAAGGGTAAAGTCATTTTAAAGCGCATACCGCATTCACTGTTGAATCCATTCTGTAAACTTGAAAATGCAAGAAATACATGCCAGCAGATGTCACCTTGCCTGTTTTCTCACTATCTTCCTGCAGAAGCAAAAAGATATAATACAAATGAATTATAAAGCTGGTGATAACTTTGAGGAGTTAAAAGCAGTTATCAATACACGAAAACAATACAAAAGTAGATAGGAAAAGGTAGCAAAATAAGATTGGCAGAAGGGTGAGAGCATTCGAGCACCCACATCGAAAAAAGCAAAAATCTATAAATTTTTGGTCATATCAAGGTATTAGTGTGTTCCTATAATAACTAAAATAACTCATTAGCTGGCGGATAAAGGTCCATAATTCTGAATTCTGAAAGCTGGGTACAATAAGTGTCATCTACCCCTGATATCACATGATGGATGATTCACAAGCACGAAAACCTGAATTTTTCCACGAAGCCATGAGCTTACCCATTCCCTGTATTCCCAACAACTGAATTTCCATGATGAACAATAGAGATCTACAAGTAAAGGGAAGAACACACTCTAACTTAAAGCTCAACGCAGCGATCCATAAAAATTTCTCCAGTATAAGTTCTCCTGCATTCACTAGCACAAGACCACATAAACTCATAACCCCAAGAGAAAACCAAATTAGCGGACACTAATTGGACATAGTGGACCTGACTGCCTACGCTGATTTGTTTTATTTATGAGTAGCACCAATTAGTACTTGGTAGATGGCCTTCAAATATGTAATGCTCAGACTATTAGCATTACAAACTTGGTCGCGAACCAAAACACCCAGATTAAATGTTCAAAAGTTCCAAATGAATGATGTCGGATATCCTGAATGTTAGGGCCTCAAAGCTAGGGCCGGACTGAGCCCAGGGTTAGGCACCACTGGAAGCTTTGAGATGCACCAAGAAAGCCCATTACAGACAATCTTGTCCCTAAAATGCATTGTAAAAGCAGGAAATGAATTTAAAGCAAGCAAATAAGGAAGAAACAACACCGTCATCTATAGAAACTAGTTTTAATAACTTGGGGGGTACTTAATGAACACCATGATTCTCAAAACATCAAACAAAGATGGGAATTATGAGATAAGAAGACATATCACAAACTCTTCCGAGTGAAAGTATCAATTTGTATGAAATAAGTATTCAGTTATAACAGAGGATTCATTTCAAGACAACCTGGGGGAAAGAGAAACCACAAAAGAATGAATGAGATATGAAGGTACCTGTAGCGCTAAACCATAGCCACCATTCACGTCTTGTTCAAAATAAAGCAACTGAAATTGGAAAAGGGAAAGGCTGAGCCTGCATCATTAATATTACTCGGAACTTTACCAGACATAAAAGAAAAGACTAGTTTTCTTTGTGTTCAGACAACCTTAAATTTGCTCTGTGCACTTGAAGAAACCCTCACAACAATCCCTGATTCAGCTTGTTGCTCGCTTATGGTTACACCGAAGAAGTGTGCACATTGTTTTTCTACCTGAAATTCATCCACTAATACCCAGCTCAGAATGTACATAATAGAACACCATCAGGCAAAAGAAGAGACTTTCCAAAGAGAGCACCGCACCTTTCCGCTGACTGATGTGCCCATTGGAAGGGGTCTGATTGTAACAGTCCCATTCAGAGCTTCTTCGAGTACATTAGCAGAAATTGTTGTCTTAATAGGAACGCCAAGCTTGCTAGAACGATTGAAATAATTTCAGAAAGATTCATGTGAAACTCCAAGTATCAAAAACATCTAGTGCTGAAGATTACCAGAATTACCACCATAAAAATACCTGAATAATGCAGCAAACACTGTATTGACTGTTCCCAGGTTTGACAAATCAATTTCCATGTCCATACTTTCTGCATCTAGAGCCTGGTTGGGGAAAAAATTTAAAATTTACATATTAGCCTATTAGGTGTTTCCAAAATTTCCGTGAACATATTGCTACTGCACAAATATGAAGAATGTACCAGAATATAAGAACAGATATCACTCAAACCCAATGAAGGTACATACAGAACAAACAAGCTATTCATGCAATTGTAAGGGATCGAAAGACTGGCCAGCATGCTCCTTGCTATTAACACCTTACACCACGAATTTCTTCACAATCAAAATAACCATGGATCTTCATAGCAAGGCAGTACCATTTCCTATACCCTAACCCCCACCCACTCTCATCCCTTTCTCTCTTTCCTGTGCATGCATATCTACAGAAGAAGGATGGTGGTTTGTGCCAATATGATCTATTCAAGGAAATGTGGAGCTGCACCTATGTGATTATGGTGAGCTACACCAGTTCCGCTAGAATATTTCTGTTCCATATGAATTTGGCAAGATAGTGGAATAAATGAGCTTTAGAAGTTAGGCCATGAAGCCAATACCCAAATGGTCTTTATATACATGAGAACCCAGCATGCAAGTTCTCTGGTACTCCACATGTTTGATTATATAAAAGACGGCCTTTCTAAATTGTGACATAAGCCTAAGCTCTCTTCCATTATGATTAGGCAAAAGCACGCTTAGCATAAGAAATGTAGAATAGTTATCGGTAGGAAAGGTAAAGATAATAGCATATTGAAAGATCACCTCAAATCCTGCACTGTCATACTGTCTTCTCTTCTCTGGGTCAGATAAGATACTGTAGGAATACGCAACCTCTTTGAAAAGTTCTGAAGCTTCCGGGTTGTTGGCATTCTTGTCTGGATGATACCTGGCCATGATTTACATCACTCAATCAATGAATGTTGATTAATCTAACAAAAAAAATCACCCAGATTAAAGATGGCCACTTATCAAACTAGAAAAACACATACAGCTTAGGAGAATGCACCAAAAAGGAATAAGGAGAATCAATTAGACTTGCTATGAAGCTAAAACACTTGCTAACGAGAGGTTCTATTTCCTTAATTAACCAGCACCTTGAGGAAAAATGGAAATTTTCATTATTTTTATATTGAATACATTTCTCCAGACCCCATATGGTTGGAAGAGTAACTTCTCATTGTTTGTTCACCTGAGAACTAATTTCATATCTCTGTTTATCAGCAGCAGACGCACATGGAGGGCTAAACCCTTGCCCCCTCTTAAACATACCATCACATTTTCTTCCTACCAAAACAGCAAACAACCTCCACTTATACCACCCTCTCCATCACTCAACTCTTCACTATTTCACTTCATGCTATAACTTGCTTACTTTGTATCCAATCCCAGCTTACAGAAATATATACACACTAAACCATATTGACAAACTCGAAACAAGCAACTCCCAGCATCCAGCCTTATCCCTATGATTGCAAATGAGTGCCAGGCTCCTTCTGCCCATGAGGGAAAACGCTATAACTACTAACCAATGGCAGATTCAAACTGTGTAGGTAACATCAAGCGGGAGTCTGTCATGAGCACACTGCAAATCTAAGTTGGGTTTTATACTCTGTAAACATTTACAGCATCTCAATACAATAGCTACTCTAAAGAAAAAGCCTTTACAACTCGCCTGGCAAATCTTCATCCGTCATTCCACAAGCTCATTTAGCTAGTATAGCTAACATGAACAAAATTGAACTCCAACTGGCAAGTTCTCTAAACCCATTCATACAAAGATTGCAATCAAGAAAAGCCCAACAATTCCGTAACCATAATAAATGGATTTTTTCTTTCTGAAGAATTGACAAGTATAAGAACTTACTTCAGAGCAAGTTTCCTGTACGCGGTTTTGATTTCTTGATCGGTAGAATCCCTTGAAACAGATAAAACCTCATACGGGTCGCGCCGAATTGCTGGAGCTGCACCTGATGAAGCGCTTTCCGCCTTCTTCGAACTCATCTCAGCCCTTCACTCTCCACCTATCCCTCTCTTCTGTCACGCTCTCTCCTCGGTCTTTCTCACCTATCTTTCTCCTCTGAAACCCTTTCAATCCAAAGAAATAATCTTTTCATTCACCGCTTAGTGCCCCCTGCAAATCTAAAACCCCCCAAGAAAACAGAGCGCTTAATTCCTCAAAAATCGGATCCACTGGAACTGGAATTTCGGGAAAATTACGCACAACTCAAAGCAATTCATCGGATCCCTCTGTACTTGCTCTTCTCGGGAAGATCAATAAAGTAAATCGCTTAATTTGTAAAACTGGGACACAAAATTTTAACTTTACAGAACTGTAGAAAGTCGCAACGAAATTTCGAATTCAATCCAGAAAACCCAATAGAGAAGCAAGATAGAAAATGGCGGGTAGGGTTTTTGAAACCTTTCTCGGACAAACTGTAATCTGAAAAGCGAGCATTCTGGTTTTGGCAGCTGGAAGAGGGTTTGTTTACCTTGGTTCTGTCTCTCGGTTGGCTTTTGTCCCCTTGCTGCTGAGTCTCCTTTTTACTTCCGCTTGTTCTTCTAAATCTAATCAGCTGCTGCTTTGCAGGCTGCAGCACGACGTGAATTCAGGGGTATATGTGGGTTAGTTTCCTTTTCGGTATATTTTTATAAATTTTTGTCCTTTTTAAGATACAGAATCGGGATTACGTGCAAATTGCAATAGTGTTCTGGTTTTCGTCGTAAGATTCCGTCCTCAACCCAAAACATAAACATAGAAGAATTCAGATTACCATTCAAATTAATTCACTATATTTCTTTCCCAGCATGTCATGTCAGATAGGGAATTGAGAACATATCATTAGTTCATTACCAACGTCCAGGTAGCCAACGAGGAAATTCAACCTCAGCATATTTTTATATAAGGATTATAACTTGGGTTAATATATTTATATAGTCCGAACCTTTCACATAATTAACATCCTGGCCAATCTGTTTTATCTATAGCATCATGGTCTGAACTATACACCAAAATAACGAAATTGGCCAAACCCGAAAATTGACCGTTATCTTGGACGGTCAAACGCGTTGACTAACGGTCAACGAGCCGCATCACTGCCAAGTCAGCACATTTCACTTTAAAATGTTTATATTTTCCTCTTATTACTGTTTATTTTTATATTTTGAATGAAAAAAATTGAAAATGAATTTTTTAGAAGGAAAAATGAATTTAACTTACAAATTTGAAAAATGAACAAAATTCATTTTCATTTCACTTTAAAAAAATCATTTTCAAATTCTTTTATTCAAATGAAAATAATAAATAGCAATAGGTGGACAATATAAAAAAGTTAGTGAAAGGTGTTGACTTGGCGATGATGTGGCATGTTGACCGTAGTCAACACGTTTGACCGTCCAAGATAACGGTCAATTTTCGAGTTTGGCCAATTTCGTTACTTTGGTGTATAGTACAGGCCATGATATTATAGATCGAAAAGATTGGTCATGATGTTTATTATGTGAAAAGTTCAGGTCATACAAATATATTAACCCTTATAAGTTATAACTTGGTGCTCTGACAGCTCGAGTGTTCAATTGATACAACTTTTTGGCCATGTATGTGTAGGACTGGGAATTTTGTTATAGTTGTGCGGTTAAACCGCTAACCGCACCGAACCACGCAGTTAATGGTTAACCACAAAGCGCAAAACAACCTCTTTTGCAGTTGCGGTCGTGGATAATGAGTCTTTTGCGGTTTGCGATTTAACCCAACCAACAAACCCCCACCCCAAGCCCACTAGCCCACTGTCGATCCGGCCCCTTCCACCACAGTTCCCGGATCCCCCAAACCCCAGCTTACGAATTCTTTCTTCATCCACTTTCCCAAATCGAAAAAAGGAAACCCTAGTTCCATACAATCGCGACCGCGATGACGCGACCATTCCATAGTAGAACCTAGACCCGTCGTCCGGAAATCCCTCCGTCACAGTCCCTTCTCGTCCATAACCCTTCTTCGCCGTCGTCACTACTCGATTCGAGTTCGATGGTTAGGTGCATCCAACTACTCTACTCCACATCTGCTATGCTCGTCGACGGCGCGACCATTCCAGAGGCGAAGCACACGCCGTCGTCCTCTCCACATCTGCTATGCTCGTCGACATTAATGACGCGACCATTCGAGAGACGTAGATGCACAGACATGGTTAACTCGATTGGTGATGCCATTAACCGCGACACACCGTTAACCGCAATTTGCGGTTAGTAGTTAACCGCTAACCGTAGCAGGTGCGGTTGTGGTTGACTAATATTAGCACTTTGCGGTTGCAGTTAACCGCCAATTGTTGTGCAGTTAACTGCAACCTCACAGTTTCCTATCTCTATGTATGTGATTTTGAACCTTGAGATTTGTGAATAGGGAAAGGGAAATTTTAAAAAGAGTGCATTGTTTATTTTGTTGAGTGTCAAATCATCGATCTCACCGAAATCATGACACTGATGACCAAATTCAAGTTCTAGAAATCCAACAATGAAGAAATGTTTATAAAATAATATAATATTTAATTTTCAATTGGCGTCATAAATATGAGTACTTAGGGGGTCGTTTGCTTCATGGATTTATAAACGAGGGTTTTGTAATTTAAAAACCCAAGGATTTATCAAGGATTTGAGGCATCATGGATTTGTAACAATCCTTTGTTTGTTGGGATGTTTTTATCATGGATTTAAAAGTGTGGGATTTACTACTTGAAGTCAAAAATTACATTACTGCCCTTTTCTATATGTTTGACATGTTTATGATATGTGCACAAAACAAGGATAATACATACTAATAAGCATAATGTTGCCACATGGACAATAATAATAAACGAGAAAATTTCGTTTTAACTTTTAACATAACATAATCAATTACCAATTCTTTGTCCTCCTTTTCAAAAGTAACATATAACAACATATATTAGAATCGGGAGAACAAAGAATTACACGTTCCATGAAAAGGTCAAAGAAAACTAGAACACAAGAAATTATATAAAAAATCTAACTCATGTTTGCACATTAATTGAACGTTTATATTATTCATTTATTGTTAATTATAATGTATAATAGTTAAATTTGAGGGCAACCTTGGAATATTAAAAGTGCATGAGGGTATATGGGTAAAATGCCATCAAGGATTTATGCCATATTCCAAATCCCACATCAACATGTGGGATTTATAAGTCCGTGGGGTCCACGGATTTGGACCCTTAAAATCCGTGGGCCCCACGGATTTGGTCTCCAAAAAAGATGCAAGCAAACAATGGATTGTACCTAAATCCTTGATAGTTGGTTTTTTGGTACCAAATCCATGTACCAAATCCTTGAAGCAAACGACCCCTAGATTGATATTATTTCATCAAATGACTATATTGACTTGACGAAAGTCATAACACCCTTATGTAGTGATAAGTGATAACAGCTCTTGCGAATAGTACAGTATAGGGCTGGGAAAATAGACCAGACCGTTAGAAAAATCGTGGTCCAAACTGTACCGCACAGTTTGGTCCGGACCGTAGAACGTTAAGTATGGTCTGTATTATTTTATGTTTTGATTTCTTGGTCTGGTCTGGTCTGGTCTAGACCGCGGTTTACCGGACCAAACCGTGGACCAAACTGACTTGTCAATACGTGTTAACAGCCCATTCGACCACTCTCCCAACTCCCAAACGACACCCAAGTCTCAACCTTAGTTTTGTGAATCTCGTCCCTCCTTCATTCACAACCACATTTAACGAGAGAGTAGAGATAATCATGTCTCCATTAGGGCTGCAAATGAGCCAAGCCGCTCGCGAGCAACTCGGCGTTCGAATCGGAAAAAACTCGTTCGACACTCGACTCGTTATTTAACAAGCCGGCTCGCGAGCCAACTCGTTAGTTAACGAGCCAAGCCTGAGCTAGACCATGCTCGGCTTGATAAGCTCGCGAGCTAGCTTGATTCGGTGGCTTGTCGAGCTAAGCTCGCGAGCTGCCTTGTTTTGAGCTTGTGGAAGGATGAATTACTCTTTTAAATATGAACATTGTCTTATAATACAGATGTGTATGAAATTTAGATGTTATTTCTAGTTTCTAGTGTTCTTTCTATCATTTAAATTCTTATGTTTATACATTTTTCCAGCAAAAATGATTTTAAATCGAGCTCATCTTGAGCCGAGCTTATACTCAGCTTAACAAGCTATGTTAATGAGCATTTATCGAGCTCTACCGAGTCGAGCTCGAGCTAGATTATTTTTATTCAAGCCGAGCTCGAGCTCGAGCTGGATTATCAAAATTCGAGTTCGAGCCGAGCTCGAGCTGAAAAATTAAGAAACGAGCCGAGCTCAAGCTAAGCAAAAACTCGACTCGACTCGGCTCGTTTGCAGCCCTACTCTCCATATGATATTATGTTAATGTTTATGACGTTATGGTGCAAGTTGGGATGCTTTTACTTTGTATTTTTGTTATGTACTAAGATTTAGAGTATCAAAATTATTCGTGCATGTTAGGATTAATGTTTTAAGGCAAATAACAATATTTTTTCTTTGTTATTGGTTCAATTTTTTGTGTGGTTGACTAAGCAAATTATTCATTTTTCGTTGAGTGTGGTCTATCTGGACCAGACCAAACCAAACCAGACCGCATAGGCGTGGTCTGGACCGAACCGTATAGTATGTGATCTGGTCTGTGGTCTATACTTTAGCCTCTCGGTCTGGACCATAGACCGTATATATGGTCTGGTCTGGACCAGACCGCACCGTTTCCCAGCCCTAATACAGTATTTGTCTCCATTCTAGTTTGAAGGAATTCCTACAATTATGAGTTAGGCATAGTTGTATGGGGTTTAGCCAAATTAGTTTGGTGTGGAAATAGGTATGATTTTACGGAGTATCTGATACAAAGCAGCGATCAATTACAAAGTGTATGTGGTGATATATATACGGTAAGTCTGTAATTTTCCTATTTAGTCAATTTGGGGGGAAAACCATAATATAATAAAAGTGATATATGTTTTTTTTATCTTAAGAGAATATGCATCATTCGTTCTTGTCCCATAAAAAGTTTAGTTGCATACATTATCTTTAATACTATTATTTAAATATTTTCTCGGAAATCGAATTTATTATTGGGCGACCAAAGTCACGAAAAGATTGATATTAGAAATAGTATAGAGACCAACCTAAAACCAACCTAGCCCAAAAAACCAACAAAATGTCACCAACCCTAAATAAGTAGAGAATATCGTTCCAATTCAATGCCCCTCATGCCACTTTCACTTTGGCACCAACTTCACTCCTACGAAATCCCCAAACCTCTCTCCTTTATATCCCCTCCCCCTACTTCACACATCTTTTGTGTTACTAATACCACCATCACATCAGTTATACACAAATCACCCAAAACCATTCTATCTCCCCTCAAACAAACAAAAAATGTCACAGAAAAATGGCGACCACAATCTCGCTGCACTCAGACGCGCCCCAACGCCAGGAAAGGCAACTCTGCTCGCAATCGGCAAGGCTTTCCCAAGTCAGCTCATTCCTCAAGAATGTCTGGTCGAAGGTTACATTCGTGACACCAAATGCGACGACCCTGCTATCAAAGAGAAACTCGAACGGTTATGTACGTATGCTCTCCAAAATACTCACATCTTTTTTTTTTCTTCTTCTTTTGTTCGTTACTAATTTCGAGTGTTTGACCATTATATTTGTGTTAACATAGGCAAAACGACAACCGTGAAGCGTAGGTTCACCGTGATGTCCAGGGAGATACTAGACAAGTACCCGGAGCTGGCGACAGAAGGTTCGCCGACGATCAGGCAGAGGCTGGAGATCGCAAACCCGGCGGTGGTCGACATGGCGGCGGACGCCAGCCTGGCGTGCATCAAGGAATGGGGGCGGCCGGCGACTGACATCACCCACCTTGTCTACGTGTCATCCAGCGAGATCCGCCTCCCGGGTGGGGACCTCCACCTCGCCACGCGCCTCGGGCTGCGGAGCGACGTGGGGCGCGTGATGCTCTACTTCCTGGGCTGCTACGGCGGCGTGACGGGGCTCCGCGTCGCCAAGGACATCGCGGAGAACAACCCTGGGAGCCGCGTCCTCCTCGCCACCTCCGAGACCACCATCCTCGGCTTCCGTCCGCCGAGCAAGGCACGCCCCTACGACCTCGTCGGGGCGGCGCTGTTCGGCGACGGCGCCGCCGCCGTTGTGGTGGGGGCGGACCCGGTGGAGGGGAAGAAGGAGGAGCCGTTCATGGAGCTGAGCTACGCGGTGCAGGAGTTTCTCCCCGGGACCCACGGGGTGATCGACGGGCGGCTGTCGGAGGAAGGGATCAATTTCAAGCTCGGCAGGGATCTGCCGGAGAAGATTGAGGGGAAGATTGAGGAGTTTTGTAGGAAGCTGATGAGGAATGGTGGGTTGGATTGTGGGGTTGGGTTTAATGAGTTGTTCTGGGCGGTTCACCCGGGTGGACCAGCGATACTGAACCGGTTGGAGGGAAAGCTTGGGTTGGAGGAAGGGAAGTTGGATTGTAGCAGGAGGGCGTTGATGGATTATGGGAATGTGAGCAGCAACACCATCTTTTATGTGATGGAGTATATGAGAGAAGAGCTGATGAAGAAGAAGGAGAGGAAGGGAGGAGAATATAAGGAAGAATGGGGGCTGGGATTGGCTTTTGGGCCTGGAATCACCTTTGAAGGCCTTCTTCTTCGTAGTCTATGAACCTAACTTTTTGTCTTCTGCATGTGATCTATGCAGATTCTGTTACTATGAACTAAATAATGGAAATGTATTTTCGTTGATTTTACTGTTTTGATTCCTTACCCGCTTAAACATAGCTATAGTAACAGTTACGTGTTTATGAGCTAAATAGATTCCAATGTTTCTCTCCTCGTTGTTATTTAAAGGTAGGGATGTGAAACGGTTTGTCCCGTACAGGATCACAACGGATGAAAATGACGTTTTGATAGGATCATACTAAACTAAATATAATGTGTTGTGGTACTTGGACTCATGAAATTTATAAACACGGAGGAAAAAAAATCGACGCACCAAATCGCATATAATACACTGTTGTTCTAGTCCTTAATCCTAAATTGTTTTTCACTATTAGACCGTGATTCTCATGAATTCGATCTTGTCTGATCCTGATCAAACCATTGCACTCTCCTATTTAGAGTTGATTTGCATGAATGAATCTTGAAATATAATAGAATACTTGAGTTGAGTGGAATTTAGATTGAGAATGTCATTAAAATGTCGTAGTTTGGATGAATTTTTTAGAGGAAGACTAATATTTGTTTTTTTTTTTTTGCTTATACCTTGGCTTGACCTAGTGAAAATATGGGATCAAAACATCGGTCACACATGAGTTTGAATCTTAAAGACAACAACCAACGGGGAAAAAAAATCTAAACTCTTGAATTCTTAATTTTTATTGACCCAAACGATCAAGTCTAATTCTTTCCCTCAAATAAAATTTTAATTGTAATACACAATTCATTTATCCAAATAATGTAGGGATGACGACTAATTGCGTCGGTGCAAATAATGCATATCCATTATTCTACCCAAAATAATTTGGGCTTTACACATATTCATATCCATACAAGAATCAAGCAGAATATCAAAATTCAAAGTCATACACATACTCGATCGAGTTTCGAGTATCTACAATTATTCACGAACAATAATATCTCTTTATAATTTCAACCAACATGTTGACAATCACACTTTTTTTTTCTTTTTTGTTGAATTCAATCACACATATGTTGGCATTAACGATGAAAAGTAGATAAAACAAAATTTCATGGAAATTTTTATTTATGTATAATTGATTAATAATTATATTGAGAAAAATATGATGAGTTAAAAGGCAGATTCAAGTGGATGAGTATGGATATTTTACAATCCTAAAGCGATGGTCAATATATCGTAGAATTTGAATCAATTGATGTCACAAGCAAATAAAAAAAAAAAAATCAGGAAGATCTAATAAAAAGGAAATTCAACGAAAAACAATTTAATAAAGAGAAAAGGCCGACGTGTCAGAACGAAGATAACAAAAAAGGATCAATACCCGCCAATGGTACACTGCCCACTCAAAACCTCTCCACAGCCTCAAACTTCAATCCAGAAATCCGCTCCGCTCCCATGTCTACCTTCGTCGCCAGCGGCGGCAATGGCGCCAAAACCCTCTCCGCCGGAGCTATCACCGCAGCCACCTCCGTACAGCGCCATCTGTCGTCTAACTACTTCCCCCACCGTGGTGGCGTCCGGCTTCCCCTGCCGCTCTCCCCCAGGAGATCTCACCTCCTCCACATAGTCTCCGCCAAGGGTCGGCGGGGCTCCATCAAAACCACCGAGAAGTTGGGGGAGAAACGGAACACGAATTCTGATCAGGCCGAATTCGGATCCTCACCAGACGGCGTTGAGAGCAGCGCTGGTTTCAGCAGTAGTAGTGTTGCTGACGACGGTTTTGTGATGCCGAAGCTCCCAGGGGACGAAAAGGACTTCTGGGAAGGCCCGCAGTGGGATACTCTCGGCTTCGCCGTCGAGTATTTGTGGGCTCTGGGTATTGTTTTCTCGGTATATAACTCTCTCTCTCCCTCTTTTCATTTGGTTTTATGTCTCCTTCGATGTCAAAGAATTTGGTTGATCCCTATAACTGGAGTTGTAGTTCGAGAGAGAGACCCAAGTATGGATCTTTGTCAGATTGGTTTGCTCAATTCTCATTTTTACGCGCAGTTGATAGCTTGTGGCGTTGCTGTGGCTACATACAACGAAGGAGCGACTGATTTCAAGGACACTCCGGCATACAAAGAGTCCACCCAAACAGGGGATGTTTTGGAAGAACCTGGTGAGTCTGTTTTCGAGTCCAATCCAACTGAGGAGGCACCTAGTTTGGATTAAAGCCACCTCTGTAAATCCGATGTGAAGAAGAGTGAAAAGAGTGTCCTGGATCCTCTAATACATTGGCGCTCCAAGGAAAGAAAATGACTCGTCTCTATAAGGTTACGAAAACGAATGATTGCTTGTCTATGTACTGCGCTTAAAGGTTTTGCTGCTGCTGCTGCTGCAAGCACTTCACTCTGTGCCCTAGCTAGCTGTTTTATGAGATGCAGCTTCATAAAGATCTTGGGTGGGTGGTTTACACTACTAAAGCGTACGCATTTGGCTATCAGATAGTTGTAATTGCTAGACAATCGTGGTGTTGCACAACTGTACGCTGAGATACGCTGTGATTTATAGTAGAATCGAGTTACTTTCCTTTAGTTACTAGCAAGTTCGAATGTTGCAAATGTTAGCTCGATTGCATAACTGACGTTTAAGGTAGATGAAAGAAACCATGCAAGGTGAGTGCGAGAAGTAGCTCGAAACGATATAGCTGTCACAGTATGACAGTAACACCCAATTTCCAATAAAGGGTTGCAAACTCTTTGAATGCTTACGACGCTATAAGGTCTGGGAAGTCCGTCATCGAGCTTACCTTAGTTCATACCTATGGGGCGACTCCCGCGGCCACCCACAAGACAAGACGAACATCCCTACTCCGTAAACAAACAAACGTTCTACAATTCATCAATCCGCATAGATTGCAAGCATAGTACTTGGGGATGGTGACGATTGCAGTATAGACGGATTCCCAAGTTCCCGTCTTGATTCACAAGCAAGAAGAGTCCCCCCAAGCTCCAGATATTGACAGAAAATTTGAAGTGCATCGATGAACGATTATCGGATAAAACCTCACAAATTCAAGCAACTAAGGAGATCGAATAAGAGTTAACCTGTAGAGAGAATTCCAGTTCTGCAGAATCGCCAGCATTGTGTTTTATATTATCATCCCATGCTCGTTCATTTTCAGGCAACGAAAAATGATTTTAATATCACAAAACAGGACACTAACAGAAGTCCAATTATCAGCTACTCATACCGCCTCACCCACCTGTCTCAAACTGGTTCAAAAACTTATGCAGGTGGGGAAGGATGAAGGACTTCGGTTTGTAGAAGTTCGCAGGGAATAGAAGTAGTGGTTGTTATAATGTACAGTCAAGTTGTAAAAAACGTGGAGTATATATACACACCTATATTGGACGGAGGAAACATGTTAGAAGTGATACTGGCTCTGTTACTTGCTCTGTCTCTGGTTTGTAGTCGAGCCGTCGGAATTGGTCCTAATCACCCTGGTGTTGCAGGAACCTCCACATGCGGTAAAGCCGATTGAACGTTTGGTACCAGCTGATCTCACTCGCTCTGCCTCTGACTTGGGGTCGAGCAGTTGGAATCGGTCCTAATCACCCTGGTATTGTAGGAACCGCAGGAACCACACTTGTGGTAAAGCCAATGGAACGGTGCACTTCCTTTCTTGTCGCAGTCATTGCACAGAATATCCTGGATTTTCCACTTTACTTAATATCCATCCTAGATTCCAAATATAAAACATTCTGAAACAATTACGAGGTAGTTACCTGACAACGATCCCTGTATTCTTCAGGTAGCACCTCAGAAGCCAATAGGGCATCAAGCATCCCAAAATAAACCTGAAACACACTAGGGACAGCTCTATTCACATTCCACTACCAATTGACAATACAACCAAGTCCTGATAAACACTTGAAAAACTTAGCAGTTGTTGAGCATTATAAGAAGTCATAATAGCTAGGGATGACAAAATTCAATCTGAAACCTGACCTAACCTGTTCTGATATGTTTTGGGCAGGTAAGTGGGGGCGAGGTATGCCCATCCTACCACATTCTCAATGAGTTCTGTCTCAATTCTATTTAATGTTTACTCTTATCACATGTAAGAACAGGTCAACTTACGATGACCATTGCCCCGTTACACATTACAGCAACCTGACTAGTACTTGGTAAGAGGCAGGAATGGGTAATGAGGTTACCCGTCCAACCACACCCCATAGCCATTTCTAGTAAT
This sequence comes from Linum trigynum, assembly GCA_964030455.1. NCBI lineage: Eukaryota > Viridiplantae > Streptophyta > Magnoliopsida > Malpighiales > Linaceae > Linum > Linum trigynum. Next base: position 6,422,208 of record OZ034819.1, read on the forward strand.
AGAATAGTATTTGTAATGCTAATGCACATATATCACAACATGCTAAACACAGTAACACCAGCTCATTACAGTATGAAAGTTACAAGACTTCAAATAAGAGTTAAAAAGTGTAGCAGCATTGCATTGCAAGAGCTTGAGCTTGGCAACATCTACAAGAAGATTATGATTAAAGAAAAGTTACCAACAAGACCAACCGAAATGCATGATTGTCATACAAACTTACCGACATATCTCCCATTGACTTGCTACAAATCGGACACATGTAATGACTGCAAGTATATGCCTGTCAAAAGAAAAGGCAAAACATAAACTCAATAGAATCAGAAAAGCCTGCCAATCTTGCAATCAACAAATTTAACAGGGAACCGGAGTAAAGAATATACCTGAAAGCAGCTCGAATGCATGAAATGTCCACACGGAAGGCCTCTCACACTCAAACTTGATGTGAATAAAAAATCACAACAGATTGGGCAATTTGTTTCCAGGCTCTTCTCCAGGCATTTATGGTCTACCAACTTTATGGTAAGGCAGTAATTGCACTTCATGCAATGGAAGAAATCAATACCAAGGCCCTTCCCAACACGGCATAGATTGCAGAATGGGCAATGGTATACATTTCTGAAAATTTTCAATGAAGAGTGAGCACAGTAGAAGGAACAAAGCTTAGCAAACCGAATTCATAAACCAGTTCAAGTCAAATCCAATAAATTGCTTCCAACGTGGCCTAGTATTAAAACAATTTAGCCGGTATTCAGTTTTTCTACCAAGAAGGGCATACTTGACTCTTGGCCATTATTTCTTTTTCCATGTTCCTTCTTTTATCCCTCTCTGAAATATTGATCTCAACTAATTACCAGTGCTCCCAACAGTTCCCGTCCAGACTAATTGTAGGAGGAAAATCAAAACATCTTGGAAACACAAGACATTGTACTACAACAGAAATTTGAAGCCAGAAAATTTCATGGTCATGTGAGACACTAAACTGTTGTCTGTATTAGATCTATTATTTTCTGTAAATACATTTTCAAGTTCACGAAAGAACTAGATATAGAGAAAAGAAGAAATGTAATATGGAGGTAAGCAACTCTGAATGTTTATTTTTCATCATCTAAAAAATTTTCTGTAGAGATAACTCTAAACCAAATTCAAAGAGTTAAAGCGGCCATATACCTATCATCATCATAACATTTGCAGATGCTGCAATAATACTTCGCCATAGAGAACCCGTCACAGGAAGGTGTGACACAAACAGGCCCGGCAGGCTGAATTTTCAGGCATTGCATGCACATCATCTCAGTTGTTGCCTTCCTGGTACAGAGAAAAATTACAAGACTGGTGACTTCCCACCCGGAAAGGTATATATTGACAACAATTGGTCATACAGTTTGAAATTGGAAGATTCATCAAAGTTGGAAGCACGTAAAGACAATGAGGTCCAAAAAACAATATCAAAAGACTTAATTACCATTTACACTTTCTGAAGGAAGGATTTTCCATTTCCAGGTTATATATGTCAACTCAGCCCAAAAGTTGTAAAGGAGACTTCGGCTTATCACAAATTTTACTTTCCATCATACACAAGTCCAACACGAATGGGCACCATAATTACCTGTCCATAGAATGGTCGCTCACTTTGTCATGGCAGAATTGGCACGCAAATAACTTGCCACAGCAAGCTGCACGAAGCTTACAATTCCGTTTGTAATGCTCGCATCCAAAAACCTTTTTATCTGGATCACGAAATGAAGGAGAGCACTCCAAGTTTTCACTATTTGAAGATTCTGCCTGAAGTGACTTTTGCTGGGCTGCTATCCACCGACTGTCAGAAATATCATACTGAACAAGGTAAGTAAATATTATTATCCAAATGTTGTTAAAAAAATTATCATCCAAATGAGGCCCTCAATACACATAGCACTCACAATTCACAAACCTTGTCATAAGATTTTGAATAAGGTAAGCTTTTCTTCTAGGATCAAGAGTTGAATCTCGAGAAACCTTCCGAATTTCTGCTTCAAGCTCATTCTGATTCATCCGAAAAATATCTTTCCAGCCAGGTTTAAATTTATTATCACTGCAATCCACGCTTTCATGGATATCAGCACCTGAATGAGATCAGAAAATATAGATTCAGAGTAAAAAATCGAAAAGGTTGTAGTACATAAAGAAAACAGCACGACTTTTCACAGGTTAAATCAGCAACATGTCAAATTTTAAAGCATACATAATATGGTGTATCAAAAACCCAATTTGTTTCACTAACGTATGAGGACAAATTTAACAACGAGCGTGTTTCGTTCAGTGTAAATGAATGTTATTTGTCTAGGTTACATGCTACAATGTGAGGTGTAAATGCAAAAAGATAGTTAGGTTCAGTCTATTGGTAAATGAACTTGTGACAGAAAAATGAAAATATACATGTGACACCTACTTTTATAGAGTGCAATTTACAAATACATTGTGCCCCATGTATTTGAGATTGCATCGTTTTATGCATTTGAGGTCGCATATGTAATTTCAAACACACTTAAAACACATAAAACATGTAAAAAAAGATGATATATTTGTTCATTGCATGCTAAAGATCAATCTGCCAAAAGACACCCAACCAAATGACATGAAAGTGAAAATAGGAGTATCAGAACGTACCCTGGGATAGGCAACTTTCTGATGTAGTTATATGAGTGGCATTAGAATTTTCCTCCCACCATTCATTTAGCCACTCACTAAACATTGTGTTTTTGGTTGCCTGCTTCCAAGTGTCCATCATTTTGTTCTGCTCTTCCTGAGTAAGAGCAGATGTTACCCATGGCAGCATTGACTGAAGCACCTCAGCACCAGTAGTACCAATAATTCGACCAACAATTTTGTCCTGCTCCTCCACAGAAAAGTGTCTATCAAATAATGGCCACAGCTCCAGTTCTTCTCGGAAAACATGTTGATCCAGTGTTACTCTTATGGATTTGCACATGCCTTGAAGCTTCGTTGCAAGCTCATTGTATTTCCTAACTGTATCTTCACAGTCTGAAGCACCACAAAGATTTCCTGATAAATTATCACAATGCCTGCTTCTCTTCAAGTGTGCATGCAGGTGTGTGAGCTCAGATAGTGTGGTTGAGATATCTTCAAACAGTTTCTCCTCCTGCTTATGGTCCAGCGTATAGGAATGGCTAACGTTGTGAAGCGTCTCTTTAGACTCCAATGCTGGAAATACTATATCATCCTCTGCATTGCTATGTGCTCTGTATAACCCCCATAGCAAGCGAAACCTACCAGTAAATTGCCTAAGCAAGGGTTCGCTAGTGTCATCACATAACTTCCCCGATTCAACATCCAAATACTCCAAGTCTTTGCGGATGGCTTTGTGAAATTTAAATATGTTATCTATTGGGCGTGATGCACAGGCAGTATCAGAGGGACTTACATCTATTTCCCAGTTAAAGAGACTAGAATTAAGAGAGGGAGCAGAAGGACTAACAGATAAAGAGCGAAGAGATTTTGCTGCAGCAAGAGAACTAATTCCTAGACTACTGCTATTGACTCCTAATGCCGGCACACAGCACGACGAGCCGTTTGTAGATGATTGGTGGAGATGACCAGGAGCCCCAGAAGAGAGGCAAGAAACATTCTCACCATGCAAAACAGAGTTTGGCCTCTTGACTGGTCTTCTTCCACAGTCTACTTTCTCTATTTGGCCATCAACAAATGGCTTCTGATCTGGTGATGAAACAGCGTTGCAATTGCAGCATGGTTGTCTAAGATCATTGGTTTTGGTTCTTGCAGGACAACCATCTAGGGAACTTGAAGACAAGCAAGCATTTCCAGAACGACCTTTACATGCCCAACCAGCAAATAGAGTAACCAATGCAGAATCTGAAGCTGGTGCTGCAAGGGTCCCAATCCAAATACTAAGGACTGGAAGGGGGGAAAAACAAAAGACAGAGTTGCAGAACTCAGAACAAGCCTACTAACCTGCCAGATAAATATTTTGGATAAACAATCTTGCTTCCTGTTCAGTGAGTGATGCCACCAACCACGGCAAAACACATTCAATTAATTTCAGAGGCATCACACATAAGCTCTGGTAAAGAAGCTCGCGCTGTCTGCTTGCACTAAAATGCTTTCGAGCTAGTGGGAGAACCTATTCAGAGCATGTATATTAGTTACCTTATAGAGAGCCAAAAGTTAGTTGAATCGTAAGGCCAATAATATAAGCAGATTGGAAGAAAGAAATGTGCATAAGCTTTGATAGCAAGAGTTTCATAAACAGTTTGAGAAATGATAGTTACCTGAACCTCCTCATTTTTAAAATGTTTTTGTATGGTGTCCATTATGTGATCAGCTTGCGCACAAAACTTCCCATAAAGCTGGGTGAGTGATATGTTGGCCCGAGCATTTTGAATGCTTTCAATAAGGCATCTGAGTTTGTCAAATTGAATTTCTTCTTCGGCATGCTCCTGAGCAAAAGACAGTTCGGAATCTACGGCAGGGAATATAACCTTGTCCTCGGCAATACTGCAGATAACAAAACCAGAGGTTTCAGCCTCCCAAGAACATATGCCTTACCATACAAATAAGGGGAGCAAAATTTTCAGTGTTTGTACTGTAACATGCAGAAAAACACCTGACAAATGTAGTATGCTTTCAATATGAATAAAAGAGTATGGCAGAGTGAGTTGAGAGAGAGTGAGACACACAAAAACTATTATCTTCTTAAGTTCTAAGAAACAGCAAAAGAAAGAAGAGTTTTTGTGCGAACCTTCTGGGCAGCAGAAAGGAATACAAATCAACTGATGAAACATAAAAGTAACAGCGCAGAAATACACAGCTCATAATTTAAAGTCGATCGCATTATTGGTCAATATTCATTGAGGCAAAAAATAAAGAGGTTTCCAACTCAAATGGTAAAAGAACAACAGTTCAGAGACAGTTAGGTCTGAGTATTGGAAGGATATCCAGACAAGAAAAGGAAAAGAAACAAACCTGTGAAAAATACAAACTTCTGCAATGAATTGCAGTCTCTTGTTGAATGCAGAGAGATCAGAAGAGTCTTCAGATAGTTGTACCTTCTTAGCTGCCTCACTTATGTCAGTCAACTCTCTTTTAATTGCATTATGCCAGAGCAAAATTTCGTCAATGGGATGAGGCATGGTTGAACCAACAACATTAGAACTTAGCTCCATATATTTCCTTTTACCATTTCCAGATGCTTCACATGCATAATGTATCTCTCTCGTAACAATTGGTTCCGGTAATCCTGAAACATGTGACCAGGTTTTGGAATGTGAAATGGCTTCACGACTCTTGCAAACATCAGTGGGTTCTCTCCCCTCCATCCAGGTGAAAATAACCTTCATCAACAGAAGGTAAGATCAGCTTCCTGCGAGCTCCCTTCAGAAACCCCATTCAATAATGAAGAACATCTCAGAAAGGATCTCACCTGCTGAAGAAGCTTCTTGTCGGGTATTATCTTGGACAGGCACTTACGCATATCTTGGTGCTCATCAGATGACACTGAGGAAGAAAGCCATGGCAGAAACTCAGCCATCATATTAATAGGAATGCTGCAGAGAAACTGCCACACAAGTGAAGCCTGCTCTTCAAATGAGAACTTCTCAATTAGCAGCGGGAAGACCTGCAGTTATCCAACAAAAAGCAAGTGAGACTGATCTGTTTTGCCCCTCTACCTGCAAACTCCTTTTAAGTGGATTGAGAAGTTGTACCGAGCAACTTTACTCAGTTGAAAGTAATTAGACCTTGACATGATAAACCTCAATTATTTGGAAACATCGATGAGGCTTTACATGCAATTTACTTCTAATATGATACAGAATCCATGTCCAGTAAGAACTTCTGGAGTCTAACACACCATCTAACATTAACTCTTAAGGGATGATAGGTAGTGTGAATTAGGCAAGTGTTGTTGTAGTAGCATATGCAATTGAACAAGTACACACAGTTTTGTGAGAGCAATTCATTAAACTAGTATAGCTATGTATCATTATAATAAAAAAACCAGAAAGTAACATAAGGTGTCATGAAAAAAATATCAAAGAGCAACTAACAGAAACCCTTGCACCAGAGGGCAAGTAGCAAAGAAAAGATTCTGCAAAGCTAAAACAAAGGACCACCTGATTGCCGTTGGAATTAAGGCAGTACACAAGAAAAGCTATTAATTAAATAACTTTATCAAACAAGTTGACCTGCTCTTCTTCCTTTGACATATGCTGGCTTATTGATGTTAGAATGGCTCCAGTACAAGAAGCCAACTCTCTCCGATAGCTTTCTTCATTTTGTATGCTTGAATTCAGTAGCTCAAACAACTGATCGAAGAGAACACTCTCCCCCTCGTGTTCTAGGGAGTAAGTCCGAGCGACATTCTTCACACGTATATCAAGGGCCGGAAAGATGACCTGCAGTTTCAAACACCAAGTTATTGACACCTTATGATTCCAAGAACCAAAAGAAAGAAAAAAGGTAAAGACATCGTCAGCTCCTTTTCCATACTCTTGACAGATCATTGATAATGTAACCTTTCAAACAATACAGAGAACAGGCACCAGAACTATGCCAGACTAACAATAATGATAAATGTTGGCAGCACATTCTCTGTGCATTTCAGGAAACTCTAGTATGAATGGCAATCGCAATTGACTAGAATTTACTTGATCAGTACTCAAAAACTATAGAAGTTGATGATAAGTATGTATATAGATCAGTCCCGCAGTTATATCGCATTGAATATAAAATATGCACTACATCTCATGAGATAACCTCATATAGACTTCCACTCTATTGACAGTTCACTATGTGGTAGGCATATTGAATATTGAAGTTTCATTTCGCTGCTCTGTTTCACTCTATTTGCCGATATGAGACTATTTGGTTATGTACGTTATTCCTACTCCTTCCCATTTCCAAGCACATATCCTGGAGACTCATAGTGCATCCTTAGACTCAGGTAAAGTCAAATTGGCATGTAGCTAGTATCTTACTAGCTGTTAGAAATCTATTCAGCTCAAGGGCATAGCAGTTAAAGCTCCCTTTCTCAGCCTGCTGCTACTCATAATTATTTACATTGATGACAGGGGAAGGATAGGGGCAGCATATAGGAGAACAAACTAGAATAAAGCACACAATCAACGTCAATAAGCAAAAGAGAGAAACTGGCCAATGATTGTATTGTACGCCCGAAGTGCAAACTTAAGGAATGATAGTGACAGCATTTCTACTGCTGTGAAGAAAAGTTATTTTATGTATAGGTTCTAGTAATTAAGAGATTCAGTTCCAGGAACTTCAAAAACTTAGAAGAACATCTAACACAAGAAACAGACCAATGGCAACATGTTACCCGCCACCCCTCAATTAAGTATCAATGGAGCATCTAAGCATAGAGAAACCAGTATGTATGAGTTTATTTAAGAAACTCTGAAAGCAATGATGGAAGGCATCCATGTAGATAATAAATACTGAGCAGATGGTACTAGACTCTAGACTCTCGTCTTAAACCTGTTTCTCAAAAAAGTAGTCAGCCATGAAAATCAACTAATCAAGAGGAAAGACGAGTTGAAACAATGCAACAAGCACAAAACCTCCTGACACCCTAAATTCACAAACTGAGCAAACTAAACCAGAAGCTTCAGATAGCAATCCGATTCTCTATCGGTTGTTCCAGGACTAACTTGGCAATCAGGAAGAGCCTTCGATAAGACTTATTAGCAGTCTAGCAGAGAACTCAAAGCCAGGAGCGAGTCACCGACTGAGAGCGTTGGGGGGGAAAGGATTGGGATGACATAAACACCAAAAAGGACGTCATGAATCACAATTCCAGAACCCCAATTTCAAGCAATTCGACGACCAGAAAGGTTCGTTCAAAAACTGGAAAGGAACAAGTAAATGAAAAGGGGGGGCAATCGCCTACCTCATCCTCAGCATTGCAGTGGTGCTTATAAATTCCACGGAGGAAGTGATACTTGTCCAGCAGAGGTTTAATATCTCCGCCACTGGTGGCGAAATCCATGGCGGCGCGGTGGAGGCCGTCTAGCTCCGACCGGATAGCTTTGTGGAAGAAGAGAAATATGAGTATGGGGGACTTGAGTACGGAATTCTTGAGGCAAGACTTGGACGGCGTGGAAGGATCGATTGGGTTCAGTGGACCTGCCATTACCGCAACGCCGCCAGCGCCTCCGTCCACACCGGAAAATGGCGTCGCCATTACAGCGATTTCCCGAACTCGCCGATTTCAACCTCCCTCACCTGTTCATGCAAGGCATCCTCCTCTCCTACCTTCTCCAATTCTTGGTTTGGCTAAAATATTCTGATTCAATTCTTCTCCCTCTCTGCTGCTCTCTATCTCTTGCTTTTTTTTTTTTTTTTTATAGCTGGATTTGTGTTTCGCGAAAATTTTCGCTCCAGGACAGGATTATATAATTATTTTTGTTCCTTCTTCATATTTCTGATCATTTTTCCTTTTAATAAATAATCCGACCTTGCAATTTTGAGTCACGGTTTTAGCCAAATCAGCAATTAATAAGAGGCTCCTCCTCCATGTGTATCTGACCTAATTAGGGGGTTAACAAAATATTTTCCAATCTAAATAAAATTTCACTCTCGAATTGATACTTTATAAATTTTTTATATTTGATAAATGATTGAATGGACTCATAATTAAATCGTTACAAATATTAATAAAACGAATTCATTAATTAGCTCTATATTTATGCATGCTCCGATTTTGGTCACTTTTCACGATTAATTTTCTACGATTGGTTTGCATATTGTAGACTTATAATCGTATCATAGGTTGCACCTTAGCATGGTTGTCACGCCGGCCGGCGTGCCACTGGTTGAACCTGTACCAGTCATAAAATCGGTATGACACTACCGGTATGACCGGCATGATTGATATACGAATCTCTAAGTAAAATGATCTTATATTAGTGAATTTATTTGATAAAAAGTAATTTATTATTTGGGTTAAAGACACATTTGGTCACTGAGATTACAAAATTGGGACGTGTTTAGTCACTAGAAAAAAATAATATCAAAGTTGGTCACTGCAATTACTAAAACTGGACACATTTAGTCACTCGTCGTTAGTCTCCGTCCAACTCCGTTAATGAAGTCCGTTAAGTGATGATGTGGCAAACAGAATTGCCTAATCAGCCGGATATAACCCAACAAAAATAAAACCCGACCCGCCACGTCATTATAACCCGCCATGTCATTAAAACCAACCCAACCCATGATCCAACCCCACCCAACTCTTCTTCCTCCTTCCTCTCACCTCCTTCTTTCCCCAATTACAACCGCCGCCGCCTCCTCCAATGAGCCCCAGCTCCGACACCGCCTGGACCTCGATCTCCGCTTCCCCTGCTTCGCCGCTGGTTCCTCAGTCTTCCAGCTGGGATTTCTGGGACCCTTTCGCTTCCCCTGCTCCACGAGTAATATTCCTGCAACAGTTGGATCGAGTCCCGTCCTCATCGACGAGGACGACTCCTCCACGGCCGCGGCGGCATGGATCGATGGGATAATCAGAGACCTAATCCACAGCTCAGCAAACGTCTCAATCCCCCAGCTGATTCAAAATGTAAGAGAAATTATTTACCCTTGCAACCCTAATCTCGCCGCCTTGCTCGAGTACCGGCTCCGCAGCCTCCTCGACCCGGGCCCAAGCCCAATCCCGGCTCGCGGAGAGCCCGCCCTCCTACTTCCTTCCACCAGGCCGCCTCCTCCTCCGCCGCAGCAACGAATCTACCACAATAACAGCTCCGCCGCGGCGGCGGCGGCTTCTGCAAAATTCAACGTTGTCACTTCCTCATCGGGATCCGAAATTCAAAATCAAGATGACGATAGATCTGGATCTGGTTCCATTCCGGAACCGCAAGCGACGGAAGCGTAGGCGGCAGCGGCGGAGCAGGAGAAGCGAATGCGACGGAGGAGCGACGAGAAGGTGGAGAAGGAGCAGCGAAAGAGGGACGAGGAAGGGCGGCGGTGGTTTTGGTGAAAGGAGGTGAGAGGAAGGAGGAAGAAGGGTTGGGTGGGGTTGGGTCATGGGTTGGGTTGGTTTTAATGACGTGGCGGGTCGGGTTTTATTTTTGTTGGGTTATATCCGGCTGATTAGGCAATTCTGTTTGCCACATCATCACTTAACGGACTTCATTAACGGAGTTGGACGGAGGCTAACGGCGAGTGACTAAATGTGTCCAGTTTTAGTAATTGTAGTGACCAACATTGATATTAATTTTTTCTAGTGACTAAACATGTCCCAATTTATAATCTCAGTGACCAAATGTGTCTTTAACCCTTTATTATTTATTTTATGTGTTAAAATGTTAAATGTTGATGTTATTTGTTGGATTCAAGTACAAATATTTATTTAGGTATTGACGTTAAATGTCGTGCTTAAATATGAGTATTTGTAAATTATTTGTAATATTAATCGGCATGAACCGGCACAAACCGGTATGTACCACCGGTCGAACCATTTCACTTGCTAAACCGGCACACTGGCACAAACCGGTTTGACAACCTTCCACCTTAGAGATTGCACTTAGCCTATCTATCTATTTCTAATCTTAACTACGAACGAACCGGATTATCAACCGGATATTTTGTTCGAGGCTGAGGCAGACGTGGAAGTTACTAAAAAAACCATTTTACCCTCGGTGGGTGCAAAAGTGGAGACAAAGAAAGAGATAACACACGTGGACGTGGTATCAATAAGGCAGAGTGTGCCACGTCAGACAGGGGAAAGGGTCGGGATACGTGGACACGTATGGAAAGCATGAGGCGATAAGCGTCCCACCACCCTCCCGCCTCGGTTTGTCCCCCTCTCCACCTCATCCCCCAATCCCAATCCAACCTGATGACGTGGCTGGGACACGAGTCTCTATTTTATCTGACGTGTTCAGATTGATCCTTCTTGACTGTTGCTAACGTGGGGCCCCAACCCGTGATTTTCGTCATTTTGGCGTGGAATGGTCAAACTTTCCATGCACGTAAATATCGGAGCGGGGGGGGGGGGGGGGGGGGGGGGGGGGGGGGGGAGAAAACATTTGAAGGTGGGAATCGTCGCCTCAGGTAATTTCGATTTATTTAAAATAAAAAGGAATTGTGTTTCCCATAGTTGTTTCCATCAATGAATGCAATTCAATGGCAGGATGTCGATGTCGGCCAAACCATTAGCTCCCCTTGAATGTGATTCTTCTCGTCTGGCAGTAACTCTGCCTCATCAACGGCCCGACCGCAAGAGGTGAAATTATTGTGACCAGAGTAAAAGGGAGGGCTACTATTTTCACTATAGTACAAATTTCATATAATACATGTATTTTATTCATTTAAGATTTTCATATTCAACCAAATGTAAGATAGTCTAACGGTAAAGTTGTCGCTATAGTGAAGGTTTGAGAGTTGCAGATCCCAAGTTTGAATCCAAGCAAGGCCCATTGGTGTTCCCGTAGGTATAAGGCTGCTGGGGTGAACCCCTGTTGGCATTGAATTAATTACAGGTGGCTCCCAGGTTTAGTAAGCCCCGCTGTCACAAAGTGGCACATGGGGCTCAGGTTCCTGGGTAATAAAAAAAAGGGAGTTGCTAAAGGTCGCCCTTAAAATTGCTAAATGTCGCCCTAAAAACATCAAAGTTACAAATTTAACCTTTTAGTTTCTTTACTCTTCCTTTAGCAAACAAACACCACTTAGTAAAGAAAATAAAACATTATTCAAAAGAGAGAATCCATCATCGTCATTCTGGAGTCGGAATCGTCGATATGATGTCTGGATCATGACTAGCGACTCTGAATCGGTAAAGTTCACTCAAAAAATTGAAAACAAAACAAAAAAGGGAAACGTAGCTCATTTGCGGTTGCACCATGGGCCAATCGCAGCTCACTTGCGGTTGCACCATTGGCCAACTGCAGCTCACTTGCGTTTCCACCATGGGCCAACCGCAAGTGAGTTGCGGTTGCACCATGGACCAACCGTAACTTACCTTAGGTTGAGCGTTTTTTTGGAATTTTGGTTAGAGAACGGGCGACGCCGACGAACTGGTGTGTCGAGAGGGATTCGCGAAGAAGGCAGATGAGGGGTTCAGTTTGAGGGGTTAGGGATTGTTTGGTTTGTTTAAATTTTGAATTTTTTTTTGGGGTATATAAGTCATTTATCATTAGAGTTAGGGCGACCGTTAGCAATTTTAAGGGCGACATTTAGCGATTCAGATAAAAAAACTTTCATATTCGTATTATTGTCAAGTCTTTCATTTTTTCCTGTTTCTTTGATGGCTCCTATTCTAAACAATATAAAAACCGTATAACGAGTTTAATATTCTTATTTAATAAATTAAATTACTAACTTAACTATTATTTGTTTCTAATTTATTTTTAAAATAATTATATATATATTATAACTACTGATGTACTATTCAATGTACCATTAATTTATAAAACAAATAAAATACAAGAACGCATTATATACATAACTTATCCGTACAGTATTTTACTGACTATGATTTTCATACATTTTGATTTTGTGTTTATGACAACCGAACCAGTTTCATTGTGAACTAGAAACCGGCTGATCGGTACAAGTTACTTAGATTGTTTAGGTTTTGTTGGATTAATCAGTTAGTAGGTTAATCAAACCAGCTTCATCCTATTAAACAATCGGCCCCGTCTGAAGTCCAAATTTTCTAGGACGAGAATGAAAACTATTGTGCATCGAGTCATTGGTGGAGCCACATGCTCGAAAAATACGTAGAGGAAATTGTATATCTATAACCTTCATTAAAAAGAAAATTATCCCCCCATTAATTCTTTACTTAGAAACAGAGCTATCCAAATATCTAAAACTGATAACAAAAAGCTTCTAAAAAGATAAAAATAACAAGTGGCCGCATGTTTATAATGGATCACCATCTTCGCACCATATAAGAGGGGAAGGTGGAAGAGAGCGTGGCAGGCATATGTTTGCCACACGTCTCTTCATTATAAAATTTCTATCACCTCATATTTGGATCGCCCACTCACTTCCTCCCTCACCCCCAGATTTGAGATCAAACAATGCCAAAGCGCTCTGCCACTAACTTTCTCCGCACCTATCAATGGAATTTCCACTGCATTTTTCCTTTCCTTTGTCCTCTTGTCTTGGCCACTTTGCCCTACCGACCTTTCATTACTTTTCATTTTTCAAGTATGTCTGACTGCAACCTAACTGGTTTTGCTTCATCAACCTGGGATATGAATGAACAGAATGGTTAAAGGAACGAGGTCTGCATTTTCTGGATTACTACTTCTGTAACCAGTCGAAGTATCAGTAAGGAAGGTCATCAGTCTTAATAGGGATCTAGAGCATGTACACGATTCCGTCGGTTGAGAGAGCTCTTCTAGTTTGAGATTCGATAACCAAACCGACAATATTTGCTTATCAAAAGATACTTGAATTATTCCACTAAAAAACCTACGATTATTATTTAAGAAGTAGGGGTTGGATATGGATTTTGGTATCAAATTGACCAACTCGTTTATTAACGAGTTGATACAATTGTGACCCAATCTATCCACATAATTGTCCGGGTGGATGCAGGTGAGTTGTGAGTTAATTCGTAAAAGCAATTTTTCGACTAACCATTAGACAAGTTAACTAGAATGTATAATAAACTCATCAAAAATTAGGAAAACAGTAGCAATTTAAATACTTTACACTTTGTCTCTTGTGGTGACATATAAAATTTTCTATTTTATTACTCATACCAACTTTTCATTTTGCTTGAAATGCTCTTTGACCAGTCAAAGGAAGTCGCTAACCACATAATCCTAGAGACAAAGACTCTTTACGTGTGAGTTTCAATTCATGGGAAAAGGTATCAAATTTAATACTCCAACTAAGTGTGTAGAAAAAAATTAACGCTTTTTATAACTTTGATACAATTAACAGTTTTTTATTTGCATTTGAATATCGAATGGATACCACACAACATAGTAGCAATAGTTTCTTTATTTCCCATCATTAGTAGTCAATAATTAGTGTGCAACACAATTATGAAATATGATGACTATTCAATAGTATAAACAAGAAAATTCATTTCCATTGGAAAGTAGAGAGCATGTAATCCAAGTGACCCGCAATTCACCCACAACCAACAACCAATTTAATTAAGTGCAGATAATTTTTCTTGATCAACGATCCACCAACATGAATCATACACACTACAGTTTGGATTATTTGCAGATAGATTAATAACTCACATGCCCGAGCCACTTTGTGAACTAACTAATTAGCTCACATAATTAGCTCAGATGGATCTAGTGATGGCAAACGGGTGGTTATCTCAATACTCATTCTTGTCCCAACCAAGTGTGGATCGGGGCAGGTAATACTCTACAAGATGGGTCCAAATGGATCGGGGCGGGTAATACTACGCGGAACAGGTTCAAATTGTCATTCTTAAGCTCTTTTAAGTACAAAATATAGCCCAGGTGGGTTGAGGGTTTGGTTTGGTTTAGGGTCGGGTTTGGTTTGTTTTAGGGTCGGGTTTGGGTTAATACGTATCACCATTGTTGGCTATTAACCAGGTTCCTGTGCGGCCAATCTGGGTTGGTTGAACACACCGATCTAAGATAACTTTGAGGGAAATAGACAAAATGGCTATAACGGTCCAAATTTCAATAACAAGTCGCGACCAAGATTTGGAGTCTTGAGACCTCAAAATTCAACAGTAGGCAAAGAATTGGCGAGAGCCTGATTCTAGCTCGAGATTTCATTATGAGGCCATTAACTCATCACAATGGCGACGTAGAAATAAAAGGAAGATAACAAGCACTGACTGACTGACTAACAACTGCATACAAGATATGCTTACCCTCAAACTAATCAACAATCCTAAACAAAACGAAATCAAACAGCAAGCTGCCGCAACCAAAATGCAGAATCGAACCAAACAACTTTTGATTCCCCCAATTATGGAGCTAGACTTGCCTAGAAACCAAGCTGTTCATTAAGTTGAGAGGATTCTTCCTCCAGCTTGGCACATTAGCTTGACAAATGACAACCCTTTGCATTCAGGATTACACTACGATATATTGGAATAAATTCCAGTTACTCTGCTGGAGACTGAGAACTTTCCCTGACAAAGTAACTTACTACACTTCAAAAGTACTTTTACTAAGTGTCCAAACCTAAAGATCATCCTCGAGCAGACAACTTCCATCACCCCTTAATTCTATCCATCAAACCGCATTTATCTATCCAACCAACTAATCTAACTCTTCAAATCCCAATCTCTGCCCCTCCACCTCCTAGCAACAACAGCAAGCAGTAACAGAGTGCACATACATGAAAGATCACAGTCCTAACCAGAGGTTAATATTGCTTCAAGTAGCAACACAAAATTCATGATTATGCTTGAAAATAACTTAAAAAATGGCCTTGCCTTTCTTAGTAGCAGACCGGGCGAATGTATGGTGGTCTCGCCAAGAATTACCAGAACTACTGCGGAGGGAACAGTCAATAGAAAGGTCCATATACACCAACCACCATCAAGAAGTTGTCATGAAAATGACTTGCACTGTCATGGTTTCTAGGGACATTGGTAAGACAGACAATGACTCAGAGAGGGTGCTTATCCATGTGTAAATCGGTTATTCCCGTCCTAGAACATCGAGGAAGCTAGTCTGTCTGTTCTTGAACTAAAGGCAACAACAGAACACAAGATCAAGCAGTTACAATTGAATCGAAGTGCTTCAAGCCGAAACTCTGGAGATCGATACCTGCATATCAGTATTGCTTACAAAAGAGTATGACATTCACCATGAAATAAAGAAGTGCATTCAACAATCCATCTAAGAAACTGCAGCCTAATTGAACAGGCTAATGCTTCACAGGCAGAAGCTTGGGGAAGAAATCAAGGAACCCAGGCAGGAAAAGGGAACAAATTCAATTGGAAAGAGCGAACGTTATTATATTGTATATTGTCCTAAACATAATGCTTAACCTTCCATCAAATTCAACAAGCAGAATTTGAATGGACCATAGGAAACCTTACAAACAGAAACACATTACAAACACGATAACTAAACAAGCGTCTACAAGAAACGATGAACGTGTTAAAGCGCAAATACTCGATCATAGAAGGAAACACCGGGAAATGGCAAAAAGAAGATAGATGAACCCACTTTGCTAAAATGCACTTATCTGGCTGTTCGCCGTCGACCACCACCGCCGCCGAGCACATTCCATCACTCCTTGCTCTTGAGCCTCTCGACGCGCTGATTCAGCTGCTCGATCTTGACGACGAGATTGGTGACGGAGTAAAGCAGCCAATAGAAGATCAGCGCCGCGGCGATCAACAGGGCGTTCCTCTGGCTCTTCATGATTGATTTCTGGTGGCGGAGCTGCTCGCTCGGGCTGCACGAATCGCCCTCGCAGCTCGGCCGGGTCTCGTACTTCCAGTAGATATCCATCAGCAGAAACAGGCAGAACGGGACCACCGACAAGAACGGCTTCAGGAGGTTGCGAGTCACGGCGATCAGTCCCTTCCGCAGTCCGTCGAGGCCCGGGATTGTTAGCAGGAGGACCATGATCGCCTCCGCGCCCGCTGCGTACCCAAGCACGACCCACTCGAGTGCCATCTCTGCGTAGCACGGAAAACAAACAGAGAGAGAATTGGATTTCAGGCAGTTGATGGAAGAAGAACCCTAGATCTGGTTCCTTGCTTGGTTTCTTGTGCTTTCTTCGCTTTTCTTGCTGGTTAAGGGTGCTCGGCAATCATCTTTAGCAAAAGGTCAACAATACCCCTCCTAAAAAAAGTTTCGTAGTGATCCCTAGACTTTTACAGAATACTCCGAATTGCACTAACACTGTCTCATTATTCCAAATTGGGAATCGAACTTTTTTCTTATTGTCCCAAACTCGAAATATAAATCGAATAAAAAAATTTCTATAACAAATCATAGAGCGATAAACATAACATAATAAATTAAGAGTCCTAAAATTGGGTACAATTTACAAGCAATTAGACTATCAACCCTCAGGGGACTCAAAATAATCCAACTCAACAATTATTGAACCATTACTTGACCCATGGTCATCCCTTAATATCCCGGGGAAAAACAAAATAAAAGAAAGTTAATAATTTCTTCCTATCAACTAAAATCTCAATCAAATAAGATGTTGATTAGTTAAAGTATACGAATTATATTCACAATGCAATGAAGGATGAATAGTTCAATACTTGAATGACCCATCCAATAAAAACGACCAAAACCAACAAAAACCATCATTGAAATATGATTAAGAAGGTCTTGGGATCGAGCATGGACCAAACATGCCATGAAGGGACAATGCAATAAATTTTAAGAAGTTTGTGTTCCGTTTTTTAGAATTGAGACATTTTGACATTTAAGTAATGTAAATCAAAGGATTAAACAGTAAGTATGTGAAAGTTCAAGGAGTGATATACTATTTTTGCTGTTTCTCTGGGATCCTCGCAAAACGTTGGCACCACCGCCTGAAAATTATTTATTTTAAATATAAATAATAATAAAAACTCGTTACACACGTGCATGGTTGTCACTCCGGCCAGCGTGCCATCGGTTGAACCGATACCGGTCATAAAACCGGTATGACACCACCGGTATGATTGATATACGAATCTCTAAGTAAAATGGTTTTATTTTAGTGAGTTTAATTGATAAAAAATATTTTATTATTGATTTTATGAGTATAAAAGTTAAATATTGATGTTATTTGTTGGATTCAAGTAAAAATATTTAAGTATTGACGTTAAATGTCATGTTTAAATATGAGTATTTATAATTTTATTTGACTAGCATGAATCGGTACAAACCGGTATGTGCCACCGGTCGAACCATTCCACTTGCTAACCCGAGCATAAACCGGTTTGACAACCTTGCACACGTGTGAATTTCATAGAAAAGCTCGAAATTAACTTAGCCCAGTCACCAAAGTCCAACTCCGGTCGCGTTTGACATTGCTTCTCCCGGCATCTTCTCCGGTCACCAGAATGGCCACTCACATTCTCGCTTTGATCCTCAAAAGCGACGCATCCGACAATAGCGAGTTCATCCTTGTCAGGCAAACTCCCCCTCCCAAATTCAACGATGAAGAATACGATTCTTTGTTGGATTCTGATCTGTGGGACTTGCCGTCGACCAAGCTCAACCGTCTGGAAGCTGTACTGGAGCCTGGAGCAGTGATCGAAGGTCTCCAGTCGTTCTCTGAGACGATCGATTTCAGGAACTTTGACCTCGACGCTGCTATTGATAGAGTGAGCTATGAATTCTTCGCCAAATTTCTACGCATTCCTCTCGTTCCCATTTCTTTATCTGTTCAGTTATTCGATTAATTTCTCAGGTGCTGGGGCAAGTAGGTTTCAAGGTGAGCGATATTGGAGCGTGGAGGGTTTCGAAATTCGTAGTGGAACCTGAGTTTGGCCCTGGTTTGCCCGTTCGTACCATCTATATAGTTGGCGAGTTAACTCGGGGTGACTCTGACTTACCAGGTTTGTTTTGCAGCGTTTCAAGTGAATACTTTTTAGTCTCTGGTGTTGATTAATCAATTCTGTATTCCAAATCAATATATCGTACTCAGAATTTAATTGATATGGACGCTCATGAACTGGGTTGTTTGCATTATCTGTGTTTGCATTATAAATATGAACAATGAACCACATTCTGAACACTAGCATTATCTGTGTTGCAGATCTCTGCAAGTGGATGTCTGTAGAAAGCTGTCTGAGTTTACTTCATGATGTAAAACCGGGTAATGTTCGTGTTGGGACCTTAGCCGCAGTGGGTCTTGTAAATGAATCATCACGGTTGTCAGGGAAGAAAGTTCACACAAACCCTCATTACCAGGTTTGTTTGATGACGATTTTAGCTTGAAGCATTTATGTTTTATGAATTTTTAGTTGGCTTGAGAATTAAGAAAATTAAAGCTCAGATGCTCTCTTGGTCTAGGGTGATGGTCAACTGTGTCAGTGCTTTGTTTTTTGTGTGGATCGTGGTGTTCTTTGAGCTGGACGAGATCTCCCGGAAGGATGTAAAATCCCACTATTACGTTCCTAGAATAGAAGGTCGACCATTTTGTTTCAGATGCTGCTTTTCATGCTTTTCTCTGAAACAGTAATGTTTGTAACTTGCAGGAGTACCCTCCAGGGGTAATTCTCGTCCCAATGAAAAGTAGGACAGCAAAACCTTTTCTTACAACAAACATGATTATATTTGCACCTGCAAATGTTTCTGGTGAATTCAAGGACACTAGTTCTGCTATATCTGGAGATGTTTTGATAGTGGATCCAGGGTGCCATACTAATGTTCATGAGGAGGTATGCACTGTTTCTTGGTTAACAGATCATGAAATAAATGCTTATGCAACATTGTATCGCAAACATGTCAGACTATGTCAATTTGATAAACTGATTTAATCTTCTTGAGCTTTTCATTTTATCTATTTATATCTTTTATATGTCTTGGATACATCATGCAACGCAACTAGTGATCTGTTTTATCTGGTATGAACATTGAATTTTTTTTTTATCGAAGGGTAAGGTTAATGGATATATGCCTTGTAATTAATCTGTTGGCGGAAAACACAGTATACTCTGCATGATTATCTGTTGTTAGAATGTTCTGGCGAGATATTAGATATGCTGTCAAAGTGAGCAACCCGTGAAGCTTTTTTTTTTTTTTAATACTTTAAACCTCATATTAAGAGGTCTTTCGGTCTTCTCTGTTGGTAAACTGTGTCTCCGGAGTAAGTTCAATTATAAGAGTGCCCCAACAAAAGAGTAGAATTACCATTTAGTTTGTTTTAGTTTGTCTGAGACCTTCACTCTATGCTACGACTCCATCCCAGTCCACCGAATACTTCCATTTTCATATTCAAAATGCATGAAATGCCACTCGGTATTTGTTTTTATGAAATAATATATAGCTGCCTAAGGGAAAGTTCAGACTGTAATTTTTTTGGTCTCTCATGCAGAGTAAGGTGTAAATTTCTTTATCCTAATCTTTGTCCCCAGTGCCAACTTAGTTGAATGAATCTCTTGACTGGGTTCTTATACTTTGCAAACACTGTCTTTGTTGATAGCTTCTAGTGCACCACAACGGGAACAGTTTGACCTTGATTTTTGATCTGATTGGTTTAATTCTATTAAGTTAGATAGGAATAAATAAAGACCACATGTATATTGCGTGCCAGCTGTAAGCATCCGAAGCTATCCAATTGATTGATGGTTACTAGTCGATACCCTTATGAATTGCTTGGCAAGTTTGAAGTTTTTGATCTATCTTGTTTGTTGCTTGATCAGCTACTGAAAATTGTTGCTGCTCTTTCCGGAAAATTAATCGTCTTTGTGACTCATCACCATCCTGACCATGTTGATGGTAAGTTACATAAATTGAATAAATAAATAAATAATACACATAGAAATATTACCATTTGTCTCTCTTCACTTACAATGCAGATAGCTCACTGAATTAGTACTCCCTAAGAATTAAGTATTGCTAAATCACTTGTTGGATAGATTTGTTTTCTCGAACACCTAGGACCTTCTACAATTCTTGTTTATTTTTATCATAAAGTTCTCAACATTTAGTATGGATAATTCAATTAATAGAGCTATATCTGTAAGTCACTTATCCATTTTAACTCTTATTTCTCTTATAGGTCTCTCTATAATCCAAAAATGCAAGCCTGATGCTAAGTTATTAGCACACGAGAACACAATGCGAAGAATTAAGAGAGGTCGTCTGTAAGAAAAACTTTGCATTTCTCCTTTCATACTTCTGCTGCTCTTCGTACGGCAGAGTTCTGAACCGTTCTGTAACTTATGCTCTCTCTCTCTCTCTCTCTCTTTGCATTTGTGTGATTGCAGATGACTGGTCCCGTGACTATACTTCAGTTTCTGGAGGAGAAGACATTCTCATTGGTGATCAAAGATTGAAAGTTGTTTTTGCTCCGGTAATTTAGCCATATGTGTGCTTTGATTCGGACTGCAACATGTTTTAGTAGCTTGGAACACCAGAGTTCTCATTGGTTGAGAAACAAGACTACGCTTCCAGTATGGGATATGGTAGACACATTTCATCACTGAGCATGTTTTACTCCAGCTAATGGCGCTTCATAAAAGCTGCATGTCTGTTTCTCAGAAGTATTGTTCGTAGATTCTGTCCCATAATGCACACAATATGGAAGCTCGGAATTCATAATTGAAATTTTGATCAACATTAGATAGTGTTTAGCTCTTATGTCTTGGTACGTTTGTAGGGGCACACAGATGGTCATACGGCACTGCTTCATGTCAATACTCATTCGTTGATTGTAGGTGATCATTGTGTGGGGTAAGGGATTTCAGTTAGAGACTTCTTTCATTGAAGGAAGTCTTGAGTTTTCGTCAACAAAAAACATCACTTGGTCCCAATACTACAATCTTATTTAAGCAATTCCAGTGTGTGGATTGAGAAATAATTCTAGCTTGGCTTGTATGCATGGATGCTGTAAAATTTGATTTCCTCTTTTCTGGGTCTTTCAGTCAAGGAAGCGTGGTTTTGGACATCACATCTGGTGGAAATATGACGGTAAGTTGATTATTCTTGGTCTTAGAGATAATGTTGATATTTCCTCTTTTTTCCTTCATGCCATCTATAAAGTCTTTTCCCCTTTGCTATAGCTCTTAACATGGTAGACTTGTCATTGCCAGAATAAGACATGATAAAGCTCAATTGCATTTGTAATATATTGCTTGATGGTAATGCATGGTCCTAAAGAAGGGGATACCAATATGGAATAGCGGCATCCTGACATAGTAGCACACTTCCGTGACTTTGGAACCTTGTCCCTTTGAAAGTGCCACTTGTAAGTTAACATCTTAGATATAATGAAACTTTTCCTTTGGTATATGCAGGACTATTTCCATTCAACTTACAAATTTATTGACCTGTCTCCCAACATTTTGATTCCGATGCATGGGAGAGTCAATTTGTGGCCAAAGAACATGCTCTGTGGTTATCTCAAGTAAGGAAATCGCTTGCCATTATTTCACATGTGGTAGTCTGATCTCATTTTGAGGGCACTCCTTTATATTTGTCGTTGCAGAGGACAATCTTGGTCTTTGTCATGGCCAAGAATCAGTTATAACTGAGAGTATATATATCTAAATCCATTAACTGCATATCAATCCAACTTCGATTCGTTGTCACTTCAGTGTACTGTATCCTCTGCATCATTTGATCTCTTTTACCCAGGAACCGTCGAAGTAGAGAAGCTTCGATATTGAAAGCTATAGAGATGGGAAGCAAGACACTGATTGACATAGTCGCTAAAGTATATTCTGGAGTAGATCGAGCTTTTTGGATTCCTGCTGCATCAAATGTGAGGCTTCATGTGGCTCATTTGGCTGAGCAAGGCAAGTTGCCTGAGGTAAGCAATTTAGAGATTTTGCTTTTCAATTTACATGTACGAGTGGAAACGGACACCAGCACTTTTTTTTGTGTTTAATGTTATCCCGTTTTTTGAACCGACAATGATTGGGGGCATTGCTAAACAAACTGTAGGGGTTTTCAATGGAAAGGTTTGAAAAGAGCTGCGGGGCACATTTCTTCTCGAGATGGGCATTGATATACCTCACCACTGGTGTTTCATCATTCTACAGAAAGTGCAGCACCCCGCAATTACTTATTGCTGGAGCAGTGGCTGGCTTTGCTCTCACCTGCTCTATAAGGAACAAGTTCATCTCCAAATAGGGAGGTGTGCATACAGGTAACTGTGACGAATTTCATGGAAGTGTAATCTTCTATGTATGTTGCGAGGTTTTATGAAAACTTACAGTTGCCAGTTATAGAAAGGCAACTGCATTATAGTGAGTTCTTTGATATTTGGAATGGGTCGTTGCTGATGTTTGGATGTGAAAGCTCTGGGATTTTGATGGGTGAGATTCCATGGTGGAGTGTTTGAGTTGTTTCTATATCGGGGCACAAATTATATACAATAATATACATATAACACGATTTTCAATTCAAGCCATATCATCATATTATTTACACATCTTAGTGATAATATACATTTTAAATACTAATCACACGTACAGTCGATTTCATGCAACATATTGGTCAATAATCACAAATTGCAAACCGCTAATGAGTTTTGATTGTTATTGTGAGAACAGAAGACAATGCTGGCGAAGTAGCCTTATTAACCACTGCAAATTAATACATTCCCAATACACTGATACCATGCAGCTTCGAACCCAACGCGCGTTTAGGGTTTTATCAAATGAGCTTCAGCCGATGGTGTATACACCCAACCTTAAGAATAGAGTTTGAATGGTTAGTATGTACTAATACGAGGTCACATGCATTACCCTAAACTCTAAATTTCAAATTCTGAACTCTAATTCTAAACCGCTAAACCCCTAAATTTCAAATTCTGAACTCTAATTCAGTAATTCAAAACCTCTAAACCCTTCAAATCGAAGTAGTAAATTTCAGCTTTGGTGGGCTCTTTGTGCATGGCCCATTTCCCTTTTCTTAAATCCATGTGCGAGCTGGGATTTTAGTGGCCCCTTACAAATTTCAGAGTCATGGTTTCAGCAGGATGAGTATAATTTGGTTGAATGTGCAGATGGTAGAAACTTGGAAGCTGGAAGTTTGCATAGATCAGAAGAGCTTGGCATGTTTCGACTTAGTCGTCTTTTGTCCGACTTTGTTGATTTAAGGTTTGAGGATTCAATTGAGTCCTCAGACAGCTCAAGGGAAGAAACTCTTCACGAGGTGTTATTAAGAAGGAAAAAGCCTCCTTCTCGATCCCCTCAGGAGAGAGCGCTTCGCCAATTAGGAGTGGAGAGGACTGATGTTTCTACTCTTGTGTCAACTAGTCGTCCACGCAGGAATGGGTATGCTCCGCTTCGCCTTTCTTTATGATCCTTAAATTGGTGTCGTGGAATGTTAGAGGTTTGAGGAATACAGAGAAACAATATTCCATCAGAGATTTTCTTGCTCCTATTCGACCTTCGATTTTTTGCTTCCAAGAGACAAAACTTGAAAGTTGCACGGATTCTATTGTTGGGGTACTTGGTGGTTGCTATGGAATGGGCTGGGTTGACAAACCATCAGTTGGTCTCTCGGGTGGTATTTTGGTTGCTTGGGATAATCTGGTGTTTGATCTAGAATGTCATTGGGTGGGGAGGTTTTGTTTGGTGACAGTGTTTACATGCCGAGATAATGGTTTTAAGTGGGTGTTGATTAATGTGTATGGACCTAATGATGGTAGTGAGCGTCAGGATTTCTTTGATGAATTGACATCGTGTTTATCTTGGTGGTCATTTCCTGCTTGTGTCGTGGGAGATTTTAATGTGGTAAGGTCTCAAGATGATGTTGTGGGGGGTCCAAGAAACCCTGTGGATATGGCAATGTTTAATGATTTTATTGAAGAGCACGCCCTCATGGATCTCCCTATGCTTGGATATAAGTTCACGTGGTCAAATCAACATTCAAACCCTTCATTATCTCGCTTGGATAGGGTGTTGGTCTCTTCTGATTGGGAGAGTGAGTTTCCTCAATGTTGTTTGAAATCATTTGTTAGAGTGAGTTCTGATCATTGTGCTCTTTTGTTGTCTGGTGGAGAGGACCGTGTTATTCATCGACCCTGGAGATATGAGTTCATGTGGGCTGACCATGAGGATTTTGAGGGTCAGTTATGCAATTGGTGGGTTGATGAGATTGGGGGATTTGGGGATTTCTTCAGGTGTGCAAAGAAGCTAAAACAGATGAAAGCTCACATTAAAAAGTGGAATATAGAGGTCTTCAAGCATGTGGATCAAGAAATTAGTTTCACTCTTCAAAATATTGCAGACTTTGATTTCTTAGAAGAAGCTGGAGTCTGGTCAGAGGAAGATAGAGTGCAACGTGATATGTTGAAGTGTCATTTGGATAGATTGTGGAAGAGAAAGGAAATTTCATGGCGTCAAAAATCTGGAGAGACTTGGCTCAAGTTTGGGGATAAAAATACTTCCTATTTCCACAAGGTTGCTAACTTTAATCGGAGGAGGAATTTTTTGGATAATATTTGGGTGAATGACATTCTTTGCTCGGGTCAAGATCAACTGGCGGGTGCTATTGTGTCCTATTATGAGTCTATCTTTCAAGAGGCATTTCCTAGAAGGCCTTTTCCCTTTGGTATTGTGTTTCCGTCTCTTCCTCCGCAAGCAACAGACTTTTTGGTGAGAACATTTGATGAAGATGAAGTGTGGAGGGTGATTAAGAAAAGTAAAGGAGAACATGCACCTGGACCT
Source organism: Linum trigynum (assembly GCA_964030455.1). NCBI lineage: Eukaryota > Viridiplantae > Streptophyta > Magnoliopsida > Malpighiales > Linaceae > Linum > Linum trigynum. The sequence continues at coordinate 6,447,511 of OZ034819.1, forward strand.
GATGGTTTCCCAATGGGGTTCTTTAAGAAGTTCTGGTATATCGTGAAATCGGATGTGGTGAATGCTTTAAAAGAGTTCTATGTGTCTGGGACTCTCCCAAAGAGCGTTCATCACACCTTCTTGTGTCTTATCCCGAAGAAAGAAGCTATAAGTGATATTAGGGATCTTAGACCTATTAGTTTGGTATCAAGCCTATACAAGATTCTTTCAAAGGTGCTTATGGAAAGATTAAAAGTTTTCATGGGAGGCTTGGTGGCGGTGGAACAATGTGCTTTTGTGGGTGGTCGGCAAATCTTAGATGCGATACTTATCGCAAATGAGCTCATTGACTCTAGGAAGCGTGCTCGAAAACCAGGATTAGTTTTCAAATTGGATATAGAGAAGGCATATGATCATGTAAATTGGGAGTGCCTCTTTATTGTTATGAAGACTATGGGTTTCCCCCCACCTTGGATTAGGTGGATTCGGGGGTGCATCACTGCTGCTTCGTTCTCTGTTCTTGTGAATGGGGAAGCTTCTGGTTACTTCTCAAGCAAAAGAGGGCTAAGACAAGGAGACTCTCTTTCTCCCTGTCTTTTCATCCTGGTGATGGAGGTTCTCTCAGGTATTCTGAGGACTTTGCAGTCTCGTGGTTTGGTTGAGGGATTCTTTATGAATGAAGAATTGAGAATGGGAGAGGTCACTCATATTCTCTATGCTGATGATACGTTGTTATTTTGTGATGCATCTGAAGACCAAGTTCGTTCTCTTCTCACAGCCTTACCTCTCTTCGAAACAATTTCGGGTCTACGAGTGAACTTACATAAGAGTTCCATGATGGTTGTTGGGGAGGTTGAGAATCCATCACGTTATGCAGACATTTTTGGATGTGAGTTGAGTTCTCTTCCGACTACCTACTTAGGATTGCCATTGGGTTCCAGAGCAGCTTCTTTGACAGTTTGGGAACCAGTGATTGAAAAAGTACAAGCTCGATTAGCTTCTTGGAAGGCCAGAATGCTATCTTTTGGCGGGAGGTTGGTGCTTTTGAAAAGTGTTCTTTCTAATCTCCCTATATACTTTCTTTCCCTCTTTAGGGCTCCGAGCTCAGTGATTGCTAGACTTTTTTTTTTGAAAAGGATTGCTAGACTTGAGAAGATTTATAATGACTTTCTGTGGTCAGGGGTGTTTGAGACAAAACGATTGCATTGGGTGAAATGGGATATTGTAAAGACTCCAATTATTAGAGGCGGTTTGGGAGTCTTGGATCTTAGGTGTATGAATCGAGCTTTGTTGGGGAAATGGGCTTGGAGATTTGGGGTTGAGAGGGATGCATGGTGGAGGAGGTTGATTGTTGCAAAGTTTGGACAAGGTAGGTCCGAATGGAGACCATGTTGGAATTTGGGAGTGTATGGTTGTTCTGTGTGGCGGGCAATTGTTAACGAAAGCTCTTACTTTTGGAAGGTTGCCTATGTCGATCCTGGGGGTGGTTTTGGGGTGTCTTTTTGGCATGATTTTTGGGTTCCTGGGAAACTTTTGGTGAGTGATTTCCCAAGGGTTGGGTTCGTAGCCCAATCCTTGGATGCCTTTGTGTCTGACATGTTTTCTATGGTTGATAGGTCTTGGGAGATTCCTCTCACTATATCTCTGAGGGGTGGAGCTGAAGCTGAACGTGTTCTTTTGATGCAAACGTTGAATGCTCTTCCTCAACTTTGGATTACCACAGGGCCTGCACGTTTGGTTTGGCCTTTAGAGGCATCTATGGTCTTCTCGGTTCATTCTTTCGCTACAAACCTTATTGAGAGTAACTTTGGAGGTGACACTGCTTTCCCTTTCAAGTTGGTGTGGAATCCTTGTGTGCCCTCAAAAATATGCTGCTTCCTTTGGATGGTCTCTCATGAGAAGATTGCTACTGTGGATAACTTGAGAAAAAGAGGGATGATTCTTCCGAATTGGTGCTCTCTTTGCAAACAACATGAGGAATCGATTTCACATCTCTTTTTCTCATGTCCATTTGCAATTGCCATATGGGATAATTTCAAAAAAGCTTTTGATCTTCATGGTCCTTACCTTCCTTTCATTCGCCAATTCCTCATTGCTTGGCGAGGCTTGTGGTGTGACCCACGGTTCAGAGACTGCATCAAGTTATTGCCCCATGCAGTGTGTTGGTACATCTGGTTGGAGAGAAATAATAGGATTTTCAGGGATGTGGAGTCCTCCCCAAAAGAGATTGGACATAAGATTGTTCTTATAGTTGGACGATGGTTACGAGCTTTTAGTCGCATCTCAGATAGACGCTTCCACCAGTGGATGGTGATCGGGACGAAGCACCTCATTTGACCCTCACGTTCTTTCTTCTTTTTTATTCTCGAGTTGGTTGTTTTTCTATTGCTTATTTTTTTTTTCTCTTCATTGCTTGCTTGCTCTACTACTGGTTGAGCTGCTGACTTTTTATTTTTTACCTTTGTACTTTCATGAATTGGTTAGTTTCTTATAATATTCTCATCATTTATAAAAAAAAAAGGAAGTAGTAAATTTCAAATGATTTTCTTAGAAATTCAGGTTTTATTTTCCATCATATGACAACAAATAGGGATGGCAATAATTATACCCAAATCCAAATAGACCCGTTCATAATGGGTTGGGTATGGGTGAAGTGCACATGAATTTGAGGGTTTGTAGATGGGTTTGGGTAAGGTATGAATATTGCTTCCATAATCTAAATGAATATGGGTTGGATATGAATATCCATTTACTTAGAGTGTTTTAACTACACATACAAAAAGTGGACCTATTTGTAAAACTTGAAAAGTTTAGGTACCAAAATGTAAGACCAAAAAATTTTAGGTACTAAAATGTAATTTCCATTAATATTTTGAGGACTTATAAGCAAAAAATTAATTTTAGGTACCAAATATGAATATCTATTTAGTTTAGGTACCAAATTGTAATTTGCATTTGGGCATGGGTACAAACTAGGGGTGGCTATACGGTCCGGTCCGGTTAAATTGGACCAAATTGATCCGGTCCCAGTCCGGTCTTTTCGGGAATATAAGGACCAAAGATTTGATTGGATACAATCCGGTCTTGATCCGGTCCGGTCCCAATTTTATCTTGATTTTAGGTGTTGGGGGTCTCTTATCCGGTTTTTTACCTCAAATCTAAGCCCGAATATGAGATTGCATTGTTCGATATCCGGTCCCAGTCCGGTCCCGGTTCGGGTTATACGGTCCGGTTTCGGGTAAAACCAAACGGTCCGGGACCAAATAGCCAGCCCTAGTACAAACCCAAATCCATTTGTTAAAAACCCAACCCAACCCAAGTAAATGGGTATGGGTACAAACCCATCAAACTCTACCCATATCCATCTATTTGGATTTCATACCCAACCAAATTGGGTTGGATAGTAAAATACTCATGAGTATGAGTAAAATTGCATCCCTAACAACAAATGACGATTGACATGGCGTTTCGACATGAAACCATCGGAAGATTATAAAGCGCGCGTGAAAAAAAAAGTGTGCATATATGGAAGTTAAAATATATGCTTACCAACCATGAATGCATTCGATTTGATTTGATTGAGTAGACGTACTACTGCATTGTGCACATCGACTCAAGAGGATCATCCATAAAAAACGACGGCCCTTCTCCGTAGCGTATGCATTCCTCATCCGGCCATCTGATGTTTACATTGAGCAATTCCTCACCAAGAGCAGAGAGGTCACGAGGTGCCAAGTTTTTGCATCCTCGAATATCCAGCTCCTTGAGTCGCTTGAAACCAGCCGCAGGCAATATCAACCTCTCCAGCGACATGCACAAAACGAGTTGTAACTGCTCCAGGGAGTTCAACTCGGAAAGGCCTTGAATCTCACGCAATCCCGACATATTCACAATGATAAGGGTGATCAAATCTTTCAACTTTGAAAGTGAAGGCAGTCTGTATATCGATGGCAAGTCCAGCAGCAGCAGCCTTTCAAGCCTCTTTAGGCCGCCAATTTCCTCCATCCGCGATTCCAAACCCTATGCATGCATGCAGTCGAAAATACGATTCTATGTTTAATAACATTTTAATGAACTAGAAGCGTAAAAACGTAAGCTTTTAAGTTTTAATTAGCGTTGATTTCGACTAAATTTTAGTAAGGGGAAAGCACGATTCTATGTAGAAGCTTTTTAGTGACCTAGAAGCATAAAAATATAAGCTTTTAGACTTTAAAGCGTGATTTTAACTACCTACCTGCTGATCAACATTGTCGTTGGTAGTTATATCCCCGATCTCTAGAATCTCAAGCCTTGGGAAGTTGGACAGAGGAGGTATCATCACGTAACCACACTTACGAACGCACAACTCCTTTATAGAGGAGTCATTCTTTAGGCCGTCGCCGCCATGAAATGGAGATTTGAGAAGCGGGCAAGAGCTGATCACCAACCTCTCCAAATTACTAGACCGCAGGAGATTCTCAAGCCCTTGGATCTCTCCTAGAGAGGGACACTTCTCGATGCCCAATTCAACCAAGTTTGTAAGGTTCTCCAAGGTTGGAAGCCAAGTCATTTCCGGACAATCCGAAATACGGAGGCTAGTTAGCGACGTTGGAAGTTTCGTCGTGCTCGTTTTAGCGACGACTATCTTGGTCCTTGTAAGCGAAACAACCTCCAATTTGGATTCCTCCCACCACGCATTATTCTGGTCGGCGAGAGGGATTTGCAACCCGTAATCACAATCCTCGATCGTTATTTCCTCCAACTCCAACAACTCCGAGAGATTAACAAACTTAGAAGATGTGTGCAACGCCTTGAGGGTCGTGGGAACCCTAGCTAACGACAGCTCTTCCTCGTCGTTCCTTTTTCTTAGGGACGACGAATCGTCGGGATCCTGGTTGGCTCTGATTGTTTTCAAGATCGTTAGAGATGATAGTTGATCTATATCGACGAGTACTTCCGTCAGATTTTCACACTTGATTTCAGTGAGATCGAGCTCTTGGAGCTTCTTCATCAGTCCAATGGTGCCGCCCTTTATCATTTTTAATTTGCTCTTGCTCAGATCCAACACCTGTAGGTTCCATAAATTTTTAATGTCCAGCTCCATAGACAGAGTAGCTGAACCCAACGATCCGCCAACTACATTAGAAAGATGTAGCAACTCTAGACAGCCGGATTGTGGGAAATCAGGGAGTTTGGTTAGGCCAGAACAACCAGAGAGATCCACAACTTTCAACTTGTTTGCCATCTGCGCATGCAAAATACATAATGAACAACAATAACCATGACAAACCACAAAGTTTTCTAACATATGAAACTAGTGTTACAAATATATATTGTTGGTTCAATTGCATCTTGTATAAAATCAAATGTATGACATATACCTTGAGTAAGAAAATGATATCTAAACCTTAAATTGATCGGAATTTGGCATCTGGTACTATTCTCAAATACCTAAAGATTAAAATAAGGTCTTAATTCTATAAATTTCATACATTAAGATCAATTTAACTAGAAACAAGAATCGACAGTTATGATTCGTCGAAATATATGCAATAAATTACATGCACAATCTCAGGGGTTAGGCTCTGTGATTTAGAAACTAAGACCCAGGGTTCACTTATCAAGGGTTAGGGTATAGTATCATTCCCAAAAATATGATTAATTCGAGGTCTAGATAGCAATTTCTTACTCAGGGTATCTCATACCTTAGATTTTATACAAGATACGATAGTATTCACCATATATATAATATATGTACCTTGATTTGACTCCAACATCCCAAGTCGCCTTCTACAAATATGGAGTCTTGAAGATCAAGAATAACCATATTGGCCATCCTGAAATTGTTGAATTGATTACTACTATCACAGACACATGACTGCAACCGGAGCCATCTTAAATTTGAGACAAGGTTATTGAAGTCTCCCACAAAGTCTAGACGCTCCGCTTCCAAATATCTTAACTCGGGCAAATTAAGGAAATGTTCGGCTTCAAGGGGTTTTTGAGGTTCCAATGAGAAGTCTGCGTAGAGTGCCTTAACTTGCTTTGATCCCTGAATTACAAATACAAAAAATTTGATTACTTATCGATTACACCTACAAAAATTTATCAATGGTTGATGATGGTGGTTTTCGATTTTATGTGACTCAACAATTCACACTATTGTATAGCTCAAGGAAAAAAAAAGGGATCGTTGAAGTGCATATCATATGTAATGGAGCATGTACAGACTATAGGAAATGAAATGACTACAGATACGATATTATCATCATATAGATATGAAAAGGGGCTAAAATTCAACCAGTCGATATTTTTTTTGGAAATACCTTCTTGTTGCGTAATAGATCCACACTTTCTTCAGTGTCCCATATCCTACTTCTCATACAGGGTTCTTCGATATTTTCCTCGTGCACAATTGCTCTCCCCATATCTCTAAGTTGATCATGCATTTGAAATTGATTGTCATCCCCAATTTTGATCATAGATCTCTGAACAAGGACATTGATATTAGTTATTGGAAAGAGCTTTAGATCAATCCACATGTAAGTAGGTTTTTCCTTATTCATATTGACGTAGAAGCAAGCAATATCCAAAAAAATCTGTTGCGCCTCATATTCCAATGCATTGTAGCTTATCTTTAACCTTTCTGAGACCCCTCTCACAGAAACCTTTCGCAGTTGTTCCAATCTATCTTCCCATATTTCTTTTGCTTGTCCATACAGAAGTCTGCCCACAACCTCAAGAAATAATGGAAGTCCTCCAGCAATTGATACAATATCTTGTGATAAAGTTTCATATTCTTGTGACGGACAATTCTTTTTGAAGGCATGCTTGCAAAAGAGTTCAAGTGAGAATTGTGCATTCATTTCGCCAACTTCATGCAGTTTGCATCGACTTTTGTTGAAAGTACTCAGGACATTCACATCTCTAGAAGTAATGATGAATCTACTTCCAGAAGCAAAGTCTCCAAGATTTCCAATAACGTCTTCGAATATGAACTTTTCATCCACATCATCAAGAACGATAAGAACTTTAAACAGTGAGACTCTATCTTTTATCAATTTCTTCCCCTCGATAACTTCATTAATAGATCCGACAGAATCCATTCTCAGGACAATATTAGAGATTAGCTTATGTTGCAAACTGATGGTACCATTCTTTTGCTCCTGTGTTTCTCGTATGTTCTCCAAGAAACTACATCTATCAAACTGAGAAGAGATTTGGTTGTAAACCGCTCTTGCAATAGTGGTTTTGCCTATACCACCAAAACCGTGGAGGCCAACCATTGTCACACCCTCATTGTCTAAGCTCAATGTATTGGTTATCACTCTTATATGTTCATCAATACCAACCAACCCATCTCTATCCCAAAATTTGTCATTGTTTCTTATATGCAACCATATGTCATTGCAAACATTATCTGCAATTTCTCCCGGCCTGTAAAATGAAATTATGTGCTTCATGACTACAAGAATAAATAATAAAGAATAAATACCAAAATATGAATAAACAATTTGAATCATTTAAATTTTTTGCAATAAGTAGTGAGTGATAGGGTGGAATGACATACTTGTCTTTGCTTCCAACATGCCATCCTTTTATAGTCCCAACCAAATTCAAAGCATCTCTCCATGCTTGTACAATTTTGGCATTGAACATTTGCTCGTGCCGCTGAAATGCGCTCTGGTAAGGCCCCGTTTGGTGTCGCACATCTCTCGGGTCCACCATATAGAATATGGGAATTATGATGTGCCCTTTATCTTGCTTTCGACATTCAACGAATTCAGCGAGCTCTCTAAGACACCATTTGCTCTCGACATATTTCTCCGACAATATCGCTACATGAACTTTGGACTGTCTTATACCGGCAACGAGACTCGGCCATATTTCTTCTCCCTTCTCAAGTTTCTCGTCGTCCATGAATGTACGAATGTTCAAATGTTTAAGAAGGATGAAAAGGGTGTTGGTGAACACCTGACGCGTGTCTGGACCTCTGAAGCTCAAGAACACCTCGTGCTCCCCCCTCGGAAGGGACAATACCGAATCAGAAGCAGAGGCAATACCATGATCATTTGATTGTTGTGGGATTGGGGCATCTTTTGAATGATCTCCAGAGTGAGAAATACTAGGAAGAGCAGAAGCTGGGGAGGGAATAATATTATTAGTACGAGAGGAGGCATTGAGAATATTCGGGGTCCTTCCAAACAACAACTTGAATAGGAGGAGAATCGGTTGAAGCAGCAACACGACAACTGTCAAGGCTCCTTTCGTGTAATTAGTTTCTGCAATCAATAAGTCACCAAAATGGATATTACATAATGCAAAATCACAGAGCCCGTATTAAGGACAGCAGGTCAAGCCACTAACATGATTGGTTACGAATCACAAATAAATTTTTCTGAATTAAATTTAATGGATTATATCTCTTTCGTTTAAAGTCGGGATTCAAATTTTTTGTATACGAAAAATCAGAGTAACCCTACTCTTAAGTCTTCACAATGACATTCACTTTGATATATTTTAGGAGCATAACAAATTGAGGCATATATTACCAGTCTATATAGTGATAATTCTTGATAGTACATAAAATTATAATGTATGGTATGGAAGTGTACTATGGTGGTATAAGTATAAAGTATGTCATATTATCTAATGATAGCAGGAATATACTAATCACCTTTCACCACCGTCTATCATCACTTACCACCCTATACCAGGGTGTATATTTGGTTCTGGATTTTTTTCAAAGATTTTTAGATCAGAACAAGTCACGGTGAACTTGTTTCTTCTGCAAATTTTTCAAAATTGGAGTAAAAAACGAAGTGGCAATTAGGATACCAGGGTGAAAACGAGTGATTATGGGTGGTACATATTTTTTTGTGTCAAAATATATACAAAAATGAATATAATTTCGTCGATAATAATGAACATGTTTCATATGTACAAAAAATTAACTTTTGAGTTTAAAAAAATAGAGATAGATTATGAAAAGTAGAAAAAATAAAAAGAATTTGGTCTCATCTATTAGATCTGACTCCACCAAAACTTAAAGGACGAGATCTTGTTATTATCTCCCTATGGATAATATCTACTCAAAATGTTCATTTGCATGCATGCACTCCATTAGACCATCTACAATGTGGGTGGGGGAATGTGGGAAAAGAGGGAAAAGTGGGAAAATTGGTTGGTTTGGTCACAGTGTGGCGGTGGGAAAAGTGGGTAATCAGTTTAGTATTTTTTTGTTAAAATCAATCTATAGTTGATTTTGTCACTTTTTTTTCATATAATGATCATTATTATTACGTACTTAGTGATAATTAATTAATACAAACATTTCGATATATTTTTTTTTTAATTTGGAAATTTTTTTTTCATCACTAATTAAGTATGACATCATTAATTTGAAAAAATGGCAGTTGAAAAATATGGCCGTTAAAAGTGACCGTTGCAAAATATGGCTGTTGGTTAAATCTGTCCGTTGGGGACAAAAACACAACTTTCCAAACAAGCTTTTGCTAAAATCAGAAAAAAAAATAAAAAAAGAAAAGAAAGGGTTGTCATTTCCCATCCTCCACTTCCCCCACCATTTGTCTCATCTGGTGGGTTTTCCCACCCTCTAAACCCACAAAACCCATTTAATTCCCTATTCCCCCCACATTGTGATCACATTTCCCCTTTTTCCCACAAAACCAACCCACATTGTGGATGGTCTTAGGGTGTGTAGAACTAGAAAGGCCATTCGACACAGTGTCTCCAGTACTCTAAGTCTGTTGGTTAATCCAATCCTATATCATAGGTTAAACTTGTGGTGTATGATTAAGTTATTATTATTATTATGATGATGAGTTTAAGTATGTTAACCGTTACGAGACATGTATATTGATTCTTAAAGTCAATTTTGTGTTATAAAAGTTCTACATATGTTTTATAATGACACAATAAAATCTTAATGGATTAGCTCGGACTATGATTAAAAATAATCTCCTTGAAAATATGAAAACTGAAGAACATATAGATAATTTTATTTTGAACAATGCTAGAAATGTTACTTTGTAAATAACGATGTTATGGTTATTATTTTATTATAGATTACTCATTTTAGACTATCTCTCGATTCTGAAAAAAGGTCTCCATGATTCATTGGATGACCATGTGCATGCATATTAAAAAGTTTCAGTCTTTATTTAAGTTGTTAGAAAAGTGTAATTAGAAGGGCTATAAGTGAACAAAACAAAATGAAAATCGATCTACGCATCTAAATCAAACTGACCCACTAGTAATATAAAAGTTTCCAATTTTATGGGTGTGTGGGTTTCAAGTTTTGAAAATTGAAGCCTTATGGTTGGATGCAAGTTTGGATGGTTACAACTTACAAGCCAAAAATATCCAAACTTGACTCGTCACTCGTGATATTGCATTTGTTTACATAGTTAGAGTTGATCAATTGTGACATCAATTATTTATCAAAGTGTTTCCTTAGCAAATATATACTTATCATAGCATCTTCTCTTTATATTTGATTTTTTCGTTTAATACCATGTATTAATAAGTGAAATATTTTAAATATTGTATTTTTTTTAGTATGAATGCAACATATTACTATAATATCTTACTTGTTAAATTTCATGTACGATCATATATGTATTATCTGGGGTGGAGCCAGAGCAGGCCAAGGTGGGTCGGCTGCACCACCTTGGTTTTGCAACACATGGGCAAGTAATAGGCTTTTTCAGTTCTGCAGACTTTGTTTTGTATTCATAATTCATACTCTATTCTTGGTCGAAACTTGTATAAGTAGCTGCTTTGATCGAATAACATAAAAAGGAAGCTTGCTTTTGTGTTTTATCAATACGTCAACGTTTTAAAATTACTTTAATTGACGTGAAAGTGGGCTTACATGTTACATATCACTTTTAACCCTTATTTTTCTTTGAGCTTGCTAAAAAAAAACCAGTTTCTCTCATGTTTGTGGGCTTAAGTTTAACTTTAGTGGCCCATTAGCTTCTCTTTACTACACGTTTTTACAATAACTCAATTAAGGTTAGCTTAGTAGTTAGGTCACATATGAAGTTGTGGACTTGTGGACATGGGCTATTAGTGCATAGGAAACAATTTTTAGTACGTAGGTTAGTAAGTTAATTGGGACTTGGGAGTCTGTCTCTTGGATGTTGCTGATTTGGGTAGGTTTACTAGAACGGTTTGGCGGTTGTTAGGTTTAAACATTAGGTTTTTCTAATTATATAAGATGTATGTTTCGTGTTAGTTCAAAGTTAATCAATCAAATAATATAATAAACAAAAAAAATTCGACGGAATTAATAAATCAAATAATAAACAAAAAGTTTTTCGACGTCTACATCGTCTCTTTCTTGTCAGTTACCGGCAAAATCATTGAACTTGTGGGTGCGAGTCCATCAAAAGAAAGACCGTTAAACTCATTTGGCAAGCCGAGGTCGAGCTTAAACTTTTATTAATTTGTTTTGTTCAGCAATACCCAACATATGAGTCAATGACGTCGCTTGCTGCTCATCGTTTACAGAGACTCGCTCCACTGTTCGACCCACCTTAGTGAAATTCCTGGCTACGCCCCTGTGTATTATCCGTCGTATAATATTATTTAAAGACAAGTTTTGTTCTCATATTTTGTATTATTAGATTCTCATCCAATCTAAGTCAAACCAAAACTCAAGAATCTCGTAGGATCTTAAAATTAATGGATGGGTTTGGGTTAACCAACATTCAACTCGAGAATCATTCATCAGATGATAAAAACAGTCAAAACCGATCCAACTGAACTGACCCACTTAACACCCATGAGCAAATAGATCTATTATGTAGTATGAGTGATTGACAAACCTGAACCATCGTTGTTGATTAAGGAGTTTGGACCATCGTTGAACTGAGGCAAGGACAAATTCCTGAGAGCATTGGTAATCTGCTGAGTGACAGCAGAATCAAACAACAACCACGAGGAAGAAGAGTCATTATTAGGGGTTGCAGCAGTGTTGATGATGCGGTGACATGTCTTGGCAGAGTGACCTGGTTGGTCACAATACTGACAAACAACAAGATTTGCGTCTTTTCGCTGCATTAATTTCTCAAATTCGACAAGCTCATCGAACAATTCTTCAAACGAAATCGGAGCATCTCTGGCACGAATAGCCGCTACAATCTCCTTGAACTCCGAACCAACGCCATTGAGGGCATGGAGAACGAGGTCAGGGTCTTCAACAGGGTGGCCAATGAGGGCGAGATCATTGGCGACCCGCTTCAACGAAGTTAGGTAAACGAAGACCGACTGGTTCTTGTCATGGTGGTGCTTGAGCCCTGACAGCTTGTCCATGAGTTCCATGCGATGAGATCTCGACCTGTGTAAGAGGTAAAAATAATTGGCACCAAGTGGTTAGTTCGCTAACAAGGTATCAGAGTCTAGAATCGGAAGATCATGGTTCCGAATCCGCATGACGCGACTCCCAATTTAAACAATGGTTTAGTACAAGAAATGGTATGTCCAACTTGTACAAACTGAAAGCCTAATAGTTTGGCAACATAAGGAATGATACGTTCAACCTAAGCAAACCGTATAAGAAAAAAAAAACCGAATAAATGTAGGCTTTCGTTTGAGGAGGTGTGTGAGAGAAAAAAAAACAAAAGTTAACAAACCCTTTTGTCAACGACTCAAATTGTCTGAGACCAAGTGGTTATAAGTAGGCTAACAACCTGCTAGCAAAGAAACGCTCCAAGCTCAGCCAAGCGTCGCGGGCAGAGGGAGATGACTCGATCAATGGGACGATGGTTTCTTCATTGACGGACGCCATGATCGCGTGAAAGAGCCGTTGATCTTGCTGTATCCAATGTCGATGAGCAAGACTGGCGGCCAAGGGAGGACGAGTGATGGTACCGTCGATGAATCCTTGCAATCCATAACCCACCAGAAGGCTGTGGAATTGTCGCCGCCAGGATGAGTAATTGGCTCCGGTGAACTTGATGGGTAGTTGTGATGCCACGTCGATGGAGACGAGGGGAGGAGGAGGAGACCGGCGGGGGTTGGAGTTGTTGCTCATGTTGGGTTTCCTGTGCAGAAGAAACCATGTGGAAATGTAGAGATGAGAAGCAGTAACATTAGAGAGAAATTTTACAATGCTATATAGTATTTGTGTTATAGGTTTTTGCTTTCATGGTACAACTTAAAATTGTACATTTACGTTATGGTACAACTTTAGTACCCATACTTTTGGTACAAATTCTTTTATGATACAACTTGAACTTGTATGCCTTTGTGTGATGGTACAACTTCAAGTTGTAAAGTTGTACCATAACATATTGGTACAAATTGCTTTATGGTACACCCTAAACTTATACATTTAATGTTATGGTACAACTTTAAGTTGTACATTAAAGCACCAATGCTATATAGCATAGTAGAAGTGCTCCGCTTGGATAAGTGTATCTTAAATGTAAAGTCTTTGAAATACTAGCATTTGAAATACATGTAATTCAAATTCGTTGTTTAGATAATCATTTATAATTTCTTTGTATTTTGAATTTTATGATTTTTTATTTTTATTTTCAATTTTCCGGTCACTTACTACAAATTTTGGTAAATTATAATTTGATACCCAAATTTATTTTTTCTTACAATTTAGTACCCAAATTTGAAATACATGTTCGGTTTCCTGGGCAGAATAAACAATGTGGAGATGAGAAGCAATAACATCAGATATTTTGAAAGGAACACTAAATATAAAAAAAGAAAGGTAACACACTAATAACAAACTGACATGTGGCCTTTTAATTCTGTCGCTTCCAACCAAGATTAACTAGGTATTCCTTAGCAGAGGGACTATCAAATTTCTATTATTAGAAATATATTTGACCTCTGTTTTTTTATTTATTTCTGAGTGATATCAATGAAGAAAAATAGTTAAACTTACAATTCTACCCAAGACCCATAAAAGACTCTAAAGAAGCCACCCAAAAAAATCAAAAGATTCTAGCTCTAAACGAGACAAAAGCAATGATGTACTCGCCACTCTATGGGCAACACTGTTGGCAGACCTAGGTACCGCCCTATACTCTATACAAACAGACAAAAAACTAAGGATCTGATGACACTCTCGTTACACCGGACCATCAATCGAGACTTCTATGACGCCTTGACGGACTTAGTTTACGACCACTTCGGAATCACCATCGACTATCACGCGGGTCAAGGATCTTGAGGCTACGATGGAGAAAGCGTCTCTAAAGGCTAGAAGCTCTGCCAGGTAAGGATTGACTATTCATTGATGCTGCAGCCCGAACGCCAACACCACATGCCCGTCTGACCCACGGAAAACAAGCCTAGACGAACACCCGGTGGCACAAATAGCAGCGTCGAGTTGAACTTCACAAAGTCTTCTAGCGGAGGGACCCAAGTGGTGGCAGGATGGATTGGGAGTAGAGACATGCGGGATGGAGTAGGAAGGAGAAGATTGGAGACTTCGAGGACCTGGTTGTAGAAATGTCTGGCTAGGGAACGGACATGAGGTTGGAAAAATTCGAAGGTCGCTTTATTACTAAACTTCCAGATTCTCCAAAGTAAACAGACGCATTGGAGAATGTGGAATGGGGAGGTCTCAGAGACCATGACATGTCGCCACCATAGACTAAAGTTAACAGTCTGGGCGGTCTCAATATTTGACCTCGGTTTAGTGGAGGGAAAAAAAGGTAATAAGTTCGATTGGATGTGCAGTTTTTTCTTCTGCGATATCTCGACATCGTGCAAGGGGTTCTCAAGAATCCATTTTTCTTTTCCTAGAAGCTACGAAACAATTTATTTTAACTTCTTGACCCCAAACTGAGTATTGTTCCTTAAATAAATCGAAGGTTATTGTTCAAGATGGATTTTGAGATTTGGTGCTAGAGTTTTGTTAGAAATTTTTGTTATGTGCAAGGAAACAAAGTAACAAACTACTATAGGCAATGCCGGGTCTTTGTCCAGGCCAATCCTTGCCGTGTCGTGTCCATTATTCGTATTTCTACTTGGATTTCGATGAGCAAAACCTCTATATATTTTTTTGTCATAGAGATCCTTGTGGATTAGTAAGATTAAGTGCGAGAGTACCACAGATAATTATGGTACCATCAAGAACTAAAAAAACAAACCAGATAAGAATAGTCACTTAATACATTATGTAGTCCAGCAAACCCTCTATATTTAAATCATAGTGATACTCAACGGTGATAGTTAATTATTAGCCCCAACAATTCAATTTTATTATGGTACGGTTGACTTTCTCTCTAAGAGATTGTTTTTATGGGAATATGTAGAACTTTTATTAATTAGAATGAGCTATTACATTGTCAAGCGGTAACTGATCAATCAAAAACATCGTGGGCCTATCAAGTCAAATAATGACATCGGGTCCTCTAGTAGCTACTTGCAACATCAGGTGTACGATTTGATAAGAGGTTTGTTTATATTTGAATAACATCAAACAAGAAAAATGTATAGTTTAGTAGTACCTGATGTTGTAGCACAAACTTTTGAGGTGTCTCGTTTGAGACCTTATGACTTCTTGTGTACTCTTTCTCTCTGCCAGTTGTGGTTATGGCTTGGAGTGTATGATCAAGAACACAACTAAGGAATTTTCATTGACATAACAACACTATCATATGCCAATTAACGTATGCACTAATAGCTAACTCTCACAAATTATTTATAGAATGAGAGAACACACGACTTAGTAAGCAAGATTTTCTTTGGATTCTTGAAGTCCAAAGTGGGTGAAATCTCTTGCTTGGTTTTGAAGTAAGCTTTTTTTTATATAGAACGATAAAGTATTTTGTACTGAAACCATAATTTAACCGGAGTTAAACTGTGTTGTATCGCTAAAATCATCTATCTTTTTATGGTGAGATATAATTTCTCTGTTCTCTTTGTGCTGCAGAACAGAAGACACATGTATCATCAGTCACTTTACCCCAATTCTTGAGTTTATCTAAGATTGTGATTCGATTCATCACCACTAACCAACTAATGAAACTGTGTCGCGGGATAAAGTGTGCACCCCAGATGAGTGAGAACCAAGCAATTGAAGCCCTAACAGGTAGGGAGGAGAGTGGGGCGAGAAGGGTTTTTGTTTTTTTTTTTGCTGCTTTTTTTTTTTTTCATAAATGAAAAGTGTTATCGTAACATCCCAAACATTTTCTTGATGAAGATATTGTCCGTTTTGGGCCTCGATCCTCACGGTTTTTGACTTGGAGTGCAATTCAAGGTGTCTTCCCATAAAGTCACTCATCCTTGTTGTACTCCACACTGAACACGTTTAACTTTGGAGTTCTCACAGGAACTCCTCCATTTCACCCCAAAACGCATCCTGTTAGTTAAGGTCGGTTTCTTACTTATGAACCATGGATCTCTCCCGTGCTTTGTCGATGTAGAATTTGCCTAAGGTGTTACATACACCCCCCTCCCCCCCTTGGGACTCAAGGCCCTCATTGAGGTCCTGCCCCACCATCGCTCAAGAGGGACAAGAAGTGGCTCTGATACCACTTGTAACATCCCGAACCTTTTCTCGATGAAGATATTGTCCGCTTTGGGCCTCGATCCTCACGGTTTTTGACTTGGAGTGCAATTCAAGGTGTCTTCCCATAAAGTTACTCATTCTTGTTGTTCTCCACCCTGAACACGTTTAACTTCGAAGTTCTCACAAGAACTCCTCCATTTCACCCCAAAACGTGTCTTGTCAGTTAAGGTCGGTTTCTTACTAATTATAAACCATGGATCTCTCTCGTGTTTTGTCGATGTGGGATTTGCCTAAGGTGTTACCGTTATTGAGAAGTTTTATTGTATTTTATTTTTTCTGCTATTTTTTATTTTCTTTTTTCCGCATAAATTAAAGTGTTCTTAAGTTAGGATCACACTATCCCAATAGATGTTTACATGGAGAATAATTGTTCGGATGGATTGCTTTGTGTTAACTACAACGAACTTATGAGGTTTGGAATATTTGTAACTTGGACCCATGGAGCATTATCTTTGTAATATTATTTATAAACGCTTCATAAAATAAATTTAACGAATATGAAAAGAATAAATTAGAGGGAAATAAAACTGACATTCAATTCGTCGTTTCATATACCTAACTCACAAATTGAAATATTCTCCACAAGATGTTACTTACTTACTTGGGTTGGGAGCAAGTTTGTATAGCACCACTTCCCTTACGCGTTTTGGAAACAAATCAATTCAAGTATCTTATTCTATAAACCATCTATGAGCTCAAGTTGTTGTTTTAGTATATACCATTTTTAGTTATTGGATGCCTCTACAAGGAATGAGGAGCAAAAGAAGTCATTCGAACGAACATTCGATTTCTATGGGTCTCTCACTTGTTATGTTATCTTGTTGGTTAAAACGAAACAAGATCCTAACTTTCGTGCTTTGGTGGGTTTCTCAGATCTTTTTAATGACCTATGTTGTGTTGAAGGGTTAAAATAAGAATTTTATTTGAATTCTAAGTCTGACATAAAAACCAATCAAGTAAGACTATGGAATTTTTTTCATGATATCATTACTTGTAGATTTTCATTATATTTTAAATATTGATACATTTCTACTCTTAATATTCATTATCTTCGGGTTATTACTGAAAATTTATATATAATAAATAATTTCTCCATTTATACGTTTCTATTTCAAATTTTCAGAAATTTATGCATGTAGCTACATTACCACCAATCAAAATTTTAACTAATTTTGTTTATTATTATTATTATTATTATTATTATTATCTTTTATAGAACTAAGCACTCTAATTTGAAATAATAATTTAATTGATTTTGTTTTAGTCTTTTCAGTCATCCATTTAGAATGTGTCACCTAGCATAGTTTTTCTATCTTCTTTTTCAATTTCATACTATTCTTAATCGATTTATTTTTATTTTATTTCAAATTTGAATAATATATTTTGCACAAATTTTAGATTTTATATGATCTACAAAATTATATTTATCTATATATATGTGTGTTGAAATAAAAAAAATTATTCAAAGACATACACTATACAAATCTGTACTAAACACAACACTCCCGTCGCAAGTGACACCCTCACAATCGAGACCTAACTACTTCGTTTGCTTGTTGGATTTAAAAACGAGCGTTTTGAGTTTTAAAAACCTTTGGATTTATGATGGATTTGATGCATTATGGATATGCAAGAGTACATTGTTCGTTTAGTTTATTTTTATCATGAATTGATGATGGATTTGTATCGCATTTTGCCTTCAATTATCAAACCCCAAATGAAATGTGGGATTTGCAAATCCGTGGGGTCCACGAATTTGGATCCCCACGGATTTGGATCTAAAAAATGAGTCCAAATCCATGGGCCCCACAAATTTGTGTCCCTTAGCAAACAATGAATTTGTATCAATTCCATGATGCTTAGAATTTGGGTGCCAAATCAATCACCCAAATCCCACAAGCAAAAGCAAACGATACCTTAACACTTGCATGCTCTTGCGATAATCAACATTTTCTTTCTCTTAGGAAGAACATGCACTATTAAGATTTGGAATTTTCTAGGGTGACTTGCAAGTCACCGTAACTTGTACTTTTCGGTTGACCTCAGATAGGGTTGGGTCGGGTGGGTACCCGTGGGTTTGGGTTTTGTTGCCATTCCTAGATCACACTAGGATGACAACTAAACCCAACCCCATGGGTACCCACTCGACCCAATTCGGGCAACGCGGGTAAAACCAGTGTTGACAGATTTTGGGTCGGGTTTGGTTTAAACCTGCTACACTGTTCACTGGGTTGGGTTTGGGTTTGGGTTTAGGTATACCCGCTCCGTGGGTACCCGCCCACACCCATATAATTACTTCACTGTGTATTTAATATTCTAAACAATATATCTTCCTTAGACAATTAATATTTTTTATGTTTGTGGAGACATGTATAATTTGTTCTTTCTAATTGTTTAGAATGAAGTTGATATTATGAAGTGGAGAGTCAAGAAGTTTAGTTGACAAGGAAGAAGAAGTCTTCAATTAATCATGTTGTTCATAGATGGTTATCTTTAATTTTGAGCAATTTGTATTGATAATTTGCGGTTTGCTTGTATGCACTAGATTGATATTATTTTATGGATAATTTGTATAAGAAAATTGATGTTAAACTTTTATTTTGAAGAAACTTGTTATTGTTCATAAAAAAAACTTATAATTGTAAATTTTTTACCACAAAAATTCAACGGTACCTATGAACCCGCCGATACCTAACGGGTTGGGTTGAGTTTGAGTTTTTCCAACCTAGCAGGTTTTACCCCGGATTTTTTTGGCGGATAAACCAATAGATTTAAGTTTGACAAAACCCGTCCCAACTTGCCCTATTGCTATCCCTAGATCATACCGCAACCTTCTGAAGTTTATTTTGAAGCCCAACTTTGATCGGACCGGGTCCAGCCGGGGTATCGGTATGATTTTGAGTTTTGACAACGTTGAGTAAAACAAACTCGTTCGACCGGCGGAAAGACAATACCCGGAATCTACTTCCATCGGACAAGAAAACAGAGCCATAAGCCCTAAGTTCGATTCAATACAATCTGGCAGCTCTCTCTTTTGATTAACCAACTGCTGCCCTGAACTTTTCTTTGTGGTTTCCCTGTTTCCGGAGAAGAAGGCGATTGAAGCCGTCGGCAGCCTGGTCCGAACATCTGGAATCTAAAATTTGCGGAACCCAATTTGCGTTTGTCGTCGGCCGTCGCCACTGATCGGCGTCACCCGTCGAACGACACTCTTCCGGCGTTTCCCATTGCAGACAAGAGCCTGGCATGGCCGCATGGGAGACTCTCAAATTCCATCCGCCCTCCTTAGTTTCGACGACGCGGTGATTGGAAAATGGAGTTCTCTTCCACAACTACTGAAACGAGAGCCAGGAGAAGCCTTGTATTAACGGTGTCGGAACTGCATTCGAGAATCCATCGTTTGGTTTTAAATGTGAACTAAGTTTGCGCGATGAAATGCAATCACGTTCAAGCTGTTAGACTTGTGATTGTTGTTTGATTAAAATGTTTGTTCTGGTTCTGTAGGATTTTAACAGGAGTGGCCCATAGGAGAAAGTTTCTGGTGATACAAGGAGTTAGATATACATATGGTTGATCTCATGTTTGCTCAGAAGCTAATCAATAGCAGTAGTAGGAGCCAGAACTCCTTGCCTTTGCTTTACCCTCTTCGGAATTTTTCGCTCTGGTCTATGAAAAAGGACCCTGATCTTGAAGCTGCTCTATCTAGAACCCGCAGATGGATTGTCAAAAATCAGATAAAGAACATGATTCTAAGATGTCCAGACCAAGCTGCCTCTGTCAAATATCTGCAGAAGAAGTTCAGGACTCTTGATCTTCAAGGTAAAGCAGTCAATTGGCTGAAGAAATACCCTTTTTGTTTCGATTTCTGTCTACAGAATGATGAGTACTACTGTCGATTAACTAAGAGGATGCTGTCATTAGTGAAGGAGGAAGAATCTGTTAAAGATATGCAGGAGCCCTTTTATGTCGAGCGTCTAGCCAAGTTGTTGATGATGAGCACTAACCAGAGGATCAATGTTGTCAAACTTAACGAGCTGAGAAGAAATTTGAGATTTCCAGATGATTACATAATCAGAATTCTCCCGAGATACCCGAACATGTTTCGACTTGTCAACCACACTGGGAGAAAGAGTTCAATGGAGATCGAACTTTTATCATGGAACCCGGATTTTGCAGTTTCTGCTGTCGAAGCCTCGGCATTGGAGAGAGGTTGCAGCCCTTGTTTTTCATGTTCTCTGCCTTCGTCTTGGGTTCAGTCATGGGAGAGATTTCATGAATTCAATGCCATTCCGTATGTTTCACCTTATGTTTGTGCCAGTGGATTGGTGGAAGGCACTATGGAGATGGAGAAACGAACTGTGGGTTTAGTACATGAATTGCTCTCGCTGACTTTGTGGAAGAAGATGTCAATCGTTAAGCTGGGGCACTTCAAAAAAGAGCTTGGTTTACCAGACAAATTGAATGTTCTGTTGTTAAAGCATCCTGGCATATTCTATGTGTCCAACATATACACAGTTCTTCTGAAAGATGCATATAATGGCTCGGAACTAAAAGAGATGGATCCTCTCGTTGTTGTCAAGGGAAAATTTGGTGAGTTGATGTAAGAAGGACTTCATGAGTATAACCAGCGACACTATTTAATGAATTTTGAGAAACATAAGGAGAAAGGGATTGTTGCTGCAAGGTCTGGGAAAAGGAAGGATAGAAGTAGTGAAACGTCAGAACAAGATAATGGAGATAAGGTTGGTGGTTTGTTCAACCCTGAGGAAAGAAAAAGGTTCTATAAGGTTCTTTTTGATGATGCTGGCCCATGAAATCCGTTTGGTTAGTAATCTGCTCACGGTAGGCTACTGGTATTAACTAGTATCGGTGAAACCAAACAAAGATGGAGCTATTCTCAACAAAGACTCTAAGGTACTTGGGTGAAACTTTCTAGCAAAGAGAAAACAAATGGTGCTCCTAGTCGGATGTGTAAACCCACAATTGGTCATGTTCCTTATCTTCATTAAGAATCCTTCACTCACATGCTTCCTAACAAACATGGTGGGATGAGAGCCGGCTCGGGACCAATCAACCCATGTGATGCTGTGGTTCGTGTTTAGCTCCGGCAAGATCTTGGTCACAAGCGTCGGGAAGTAATGCTCATCCATGTAACACGGTGGGGGCTTACAATGTTGTGTGAGAATAGGGTAGTACTTTATGTCAGAGACCATCTGAACTGCGACACTACGATGGACTTCAAACCATTGAGAACCTTTGTGCCAGTCAGCCAGTGTCAGCTCTGGCTCCATTCTTTTGTTGTATCGTCCCCTGCCCATAGGGCGAGGGTCATCGATCGAGCCCAGGAAGCTCTGATTCCAGGAGCTGATAATAAGGTAGTTGTAGATTGTGGTGAAATTGAATATAGGAATGCAGGTATCCGAGAGAAGAATGAATCTTTCGTTCGACCAGTCCAGAAGTGCATTGGCAAGTTATCGACTTTCTGCATCCACCATTGTTGCTGTTCTCCATTGCACTGGCTACAATTAATTAGCTGTAAGTTGCAACTTACATGAAAAAAGAAGGGGAAAAAACAGATTATAAAGGTGGGTTTTGACCTTGCTTGGGATCATGCGATTGTAAAAGACAGATGATGAATGGGGAGGCGTGAAATCTGTTATCGAAGAAACATGAAGATAAATGGAGTAAAAGCCTTCATGACCTTTGAAGAATATCTCCCAGAGAGGTGCAAGTGGCAAGCTCCCCTGCTTAAGAACATGAATGCCAGTTTTGGGGTGCGATTATAAGGATACTGCGAGATGCGTGGCTCCATCGATGCCCACCACAGTAACTCCTCGTCATTCATTGAATGCCATACTTGATCTGCTGATGGAGAAACCGAAGAAGTTTTCATGGTGCTGGAAGCACAATTGGGTGTTGGAGTGAAGAAAATAGCAGGAAGTACTTCTTCCATTGAAGAAGAGGAAGACAAGAACTCTGTTACATGGGTCCGTAAGAAAGCCCCAAGAAACAGAACAATCGATGCAATGAACAACCAGAGAATAATGGTGGTGATTCCTACATGAAGGCTTCCATCTCTACTGGATTCTCTTCTGAGTCGCACTGGAAGGTATTTGGCAAATATTGTCACCTTGAATTGCCTCATTTTTCCTAGAGTCTCTGTAACTGCATGTTTCTGTTTTGCTAGCCGAGAGATAAAAACGGGTTTTAAAAAGGGAATGAAGGAGAAGAAATAGTGAGGGATGAAATGGAGAGAGCGAACACATGGGAAGTAATGTTTGGAGGTTAGAAAGTGTCAGTGGGATGCCACAGAAAGTAGACTTTGCTGTTGCAGAAGAAGTGGAACTGCAGCAGGGCAGAAGGGAAATGTGATAACTGATGATCATGAATTGTCTGTGTTCCTTCTTTTCTTTTTTGCTTCTCATCTAGCTAGGGTTAAGCTTACTGTACACTTCCACACCACTAGTTTTTAGAAGTGTACAATATGATAATAGTAGAGTCGCGACTGTTCAATACGAGTGTCGAGACAGTTCAATATGTCATTACGGATAAATCGAAAGACAAAATTGCTGAAATAATCATATAATATAAAAATTAAGAGCTATTTAGATTCTCACTTTAAACTCGTTGATTCATCTAAATCAGGGTACAACAAGCACACATCCTAGTTTACAACACAACGCAAACAAAACCCGACCAGGGGGAAAAAAAACATGGAATCGATCGAGAAAACAGAGTCGATGCTCTCCTCCTAACCACACATCAACTTCGATCAATCATCGTCTAGGGATTAAAATGCATGACTTTAGGCGCATATCTCAACAACCTAACCAACGAGGTAGTGAGAAACTTCCTGGCAAACAAGAAACAAGTAGTCGTCTTCTTGCCATTGTACAAACACTCCCCGCTCCCGCTCCTCAACTTCTCCAGGAACTCCTCCGTCACCTCCCCTCTTACATACCGATTGGGATGGATCCCGCCGGCCGACCAGTCCACCCACGTGAGGCTCCGGTTGGACATCTTTCCCAAGTGCTCGATGACGAAGTAAGTAGGGAGGTAGTGCTCGTCGGCGTAGCAGGGCTTGTTCCTGCAGAAGCCCTGGAACTTGGGGAAGTACCTCCTGTCGGACACGACCTCGAGGGCGAGGTCGCGGTCGATCTCGAACCACTGGGACCCCTTTCGCCAGTCGGGCAGGGTGATCTCGGGCATGAGGTCAGGGTGGTAGCGGGTGCGGGCGTCGGCGGTGTCGTAGGCCTCGACGTAGACTTGGTTGGAGTTGATGAGGTAGTCGTAGACGGTGGAGAAGTTGAAGAGCGGGATGCAGGCCTCGGAGAGGAGGACGAAGCGCTGGTTGGCGACGTCGAGGAGGGCGTTGGCTAGCAGCCGCCGCTCGGCCTCCACCATGTTGAACTTCCCCCACGTCACTACCTGCACCATGCGCGTGGTTAATTGATTGACTAATAACGCCGACTAAATTTGATTAAGGTAATTAAATCATGCGTTGTGGTCATAAACGTTCAGTAAGAAAAGTTCATATATCGACGTGGGCTATTAGTTGATGACAAAATCAAGTACCAATTGTGTATTCCCATACACTAAATTAATTCAATCTATTTACTGGCTTAGGTTCTCGGTACAAAATAATGACCTGCAAAATCATACAAAACCCCCCGATCGTATCGTGTATAATACAACTGGGAGTTTTACATGATTTTGCAGGCCGAAGTTCTATACCCTATCCGCTCCCCTAAAATTCAATTCCTTTACCAAATCCAATTGGATTGGTAGATAAGATTCATGGAGTGTTGACAAAATTATTGTATAGTACATTTATTTTATATTTTTCAATTATGAAAAATATCATTGGAAAATTAAATTTGGTACCTAAATTTTTTTATGATGATATTTCAGTACATGAACTTTTCAAAAACCTTGTATTGATTCAACGTTTGGATACCATTTGGAATATATGAATTCAATCCACCAGTTTTATCTTATTCATGAATCCACCGATCCATAAATCCAATCTCTTAATTACCTGGCTGGGGATCCTGCGGCCGCGGAAGAGAGGGCTCTCGTCAGGCGACGCCACGTAGGAAGGGCTGGAATGGATGTAAATGGAGTAAAGCCCTTGGTTCCCTTTGAAGAAGAGCTCCCACATCGGCGCCAGAAGCATCGGCCCTTTGGTCAGAAACAGGAACGCCACTTTCGGCACCCGAGGGAACGGATACTCCTTCACTTTCGCCACCATCGACGCCCTCCACAGCAATTCTTCCTCCTCCATGTCGTGCATCGCCTCCGACGGTACTTTCAGGTACTCGCTCAGCCCCACCCTGCCAGCTGGCACCGGCGCCGGAGGAGATACAGCCGGGACCGGGACCGGCACCTCAACCACTATTTTCTCATGACGACGATTCTCACATCCATCGCCGACGGCGGTGGTGGTGGTGTTGTTTTGGGCGGTGGGAGGAGACGGGGAAGGGGAGATGGAGAATTTGGTGAGGTGGAGGTCGAAGGAGACGTTTTTGAGGTAGGAGTTGAGGAAGACGCCGGCTGCTACACCGCAGGCGAAGAGGAAGAAGTAGGAGAAGGTGTTGATTACGTGCCATTTCGGAAACAACGACGTCGCCCCTTTCTGATGATGATGTTGCTGTTGTTGATGACTCTTCATTTCTCTCTTCTCCTTTGCGTCGACCAAATTTTCACGGTTCAAAGGTGAAAAGTGATGCGTATGGCCCTGATCTTAGAATAAGATAGAGCCAAAGGGGAAAGGGAATATGGAGAGGATTGGAGGATGAAGCAAAGGGGGGAAAATAGTGTTGAAGGTGAAGGATCTTGAGAAAGGGAAGGAGGAAAGGGAGGGAAGATTAATTAATAGGGTTGAAATTTTCGTGGATTGAATATTATTGAAATGATAATTACGAAGAGGTGAATTTTGGAGATGAAAAACTCTGATGGGGGGATTGACGATGGCGACGACAACGATAATAATAATAATACGGAGAAAGAGAGGAAAGGTGGGGGGGATGGTTTTTGATTGGAGGTCTTATAAATGGCGATACGTGATGTGATGGGGTGAAGACGAAGAAGGAATGAACAAGCCATGCTCACATTGCTTTCCTTCCTGTCGTTTTAACTCATTAGTCAATCACTTTAAATTAATTTGATTGTCTTGGGAAAAGGATGATTGGATATAGAAATGCATGACACCATTTACTTTTTTACATCAAATCCAATTTATATATTTTGGAATATTGTTTTTTTATCAAATTTACATCATATAAGATATGATTTAAAACTTTTGCGATGGGATATATAGAAAGTAAGAGTGTAAGACAGTTGTTTTTTTTAATTTTTAATTTATATTATTTTATAATTGAAATAAATTATAAAGATAAATTATTCGCTATTAAAGAAATCCAATAATATTCATTTGAACTATATTTTTTAGATTTTCAAATTTTATATTTGATTTTACATCACTTAGTAGATTAAATAAATTTAATGATATAACAAGCAAACCAAATGGCTTTTTTTAAGCGCTCCTTTCAAACCTCCAACCCTAAGTTGCTTTTGAAGAAAATATATAACAGAGTCAAACTAGCTCAAAATTCACTTCTATTATGAACGTAATATACTCCTAAATCCTAACGAGACATAAGCATAAGAGTGTCTTTTGTTCAATGCAAAGCTACACATAATTGATTAGGATGGAGTGTAGCTCCCCAAACATTATTTGATCTCAAGTTGTGATATTTGGATAATATGTTAAACAACATGGAAAATGGGCAAGATGGTAGGCTATCAATCTCCCTCTCCCAATTCCTTAGTTCACTTTGAAGAGGTTACTATGATTTCATTTATAGTCGCCATCACTCTGAATGCTAATTTCGTCACTTCTTATGTCTAATGTAAAAGTACTTTTTTTTTCACTTAAAACATACATGAAAATTGAATATCGTTCTGTAGATCACAGTTAATTTGTCTATTTAGTGCACGAAAATAAAATAAAAATAGCAAATCAATGAAGAAAAAACATTGAAAGAGTTCATTTACTAATATTTTAGCTAATAAGTATGCATATGGCCGATGTAGTCCAAACCGCGCTTTAAATTTTCAAAACTTACACTTTTACGTACATTTCTAGGTAATCAAAACACTTCTGTTCAGAATCACGCTTTTCACTTATAATTGTAATCAAATATACAAATTAAAGTTTAAAAACTTAAATAAAATTAGGATTTTAACGGGCAATACCTAAACCTGTGCAAATGTATTTAGTTTGTCAGTGTTTGGCTTGGGAATTCAAGCGGCCATTGAGAGCGGTTCCCGCGCGTAATTAAATACACAACAAGTGTAAGTTAGTGATTAATGACTTTAAATGCATACGAACAAAAGGGAAAAACAAAAACCAGTTGGGCGAGGGAAGAATTTGAAGAGTCCGATAGATTTGGGAAAAAACACTTTTGAGGAGAAGCTGCCCGCCCATATGCTTGTGTTTGTCGCCATGTGCAGGGTTTTCTCTTTTGTTTTGAGACTGAAGTGAACAGTGCAAGGGAGCGAGCCCTGTTAGAAAAAGGATACGAATCTCACCCAAAGTCGGATTTTTTTTCAAATCCTTTCTTCCTCGCGGTAGGGGACAACCCCCAAAATTCTCTTAACCATTGTCGCCGTCCAATTCGTTATTCAAACAGATCAGAGTTACTACAGCTTATGGAGTTGCCGGTACTTTGCTCATCACTTCTTTATGCAGTCCAAAAGATTCATTTGCTACACTCGTTTCATTGCTGGATTCATTTAGCTCACAAACAAGAAACTAATAGATGGATGAATACCTGTATGTATAATATGCTCATTTATTATTTATTATGCAGTTTTATCAAATATGTCATTTTATGACTAATATCTTTTAGTGGTATGCTCTTTGTTTTGTGTCTAAGCAGTTGATCGAGTTGCACTTTTTTATAACTCTTTTATTAACTAGTGGTAAAAAAAATAATTACATCTTCCAACAAATGTTGGGCTAAAAAGAGGAATTACTCTTATATAAAAACCACCTCCTCCGGCTCGGATCCGGATCAGGTCAGTAACCATATTCTCAGTAACCATGCGTAACCCCTTCCTCTATCCTCCACGTGTCTGCATCTGAGCCGTTCCCTTTTATTTAAATGAAACACGGAGGGGCAGTAGAGTAATTTGCATCCACCCCTTATTTATTGCTGACCACCTGACGCCTACTTTTGACCGAACGTAGACCCCACTCCCCGTCCTCCACACGTTTCTCTCTGTCACTCTTTTATCTATTGTTAAAAGAAAAATTAAATTATTTCTTCTCTCTCCCACTACAACTAAAAGAAAAAAATAAGTACATGCTCTCTGCACACTAACTCTATCTCTAAAACAAGGGTTAATACCTTATTATGGCCTGAACTATGACCATGTAATCAACTTTGGCCCGTGGTTTGAGAAATTAACATCCTGGCCCGAACTATGCAGCATATAGACAGAATTGGCATGGAGCGTGGTTTGACCGTTTGTTTGGACGGTCAACACCATTGACCATTAGTCAACTGTCAAGGTCACTGCCATGTCACCAAAAAAAATTATAATTTCATTATTCTTTTTATTTCTTTTACAAAATTGAATAATAAAGAAAAAAACAAAAACATTTTGGCCACCCACTACCTTATCCCCTCACCTTCTTTCATTTTCGATCAAACCCAAACAAACCCTATCTTCCATTATTCTTCCTCCCCGATAACCCGCAGAATCTGGTGATTCCATTCCACAGCCATTTCTCGTCGAGGAAGAAGCTGATTCAGAGGAGCTGCCCCAATTCCACCCTCCACGACGGCCGCGAGTTCTGCTGGCTGACGCAGGAGGACATAATCCGCTACCTCCTCAATTGCATCGGCATCTTCTCTCCCCTCCCGAATCGAACCGTCGAATCGCTCGGCATCGTCGACAAGGAATCGATCCTGGCCGTCCATTACGACGACCCGGCGTCGTCCGCCCTTCCCTTGATCTCCCAATCTCTAATCAAGCAGACATCCGTGGCGATTCTGGACTCGGAAGGGAGGCTGGTGGGGGAAATCTCTCCCGCCGCGTAAAATTGCTGCGACGAGTCTGCGGCCGCCGCCGTTGCGACCCTGTCGGCAGGGGATCTGATGACGTACATAGACTGCTTCGGTGACATGCCCGAGGAGCTGGTGAAGATGGTGAAGGAGAGGCTGGCGGCGAAGAATTTGGAGGCCGCGGTGGAGTTGGTGGTTGCGGCGGCCGGAGATGACGACGATTCTGACTCCTCCACGGGGATCTTGTCGTCTTCCTCCGACGAGGAGTGCGGAGGAGGCATTCACCGAGAGTGGTGAGGAGCACGGAGGATATAATGTGCCATCCGTGGTAGGGGTGTACATGGGTCGGGTGGTCCGGGTTTAGACATTTTAATCACCCGACCCATGCACTACGGTTTGGGAAATATTAAACCCAAACCCAATCAAAAAAATCTAAACCCTACGGTTTGTTTCTAATTGGGTTGGGTCGGGTTGGCGATATATTTAAATAAAAATCCAACCCAACACAAAAATATGTAATTATTCTACTTCATAAAAATATTTTATAACTAATTAAAAATTCAAACGAATAAACCAAGGTGAAAGGTATCAAAATTCACAAATGTTGTTTGAATTTTCATAAAATTTGATTTACTTCAACTTATGTCTAGTTTTTTTCATGACATTTGTTGAAATAGGCTAAAATGGTTACAAATGAACGCATCCAAAATATGTTATTCTATTAAAATTGTACACAAGAAAAAAAATTACGTGAATCATAGCTATATTAAATTTATGTCTAAACTTTAAGCCGAAGAATGCATTAGATTAGGGAGACCTTAAGAGAAAAACATGGCAAAATATCTTAATTTTCTCATAAGTATGACTATATACTACATAAATATTATTTTGGTTACGAACTCATACCAATAATTGGAACACGGGTTGGGTCGGGTTCTACGGGTTGTGTAATAAAAAATCCAAACCCAACCCAAAAGAGGCGGGTTGTGCAAAAGAAAATCCTCACCCAACCCAAAACCTTCGTTTTAGCGATAAATACGGGTGGGTTGGGTCGGGTTGGACGGGTGGGTCGGTTTGCGGGTGTGTTTGTTCACCCCTAATCCGTGGAGCTCGTTGGTGGCGGTGATGATCCAGATGGTGATGATCCAGATAGGGTTTGTTTGGGTTTGATCGAAAATGAAAGGTGAGGGGATAAGGTGGGGATGGGTGGCCAAAATGTTTTTTTTTCTTTATTATTCAATTTTGTAAAAGAAATAAAAAGAATAATGAAATTATAATTTTTTTTGGTAACATGGCAGTGACCTGGACAGTTGACTAACGGTCAACGGTGTTGACTGTCCAAACAAACGGTCAAACCACGCTCCAGGCCAATTCTGTCTATATGCTGCATAGTTCGGGCCAGAATGTTAATTTTTCAAACCACGGGCCAAAGTTGATTACATGGTCATAGTTCAGGCCATAATAAGGTATTAACCCCTAAAACAAATATGAATTCAGCAATCTCAGTTCTCTCTACCCCAACTCCATGGTAAAACAAGTATGAATAATTCTCTGCCAAGAAGGATAATTACAAGTATGAATATGACTAACACTTTCTACTACCATGATAAAACATGACAAAATATGCTAAAGAAAATTACAAATCTAATTACCATACAATACCATATGGTATAAATGCTAAAATAAAATTAGAAATCTAACTACCATACAATACCACATGGTATAACGTGGTAAAACATGTTACAAAAAATTATGAATCTAACTATAATACAATACCACCATAGTAGAACATGGTAAATCGAATGACCATAAAATAATCATAATTACCATACAATACCACATGGTAAGAGAACGTAAAACCATTTAAAACAAATATAATTACCATCATCTACGATCATAGTAAAACATGGTATGCATAAAAATACATTTAGTTACCACACATTATCATATGGTATAGTGTGGTATATATATAATTCCAACTTTCTTCGCTTTCTTGTTCCCTTCATTGTCTTCTGAATCTCCTTTCTCTGAATTGATGTCGATTACCACACATTACCATATGGTATAGTATGGTAATCACAATATACATCTAGTTACCACACAATACCACCATGGTATAGTATGGTAACAACAATATACATAAAACTAAGACGTACTTCACATGCCTTTCTTCTGCCTCCTCTCCTTTCCTCCGCAGCAAACGAGAACACTAAAAGAAGAAAAAATGAGGAAGATTGGAATTGAAAATCCATAAACTAAAACTAAAACATGCAAACTCGACTCACCTAGATCTGTCCCCTCTTGGTCGATATGGAGCGTCACCAATTTTGAAGCCGAGTACTTGAAAAAAGGAGGCTGCACTTTCCTTTATCGATTGCTATAGAGAAAAAATGAAGAACAGAATAAGAGATTAGATCTAGAGAAGAAGGAGATGGGAAGAGAGAAAGGAACAAAGAAAAAAGGAGATTGCTAGAGAGAAAAAAAGAAGAACATAATAAGAGATTAGATCTAGAGAAGAAGGAGTTTGGCAGAGAGAAAGGAACAAAGAAAGAAGAAAAGAGAGCTGCAGAGATAAGACACTAACTCTCTCCCCTCCATGCAAAGCTAATTAATAAATGCTGAGCAAATTAAAAAAAATAATTAAAAATTCAAAAAGCGGACAAAAATACCCCTCCTCATCCCGCATCATTCCCAACCACATGATCGCTCCATCCTAGATCAACGACTCCGGGTGAGTTACTCACAAATCAGTAATCTTAGGTTACTAACTGTATCTCAAGCCCTCCAGCTCCACCCGAACTCGTTTGTCATCCCTAGTAGTAATTTTTTTTTCTTTGTCATCCCTAGTAGTATCTAGTATGCTACACAATGTGTCCTAAACAAACATCCAGATGAATTGGGCCGGCAACTCTAAGGCCTATTGGGATTTGGGGGAGCCGCGCTAAAGCCTAAAAAGGCTTCATGCTTAAGCCCAAATAAATACAAAACCATTGGGAATGAGGTAGGTACAGTAACTTCCACTTGTATGAGAATTGTTACCGACTACCGAGAAGGCAAGCCGCCAAAACATAACTACAATCACCATTAATTCACCCCACCCAATACCCATAGAGCTTTTACCTTGTTACCGTTCCAACAGTGAAGTAAATAACAGTGGTTACTAAAGTTAAAACACAAGACTACAAATAACATTAACAACCAAACAAACAACGAATCGGTTACTCGTCTTTTACTGCCTAGCTACCTAGTTGTCGTGGATTTTGACCTATCCTTTTTTTTTCTCACTACTGGCTGGTGGCACCACCACCAGCAGTGTCCTCCGACAGCGAAGGCGAATCCGAGACAGAGTCAAAGCCCTCATGAGCAGGAGAAACCTCGGTACCACCTCTCAACTCCTCGATCATCTTCACCACCTGGCTCATCTTCGGCCGCTGATCCGGCACCGGCGAGGTACACGTCATCGCAATCTGCAGCAGGCCCACCATCTCCTCCTCGATGTCCTTGTACCTCATCAGCTCCAAATCGAACACCTCCGCCGTCCACTCTTCCCTCACCACCGACTGCACCCACCTCGGCAAGTCAACCACCCCGCCACCGCCGCCGCCATATCCACCTCCCATCCCAACTCCGCAGTCTGCTAAGGAAGGACACTTCCCCGTGAGCAGCTCGAGCAGCAGCACCCCGAAGGAATACACGTCGGATTTCTGTGTCAGCTTCCTGGAATCCGGACCGGATTCCGGAGCTCGGTACCCGTTGGCTCTGGGCGCGGAGGAAGAGGAGGAGGAGGCGAATGTGGAGAGGCCGAAGTCGGAGACTCGGGCATTGCCGGAGCGGTCGAGGAGGACGTTGGTGGACTTGATGTTGCCATGGGTGAGCTTGAGTGCTTTGCAGGAGGAGTGGATGAAAGCCAAGCCCCGGGCTGCTCCGGCTGCTATCTTCAGCCTTGTGGTCCAGTCCAGCGGCGTCCTCCCAGGTCCCCTGTTACCTGTCAAGTGGTCACCAATTTCCCCGGTCAAATTTTACAGATATGCTTGAAGATCGATGAAAGAATGGTGACAGAGTGGTTGTTACCACTCCACATCACAACTTGGACCAGTTTTTGTACGTCTCTATTAGTCATTAGTCTCATAAACCGTTTCAGCAACATAAAACAGATATGTATCTTATGAAGTATGCAGTTCATATAACATTATCTAGTTTTTCAACCGTGATGAAACATGATAGTTTCGTTATGATAGTTTCGTTAGTATGATATTGTCTGCGGATTATCTCATAACAAACCGTCTTCAATATGTATAAGAAGGTGGAGGTGGGCAATGTTTCCGGTCAAATTGACATTTGAACCAAAGTTGGGCAAACCCCTAAACGGAGGAAAAGGGGATGACTGACCAGAATAGGAGGGACATGTGGTCCCTTAAAAGGAAGGTATTGGACTAAATGTAAGCGTAAATGCGGCTAACTCATTCACTTTATACGGTCAGACCACCATACGCTCTGGAAAGTGAGGAGCGGTCTTTGGAATTGAAGGGCAGACAGAATACCCCACAAAAAAAAAATTGAGAATAAAGAAAAGGCCAAAGCAAGCTCTATTCTCTTCTTTTACATACCACCTTTTATCAGAAGAAGAAGAAGAAGAAGAACGTTGAATTGAATGGAAATTCCCGTTTTCCCACAATCCCACAATTATTACCCCTCGCCCTCCTGCCACAGATCACGTGTTTTACCACCCCTTTTTGTTCTTTTCTAGACACGATTCCATCTGTTTACCTTCTAATCCCTCTTGTTTATCGTTAAACTCCTAATTATTAATCATCCAAGAATAACGCATAGAAGATATAACTAGAATCTGACACACCTGAATTCCTAATCAAATTTATTATTACCACTAATCACAATCACCCAGAGGCCCACCCAACAGAAACGAAACGGTAGAGAAAGAAACGTTTTTACCGTGGAGAAGCCAGAAGAGGCTGCCGTTGGCCATGTAGTCGTAGACGAGGAGCTTCTCTTCCCTGGCGAAGTAGTAGGCTCTCAGGCTCACCAGATTGGGATGCCGGAGCCTCCCCAGCACCTCCATCTGCTGCTCGAATTTGGCGGCGGCGCTCCCGCCGCCGACGAGATTGGCGTCCTTGAGCCGCTTCACCGCCACCACATTGCCGTCGTCGAGCACGGCCTTGTACGCCGTCCCGAACGCGCCTTTCCCCAGCATCTCCGCCGACGCCCTCAGCAGATCCTCCAGCTCGAACCTCTTGGCTCCTTCGAAGAACACCATCATCATCCGGGGCCCGCCGCCCGCGTGGGCCGACCCGGTCGGATTCGGGTTCGGGTACGGGCTCGACGAGTACACGATCTTCTCCGTCTCCGCCGTCGCAGAAAGCTTTCCTCCTGGTCCGCCTCCGCCTCCTTTCCGGAGCTTCATCTTGGCGGCGTAGTTGCGCCAGAAGTAGCAGTAGAGGAGGAGGGAGACCACCGCCAGGACCAGAAGGTCGCCGAGGATGATCGCGATTACTGCCGCTGGACCTATCTTCGACGGCGTTGTGTTCGTCGTCGTCGGCTTTCCCGCTTCCTTCGCCGCCGCCGTCGGCAGCGAGCTTGGCGACGACGCCACAACCTCCGTCGGCTTGCTACCACTGCTTCCCGGAGACGAAATTGCTCCGCCGGATCCTGGGATTGTGGGGTCCAGCGACCCGGATTTGCAGGGTTGAGCCAACGGTTCCCCGCAGAGAGCGTTGTTGCGGGAGAAAGCGGAGGTAGGGAAGCCGGACATCGATTTGGGGATCCCACCGGAGAGGCGGTTGCCGGAGACGTTGAAATCGCGGAGCGACGGCGGCAGGACTAAGGAAGAGATGGAGCCGGTGAAATTGTTGTCCTCGAGGCGGAGAGTCAACAGGTGGGTCAAACGGCTGAGCGTGGTGGGCCCCGCAGGGATGGAACCGGAGAAGTTGTTGTGGGCGAGATCCAGGCGGTAGAGGCGGGAGAGGGAGAGGAGGGAGAGAGGGAATTCGCCCGAGAACCTGTTGTGGGAGAGGAAGAGGAGCTTGAGGGAGGTCAAATTGGAGAGGGAATCGGGGAGCGGGCCGGCGAGCGAGTTGGACTTGAGGCTGAGGACTCGGAGGTGAGTCAGGGAAGCGAGTGGGCGGAGGTGGAGATGTGAAGAGGTGGTGGTGAGGTTCAGGTTCTCGAGGACGAGTCGGGTTACTCTGTTTTTGAGGCAGGTGACGCCGGTGAAGTTGCAGGGGTCGGCGGAGGAAGGGTTCCAGTCGGAGAGGCGGTTGGTTGGATCGGAAGCGGCTTTGAATTCCATTAATGGGGCTAAATCTGGGTTGGCGGTGGTTGCGGAGAGTGTGGGGGTGAGAAGGAGAAGGAAGAGGAAGGGGAGAGCGGAATGTGGGTTCAGGGTGGTCGCCATAATTGCCGGTGGCGAGCAGCGAGAGAAAGGGGTTTGTGGGAGGCGGCTGGCGAGAGCAGAGGGTTAAGTGAGTGGGAAGTTAGGAAACCAGGAAAGGAGAGTGGTGGAGCGGGGTAAAATGGTAATTGTCAATGAGTATGGAAAGTGAGAGGCCGTAAAACCGGCAGAAAGTGAGAGAGCACGTAACGTTCTACTGGTAGTGGTGGACTGAACGAACTACTGTGCCGTAAGAAGAAGCAGTAAGGTCTTTTGACTGAAATGACGATCCTCGCCCTTGTCACGGTTAATTCCTCGGGGTAGCTATGTCAATTGCCACGCAAGTTTGAGCTGAGTAACAAATTAGTTATTTTCGTCAAGTTGTGAAGTTATAATTTTTTATAGTTATTTCGGTTAATATTCTAATATAACTTCAATTTTATATAAATGTGCAATTTTCATCCAATTTTCAATAATGATATATATAGCTTAACTTTGAATATAACAAGACAGATTTGACCGAATCCAAGTAATGTTTTTGGCCAAGGACAAGTAATCGTAAGGTGTTTGGATAAAAGAATTTGGATTTGAATTGGGTATTTGAGATTTGGATTTTCAAATATAATATCACTTATCTGGGTATCAATTACATATGGTATTTGGATTTGTACAAAATTCATGAAGTGATTTGTAAATACATGTA
The DNA here is from genome assembly GCA_964030455.1 of Linum trigynum. Lineage (NCBI taxonomy): Eukaryota > Viridiplantae > Streptophyta > Magnoliopsida > Malpighiales > Linaceae > Linum > Linum trigynum. Next base: position 6,483,201 of record OZ034819.1, read on the forward strand.
TTGTATATTACTTGTGAATTTCAATTACATATCAACATCTAGTGATTTCAAATTAATCATAGCAACAAATATAAAGATACTAATATGTGATTTTACCACAAAAATTTGGATATCTTTGTTAAAAAATTGAAGTCTATATACTAAATTGTTAAAAAGGTAAAATTTGATACCAAAATTTAATTTTCCACAATTGTAATATGTGACAAAATATTCCACCATATTTGAAATATGAACAATTACAAATTAGCATCCAAACAATAGATTTGAAATACACCTATTCAAACACGGCCTAACAGCCTATTCATGCAATTGGGTTCCATAAATAGTAGATTGTCAGGTTAAATGTATCAAATGGACAACGTCCTTCAAATTCATAATTCTTCCAATACTAGTTGGTTATTTCGTCTTTCCAAAAGCTTTACGGAGTCCCTAATTTCATATTAATCAGTCGAACCTTCCTCTGCCGTCTCATTACTTGATGTCTACTCAACACAGATCTCTTGATTGTACAACACTCTTAATCGTGGTCCGGGAAAAACTAACCCAAAAGACTGACAACAACAACAACAGAACTTCTGCTAGCTGCTAGCTAACACTATGCCAGGGTAGACTGCCAAAAAAAAAAACTTCTAAACCCTGCCAAGGGCCGGACCTAATGAACCGATTGAACCCTTCTTTCCTAAGCATGTGGAAATACACCTTGCTCATGCTCCCATCTCTTCTGCCGCCTACATTGCAGAGACCTCTAGTAGCGATTAGCGAAACCACGATCTTAACTCGGATGGCGCCAGCTATTTTGCTTCTTCTCTTCAAAGTTGGCTCCATCGTTCAGCATGTCCTGAGCATCGCTCTCCATTCCGAGCTTTGACAGAGCGAGCGCTTGCATGTAAAACGCTGTTGGCCACTCGGGCAAGCAGACTTGTGCCTGCATTGCATCTCTCAGCGCGAGTTCTGCTTGTCCTACCATTAAGTAGGACAATGCTCGCCTCACAAACACGGTTCCTGAAGGAACCGACATCAACGACACCAGCTGCATTAATAGGAAAAGGGCATATATATCACCAACCAAACAATCAGAGATCATTGCATACTCAGTCCTCACAATGTAATCCAAATAATGAAAAGGCTACCTTTGTGTAGTTATCGATAGCAGTATTAAAATCCTTGTCTCTGAAAGCAATATCACCAAACTTCTTAGTGTTCAGCATGTCTTGCACTTGCTGGGTCCATTCTTGAAACGAAAGCTTTGAGAAACGAAAGAGCAGGCCAACAAAATTAGATCATACAGAAATTTGTACTGCCAACGTATATAAATAAACGAGGCACCAAATTGAGATCATACATCTCCTAAATCAGCCCCATATTCATTGACTCACGAATTTAAAATGGATTTACTTTCCAGCTGAAGCTCTCCATATAAAATAACAGCGATAATGAAACAAACCTCATTTTCCGCTCCTTCTTCATCTCTATATCCTGTTTTAAGAAAGACCTCGTGCACTGCGGAGAGATCCATCCTTACACAAGCCTTCCCCAGTGGTGAAAGCAAAGTTGGAAGTGGTACCGGAGTTTTTGATAGTCCCATCAGCGAATGAGATGAAACCTAGGAAAAATCAATCCAATAAAATTGCTAAGAACATCTATGCATAAGCATTTGTGTTATAGAAGAACTATATAGGTAAATTCCCAGGCAAGCTTAAGACGCTCTGAACCTCTTTCTGCTTCTGGAGCGGTTCTACTGCAGTAAGAAGGTACTTGACAGCGGGCCGATCCTTAGCCTCATACTGTAAACACTTAGAGGCCAGTTCAACCAACACAGCTGCATCTTCATTTGCATACTGTCCCTCCAAGGACGAATCCATCAACAACAACAAATTTTCCCCCTTGATTAAATCCAGTGCCTGAAGAAACAAACACCAGTTGGAAATTATTGGGGCCTTCTACTGTGACTAAGAAGCGTGCTCCATCTAACAGAAGTCTATTGAAGCCAAGCAATTAAGGAGGTTTGTTAAGCAAGGTTGTTTCAAAATTTTCTAACGAATGATTCAAATCTCTAGACAACTTGGACCACAAGGTCAATACTACTATGTTTAAAGTCGTACTTATAAATTACAATAGCTTCTAATGTTATAATGAAAGGATTATATCAGCTACTATGTGCAAATAAGCTCATACATGGCTTGGAGGAATATGTTTCCCGCTCAAAAGGTCCAGCAGAACAGTTCCGAAGCTGTATATTACACTTTCAGGGATGACCCTACCTGCACCATTTCAACATCCACATTATATAAATAAATCAAGCAGCTAATATAAGCTTTTCTTCTACGTGGCGCAACCAAGCAGCAAAGTTCTAATAAGTTGTCATTGATGATTCTTAGATAACTTTGTGTCAAGCAGTTGACAAGGGGTAAAGATTAGCATGCAGTTGAACCAGAAACACAAGCTACTTTGTACCGTCCAAGATAGACGGCCCCATCTCTCTCAACTTAAAATTTTTAGCTTTAAACATGGACGGAATCACTACACAGATTTACTTATATAGGCAGCCGTGTAGAAAAACTAAACTTCTAGTCTTCCACTTAGGAAAATATCATTTTCTAAGTGATTTCTAACATCTGCTAGCCATTCCAACTTGATAAGTTGAGAATTTTGACATCTGCTAGCTATCCAATTATATTTGCAGCTCTGCTGTAGATTTAAAACAATAAGGTTGCTCTTTTACGAGCCAATTTCTAGAGTGGACAATAGTATTCTGAGACTAGATGTTTATAGATCTTAAAGATTTATTATGCAGGACCATTCTTTAATTCGGTCTCAGCATTGTTGGCTAAGATAGATAGTTGACACATCAACGCACTTCAATGCCTATATTGTTTCTTCTCCATTGAAATTCACCCCAAAAAATCCTCAGCGTACGCCTGAACCAGAAACTTTCAGGAAAATATTTGCACTTAGAGTAGATGAAAGTAAATGAGGTGGAACAAAGAACGACCAAAAAATCAACTAGAGTTTGCTGGTTAGACATTTGTTTCACTTCCTCGGTAATTAATGCCATAAAGGATAAACACAAATCTTAAACGGATTCTTCAGACTCGCTAAGAAACATCCTCAGTCAAAGCAGTTCATCGTATGGATTAGAAAACATTGAGTTTTATAGGCAAATAAAGCCTAGGGAAACCTGAAAAAGAAAAAAAAATTCAAAACGAATGTGAATGACTGAGAAAAGCTTGGGGAGCCTCAAACTGCTTTCTGCCCTTGCATCTTTATAAATTGCTTGCAGTAACTGATAGCACCCCAGGGCTAGTAGAAGGTGATAGTGACTGGCGAATGATTTTGTACTAAGAGAACTACAAGTGACCAAAACGTATAATTGAAATATATTGCCTCTTCAACTCAGTATCGTTTCTACCTGTCCTCAAAAATTCAGGTGGGGTATAGGCCAAGTTTGTGCTGTAACTCTTCCCATCTCTGCTATTTTTCATGAAGCCAAAACTAGACAACCGAGGATCACCTTCCTGCAATGTTATAAGGAAGTTTCAAAATGCACACAAGAGCAGGTGGGTCATACCAGATCAAACTTTAACAATATGTAATCTGCATACTCCAGGTTAGAAAAACAAAAAAGCAACTTAAAGAAGCATAGAGAGATGCACGGATGGACAAGAAAAGTGGGCAACTTTGAAGTAGAATTGCCAGAATCACCAAAGCAGCAGCACAAAACATCACTGTTATGGCAAGGCTTGCAAAGAATATAGCAAGTACCTCATCAAAAAGAACTCTATAGGCATTCAAATCGTGGTAGATTTTGCGGTCCTGAGTATCACAATGATCCAGCACTTGAGCAATGTAGTAGGCAATTCTGACACGCATTTCCCAGGGCAATGGCTGTTTTTCCCCTAAAGCAAAAGGGTGTAGGGAAAAGAACAAAAAGAGAACAACGGGTTAGAGCTGTGAGTTGAAATAGATAGAAAAGAGGGACAGAGAAAAGCAAGCCCATGGTTCTCGAATCCTCATGGATGTTAAGCTCAGTATACATACAATGGAAGAGGTGCTTGGAAAGGGTATCATTAGGCATGTACTCAGCAACCAGCAAACGTTCATCACCCTCAGCACAACACCCAATTAAGTTAACCAATCTCTTATGCCGTACTTTCCCAACCATAGAAGCTTCACTCTGTTACATTTTTCAGCTACGAAGACTTCAGTAAGTGCAGAGAGATAAAAAAAAAAAAAGGGGGCCAAAACAAGGAAGGGATTGAAAACCATGATTCGTGTTTGTTACCAGGAACTGCTGGGGATCTGGCCAGGAAAGGTTGGAGAAGCGCTTGATTGCAACAAGGCGATTGTCTTTGAGCTTGCCTCGATACACAACATTGGGAGCCTTTTCACCGCTCTCAGAGACGATGAATGCGGAGTTGAACCCATTGGCGGCAGCACGAAGCTCATTGAGAGGGAACTCACGGAATAGTGGGATGTCAAGTTGATCACCGGGGATGGATGGGTCGGGATTAGTAGCGAGTTGCTTCGGGTCTTCTGGAAGTGGAAGCGGTTTCTGCTGCTTACTATCGGGAGACAGGAAGGTTTTGGAGTGAAAGCACCCCATTGAAATCTTTTTTTCCCTCCAATCTAATCCCTGCTGCAAGCCTTCTTCGATGTTTGACCTACTCCCTGTTTGTTATGATTCTCTCAACAACGGAGGATGTCAACTAACGAGCGACCATAGGATTCTTGGACATCGAAGGTGATGGCGGCCGAATCGACGATCGTTCTCTCCGCATCCCCTCGGCAGGTGGCGGTGGCGGCGGCGGACGGTGGATTCTAGCTGCTCAGTGCTCCCGTTGTTTCGTGTAGCGGAGACGATGGTGGAAAAAGTCGCTTCCTTTCGCAGCTTCGCTACTTCCGAGGAGAATCTCCGACGGCTCGACTTTTCTTCGGTACTTTTTTGGGATTTTTCGGTTGTCCCTTTCTGAACTGATTCCTTCCCGTCCACCAATTGAGCTCCCTCACTGCCACCGCCATGCGACAAGCGACTGCATAGATGGATGGATGATGAAATGAATCCAGCACGTTCCATTTTTTATTTTTTTACTCTTACCTATTTTAATTTCATAAGTTTTGTGGAATTCATTTTGGGGACGAGATACGGTGACAACTCCTAAGGGGGTTGTCAGATTCACAACCCACTTCATAGCCCTTAGATACGTTCTCTCTCCTATCTCTTTTTTTTTTTTTTTTAAATTAACGGTTTAGATTAAAGGAAGGATATTTTTGGAAGGGTAAAAATTTACCACACCCAATCATTCACTCTACCATATAAAAAGAACAAAAACCCTAACTCCTCCATCCTCCCCCTCTCTCTCCTCCCTCTCTCCCGTAGACATCACCATCTCTCCTCCCCCTCTCTCCGCCGCCATGGATGAGATCTCATCCCCATCACAGCAGCTGCAGCAGCTTCCCATAAGCACCACCACGAAGACAATCAAGGAGAAGCAGCTGTCCTCCCCCCGCCGGCAAGGAACCGGCCGTGCCGCTGTCCTCACTCCCGCCGCGCCGCTGTCCTCCCCTGCCGCCACCACTTTTATGTCGCCGCCACCGCGAGGTCAAGACTCTTCCCTGCCTCCTCTTTCCTCATCCCTATTTTTTTCCAGATCTGATAGTCTCTACTAGTACCAATACCACTGGTAGCACTATTGGTACCAATACCACTGGTAGCGCTATTGGTACGCTACCACTACTCACTGGTACCAATACCAGTGGCTCCCCTATCATCTGGTACCACTATCATTTTTTTTTTGTGTTATTCGCTACTGGTACCGCTACCAATGCTAGTGGTAGCGCTACCAGTGCTAGTAGCGTTGTGTTATTCTCTACTGGTAGCGTTATATTGGTAGCGTACCACTAGTACTGGTACATTTTTTACTGGTACCGCTAGTACTGGTACATTTTTTAACGTACTGGTAGCGTACCACTAGCACTGGTATATTAATTACCAGTAGACTAATAGATTGGTACACTTTTTAACGCATTGGTACATTTTTTCAGGTTGGCGGAGGGAGTCTGCCGGAGAGAATTCGCCGGAGAAAAAGTTTGTCGGTCGATGCGGAATGGCTGCTGGAGAAAGGAAGAGAGAGAGAGAGTAGATAGAGATATTAATGTATAGGATTTAAATTTCAGAAAAAATTGTATTTAATATGGGTTTTTAATTCCCAATATAATTAATACAAAAAGGTAATTAATATATTCCTTTTTTTCATGCCCAAAATACCCTTGGTTGTGAATCTGACAACCCCCAAGGGGGTTGTCACCGTATCCCGTCCCTTCATTTTGAAATAAAATATTTTTGTATTTGATATTTAAAAGAAGGCAATATTCATCTGTCTAGTCAAAACTTTGACGTTTGTGACAAAAATAGCCACTTTTGAGGAAATACCAATAATACCCAAAATTTTGAAAGTTCGATGACATATCCATTTCTGTTACATAATTTGACGGCGTCAGTGACACTATTAGTCAAATTAACAGAACGCTTACATGGCTGTCAACTCATCGGACAATTCAACAACACTTGCCACGTATATGCCATGTCATATTTTAATTTAAAAATAAATATAAATTATAAATTATTTTCTCATCCTCTCTCCACTCCCACCACTCACTTCTCGTGCGTTGGCACCAACGGCAACGATGGTGACAATCTGGCCGGCGATGGCCGATCTACGACCCTTGCTCCCTGCCCCCTAATCTTGTGAGAATAATAATGACAACTCATCAGCTTTCCTCACCTACTCCCAAACCCTAGATCACCACCACCGCAGTGACAACAGATCTAACCTAAAATGTGCGGCCTGCGAGCGCCACTGCAACTTCCACCGCAAGGAGATCGATGGCGAGACTGTCGCCGTCGCCAGCCCTGCCTTGTTCAGCCCCGTTGAGTCTTGTCGCCGCGGAGGCGGGCATTTGGTCCACGCGCAAGTAAAAAATTCATCTTCGCACGCTCCACCTGTTCGTCTTCCTCTGTCACTCCCCAAACCCCTTCCATCGCCGAGCAACAGAGATACGATATCCCATAACCTTATTTTCTCAGCCCAAACCACCACCATTTGAAGGTATGATATACCAGATCTTGGCTCATCTCATTCAACTCCTTCCCTGACCGATTCCGGCGCCAACCTCGAAATCCCCAATTTTGATCAACCTGATTTTTGTCGGTGAATCCTTAAGATTCACAGAACTGAGAACTGTCCATCGAAGTCCCCAACTCTATTCAACTATCTTTCCGTCCCCTTTCACCGCCAAGGAATGCCTCGCTAGCAATCTCTGGCGCAACCTCTACAAGATTTCGCCCCAAGAGATTTTCTTCGCATTTCGCCTCCAACTCTTCTCCTCCATCTGCATCAACGGAACTAGTTCATGCTCTGCTATTGCCGCCGCCACCTCACTAACCAGAGAGCCGCAAGCGTCGATTTGAAATCGATCCTCCTCGAGATGATGATGAATCTCATGGTGAAAATTATTGTAGGGAAGAGGTGCTTCGGTGGAGGAGAGGCAGCGACAACAGACCTTATTTCAGGAGCTCGCTTCTCTCCCGATGCCAACAACAAACCCAGATCGGGACAATTGACGAAGGCCCGCCGCCATCATTGCCAAATTATGGGTTGTAGGTTTCTGGGTTTGGGTTCTTCTTCGTCTACCCAATTCTGCGATTGGGGTTCTTCTTCACATGAAGGATAAGGGAATCAATTCGAAGGGAAGGAGTCGAAGGAAGAGGGATTCAGTTCACGAGGAGTTTTTTTGCCTGCGGTGAATGGGGGATTCTCGATTAATTGTACAGGGATAAGGGGATAGGAGAAGATGAGGGAGATAGGGAGACTTTTCATATTCATTTTTATTTTATTTTATATTTTAAAGTTAAATCCACATGGCATTGTTATTTACGAAATGTTGCCACGTCAGCCTTTCCGTTAGTCTAGTCAGCATATTAGATGACACCGTCAAAGAATTGGACCGAATTGGCTATTTTTGGTATTTCGCCAAAAGTGGCTACATTTGGCAAAACCGTCAAAGTTTTGGCTATACAAGTGTATTTTGCCTTAAAAGAATTCATTTTCAATTCTAAATTTTGAATTCTATGGAATTGAAATTAGTTATAGCAATTGTGAGGAATTGAGATAGAATTTTCAAATGAATTTCACAAATATTTACTAATTATAATAGAATGATATAATTATCCTCTTTCATTAAATTACTTATACCTATGACATACCAAACTTGACAATCAATTCTGCACGGCAATTCATTTTATTTCTAAGGATTTGAATATGACATACCAAACGCAAGATTTCATTTGACAATGTTCTACATGATAATTCATTTTAAAATAAAATAAATTCTTAATTCATTTAGCACCAAATGATCTAACTAATTTTTTTTAACAAACGGTGTTGATGCGTACACACTTGATACAAGGCACACAACACACCAAACAGTAAACACTTTGTTAACGGTTGGTGAAATTTTATGTGAAAAGTAAACTCTGTGTTTCTAATCTCTATTACACAAGTTTGTTTGGGTAAATGTAACGTGAAATTTTAAATTTACGAATCTTGATTTCAAATATTTTAATACGCTATTGAATAACTTGTTAAAGAAAAGTCAACTCCATAAAATAACTTAGAAGTAGTTTGGAAGCTGTGTATGTTAAATCATTGTATTGTGAAGAATTATTGCAGTATATAATACATGTATTGATACAATCGTTGCATTTAACATTACATTGTTTGGTTGTTTAGTTTATAGGTTAATGATTAACTTACATATAGTAACTTTTTTGTGGAAATATCACATTTACCCTTTATTTTAATATACAACATATAACTCTATTCTCCCTTTACTAATGATATAAATGGAAATAAAAAGGAGATATAAACCTAAAAGCAACAATCACAACAATCTCAACTTTTAGTTGAGATTGTATAATACCTCATTTTTTGTGATTGTAGGTGGACCCACACAAAACAATACATGCATTGTTTTGCACTTTGACAATTCCAAACGTTGTATTGTGGACAATGCATGTATTCTATAAATACAACACTCATAATCACAACTTCCAAACGAACCCTAAATTAAAAAGTCAGTTAGTTGAATTGGAGAAGAGAACTAATCGAATTTGTATGTCATAATGATTTATCTTAATGAATAAAAGTAATTGATAGTGGAATGCGTTAGCATGGTTACTCAATTTGGTGGCTACCATAATCTACACCATTCATTACTTTAATTTCACCCTATTTTAAAATTGACGGTAGAGATTAGATTAAGGATAATTTTGGAAACAAAAAATATATCACGCCTGATTACTACCTTTTAAAAAGTAAATTTTTATATATTATACGCAAACCCTACTCCCATCCTCGCTCAACCACCGTTCCCCTCTCACCTCCGGTCCACACCCGCCTCTCTCTCTCTCATCAGGGCGACGAGCCTCATCGGCCGGCATGAGGCGGAGGCCAGCCTGGACGCCGGTAGACCCACCTAACTTCTCACACGGTGAACCTCTTCTGCCGCCGGTCATCTGTAAAATCCCAACTACCAAGTCTTTGTCTCATGGTGAAAAAGCACATAGGTAAGTATTTATTTTTCTGCAGGTAATCTAAACTAGTAGTGTTTGCATGGTAGATGATTTGCCTTGGTAGCTACCTTGCTTTTTATTTTGGTACTGCTTGCATTATGCTTTGGTGGTTACCTGCATTTTCTTTGGTAGTGTGTGCATTACGTTTTGGTAGTTATCTGCATTTGTGTGGTTAGATGGAGCATTATGTTTTGCCAGTTTTGGTAGTTATCTGCATTTGGTTTGGTAGTGTTTGCATTATGCTTTGGTAGTTTATCTGTATTTGTTTTGGTAGTGTTTCTATTGATTTATTTATGCAGTGGTATTGTTTTGATTTCACAGTAGTAGTGGTATTGGTTGTTTTGGTATTTGTTTAAATTTTGTAATGATATAGATTGTTTATATTGGTAGTTTTCGTGTAATGATATAGATTTATTTCTGCAATGGTATTAATGTTTTTCAAAATGGTAGTGGTTGTCTAATGGATTGGTAATGATTTCGTGTTTTTTCTTTTGCAGAAAGATTGAGAAAAATATGGAAAAGAGATTTGGCTGGAGATTACGGAAGTGAGAGAAAGAAAAAGAATTATAATTAATAGATTTTTGTAACTACCTAAAATATAATTTATTAAAATTAATCAATTAATCTAATTTATTTTTACATTCCCAATTTACCCTTAGTAACCACGGATTTACTACTAAAATAGCTATCACCGTAACCGCTCCCATTGATAGTATATGATAGAGATGAGATAGGTTCACAACCTTTTTAGGTTGTCATTTTCGCAACTCCTTTGCACCAAATGTACTATGGGTATTGAAATTTTTTATATTAATTTCCCTTTTTTATTAAAAACTCATATCAATTGCATTACTTAAAAAAAAAATTCAAATAATACATTAGTTACATTTTCCTCTCCCTACTTTCCCTTTTCCCTATCTCTGATTCTCCTTTTCCATCAGCCTCTTTGCCTTGCGCCGGCAAAATTCCTCCGGCGAACTCCCTGTGATGGACTCGTTCCAGACACCTAGCAAAAAAAGTACTAGGTTGAACATGCATAATATTTGTGTAGTTCAGTCCTCAGTTCCATAATTTGCAAGCTGACAATTCAGGATCCATCGAACGATACACAAAGTTTACCATGCCTTTTTTTCTACCCAAACAATTTACTCGGACAATCAGAGGCCATAGAGAGCGGAGAACTTAACAATTTACAAATAGAGATCTATACCCAAACATCCCGTTGTGGAACTGATGAGAGATGTATTCTTCTATAACATTCACATGATTGTTCATTGGATGCTCATCATTCACCTTCTTCCTCGAACTCAGAGTCTGAAATGTTCCAGGGCAGAGATTTCATTAAGCCCTTTTGCATAATAATGTTCGAGGAATTCCTTCATGGTAGTTCCCCTGAAAACCGGTGGATTCGAAATAAGCTCCTTAAGCGGGCCATAAACTCGGGAGGAGATTTGAGGAAGTGGCTGCGGTCTCAAGAAACATGCCACTGAAACCCTGGGGCCAATTGATTTACCAACTACTCTGTGCTGAGAGCTTTTGAATTCCTCATTAGAGATCAACTGCATGTTCATTGCCAGAGAATTGAGCATGATGAAAACCAGTTAGTTTTATACTAAGACTTCAAATCATCAAGCACCGGGCGTCAACAATTTTTACCTGCAACAAGTCTCCCAGATTTATAACAAGAGCATTTGCTGTGGGCTTCACATCAACCCACTGATCATCATCACAAAGGACCTGAAGACCGCCAGTTTGGTCTTGCAGAAGCACAGTGAGAAAGCTGCTGTCGGAATGACTGCTACTTCCTATTGTCAAATCCGGTTCAGGACAAGCCGGATAGTAATGACCCAGAAGCAGCAATCCTTCCAAGCAACCTATACTGTTAAGGTAATCAGGGTTCAGTCCCAATGCTTCAGAAACCAATTCAAGCAGCTTCCTTGCCAATCCCATCACTTCGTTCGAGTAATCAACCATCGTCTCCCTGATCCAAAACAAAATTTTGAATAGAGATTCGCAAGATTAGTCCTACAGTCCTACCACTCACAACTCGAATTGACAGAAGACAGTTGATGATGAGAATTGAGATGTTAGGAATTTATGCCAAGTTCCAACATGAATGTTTGTAACGCACCCGCAGATTTGAGGGAGTTGTTGAGGGTTTGGCGGGCGTGGGGCCATGACACAAGCTATGGTGTCCCTCCAGTTAGCCGCCGGCGACTGATACAAATCGAAATTGGAGTGGTAGGTGAACGTCTTGTTGAAGAAGTCCCTGGAGTAGAACCCTTTCTTCACTTCAGGATCTTGTTCGTGGAACTTCTTCACTCCTTCAATGGTCTTATCCAGAATGGCTGTGGGTATCCCGTGATTGATCACCTGGAAAAACCCACATCTCCGGCAGGCGTCCCTTACTTGCCCGATCACCTGGCGGCGTACATTTGGGTCTCCGTCGATGCCTTGCAAGTCAACGGTGGGGATGGCCGGCAGCTCCGACACAGGGTCGTCCCCTGAAGTTGATTTGATGGAAGCTGCGATGTCTTGTGGGTGGAGGAATATCGGCGGGACTGTCGTGATTCCGGCGTCTACGAGGCCCTTCACGCCAATTTTTGTGTCGTCGAAGGCCTTCAGTGCAGCTTTGCGGTCGAAATCGGAGCCACGAGATCCGATCCGGCTTGCCATACTCTGTTTTTGGATGTGGAATACCAGCGACAGAGGAAATAGAAGTTGGAGCCTTTTTCCCGGTTTTAACATTAAAGTTTTGACTGCATTACAAAAGTAAAATCAAGGAGGTTACTGTGCATGTCCAATTATGGTGAAGAATGTGACAGGGGGTTTAAGTGATGTAGGAACTGTAGGTGGACATTTATGCGAATGAGGGAGATCCGATCCGACTATATTGATTAGCTTTCCATTTGCACTTGGCTTGAGCTATGTATGAAGCCACTTTCGCAACCAACCAACTAACCTACCTAGCTATGGATAAATGAAATGGAAACTAGCTTTATTCTCATGATAGGTAGAGGTGGCAAACTTACATACATTTAGTATCTAAATCCATACATACAATTAAATCCAATCCATTCCATTCCATGTATTGAAAATATCCAACTAACGTACTCTTATTCATTTAAATCCAATACATTTAATCCAAATTCAATTAGAACGGTGTATTCATGGATTATTGACAAATTACAGTTTAGTACATATGCTTCATATTTAACATTTTTGTAACTAAATTTATATTTTTGACAAAAATAATTATTGGAAAATTACATTTTGGTACCTAAATTTTTTGTTAAGACATTTTAGTATCTAAAATTTTCACAATTTACATAATGATCTAAGGCTTGAATGTCATTTGAACCCATGGATAAATTCACCAATCAAATCCGATCGACTAATCCATGAATCCAATCCATTTGTCACCCCTAATGATATGTAAAATTGTTATAAAAGTTTTTTAAATAGTTTGATCAAGGAAGAATGTACTTTTTCTCTTTCCGATTTATTATATTTCAAGCTTCAATATTAGTTTGGACATGTTAAGATAGATTGCTTGGGTATTTACTATTTACCCTAAACAAACTCATTTGTATGCCACCACTATCCAAGCCATCTTGATTCTTGAACTTGATATACGAGCACATGGTTGTTCATCGAATTCACTTTGATTTTTATACTTTTATGCTTCACATTGTCATGTAAAAGCTACTATTTTCTTAAAAGTACATTGATTTTCCTTTCAATTATATTATTACCGAATATGAAGTACTGAAAATAGGTACAAATATACCTCACTTGATCCACGTAGCTAATTAACTCAAATATTCAATCGAAATTATTGCAGTATGTCCAATACCTACAATACTTAATCAAAAGGTTCATTTTTTTTTTAACTCAACAACATATTCACCTCAAATTAAGACACAAATTCTCTTCGACATTAACTAACAAATACATTTTGTAACAACCCGTCGTAGAGCAGTGGCAAATCGAAGATTCATCTTTTAAAATCTAACCATAATTACCTCAAATTATGACACCATCTCTCTTTGATACTAATTGAAATACATTTTAGTATATTGTACAACGAACCGCCACATAGGGCGAGTCAAATATGTAGAGTACAAATATACAGACGATCGTGAAAATCGAAAAGGGAAAAAGATCCGATCGAACTCAATTCCTAAGACCGACCGACAAGACTTTCCATCAACGCAACAATTATTTGGGTACGTACAGAGAGAAGTACGTGTATATATATATATATAGAAGTAGCGAGCAGGATTAAAATTAGTTGATGGCGGCCGGAGGTGAAAAGGTAATTCAGGACGGTAGGTGGCAGCGATCTTCGCGGTTGCGATGGTCACAGTGGTTTTGTCGGGGGTTGACGCCGTCGAGGCAGTAGTAAAAACCTTCTTCGCCGCCACACTTGGTGGCTGGTACGTTGTTCGTCTTCAGCGTAGCGAAGGCGCCCCCCAAGGTATTCACAGCCAGCATCTCCACTACTCCTTCTTCCACCAAGCTGCTGCTGCTGCTGCTGTTGTGGCTCCGCCGCAGTGCTGAATCCGCACGCGCCGTTGACAATTAGCAGCAGCAGCAGCATCGTGGTGGTGGTGGTCGTCATGGTATTGTGATGCATCGTCGGCGGCGATGATTGATTAATTGCAGCGTTCTTTTTTTTTAGGTGAGGGTGGTGTAGCTAGAGATAAGGTTTTTAGGAGATATTTTATTGAGAGATATAATTGGATTGGGTATTATATAACGGAGGTGCGTACGTGAGAGAGAGAGGGAGACGGCGGCCTGCAAGTGGGGAGGAGGAGGAAGATAAGACTATACCCTACAACAGGCATATGAATGGTGGACAAGCCCTCCATGAAAGTTTAGCTACAATTATAGGTGTCAATCGGGCGGTTTCGGGCTAGGTTCAATCGGGTTCGGGTTCAAACGGGTTGTGGGTTCATCGGGTTCGGGTTCAAACGGGTTACGGGTTAGTCGGGTTGCGGGTTCATCGGGTTCGGATTCAATCGGGTTGCGGGTTCATCGGGTTTTGGGTCGGGCGGGTTGCGGGCGGGTCGGGTTTCGGGCTGTTCGGGCCAGCGCATCAAGTAACTTAACTCATTACCAACTTACACATTTTATTACACTAATTTAAAATATTTTCTCAACTTTTTAACCAATTTATTTCTACCTCGTATATATATACTTTATTTTTTTGAAAAAAACTAGTCAAAATGTTAATCAATTTGTATGACTTGCAAACTTGTTATGTAATTAATCATAATTGGTAAAGTATTATAGCTAATAGTAATGGTGATATCAATATTTGCAACCAAAAGACACCGTTAATTGTTTATTTGATATTTTAGTATTAATTCAGTAGTAATTGGATTAAAGTATATCGTTTAGTATAACCATGCAAATATGGTATTTGGCGTGTGGTATTTGGCAAAAGCATAGTGATAAAAGGAGTTATTTCAAAATAACTCATTGCCCAAATAACTTTAGGGGTCGTTTGGATGAAGTATTTGTATGAGTTATTTGGGTTCAAATAACTCACAATGAGTTATTTGGACAGTGAGTTATTTATAAATAACTCGTTTGGCAGCATTTTAGTGAAATGAGTTATTTGGACAGTGAGTTATTTATAAATAACTCAAAACGAGTTATTTGAAATAACTTATACTCATGTGTTATTTCGAAATAACCCGTTTTATCACTCTATTTTTACCAAATACCACATGTCAAATACCACATTTGCATGGTTCAACCAAACGAGATACTTTATTTCAATTACCACTAAAATAACACTGAAATACCACATGAGCAATAAATGAGTTATTTGACACTACAAATACCACATTGACAATTAACTCATCCAAACGACCCCTAGTAAACTGTTGCCAAACGAGTTATTTGTAAAATTGTTCGAATTATCCTAAAAATTGAACCATTAAAGATTAGCTATCAAATTTAGTAAAATTATTGTGACTTCGATCATAACTTACTCAATAGCATATATCCTATACACTTAGCTTTACCCTCAATCAACAATATTAAGTTAGTATATGTTGTTGATTGTATATCCTAAACCATCAATACATTATACTAGAGCTTTTACTAGAGCTTTGATGAGATAGCTAGAGATCTCACGAACTAGTAACTAGTAACTAATTAACTACTGCACGGAAGATGTATCTTAGGGCTTGATGATTTTTATCGGGTAAAATACGTTGGATACCATTTAAGTTAGAATAGGGTATCGGGTACTACTAATCTTTATAAATTGGGCATCCGTTCATATTTACGTCCACAAAAAAAAATTATTTAGACCGTTAGTCAAACTAACGGAAATATGGACGGATGCCCAATTTACGCCCACACTAAAATGAATTACCGTGTAGAATTCATTCTCAAATGAAATCTTGTGTTTGGTATGTCATCTTCAAATGTTTAGAAATAAAATAAATTGTCGTGTAGAATTCATTGTCAAATGAATTCATGTGTTTGGTATGTTATATTTATAACTAATTTAGTTAATAAAATAGGATAATTGTATCATTCTATTAAAAATAGTAAATATAGTTGTGGAATTCATTTGGAAATTCCATCTCAATTCCTCGGAATTGCTATAACTAGTTCCAATTCCGTAGAATTCAAATTTTAGAATTGAAAATGAATTATTTCAAATACCAAACACAAAAAAAGTTCATTTCAAAATGAATTACTCAAAACTTATGGAATTCATTTATACCAAATGGTATGTTAATGATATTAGTGGTACCTGATGTCCTATCCCAACTTAAGTAATACAGATTCCTCAATTCTCAAACTTAAGTGGCATGCGAGGCATTTTATCCCATCTTTGGCCATAAGGGAAGTTTGTGTTGGCAGGATAAACAAACCTTCATTTCGACACTGGAACCTAGAACAAAAACCCAAACATGTATAAGCTCATACATTGAGCCCCACAATCGGGCGCTTCGCCATTGGAACCCGACTTGCTGACCGAACAGCGAGACCCAATAAATTCCAGTTAACGACAAATAATCCGATTCGAATTATATGAGCACCTGAGCTCTTGGCTTTCGTATTCTTCTTGTGCCTATAGGGGTTGAAATGTATGTCTTTTGCACAAAGGCAACACATACTAATGCTTTGATGCATTTGTCAACCAAATTATGCATAGTATTTGACTAATGATGTTTAGCCATCCATATATTACAAAGGATACCTAACTTGTGTTCTTTACGTAGATCGTCAAATGTTCTGGACTTTTGAAACTAGAGAAAGAGAAATTCCTTCTTAGAAAACCTTTAATTAAGTCACAGCCTCACAGGTTAGAGTATAAAAGCCTTAAAAGTTTTGTAGTCCTATAAATCCCAAATCAATGATTGTAATTTGAGAAGAGAAGATCAAGATCCATGTCATAAAGGGTAAGAAGGAAAATAAGGAAAAAATTCAAAACTACCACTAAAAAAAATTACAAAAATACAACACATTCCCAACAATTTTCAAAAATACCACCCTTCCACACAAAACGCACCTCGAAGGCGCGGTTATAAACCAAAACGCGCGTCCAAGGCGCGGTTAATAGTCAAACCGCCTGTTTAACGCGCGGTTTGTCTGTTCCTGGCTGTCAAACCGCGTGGCCACGTGGCGGTGCATCATACCGTGCGATGGGGGAGCGATCTGACGGCCAAACCGCGCGCCAGCTCAGCGATTCGCGTCGCTCAGTCAAACCGCTCCCCCGAAGCGCGGTTTGAATGTTGGGGAAAGCTAAACGCGCCCTTGAGGCGGGGTAAAAGGACGAAACCGCCCATCCCTCACGCGGTTTCGTCCCTCCCTATATAAACCCCCCTTCCCCCTCCCATTTTCTGCACACCAAACCCATTCCCCCCTCTCTCCCCTCTAACTCCTCACTCTACCCACCCCCTCCCCACCCAAAAACCTTAGAATTAGTTATTTTGTTGGTTGCGGCTAAGTCCGATCTGCCTTCAAAAAACTTTTTCTTTGGTTTTCACTAAAAAACCGTCGAATCTCTGTCCGGATTCGGAAAAAATGGCCAATTTCATCCAAGAAGAGGGCCTTTTCTAGGATGATTATCAAACGATACATACTCATTTTACCCAATTGTTGTTGTTGTTATAATGATTTATTTAATTTATATACTAATTGATTTATGTTATTGTTATGCTATCGTAGGTTGGGCCGGATGTTGATATTTACAATCAACGATATTATGTTAATCAAGGACCGATTGATCCGACTGTTTTATACTATCAAGCTAATCATCGTTCAAGAGACGCTTGGAACGACCACAAGGTACATATTATTTATCATCACTTGTAATTTGTATTTTGTTAAAGTAATTTATTTGTTTGTACAATAATTTACTTAATTGTTAATCGTATTGATTATTTTCAATAATTAAAGTCAATACAATACAACACTTATTTAGACTCTTTATAAAGAAATGCATGTCTAAGGAAATGGGGACTTAAGCGATCATCATGATCCCCCCATGACCTGGGAAAATCGAGTTCTAAGCGATCCTCGGATCCCCCCTTTTTCTATCAAAAAGACTGTGTTTCTAAGGAGATGTATACCTCTCCTAAGATTCTTACGAGTGTACTTGTATTGCTTTAAATTATTGAAAATAATCAATACGATTAAAAAAATAATATATTTGATTTTATGTGTATGTATACAAAAAATAATTACTTAAATTTCAAGAATTATTTTAGTTATGTTAATATTAATGTTCATTAGTTATGTTAATATTAATGTTTCTAAGGAGATGTTTATATGACATGGAGCTGAATTTGTCTGAAGAACCATCCATAGCTATCGGTATTCTCTCCCTCCACAATGGCAAACGCTAATTGATATACTGCTCTATTTGCATCTGCTCCGCTGGCGATCAGTAGAGTACTCTTGTACTTGCCGGTAAGGAATGTTCCATCAACTTGAATCACAGGAACACAGTATGGAAAACCATCAATACATGGCTTGAATGCCGAGAAAAGACGCTTGAATTGGCGCTTGTTACCAGGCACCGGCGGTTGAATTTCTTCATCTTGGTAGCGAGGCGAGAAAATGGTGCCAGGGTTAGACACCTCCAACGCCAAAATCAATTTGGGAAGGAATGCATATGATTCTTCCCAGTCGCCAAACACGGCAGCCATTGCTTTCTGTTTCCCATGCCACACTTTCTTGTAGTTAATGATATAACCATAACGACTAGAAATGTGGGCGATGATGGTTTTCACCTTCAGGTCGGGCTGCTCCTCAATTAGATGTTTGATAGCCGCGACAACCACCCTTGATTTCAACCGTCGATGGCCTTGGGATGTTATTGATGACACACATGTGTGTGTGTTCACCGCACGGGATATATGACCCAATGGCCGGCTCTCTTGCTCTTGATGGCCCGGACCCTAGCTTTGCATCCCTCATTTTCATTTTTGCATCGAACCATCAGCCTCTTTGTGTCGGAATGGGTTGTTTGCCATTCAAAACTCCGAGTCATTGCTTCAGTGGCAGTAGCGTGCCGGACCTCATTCTTCGTTGCAAATTGTTGGCCCTTCGTAAAGCCAGTGAGTGGACCCCATACTGGCACCTCTGGCGGGTCCATGTGGCATCAACATACCAATCTTCATTTTGAATGTGATTGTAGTATGAAATAGGTACACGGTCGCGAGGTACCTCATCAGCGTCTGCGTCTGAATCTGGACCGGAATCATCAGCACCTTCTAGCGGATCGAAGCTGTCTGCACTAACTTCGCCTTCCTCTTCTTCAACCTCAGGGTCACTAACTGGACTTGGATTGACCTCTTCTTCCATCTGATTTTCATCATGAAAGGCACCTTCACCAGCTCCGTAATGGTAGCTGTGGTAACTAACACCGCTTTGATAGAAGTTGTACTCGGGTGGGTACTGGTAGCCTGCTTGTTGGTTGTGATCCGCTGTTGAGCTTCTTCTTCATATGAAGGGAAGGATTGATGATGACCTCCAGTTCCATGATGATACTCCTGCCTCCAGCTCGAGTCTTGAAAATCCTAGTGGGGATGATCTTCGTATAATACACTCCCACCGTGGATACCAGATGATTGGCCATCTACAAGATGATGTCCATTTTGATATTTTTGGAGCTAAGTTTTTTTTACTCTTTGAATTCATGTTTATTGTCATCTTAAAAAAACTGGATCATTGGTAACTCAGCAAAGATGATGTCCATTTTGATCATCATGTCTTTAATGTCGTCCAACTTTACTTTTGACAAACTTTTTACTTCCAGTTCCAATCCAAGTCTTTGAAGGCATCTTTCTGTCTCTTCTGTAGTGAAAATTTTCTGCACGATTACTTTTTCTGTCCTATTGGAATGTCAGTAAATATTATTGCTTAGTACCCTAAATTTTGAGAACATCCTCTAGTGTAATGGGAAGTTTAGTACCATGTGGCAATATTATTGTTTTTGTGATCCTGTTGTACTAGCTCAGAACGTACTTTAGTGCATGCATGTTTCTCTTAATCATCTTGAAGACTTGAACTTAGTGGTTCCTTCAAAACCAATTGTTTCTAGCTGTTGTATCATTCCATCCGTTATTCTCTTAACAAGATCATATATTCTTTCAGGGATGGCTCTTGTACGAATAAGAAGTTGTACTTTCATAATTTGTTTTGCATTATGAGACCAGTTCATATAAGTTCATATTGATTCATATCACTATCATTTCTCATATTAGCACATATAAATTCATATCATTATCATTTCAATATTATATCCGTTCATATAATTTTCATATCACCTCATATGAGTTCATATAAACTCATTCATATAAGTTCATGTCAAGATCATATCAGTCCATATTATTATCATATCAGTTCATATAAGGATCTTATTAGTTATACAACATTCATATCAATATCATGTTATTCCATATCGATAGCAAATAAACTAAATATCAACTCATTTCAACATAATATCAGTGCATATCACCCCATTTCAATATCATATCAGAATCGTATAAGTTCATATCAGGTTCATTATAAGTTCATTTCAATATCATATCAGTTCATATCAGGATCATCAAAGAGTACAAAACTTCAAATGCTTTAAACACGCATAAAATCTATCAAATGCCGATCCATTGGAACAATATGAAGTAAATCTAAGGTAAAAATCACTAAAAATATACTAAAAAGGATGTCAATTGTGTCTAGGATATAATAATAGTATAATTTACGTGGTTTCAAATGCTTTAAACTCCGCTTATCCTCACAAAGATAAAAACATTTACAATATAAACTGAGTTCACATTATTGGGGGTACTCTTTATCATGTTTGCATTTATCTATAAAAATATTGTTTGTTTACATGTACCAAAAAGTAGAGTTGCCTCGGGCACTAGTATAGTTGAAATGAAGCGACGGCTGATTCCCAAAATTAGTATACCGATCTCTACGATGTAGAAGATGGACACACAACAACAATTGCCCTTTCTTTCGTGACCACCAATGCCATATCCAAACGATACCCTTCTGAGCATATTTGTTAAAAATACACGGCTCAAAGAAAGAAACGTGCCCACATATCCCAACTCGTACGCCAACTGCTATATAAATGCATGTGGTACGAGCGAGCTACATATCGATATACGACGACGACGACGATGATGATATGCAGGGAGAGGAGAATGTTGGCAGTGGCTGTTGCTACGTGTAAAGTAGTGATAGTACTTGGAGCTCTGCTGCTGCAGATTGCTCAATCTCAATCACCGGTTGAGCGGTCGGACCACAAGTGCGGCCAATACCCCGACGGCACATGGGCTCAATGCGGCCCGGGACGATGTTGCAGTACCAAATTCTACTGCGGCGACAATTGGGAGCACTGTGACGGTATTTATTGTTGGTACCAGTGTCATAAGGTTCCTTATCCTCCGGCAGGAGGAGGAGTACTCATCGCACCTCTTCTACTTAACGATACGCTTCATAACCGCTATTTGAATGGTGATCATGATGATAATGATGATCTCGTGGAAGTGCGGCCCGCCAATGCTTCTTCTTCTTCTTCTTCTTCTTCTTTCTCGTCACCGTTATCGTGTGCAGCTTCTCTCTCCCGCTTGCCTCTAGCTTCTCGTCACAAGTATCCTTTTGCTGCTCTACCTGCTCCGCGGCCTCAAAACAATGCTACTGTTACTCACTGCGGACGTTGTTTGAAGGTAATTGGTAAAACTCCATCGTTATACCATTCTCTCGATAACATATCCATAAACTATCGTTTCTCCTTTACTACGTATGTGTTTTATGGACTAACGCAAATTCAAACTGAATTTTGTACATATATATAATACAGGTCACAAGTTTTGGAGTTGAAGGGCTTCCTAATCAAGTGAAGGTCCGCATTGCTCATGAGCATACCAATCAGGGGCTTGAATTATTGGATTTCAATACCTTCAAACAACTTGATATAGATGGTAGTGAAATTACTAAAGGTCGTATCTTGGTGAAGTATCAGTTTGACAATTGTTAAAAGATATGTACTTGTACGTTTGTCAGCGGTATGCAAGTACTCGTAATGAAATACTTATAACAAAAGAATCTACTCATAAAATAAAAGCCAACAATAAGATAAAAAAATACATGCATTATATTTACAGTTTACTTGTCTGGTTGCAATATCAATACATAGAGCGTATGATGAGAAAATCTCAATGAAATGGTTTATTTTTACTTGTCGTTGGTTTAACATGAAAGGAGATTAACATATATAATCAAAATAGAAGGATGAAAGAAAAAAAAACAATAAGAAAAGATAATTCATACTGAGCGGTCTCGCGGACTGTCAATTGAGTTGCCCATAGAGTTGCACGTAAAGCCCTGTTGATATCTCCGTTAGAGTTAGCTTTTTTATTTATTTTGTAGGCTAAATTGTTAGTAAGATATAAAGGGATTGTGGGTAATGATTCTTTCTAACTTTTGTCTTGACCTTTTCTTGGGGGAAAAATCGGCCAAAAAAGCTCATATTTAGTCGGGGCCATATGTAACGGGTTTCAGGCTCAAGTAATACAGCTTAGTTATTCTGCTAACTTGAAGATTTGTTAGTATATCCTAACTAATATCTAAAATGTATGAATTAATATTCAAGTCTGCTAAGTATCTAGATAGCACAGACTAGTATTCAAAACATAACAAACTAGTATTCAGATAGCAGATACCAACTAATATCCACAATCAACCAACTAGTATTCAATGTGGATACTCTTATGGGTTATCTGGATACTCTTATGTGTTATCTGAATACTAATTATGTGCTGTTTGGATACTATTCTGTGTTGTCTAGATATTAGTTTGTGAATTTGGGATAATAATTGATTCATGGTGGATATCAGTTAGCAAACTTTGAATATTAGTCTGTGCTTTCTAGATACTTTAGTACTTGGATATTAGTTCATGTATTTTGGATATCAGTTAGTATCAGCTAACGAATCTTCAAGTTAGCAGATTAACTTGAAGATCCCTAGAAAATAACGAGGAGGCGGTAAGTCTGCAATTAGTAGTAAATGCATAATATAAGCTAGTCTACTATTTTCTTGCCATAGATATCATCAATATATATTAGTTAGAAATATTAACCGGCAGGTAACCAAAAAAATAAAAGCAGAGTTCCATACGAAAAAAACGCTAATCACTTGCTGAACGGAAAAAACGCTAATCACTTGCTCGATATAATTTTCCGGATCACTGTTCATCTTGGTGAATTTTTCCCTGTGGGAGGCCCATGGTATCTCCCGTAGTCCTTTCTGCAGCAAACCAAGTAATTAATATGCTAAAATCCATCCGCCCAAGAGCCGAAGAAATAGACGCTTCAATTTCACCCTGACCGTCAATTTCTTTCTACTGACAATTGAGATGGAAGCTCTTTTCTGATTTGGTAAATATTATATATTATTATATAGCAAAGAGTGGTATACTCCAGAGTATAGTATATTTGAGGTAATATAATCATTAGATATACTTTGATGAGTTTTGATCAATCTCAATGGTCATTTATTGTTTTCTATTAAATTGAACTTCGAGTTTGGGATAAAAAATCGACACCCAAGGGTTTATTCCTTACAGGTTAGGATATAGTATCATACTCTAACCTCGATTTGATTCATAAACTAGATATAGATATATCACTGTGATTACCTACAGTATAATATACTCCAAGAGTACACCAGTCCTATTCATAATTATATATAAAACACAAGTTAAAATTGTTCTTCTTTATTAAAAAATAGAGAGAGTATTTTTTTTTTGTAGTGAGTACTGTTTACCGGATCTTTTATACTCTACATCAAATTTTACCAAACTCTTTTTTTCCCTATCCTTAATTGCTTGTGTAATTTCTTATGTATCAATTAAACAAACATGTCACATAAGTTTTCGTCATGTAAGTTTGAATGAAAAATCCTAATTTATTAACTAAATTGTTGACGTTCGCATCAATTTGCATTATATAATAGCTTAGTAAGGTCAATTATTTCTTACATAACAGTTTAATCAAATGTATCACTTTTTATTACTTCGTTCACTTATTATTACCTACTATATTCAGCATATTATCAATTTACATTTCACAGATTGAGGCTTCTGGATTGTAGGATAAGTTAATCTACATAATAGTTTAATCAAATGTAAGATATATAATTTTATTTTATTATTTGACCACCCGTTATGGAAGATTACGTAATATCATTCTGTAACAGTCTTTAAAATACACTTTGTAAAACTTATGAAGATCGAAGGGATAGTTATTTTTTATGTATCAATCAAACAAATATGTTACATAAGACACTATGTAAAAAGCTTATGAACATGCTTTATTTGAACTATTAATGAGTGTATAAAATTTTATTAAAACTAATATTTAATATATTACCGCTGCGAAGCGCCGCCCAAAAAACTAGTACACATTAATAGAACAAGAAAAAAACTATTTTGAAACCTAGTGAACAATTAGTAAACTTCTAAACCATTAAAATAAAGCATTATTAGACTTCTAAACCAAATAAATATGTCTGTAAATTAAATAAGTGTAGTGGTAGGGTTTTTATTCGTTAATAAAAAATACATCCAAATTAAATATTTAAAACCTTTAGTTTGAAAACTAAATGTGTGGGATTTTAAACTATTGGGTTAGTAGCTATGCTTATTAAGAATCTTGAATTCATTAATAAAAGGTTTCATATCTGCAAACATTTTAGTTTTACACTGGAGTAAAATTTCAATGAAACGAAGATGACGAAGAAAGAGTTTGTTGACGGTGGAGGTAGTAAATTCGAAAACAGTGATAGTGAGTAGTGATGTTGAGAAGAAGTGATAGACTATTGATGATGTACAAAGAGGTCTCAGTGATAATCTACAACTATTGACAAAGATGATGATAAATATGGTGAAGCAATATCAAAGAAGGCCATAAGAAAAATTACAGTAATTTATTCTTACAACAAGAAAGTAAATAATGGTGTAGTTAGATTAAGATTTTTAAGAGTTAGTTACCTTCCGTGGAGTTTATTTTTTATTTTTCTGTAAGAACTTACGTTGATGAACCGGTTAGCATATGAGAAGGCTCTATGATGTATATTCCTTTTTTATTTTTCAATTAATATAATAGTTCAAATTCTTTCACTTTTGACATTAATAAAAAATAATAAATGACTTTTTACAATTACAATTATTGTTGCTTATGTGTTTGAAATAATGCATCCAACCAACGCGGGTAGGATACTATTGTTGATTAACCGGTTAGCATATTAGAAAATAATACGATATATGTTCCTTTTTTTATTTTCTCACTAATTAAATAGTCTCGATCTTTTGATTTTTTTATACCAATAAAAATATATCTTGCTATGTACAATAACAATGGTTGCTTATATGTTTGAAATAATGCATCCGCCAACGACCCGGGTTGAAATTAATAATAATAATAATAATATAAATAAATAAATGCCTAGGTTTGAGTTACTGGCTCTCACACTCCTCCAATTGCAAGTGGGAAAGTCCTAAGTCATTCTTTTACCCCACTATCCATTCAACAACCTTTGTGTTTATTTATTGTTCGCTAGGTTTTCATCTATGTTTTTTTGCGCAAATTATCGTCTTTGTGTCAATATATTAAAGCCTAGGTTTGAGTTACTTACTATTCATTAGTGGCTCTCACACTCCTCCAATTGCAAGTGGGGAAGTCCCAAGTCCTTCTTTTACCCCACTCTCCATTCAACAACCTTTGTGTTTATTTATTGTTCGCTAGGTTTACGTCTATGGCTTTTTGTACAAATTATCGTCTTTGTGTTTTGTTATTGTTTGTTAGGTTTTCGTATATGGATTTTTGCACAATCATCGCCTTTGTTCGCTAGGTTTTCATCTATAGCTTTTTGCACAAATCATCGCCTTTGCCCACCATTTTGCAACCCATCTCGAAATACTGTCGGCGGAATCCTAAGTTGTTCCCCACCAACGTTTCCCAAGGCCGCTACAACGATTTTTGTATCGGGACGTTTCATCCTCTTTAGTGTTTTTTCTTTCTTTTCCCCCTTTTTGTTGAGCATGATCACAATTGAACCCAAACACATGAGTATTCTAACTTGAACACAAATCATCGCCTTTTCCCACCATTTTGCAGCCCATCTGGGAATACTGTCGACGGAATCCTAAGTTGTACCCCATCATCGTTTCCCTAGGCTGCTATCACGAGTTTTGTATCTAGACCGAGTTCCATCCTCTTTAGTGTTTTGTTATTGTTCGCTAGGTTTTTCGTCTATGGCTTTTGCATAAATTATCGCCTTTGTGTTTTGTTATTGTTCGTTAGGTTTTCGTATATGGCTTTTTGTACAATCATCGCCTTTGTTCGCTAGGTTTTCATCTATGGCTTTTTGCACAAATCATCGCCTTTGCCCACCATTTTGCAACCCATCTCAAAATATTATCGGCGGAATCCTAAGTCGTTCCCCACCACCGTGGGCGCCTGCCATCAGTGCCAAATTCACGCAAATGACATTCACATCCCGGCGGCGCCCATGCAAGGCAACGTAGGAGCCTGGCCATTCGCCCAATGGGGCATGGATCTCTTAGGCCCTTTTCCCAAGGCGCCTGGGCAAATGAAATACCTGATAGTGGCAGTCGATTACTTCTCCAAATGGATAGAGGCAGAACCTTTGGCCACAGTCACAGAAGCCCAGGTGCGAAAATTCACCAAGAAGAATATATTCACTCGGTTCAGCTTGCCTGAGTCCATTGTCACAGACCATGGGAAGCAGTTCGACTGCAAGAAGTTCGTGGAGTTCTGTGAAGACAATGGAGTCGTGTTGAGGTTTTCCTCGGTGGCTTACCCACAAGCAAACGGTCAAGCGGAGGCGGCCAACAAAAGTATCCTTCATGGGTTGCACACCCGGCTGGCGGGCGCCAAGGGAAAATGGGTCGAGGAACTGCCAAATGTGTTGTGGGCGCATCGCAAAACTTACAAGACTGTCACCGGGGAAACACCCTTCGCCTTAACTTACGGAAGCGAGGCGGTCATTCCCGTGGAGTCAACATCCCAAGTTACCGCGTTGTCCAGTACGACCCAAACAACAATGACGAGGCAAGGACCGACGAATTGGACATGGCAGACGAGGTAAGGGAGGTGGCGGCAATCTGTTTGGAAGAAATGAAGCGACAAGTGGCCCGGTACTACAACAAGAAAATGCGTGCCCATGGGATCGTTGAAGGCGCCCTGGTCCTCAAACGTGATTTCTGCCCTGACGCCCGCGAGGGAAAGTTAGCACCAAAGTGGAAAAGCCCATATCGAGTCCGAGAATTGGTAGGACCCAATACGTTCATGCTAGAGCATACTGACGGCAGAGTGGTGAAAAGAACATGGAACGCACAAAATCTACGAATTTATCGAGAGGGCGTCGCACAAGGAGAAGGCGCCTCCACCTAATGAGAACCAGAAAAGGGAAAAGGCGGTCGTAGTTGTAAGTGTTTGTCTATGTGTAAGCGCATTGTGTTGTGACCAAAGCGCGCGTTGAAATAGCGCCGTATCGTGTCCAAAGCGCCCAATGTTCTAGTATCCCAGTAGTGACTTCATGTTCGCGTTCGCCTTTTCGCATTCAGTAAAAGCGCCCAACTTTGCGTCCGATTATGTGTTTTAAGAGTTAAGAGAAGTTAGTAAAGCGCCCAGTTTTCCCCCCGTCAATCACAAAGCGCCCCAATATTGCGCCATAAGTCAGGACAGTAACGCGCCCAAATTTGCGCCCTCGAAACATGGTAATCAATGATAAATAGAAATCGCGCCCAACCTTGCGCCCAATGGCTACAAAGTGCCCACAATTTATGCGCCCAAGTCAAGCGAGAAAAGTTAAGTAAAACCAAGCACCCCAAAATACGATTGCAACACCAACGGAAACGTTTTTATAGATATTAAAAAAAAGATCCTCCTTAGTTGACGCCCATTCTTTACTCAGCTCCTGAGTTGGCATCCCCGGCACTAGGCGCCTTAGGGAAAGGTGAGGCAGGAGCAGAATCACTTGGAGGCTCATCTACAGTAGGAGGCTTGGGCGCCCTCCCCGCTTCACGGGGGGTATCCATCTCCCCGATCACATACTCGGCCATCTCGGTGAAATCCCAAGTAAGGTCGGGGTGATCCTTCTCCAACTTAACCTTCAAAATTTCGAGGCCGACCAAGCAAGCATTGACGCTCAAACTTTTCCCAGCCTCGGACTCCTCGAAGTTGTCCAAAGAATGGCGTAAGTTGGAAATTTCTTTCCGCGCCTCTTTCAAGGTTTTCTTACAGTCCTTGTAGGCGTCTTGCCACCTCTTCTCCTCCTTGAGGATATCTATCTCACTCGCTTGGGCGCCTGCCTCCTGCGCCAATGCCTCCTTCTCCGCCTGAAGGGTTGCCGATTTATTGCGCTCTTCGTCAAGAGCGCCCTGAAGCTGCGACACCTCCATGGCCGCATTCATCTGCGCTTCCTCGCACTCCTTCACCAACTACTCGCGACGCTCGGTCGCGTTTTCTAGATCATGCTTCAGGGAGGATGCAGAGGTAGAGGCTTCGAGCGCCTCTCGCTTGGTTTCAGAGAGGCGTCGGGCGCCGCTCTCAGCAAAAAGAAGGATCTGCATACACCAAGTAAGGAGAATTAGCATTCGCGTAACGACAATTTCACAAACGCGAGAGAACAATTAAAAGGGTATATACCTTGGCGCCCACTTTGGCCAATTCTGCAAAGAGATGATCCCTATTCATCTCTGACGGCACTTGTCATATCTTGGCAGCCGTGATCGCCAACCCCATAGCGTAGCCTCGGTCGACCGCCGACAGTGGGGAGCATGGCAATTCGATGCGCCCAACATCCGAGCGGCGCGGCTGGAAGATTGGGGGGCGCCCGTCGGGGCCCAAGTACTGCCCCTCTTCATTAAGGTGGTACTGGGCACCCCGCTCCCCGCCCGAGGCGGCGGCGCCCACTTTCTCTTTCCCTCTTTCAGCTCTTTTGCTGACATTGTCCAAGGGGGACCCAGCTCGCTTCCCCCGACAAATCAGGAGCTCAGCCTCTTCCTCCCCGGAGTTATCCTCCTGCTCCGCGGGTTCAACATCAGGCGCCTCTTCCTCAGCCTCCGTGGCCGAAGACGCCACGCTGGCGGTCTTCGTCGTGCCCCCCTTCACCGCCCTCTTCTTCTTCTTCGGGCCAGGAGGAGGCACCTGTGGTTTGGTGGTGGCCGCAGCAGGCGCCTTCAGCCGACTCGATGGGGGCGCCCCTCCCGTCATGGCTGCAAGCCGACTCTTCATCAGTTTGGCGATGCTGCTGAAGTCCGACCCTGCACATCGTGAAATCGTTAGCACAAGGCAAAAAAAAAAAAAGATAGCACAAGTCACAACATTGCTATACGTATAATGTCTAGGCGCCTACAAACCATCATTATAATACGCCTCCAAAATTGGGCGGCGATTCTCAGTTTTGCGCAAGTCCACTTTCGTCTCACAAATCAGGCGGGCGCCGTCTTTTTCCGCTGGAGACAACACGACTGGCGCGTTAAACTCTTCGACGTGTCCCAACCCCCACTGCCTCAAAAAGGCGCCTCCACTTTCAAAGAAGGAGTCCCGGTACGCCTTCATGAAGAAGAACCCATTGAACCAACTGCGCTCCAACTTCGGGCATCGCTCCACAAAGTGATATGGGCGCTTCTTCCTCTTTTGAAGTGATAAACAGTTGTCGAGGGGCGCCATCTTAAAGAAATACCGGAACAAGTTGAAGGTAGGCTCAACGTGGTGTTCACGGCACCTCAGCTTGAATAGGATCACGATCACGATGACCGAGGGAGATAGGCGCCCCAGCGGGCAGCCACAAGTGGTCAAAATCCCTTCCATGATATGGTCGAGAGGAAATCGCAGCCCGAAGAGGAAGTATTCCTGATACACCCCAATCCATTTCGGCCCACAGACGCCCACTCGCGAGATTGCAGAGGGAGGCGCATACCACAAGTCGCGAGGTAGTTGGAGGCTGGTCACCAGTTCATGAACGCGAGCATGGGTGATAGTTGACGTGTGCTGCGGTCCTGCCACGTCAAAGGGCAGCGTAGACGTCTCCTCTGGGAGATGATCAGGGGGAAACGAGTTCTCCCATGTCGAAATCTTGTACGATCCATCGGCAGGCATAAAGCAAGGAGTCGAGGCGCTTGATGGACCGGCGGACGTAGAAGCAGGCGCCCTCTCTAAACCAACAAATGATCCAGGCGCAACGTTGACACGGAGTAAGTGACGCCCTACCCTAGGTAGCTAGAATAAATGTAACGTAAACAACCAGCAAGTCAAGAAGATTCCTTACCACTCTGAGTCGGACGCCTTGCCTCACCACCCGCACCCGAGGCGCCTGCTGCCAAAGCGCCCGTTCCAGTCTCAGCCGCATCTTGGGCGCCAGGGCCGGCAACTTTGTCTGCTTGCGACGACATTTTCGGCTAACTTGAGGGGAATAATGATGATTGCAAAGAGGGATGTAGAGAGAAGTCAGAGCGAAATCTTAGAGAGAGGTCAGATTGTGGAAAGTGACAAGGACTGAAGAGGGAAGGGGAACCCAAGTCAAGGCTCGCGTTGCGCGCCACGTGTCACTGTCGCGGGGGGCTTTTGAGCATCCCCCACCTTTTCCTTTTTTGAAATTTTTTCAAATTTAAATTTCTCTTTTCGAATTTAGAAAATTCGAAATTTAAAAATTTCCCAAAATTCAAGCAAGAAAAACGTGGGGCCGATATCAAACACCCACCCATGAGGGGGGCATTAGGGATAGGGGCGCCCACAAATCACAGGGAGAAGGCACACAAAACAGAGGGCGCCCATAAAGGCAGAGAAGCCAAGTAAGCCAGTTTCGAAATGGACAATACGACAAAAGATGGTCAATAAAGAGTTCAGGCGCCGGAAAGACTGGCGTACTCTGGAAGTTGGGCGCCTATTGACAAAGGGAGGGGCAAGGCCGCAACAGCAGAGTCAGTTAGGCGCTCAAAAGCGGAGCTATGAGCACCCAAGCAAGGTGAAGGGCGCATGAGGACAAAACGCTAAAGGCCAAGAAGGGAGGCCAGGCTGTCAGGTGGTCCATCTCCAGCGGGCACCAGCCACGCGGCAGGAGCCTGACAAGGTAGTTGGGATAGCTGGCAAGGAGGGTACAGATCAGAGGGGCCTGAGAGGTCAGATTGTCAGATGGTCCACCACCTGCGGGCGTCTGTCACGCGGCAGAGACCCGACAAGGTGGTTGGAAGGACTGACAAAAGGGGGAACAAGGCATTAAATGAGGCAGTGACGTGGAGGAGATCAACCTCGAACTTGGTGAGTATAAATAGAGGCAGTTGGTAGCATTTTCACAGGTTGGGTTCTCTCACTAAAACTTTTACCTTGAGACACTTCTCTCTCTAAGAGACTGACTTGAGCGTCGGAGGATTAACGGGCCCAGGCGCCCCCTCCGTGTTCGTGTGTGTAGGCAGGCGCTGGTCGGAAGAGGGATCGCGAGAGTTCCAGCGAGGCGTCTTGGCTCAAACAGAATTCATTTGGAAATTCCATCTCAATTCCTCGGAATTGCTATAACTAATTCCAATTCCGTAGAATTCAAAATTTAGAATTGAAAATGAATTCTTTCAAATACCAAACACAAAAAAAAGTTCATTTCAAAATGAATTACTCAAAACTTATGGAATTCATTTATACCAAACGGTATGTTAATGATATTAGTGGTACCTGATGTCCTATCCTAACTTAAGTGATACAGATTCCTCAATTCTCAAACTTAAGTGGCATGCGAGGCATTTTATCCCATCTTTGGCCATAAGGGAAGTTTGTGTTAGCAAGATAAACAAACCTTCATTTCGACACTGGAACCTAGAACAAAAACCCAAGCGTGTATAAGCTCATACATTGAGCCCCACAATCGGGCGCTTCGCCATTGGAACCCGACTTGGTGACCGAGCAGCGAGACCCAATAAAGTCTAGTCAACGACAAATAATCCGATTCGAGTTATATGACCACCTGAGCTCTTGGCTTTCGTATTCTGCTTGTGCCTATAGGGGTTGAAATTTATGTCTTTTGCACAAAGGCAACACATACTAATGTTTTGATGCATTTGTCAACCAAATTCTGCATAGTATTTGACTAATGATGTTTAGCCATCTATATATTACAAAGGATAACTAACTTGTGTTCTTTAAGTAGATCGTCAAATGTTCTGGACTTTTCAAACTAGAGAAAGAGAAATTCCTTCTTAGAAAACCTTTAATTAAGTCACAGCCTCACAGGTTAGAGTATAAAAGCCTTAAAAGTTTTGTAGTCCTATAAATCCCAAATCAATGATTGTAATTTGATCCATGTCATAAAGGGTAAGAAGGAAAATAAGGGATTTAGGGGAAGCTGACCAGATTTAGGGTGGACCGGCGCGGATTTCCAGTCGGCTGTTTATAATTTTTCAAATATGCTACGAAAATTCAACGAATCTTAACTCATTCATTTTACATCGTATTTTAAAAAAATTTGCATAAAAAATCAAAATTTTGTACTCTACAAGATGATATCCATTTTGATATTTTTGGAGTTAAGTTTTTTTTACTCTTTGAATTTATGTTTATTGTCATCATAAAAAAACTGGATCATTGGTAAGTCAGCAAAAATGCTAGTACTGATGCAGTAAAGTCCACGTGTTATTAGTAGCCACAATAGTAGACAAGTCGTTTCTTTATTGTTCATGTCTTTAATGTCGTTCAACTTTACTTTTGACAAACCTTTTACTTTCAGTTCCAATCCAAGTCTTTGAAGACATCTTTCTGTCTCTTCTGTAGTGAAAATTTTCTGCATGATTATTTTTTCCGTCCCATTGGAATGTCAGTAAATATTATTGCTTAGTACCGTAGCTAAATTTTGAGAACATCTTCTAGTGTAATGGGAAGTTTAGTACCATTTGGCAATATTATTGCTTTTGTGATCCTGTTGAACTTGCTCAGAACGTACTTTAGTGCATGCATGTTTCTCTTAATCAGGGGTGGAGTTAGGATTTGACGTTCGTGGGGCCGAAAATTATTTAATACTATTACCGCAGAAGGGTGATAAAAAATTAAAAACAAAGTAAGAAAATCAAAGTAAATTTTACTTTTATTAGTATTATGATTAATCATTTTAGATGATTAGAGTCAAAATATTGATGTAGAATAACTTATGAAAGGTCAAAATGGATAATTTTTCAGTGATATAAAATTGCAAAGTGGTAAAAAAACCTAAACTTGAAATTAAATGAGTCAAGAAATAATATTGAAATAATGTAATAAGAAACCATAACATGAAACATCTAATTAAATGAGTCAAGAAATAATAAATTTAAAAGAGTAACTATGTAGATATATTAAAACAGAAAGCAAATAAAAAGTAACACAATTGCAGAGGTTGGGTATTATATCAAGAAATAATATTGAAATAATGAAATAAGAAACCATAACATGAAACTTGAAAGAGTAATTATATCTAATTAAATGAGTCAAGAAATAATAAATGTAAAAGAGTAATTATGTAGATATATTAAAACAGAAAGCAAATACAAAGTAACATAATTGCAGAGGGTGGGTATCAAACCCTCAACCAGCTCCATCATAACTCACTTCCTCCCCGCTTGACTAAGCCTACTTTGTTTTTTCAAATTAGCACACTAAACGTATTAGGTCTTTTGTTAGCCTTTACGAAATTTTCAAAATATCAATGCAGTTTAGACGTAACTTTCACGATTCTCGGAGTAGGGGGGCGATACCAGTTGTAGCTCCGCCCCTGCTCTTAATCATCTTGAACTTAGTGATTCCTTCAAAACCAATTGTTTCTAGCTGTTGTATCATTTCATCTGATATTCTCTTAACAAGATCATATATTCTTTCAGGGATGGCTCTTGTACGAATAAGAAGTTGTACTTTCATAATTTATTTTGCATTATGATACCAGTTCATATAAGGTCATATATATAATTTCATATGGATTCATATCACTATCATTTCTCGTATCAGCACATATAAATTCATAATCATTATCATTTCAATATTATATCCGTTCATATAATTTTCATATCAGCTCATATGAGTTCATATAAACTCATTCATATAAGTTCATGTCAAGATCATATCAGTCCATATTATTATCATATCAGTTCATATAAGGATCTTATTAGTTATACAACATTCATATCAATATCATGTTATTCCATATCAATAGCAAATAAGCTAAATATCAACTCATTTCAACATCATATCAGTGCATATCACCCCATTTCAATATCATATCAGAATCGTATCAGTTCATATCAGGTTCATTATAAGTTCATTTCAATATCATATCAGTTCATATCAGGATCATCAAAGAGTACAAAACTTTAGATTATGAATTGCTACCTTTTTTTTTTCTTGTTGGAGTTCCCTTGATTGCTCTGTTCTTTGTTTTTTCTCGTTGGAGTTCCCTTGACTGCTCCGCTTTTCCCCATGTTTTTTGAAGGTGAAGTGATTTCGGACTTATTAGGGTTAGGCTTCTGTTGATCACTCAATGTTCTTTGCTGCTTGACTAATTTGTAGTAGGCGTACGATCAGAGATGCCGAGTTCGAATGGTCGCTGCTGAGAGGACGCAAGTGAATCAAAGAGTGGTTGGAGGTGAATTCTTCTTGGATTTTGTCAGGAGATTCAGAGAGTTGGGTGAGATGTACAGTTTTGTGAGGGAGAGGATATCTCCCACTTTTCGGAAGGTTTTGACAGTTGTCTTCATAACCCCCTCTGTGTTTCTCCATCAGATCTATTGTGGATCGGACATATGGGGCTGGGTTTTGGACAGTTTTGATGTACAGTTTTGTATAGTAAGCACTCCCATAATATAATAGTATTAAGACTGATTTGCGTTTGAAGTGAAGTCAAGGTGGGGATATCATTTTCTTCTCCGCCCTCTACATGGCGAGCACACTAAGAGTTCTCAAGCCCGGGAGGTCGAAATGATGTATTTGAAATGCCGAATCAGTCTCTGATAACACTTGTCATAATCGGGCTGCTCATTAGTATGATATTGTTCCCTTTGGGCCAAGCCAGCACGGTTTTACTTTTTGGGTGTCCTCCCTAAAAGGCCTCGTACTAATGAGTTTGGTGGACACTAATGTACAAGGGTTCCTTCTCTTGTATTTCCGATGTTGTACTTGGATTGTCCCATAACATTGGGCTTTCCATCCTAAATATGTCAAGTGAAACTAGAGTTCTTTGGAGGTTTGTCCCTTCCGGAACTCCGTGTACCATGATTTCTCCTTGAACTTCATTTTGTAGGCAAATTTGGGCTTTAATCTCCTCTTGGGATGAATTACGGGTTAGGCGACTGTTGGCCCACCTAATCTAAAGCTGGTTCTGTGTTGATTAACTTGTTTTTAACCTCTTATCCTTCATGCAATTGGTCCTCTGGTCCAATCTAATATTAGTAGCCACAATAGTAGACAAGTCGTTTCTTTATTGATCATGTCTTTAATGTCGTTCAAATTTACTTTTGACAAACCTTTTACTTGCAGTTCCAATCCAAGTCTTTGAAGACATCTTTCTGTAGTGAAAATTTTCTGCATGATTACTTTTTCCGTCCCATTGGAATGTCAGTAAATATTATTGCTTAGTACCGTAGCTAAATTTTGAGAACATCTTCTAGTGTAATGGGAAGTTTAGTGCCATGTGGCAATATTATTGCTTTTGTGATCCTGTTGTACTTGCTCAGAACGTACTTTAGTGCATGCATGTTTCTCTTAATCAGGGGTGGAGTTAGGATTTGACGTTCGTGGGGCCGAAAATTATTTAATACTATTACCGCAGAAGGGTGATAAAAAATTAAAAACTAAGTAAGACAATCAAAGTAAATTTTACTTTTATTAGTATTATGATTAATCATTTTAGATGATTAGAGTCAAAATATTGATGTAGAATAACTTATGAAAGGTCAAAATGGATAATTTTTCAGTGATATAAAATTGCAAAGTGGTAAAAAAACATAAACTTGAAATTAAATGAGTCAAGAAACAATATTGAAATAATGAAATAAGAAACCATAACATGAAACATCTAATTAAATGAGTCAAGAAATAATAAATTTAAAAGAGTAATTATGTAGATATATTAAAACAGAAAG
This sequence comes from Linum trigynum, assembly GCA_964030455.1. Classification (NCBI taxonomy): domain Eukaryota; kingdom Viridiplantae; phylum Streptophyta; class Magnoliopsida; order Malpighiales; family Linaceae; genus Linum; species Linum trigynum. Next base: position 6,519,502 of record OZ034819.1, read on the forward strand.
CAAATAAAAAGTAACACAATTGCAGAGGTTGGGTATTATATCAAGAAATAATATTGAAATAATGAAATAAGAAACCATAACATGAAACTTGAAAGAGTAATTATATCTAATTAAATGAGTCAAGAAATAATAAATTTAAAAGAGTAATTATGTAGATATATTAAAAAAGAAAGCAAATAAAAAGTAACACAATTGCAGAGGTTGGGTATCAAACCCTCAACCAGCTCCATCATAACTCACTTCCTCCCCGCTTGACTAAGCCTACTTTGTTTTTTCAAATTAGCACACTAAACGTATTAGGTCTTTTCTTAGTTTTTACAAAAATTTCAAAATATCAATGTAGTTTAGACGTAACTTTCACGGTTCTGGGGTGGTGGGGGGGGGGGGGGGGGGGGGGTTGACGGGGCCCCCCGAGACCAACTATAGCTCTGCCCCTGCTCTTAATCATCTTGAACTTAGTGATTCCTTCAAAACCAATTGTTTCTAGCTGTTGTATCATTTCATCCGGTATTCTCTTAACAAGATCATATATTCTTTCAGGGATGGCTCTTGCACGAATAAGAAATTGTACTTTCATAATTTGTTTTGCATTATGAGACCAGTTCATATAAATTCATATATATAATCTCATATTGATTCATATCACTATCATTTCTCATATCAACACATATAAATTCATAATCATTATCATTTCAATGTTATATCCGTTCATATAATTTTCATATCAACTCATATGAGTTCATATAAGTTCATGTCAAGATCATATCAGTCCATATTATTCTCATATCAGTTCATATGGATCTTATTAGTTATACAACATTCATATCAATATAATGTTATTCCATATCAATAGCAAATAAGCTAAATATCAACTCATTTCAACATCATATCAGTGCATATCACCCCATTTCAATATCATATCAGAATCATATAAGTTCATATCAGGTTCATTATAAGTTCATTTCAATATCATATCAGTTCATATCAGGATCATCAAAGAGTACAAAACTTCAGATTATGAATTGCAACCTTCTTTTTTTTCTTCTTTTCTTGTTGGAGTTCCCTTGATTGCTCTGTTCTTTGTTTTTTCTCGTTGGAGTTCCCTTGACTGCTCCGCTTTTCCCCATGTTTTTGAAGGTGAAGTGATTTCGGACTTATTAGGGTTAGGCTTCTGTTGATCACTCAATGTTCTTTGCTGCTTGACTAATTTGTAGTAGGCGTACGATCAGAGATGCCGAGTTCGAATGGGCGCTGCTGAGAGGACGCAAGTGAATCAAAGATTGGTTGGAGGTGAATTCTTCTTGGATTTTGTTAGGAGATTCAGAGAGTTGGGTGAGATGTACAGTTTTGTGAGGGAGAGGATATCTCCCACTTTTCGGAAGGTTTTGACAGTTGTCTTCATAACGCACACCTTATGTATTAGAGAGATAGTTTAATTGGTAGTAAATGAGGGGGCTACCATGTATTTGAAATTTTTCGGAAGGTTTTGACAGTTGTCTTCATAACGCACACCTTATGTATTAGAGAGATAGTTTTATTGGTGGTAAATGAGGGGGCTAACCCCGGGAGGTCGAAATGATGTATTTGAAAATTTTCAGAAGGTTTTGACAGTTGTCTTCATAACGCACACCTTATGTATTAGAGGGCTTAATTGCAAGTTTGGTCACTCGAATTGCTTAAAAATTTTATGTTTGCCACTCAAATTGATTTATTCCATTTATAGTCACTCGAATTAGTTGAACAGTCCAAGTTTGGTCACTCTCCGTTGTCCTCCGTTAGACTCCGTTAGTGACGACCGTTAAGTGATGACGTGGCTAACAGAAAGACACCGTCAGCATATTTAACATTAAAAAACGACGACCCGACCCGCCAGCTCAGCCTTACTCGCCCTGTCAGCCATTCTTGCCCAACCAGCGAACCAACCCAATTTTTTTTGATAATGGCGAACCAACCCAATTAATTGACCCTAAACCCAAACCCGAGACCCGCCGTGGTTGTTGGTCTCCGCGATGTCGGTGGTACTGAGTTCCTGGCCGGAATTTTGTCCAATGTATTGATTGGATCTAGCGAGACCAACAAGGTGAGTACTGAGTTCCCGAGAATTGACACCTGCTTCCATAGAGGCTCATACCTGTTGTACATGATTTTCATACACCTGCTTCCATAAAAGGAATAGAGCGTCTGAGAGATGAGGGCGATACCGTAGAAACCCAGGATCTCAAACAGATAATGATGGCAAATCACCAGCTCAAACATCCCACCCTTGGGGATCTTGTACTATTTCTTCTTGCCATCGTCGCCGGAGGATCTCAGCTTGGAGAGTAAGAAATGGTGACAGAAATTGCCAACAATTCCGATGAGAAAGAGAACCACCCCGTAGAGCCTCAAATCCATGGCTGGCTCTGGGAGCAGGGCCTCCTGCGTCAAAATCTGGGTGTAGATTGTGAGCGTTGTAACGCTGAAGTAGCTTACACTTATCGGAATTGCTGTGCCTGCGGCCATGGTGCCACTGTACTTGTGTACGAACAGTGTCTGCAATCAAGCAATTTCGACCACAAAACCATCAAAATTCCATTCGAAGAAAAGGGCTGGAGCTGGATTGAATTGGAACTGGGAGAAAGTACGTACCTCGAAAACCCTTTTGAAGAAATGTACGGCGAGGGCGGATTCGACCAGGAAGAGCCTAGAAGAGGAAGCTCCGTCACCGCCATGGTGGAGGAGGAGCAGGGAGGACAAGGCGGCGAGGAATGCAGGAGTGTAGGCCACAAGCATCCTGGTTCTGCTGGGGAGGGAGGACCAGGACGGTGACGGCGAGGTAGAAGCGGATGGTTGGGCGGCGAACTTGGAATACTTCATGTAGTTGCCTCGGAGCTCCGACAAGCCGGCGTTTCCCAGGGAGACTACACCCACCACCGACATCGCGGAGACCAACAACGACGGCGGCGGGTCTCAGGTTTGGGTTTAGGGTCAATTAATTGGGTTGGTTCGCGGGTTGGGCAAGAATGGCTGACAGGGCGGGTAAGGCTGAGCTGGCGGGTCGGGTCGTGGTTTTTTAATGTTAAAATATGTTGACTGTGTCTTTCTGTTAGCCACGTCATCACTTAACGGTCGTCACTAACGGAGTCTAACGGAGGTTAACGGAGAGTGACCAAACTTGGACTGTTCAACTAATTGGAGTGACTATAAATGGAATAAATCAATTTGAGTGGCAAACGTAAAATTTTTAAACAATTCGAGTGACCAAACTTGCAATTAAGCCGTATTAGAGAGATAGTTTAATTGGTGGTAAATGAGGGGGCTACCCCCAGAGGTTGAAATGATGTATTTGAAATGCCGAATCAGGCTCTGCTACCACTTGTCATAATCAGGCTGCTCATTAGTATGATATGTTCCCTTTGGGCCAAGCCAACACGATTTTACTTTTTGGGTGTCCTCCCCAAAAGGCCTCGTACTAATGAGCTTGGTGGACACTAATATACAAGGGTTCCTTCTCTTGTATTTCCGATGTGGTACTTGGATTGTCCCGTAACATTGAGCTTTCCATCCTATATATGTCAAGTGAAACTAGAGTTCTTTGGAGGTCTGTCCCTTCCGGAACTCCGTGTACCATGATTTCTCCTCGAACTTGATTTTGTAGCCAAAATTGGGCTTTAATCTCCTCTTGGGATGAATTACGGGTTAGGCGACTGATGGCCCACCTAATCTAAATTAAAGCTGGTTCTGTGTTGATTAACTTGTTTTTAACCTCTTATCCTTCATGCAATTGGTCCTCTAGTCCAATCTAATATTTGTCGTTTACAATATTTTGCTTGAAAAATCACGTAAAACTATACAAAATACATAAAAACACGCATAAAATCTATCAAATGCCGATCCATTGGAACAATATGAAGTAAATCTAAGGTAAAAATCACTAAAAATATACTAAAAAGGATGTCAATTGTGTCTAGGATATAATAATAGTATAATTTACGTGGTTTCAAATGCTTTAAACTCCGCTTATCCTCACAAAGATAAAAACATTTACAATATAAACTGAGTTCACATTATTGGGGGTACTCTTTATCATGTTTGCATTTATCTATAAAAATATTGTTTGTTTACATGTACCAAAAAGTAGAGTTGCCTCGGGCACTAGTATAGTTGAAATGAAGCGACGGCTGATTCCCAAAATTAGTATACCGATCTCTACGATGTAGAAGATGGACACACAACAACAATTGCCCTTTCTTTCGTGACCACCAATGCCATATCCAAACGATACCCTTCTGAGCATATTTGTTAAAAATACACGGCTCAAAGAAAGAAACGTGCCCACATATCCCAACTCGTACGCCAACTGCTATATAAATGCATGTGGTACGAGCGAGCTACATATCGATATACGACGACGACGACGATGATGATATGCAGGGAGAGGAGAATGTTGGCAGTGGCTGTTGCTACGTGTAAAGTAGTGATAGTACTTGGAGCTCTGCTGCTGCAGATTGCTCAATCTCAATCACCGGTTGAGCGGTCGGACCACAAGTGCGGCCAATACCCCGACGGCACATGGGCTCAATGCGGCCCGGGACGATGTTGCAGTACCAAATTCTACTGCGGCGACAATTGGGAGCACTGTGACGGTATTTATTGTTGGTACCAGTGTCATAAGGTTCCTTATCCTCCGGCAGGAGGAGGAGTACTCATCGCACCTCTTCTACTTAACGATACGCTTCATAACCGCTATTTGAATGGTGATCATGATGATAATGATGATCTCGTGGAAGTGCGGCCCGCCAATGCTTCTTCTTCTTCTTCTTCTTCTTCTTTCTCGTCACCGTTATCGTGTGCAGCTTCTCTCTCCCGCTTGCCTCTAGCTTCTCGTCACAAGTATCCTTTTGCTGCTCTACCTGCTCCGCGGCCTCAAAACAATGCTACTGTTACTCACTGCGGACGTTGTTTGAAGGTAATTGGTAAAACTCCATCGTTATACCATTCTCTCGATAACATATCCATAAACTATCGTTTCTCCTTTACTACGTATGTGTTTTATGGACTAACGCAAATTCAAACTGAATTTTGTACATATATATAATACAGGTCACAAGTTTTGGAGTTGAAGGGCTTCCTAATCAAGTGAAGGTCCGCATTGCTCATGAGCATACCAATCAGGGGCTTGAATTATTGGATTTCAATACCTTCAAACAACTTGATATAGATGGTAGTGAAATTACTAAAGGTCGTATCTTGGTGAAGTATCAGTTTGACAATTGTTAAAAGATATGTACTTGTACGTTTGTCAGCGGTATGCAAGTACTCGTAATGAAATACTTATAACAAAAGAATCTACTCATAAAATAAAAGCCAACAATAAGATAAAAAAATACATGCATTATATTTACAGTTTACTTGTCTGGTTGCAATATCAATACATAGAGCGTATGATGAGAAAATCTCAATGAAATGGTTTATTTTTACTTGTCGTTGGTTTAACATGAAAGGAGATTAACATATATAATCAAAATAGAAGGATGAAAGAAAAAAAAACAATCAGAAAAGATAATTCATACTGAGCGGTCTCGCGGACTGTCAATTGAGTTGCCCATAGAGTTGCACGTAAAGCCCTGTTGATATCTCCGTTAGAGTTAGCTTTTTTATTTATTTTGTAGGCTAAATTTTTAGTAAGATATAAAGGGATTGTGGGTAATGATTCTTTCTAACTTTTGTCTTGACCTTTTCTTGGGGGAAAAATCGGCCAAAAAAGCTCATATTTAGTCGGGGCCATATGTAACGGGTTTCAGGCTCAAGTAATACAGCTTAGTTATTCTGCTAACTTGAAGATTTGTTAGTATATCCTAACTAATATCTAAAATGTATGAATTAATATTCAAGTCTGCTAAGTATCTAGATAGCACAGACTAGTATTCAAAACATAACAAACTAGTATTCAGATAGCAGATACCAACTAATATCCACAATCAACCAACTAGTATTCAATGTGGATACTCTTATGGGTTATCTGGATACTCTTATGTGTTATCTGAATACTAATTATGTGCTGTTTGGATACTATTCTGTGTTGTCTAGATATTAGTTTGTGAATTTGGGATAATAATTGATTCATGGTGGATATCAGTTAGCAAACTTTGAATACTAGTCTGTGCTTTCTAGATACTTTAGTACTTGGATATTAGTTCATGTATTTTGGATATCAGTTAGTATCAGCTAACGAATCTTCAAGTTAGCAGATTAACTTGAAGATCCCTAGAAAATAACGAGGAGGCGGTAAGTCTGCAATTAGTAGTAAATGCATAATATAAGCTAGTCTACTATTTTCTTGCCATAGATATCATCAATATATACTAGTGTGGGCCCCGGCCAGTTGGCCGGAGGAAGGTAGGATGGCAATGGGTCGGGTTTTGCCAAATTCAAATCCAAATTCATGGGTTTATCCGTGAAAAAAATTCGGGGTAAAATCCACTGGGTTTGAAAAACTCAAACCCAACTCAACCCCCTGGGTATCCGCGGGTTCATGGGTACCCACAGGTTTTTGTCTTAAAAAATTTACAATAACAAGTTGCTATCATAATTAAAGTCAAATATCAATCTCTCAATACAAATTATCCATATATAAAATACCATTCTAGAAAATTCAAGCAAATAACAAATTATCCACAAATAACATGATTAATTGAAAGCTTCTTCCTTTCAATTAAGTTTCTTCACTCTCCACTCGATAACATCAACTTCATTCTACACAATTAGAAAGAAAAAATTAGACATGTCTCCACAAACATAAATAAGATAAGTTGTTTAGAATATTAAATATATCGAGAAAATTAATTATATGGGTGTGGGCGGGTACCCATGGGTCGGGTTTACCTAAACCCAAACCCAACCCAACCCAACCCGATGAATATTGAACGGGTTTAAACCCAAACCCGGCCCAAAACCCGTCAACACGGATTTTACTCGCGTTGACCGAGTTGGGTAGGGTGGGTACCCGTGGGTTCGGATTTTGTTTTCATCCCTAGAGGAAGGTGAGGTATGAAATTTGATAATGTAATGGGGTGTATAACTTATTGTTGTATAGTTTTTTTTGGAAACACGTGATAAAAATAGTGAATTTTAGCAGGAAAGAGACATTAATGATGCAACAAATAAAAAATCGGCCTTATGAACCAAAATCAAGTACCTGTCACCTTGTGAAACAATATTGTTTCTGGTAATATGATGAGGTGGAGTAAGTTTTATAGAAACTGAATTCCAGAAAATTGAATAAAAAATCGCCTATCCCGTCGGTTTTCGGGAAATGAGCATCTCACAATCGTTGCTAGCTTTTACTCGGCCTGTTGGCCGATTAATTTGGTTTATAAAACTTTCATCTTGTCGTCATTGTGATTTCTGGTTTTTTTCAGGCTATGATAAAATCTAAGGAAATAAAGAACGAACAACACGATTTGGGATAGGAACCGTCGTTGTCGTATCCCTAGAAAATGGTGGTAAACACGGACTCACCTGCCAAACTGGTTTGGATTGAGATTTTTACCGGGTATCAGGGAACCATGTGATTATAAATTAGACTTGATTAAAAGGGGGCCAAAACTTGAAATGCAGCCTGTTTGACCGACCCATGCCAAATTCTAATTATTCTTTACTTTTAAACTTTTTATTTGAAAATAAAAAATAGTGAAAGAAAAGAGATGACTGCCATTTGCACATCACTTATTCGGGAATAAAACCATAGAAATTCAAAAGGAACTGAAAATGTTAGGATCGTTTTAATGTTTAAAATAACCAAATAGATCTTTCTGTTTAGTTTTTTACTAACAAATACCAAACGATTCCCTATAAAATACACTATGATTTGATCATTATGATATCAAATAATTATATAATATATATTTGAAATGATAAAAATTGGACTAATTGGGTTGGTCGAGGTTGAACCATTGAATAACTTTAAAATACATTATATTTTAGCCACTAAGATATAAAATAATAGCATAATATATTATGCCAGAGAAAATAGCTTGTTTTAGAATGTCAAACCAATGATGTTCATTTGTTTTACTTGATGGCCAAATCCCGTGTAGGTCAAACCAATTCAACTCTTTTATTTTATGGTTAGCGGTTAGCCCATTAGATACCATGCATTAGTTTATTGTTAAATTTTTTATTTTTAGCAATAAAAAGAAGTATGTTTTTGCCTCTTCATATATATTTTATCACCACGGAGAAATAAAAGGGCTTAATGAAAAAATTGACACTCTTGAACCCGTTTAAATCCGCATGTGTACGGTAAGTTGGCCCGTTCCACAGAGGAAAGAGGAAAAAATTGACACTCCCTATTCTATCATTCCTACAAACGCTCCTGGAGCAGGAAATTTGAAATGGGGAAAGGGTTTTTTCCTCTCTGCTATTATATCTTTTTAATTTAAAAAGATATAATAGCAGAGAGGAAAAAACCCTTAGATGCAACAAATGTACTTAGTGTGATTGGTTATGATCCTTACTTTTCCTTAAAATGGTCATGGTTCGAATCCCACTACATGTCTTTTTAATGAATTAAAAAAAGTAAGTGTGAAGACCAAAATATCCTTCCTACTTTCACTCTCGTTGCAGGAAATTTGAAATGGAACTCCCGTTTTTCCCTTCGGTGTATTATATTATGTGTAGATTAGTTAGAAATATTAACCGGCAGGTAACCAAAAAAATAAAAGCAGAGTTCCATACGAAAAAAACGCTAATCACTTGCTGAACGGAAAAAACGCTAATCACTTGCTCGATATAATTTTCCGGATCACTGTTCATCATGGTGAATTTTTCCCTGTGGGAGGCCCATGGTATCTCCCGTAGTCCTTTCTGCAGCAAACCAAGTAATTAATATGCTAAAATCCATCCGCCCAAGAGCCGAAGAAATAGACGCTTCAATTTCACCCTGACCGTCAATTTCTTTCTACTGACAATTGAGATGGAAGCTCTTTTCTGATTTGGTAAATATTATATATTATTATATAGCAAAGAGTGGTATACTCCAGAGTATAGTATATTTGAGGTAATATAATCATTAGATATACTTTGATGAGTTTTGATCAATCTCAATGGTCATTTATTGTTTTCTATTAAATTGAACTTCGAGTTTGGGATAAAAAATCGACACCCAAGGGTTTATTCCTTACAGGTTAGGATATAGTATCATACTCTAACCTCGATTTGATTCATAAACTAGATATAGATATATCACTGTGATTACCTACAGTATAATATACTCCAAGAGTACACCAGTCCTATTCATAATTATATATAAAACACAAGTTAAAATTGTTCTTCTTTATTAAATAATAGAGAGAGTATTTTTTTTTGTAGTGAGTACTGTTTACCGGATCTTTTATACTCTACATCAAATTTTACCAAACTCTTTTTTTCCCTATCCTTAATTGCTTGTGTAATTTCTTATGTATCAATTAAACAAACATGTCACATAAGTTTTCGTCATGTAAGTTTGAATGAAAAATCCTAATTTATTAACTAAATTGTTGACGTTCGCATCAATTTGCATTATATAATAGCTTAGTAAGGTCAATTATTTCTTACATAACAGTTTAATCAAATGTATCACTTTTTATTACTTCGTTCACTTATTATTACCTACTATATTCAGCATATTATCAATTTACATTTCACAGATTGAGGCTTCTGGATTGTAGGATAAGTTAATCTACATAATAGTTTAATCAAATGTAAGATATATAATTTTATTTTATTATTTGACCACCCGTTATGGAAGATTACGTAATATCATTCTGTAACAGTCTTTAAAATACACTTTGTAAAACTTATGAAGATCGAAGGGATAGTTATTTTTTATGTATCAATCAAACAAATATGTTACATAAGACACTATGTAAAAAGCTTATGAACATGCTTTATTTGAACTATTAATGAGTGTATAAAATTTTATTAAAACTAATATTTAATATATTACCGCTGCGAAGCGCCGCCCAAAAAACTAGTACACATTAATAGAACAAGAAAAAAACTATTTTGAAACCTAGTGAACAATTAGTAAACTTCTAAACCATTAAAATAAAGCATTATTAGACTTCTAAACCAAATAAATATGTCTGTACATTAAATAAGTGTAGTGGTAGGGTTTTTATTCGTTAATAAAAAATACATCCAAATTAAATATTTAAAACCTTTAGTTTGAAAACTAAATGTGTGGGATTTTAAACTATTGGGTTAGTAGCTATGCTTATTAAGAATCTTGAATTCATTAATAAAAGGTTTCATATCTGCAAACATTTTAGTTTTACACTGGAGTAAAATTTCAATGAAACGGAGATGACGAAGAAAGAGTTTGTTGACGGTGGAGGTAGTAAATTCGAAAACAGTGATAGTGAGTAGTGATGTTGAGAAGAAGTGATAGACTATTGATGATGTACAAAGAGGTCTCAGTGATAATCTACAACTATTGACAAAGATGATGATAAATATGGTGAAGCAATATGAAAGAAGGCCATAAGAAAAATTACAGTAATTTATTCTTACAACAAGAAAGTAAATAATGGTGTAGTTAGATAAAGATTTTTAAGAGTTAGTTACCTTCCGTGGAGTTTATTTTTTATTTTTCTGTAAGAACTTACGTTGATGAACCGGTTAGCATATGAGAAGGCTCTATGATGTATATTCCTTTTTTATTTTTCAATTAATATAATAGTTCAAATTCTTTCACTTTTGACATTAATAAAAAATAATAAATGACTTTTTACAATTACAATTATTGTTGCTTATGTGTTTGAAATAATGCATCCAACCAACGCGGGTAGGATACTATTGTTGATTAACCGGTTAGCATATTAGAAAATAATACGATATATGTTCCTTTTTTTATTTTCTCACTAATTAAATAGTCTCGATCTTTTGATTTTTTTTATACCAATAAAAATATATCTTGCTATGTACAATAACAATGGTTGCTTATGTGTTTGAAATAATGCATCCGCCAACGACCCGGGTTGAAATTAATAATAATAATAATAATAATAATAATAAATAAATGCCTAGGTTTGAGTTACTGGCTCTCACACTCCTCCAATTGCAAGTGGGAAAGTCCTAAGTCATTCTTTTACCCCACTCTCCATTCAACAACCTTTGTGTTTATTTATTGTTCGCTAGGTTTTCATCTATGTTTTTTTGCGCAAATTATCGTCTTTGTGTCAATATATTAAAGCCTAGGTTTGAGTTACTTACTATTCATTAGTGGCTCTCACACTCCTCCAATTGCAAGTGGGGAAGTCCCAAGTCCTTCTTTTACCCCACTCTCCATTCAACAACCTTTGTGTTTATTTATTGTTCGCTAGGTTTACGTCTATGGCTTTTTGTACAAATTATCGTCTTTGTGTTTTGTTATTGTTTGTTAGGTTTTCGTATATGGATTTTTGCACAATCATCGCCTTTGTTCGCTAGGTTTTCATCTATAGCTTTTTGCACAAATCATGGCCTTTGCCCACCATTTTGCAACCCATCTCGAAATACTGTCGGCGGAATCCTAAGTTGTTCCCCACCAACGTTTCCCAAGGCCGCTACAACGATTTTTGTATCGGGACGTTTCATCCTCTTTAGTGTTTTTTCTTTCTTTTCCCCCTTTTTGTTGAGCATGATCACAATTGAACCCAAACACATGAGTATTCTAACTTGAACACAAATCATCGCCTTTTCCCACCATTTTGCAGCCCATCTGGGAATACTGTCGACGGAATCCTAAGTTGTACCCCATCATCGTTTCCCTAGGCTGCTATCACGAGTTTTGTATCTAGACCGAGTTCCATCCTCTTTAGTGTTTTGTTATTGTTCGCTAGGTTTTTCGTCTATGGCTTTTGCATAAATTATCACCTTTGTGTTTTGTTATTGTTTGTTAGGTTTTCGTATATGGCTTTTTGTACAATCATCGCCTTTGTTCGCTAGGTTTTCATCTATGGCTTTTTGCACAAATCATCGCCTTTGCCCACCATTTTGCAACCCATCTCAAAATATTATCGGCGGAATCCTAAGTCGTTCCCCACCACCGTGGGCGCCTGCCATCAGTGCCAAATTCACGCAAATGACATTCACATCCCGGCGGCGCCCATGCAAGGCAACGTAGGAGCCTGGCCATTCGCCCAATGGGGCATGGATCTCTTAGGCCCTTTTCCCAAGGCGCATGGGCAAATGAAATACCTGATAGTGGCAGTCGATTACTTCTCCAAATGGATAGAGGCAGAACCTTTGGCCACAGTCACAGAAGCCCAGGTGCGAAAATTCACCAAGAAGAATATATTCACTCGGTTCAGCTTGCCTGAGTCCATTGTCACAGACCATGGGAAGCAGTTCGACTGCAAGAAGTTCGTGGAGTTCTGTGAAGACAATGGAGTCGTGTTGAGGTTTTCCTCGGTGGCTTACCCACAAGCAAACGGTCAAGCAGAGGCGGCCAACAAAAGTATCCTTCATGGGTTGCACACCCGGCTGGCGGGCGCCAAGGGAAAATGGGTCGAGGAACTACCAAATGTGTTGTGGGCGCATCGCAAAACTTACAAGACTGTCACCGGGGAAACACCCTTCGCCTTGACTTACGGAAGCGAGGCGGTCATTCCCGTGGAGTCAACATCCCAAGTTACCGCGTTGTCCAGTACGACCCAAACAACAATGACGAGGCAAGGACCGACGAATTGGACATGGCAGACGAGGTAAGGGAGGTGGCGGCAATCTGTTTGGAAGAAATGAAGCGACAAGTGGCCCGGTACTACAACAAGAAAATGCGTGCCCATGGGATCGTTGAAGGCGCCCTGGTCCTCAAACGTGATTTCTGCCCTAACGCCCGCGAGGGAAAGTTAGCACCAAAGTGGAAAAGCCCATATCGAGTCCGAGAATTGGTAGGACCCAATACGTTCATGCTAGAGCATACTGACGGCAGAGTGGTGAAAAGAACATGGAACGCACAAAATCTACGAATTTATCGAGAGGGCGTCGCACAAGGAGAAGGCGCCTCCACCTAATGAGAACCAGAAAAGGGAAAAGGCGGTCGTAGTTGTAAGTGTTTGTCTATGTGTAAGCGCATTGTGTTGTGACCAAAGCGCGCGTTGAAATAGCGCCGTATCGTGTCCAAAGCGCCCAATGTTCTAGTATCCCAGTAGTGACTTCATGTTCGGGTTCGCCTTTTCACATTCAGTAAAAGCGCCCAACTTTGCGCCCGATTATGTGTTTTAAGAGTTAAGAGAAGTTAGTAAAGCGCCCAGTTTTCCCCCCCGTCAATCACAAAGCGCCCCAATATTGCGCCATAAGTCAGGACAGTAACGCGCCCAAATTTGCGCCCTCGAAACGTGGTAATCAATGATAAATAGAAATCGCGCCCAACCTTGCGCCCAATGGCTACAAAGTGCCCACAATTTATGCGCCCAAGTCAAGCGAGAAAAGTTAAGTAAAACCAAGCACCCCAAAATACGATTGCAACACCAACGAAAACGTTTTTATAGATATTAAAAAAAAGATCCTCCTTAGTTGACGCCCATTCTTTACTCAGCTCCTGAGTTGGCATCCCCGGCACTAGGCGCCTTCGGGAAAGGTGAAGCAGGAGCAGAATCACTTGGAGGCTCATCTACAGTAGGAGGCTTGGGCGCCCTCCCCGCTTCACGGGGGGTATCCATCTCCCCGATCACATACTCGGCCATCTCGGTGAAATCCCAAGTAAGGTCGGGGTGATCCTTCTCCAACTTAACCTTCAAAATTTCGAGGCCGACCAAGCAAGCATTGGCGCTCAAACTTTTCCCAGCCTCGGACTCCTCGAAGTTGTCCAAAGAATGGCGTAAGTTGGAAATTTCTTTCCGCGCCTCTTTCAAGGTTTTCTTACAGTCCTTGTAGGCGTCTTGCCACCTCTTCTTCTCCTCCTTGAGGATATCTATCTCACTCGCTTGGGCGCCTGCCTCCTGCGCCAATGCCTCCTTCTCCGCCTGAAGGGTTGCCGATTTATTGCGCTCTTCGTCAAGAGCGCCCTGAAGCTGCGACACCTCCATGGCCGCATTCATCTGCGCTTCCTCGCACTCCTTCACCAACTACTCGCGACGCTCGGTCGCGTTTTCTAGATCATGCTTCAGGGAGGATGCAGAGGTAGAGGCTTCAAGCGCCTCTCGCTTGGTTTCAGAGAGGCGTCGGGCGCCTCTCTCAGCAAAAAGAAGGATCTGCATACACCAAGTAAGGAGAATTAGCATTCGCGTAACGACAATTTCACAAACGCGAGAGAACAATTAAAAGGGTATATACCTTGGCGCCCACTTTGGCCAATTCTGCAAAGAGATGATCCCCATTCATCTCTGACGGCACTTGTCATATCTTGGCAGCCGTGATCGCCAACCCCATAGCGCAGCCTCGGTCGACCGCCGACAGTGGGGAGCACGGCAATTCGATGCGCCCAACATCCGAGCGGCGCGGCTGGAAGATTGGGGGGCGCCCGTCGGGGCCCAAGTACTGCCCCTCTTCATTAAGGTGGTACTGGGCACCCCCTCCCCGCCCGAGGCGGCGGCGCCCACTTTCTCCTTCCCTCTGTCAGCTCTTTTGCTGACATTGTCCAAGGGGGACCCAGCTCGCTTCCCCCGACGAATCAGGGGCTCAGCCTCTTCCTCCCCGGAGTTATCCTCCTGCTCCGCGGGTTCAACATCAGGCGCCTCTTCCTCAGCCTCCGTGGCCGAAGACACCATGCTGGCGGTCTTCGTCGTGCCCCCCTTCACCGCCCTCTTCTTCTTCTTCGGGCCAGGAGGAGGCACCTGTGGTTTGGTGGTGGCCGCAGCAGGCGCCTTCGGCCGACTCGATGGGGGCGCCCCTCCCGTCATGGCTGCAAGCCGACTCTTCATCAGTTTGGCGATGCTGCTGAAGTCCGACCCTGCACATCGTGAAATCGTTAGCACAAGGCAAAAAAAAAGAAGATAGCAAAAGTCACAACATTGCTATACGTATAATGTCTAGGCGCCTACAAACCATCATTATAATACGCCTCCAAAATTGGGCGGCGATTCTCAGTTTTGCGCAAGTCCACTTTCGTCTCACAAATCAGGCGGGCGCCGTCTTTTTCCGCTGGAGACAACACGACTGGCGCGTTAAACTCTTCGACGTGTCCCAACCCCCACTGCCTCAAAAAGGCGCCTCCACTTTCAAAGAAGGAGTCCCGGTACGCCTTCATGAAGAAGAACCCATTGAACCAACTGCGCCCCAACTTCGGGCATCGCTCCACAAAGTGATATGGGCGCTTCTTCCTCTTTTGAAGTGATAAACAGTTGTCGAGGGGCGCCAACTTAAAGAAATACCGGAACAAGTTGAAGGTAGGCTCAACGTGGTGTTCACGGCACCTCAGCTTGAACAGGATCACGATCACGATGACCGAGGGAGATAGGCGCCCCAGCGGGCAGCCACAAGTGGTCAAAATCCCTTCCATGATATGGTCGAGAGGAAATCGCAGCCCGAAGAGGAAGTATTCCTGATACACCCCAATCCATTTCGGCCCACAGACGCCCACTCGCGAGATTGCAGAGGGAGGCGCATACCACAAGTCGCGAGGTAGTTGGAGGCTGGTCACCAGTTCATGAACGCGAGCATGGGTGATAGTTGACGTGTGCTGCGGTCCTGCCACGTCAAAGGGCAGCGTAGACGTCTCCTCTGGGAGATGATCAGGGGGAAACGAGTTCTCCCATGTCGAAATCTTGTACGATCCATCGGCAGGCATAAAGCAAGGAGTCGAGGCGCTTGATGGACCGGCGGACGTAGAAGCAGGCGCCCTCTCTAAACCAACAAATGATCCAGGCGCAACGTTGACGCGGAGTAAGTGACGCCCTACCCTAGGTAGCTAGAATAAATGTAACGTAAACAACCAGCAAGTCAAGAAGATTCCTTACCACTCTGAGTCGGACGCCTTGCCTCACCACCCGCACTCGAGGCGCCTGCTGCCAAAGCGCCCGTTCCAGTCTCAGCCGCATCTTGGGCGCCAGGGCCGGCAACTTTGTCTGCTTGCGACGACATTTTCGGCTGACTTGAGGGGAATAATGATGATTGCAAAGAGGGATGTAGAGAGAAGTCAGAGCATAATCTAGAGAGAAGTCAGAGCGAAATCTTAGAGAGAGGTCAGATTGTGGAAAGTGACAAGGACTGAAGAGGGAAGGGGAACCCAAGTCAAGGCTCGCGTTGCGCGCCACGTGTCACTGTCGCGGGGGGCTTTTGAGCATCCCCCACCTTTTCCTTTTTTGAAATTTTTTCAAATTTAAATTTCTCTTTTCGAATTTAGAAAATTCGAAATTTAAAAATTTCCCAAAATTCAAGCAAGAAAAACGTGGGGCCGATATCAAACACCCACCCATGAGGGGGGCATTAGGGATAGGGGCGCCCACAAATCACAGGGAGAAGGCACACAAAACAGAGGGCGCCCATAAAGGCAGAGAAGCCAAGTAAGCCAGTTTCGAAATGGACAATACGACAAAAGATGGTCAATAAAGAGTTCAGGCGCCGGAAAGACTGGCGTACTCTGGAAGTTGGGCGCCTATTGACAAAGGGAGGGGCAAGGCCGCAACAGCAGAGTCAGTTAGGCGCTCAAAAGCGGAGCTATGAGCACCCAAGCAAGGTGAAGGGCGCATGAGGACAAAACGCTAAAGGCCAAGAAGGGAGGCCAGGCTGTCAGGTGGTCCATCTCCAGCGGGCACCAGCCACGCGGCAGGAGCCTGACAAGGTAGTTGGGATAGCTGGCAAGGAGGGTACAGATCAGAGGGGCCTGAGAGGTCAGACTGTCAGATGGTCCACCACCTGCGGGCGTCTGTCACGCGGTAGAGACCCGACAAGGTGGTTGGAAGGACTGACAAAAGGGGGAACAAGGCATTAAATGAGGCAGTGACGTGGAGGAGATCAACCTCGAACTTGGTGAGTATAAATAGGGGCAGTTGGTAGCATTTACACAGGTTGGGTTCTCTCACTAAAACTTTTACCTTGAGACACTTCTCTCTCTAAGAGACTGACTTGAGCGTCGGAGGATTAACGGGCCCAGGCGCCCCCTCCGTGTTCGTGTGTGTAGGCAGGCGCTGGTCGGAAGAGGGATCGCGAGAGTTCCAGCGAGGCGTCTTGGCTCAAACAGAATTCATTTGGAAATTCCATCTCAATTCCTCGGAATTGCTATAACTACTTCCAATTCCGTAGAATTCAAAATTTAGAATTGAAAATGAATTCTTTCAAATACCAAATACAAAAAAAAGTTCATTTCAAAATGAATTACTCAAAACTTATGGAATTCATTTATACCAAACGGTATGTTAATGATATTAGTGGTACCTGATGTCCTATCCTAACTTAAGTGATACAGATTCCTCAATTCTCAAACTTAAGTGGCATGCGAGGCATTTTATCCCATCTTTGGCCATAAGGGAAGTTTGTGTTAGCAAGATAAACAAACCTTCATTTCGACACTGGAACCTAGAACAAAAACCCAAACGTGTATAAGCTCATACATTGAGCCCCACAATAGGGCGCTTCGCCATTGGAACCCGACTTGGTGACCGAGCAGCGAGACCCAATAAATTCCAGTCAACGACAAATAATCCGATTCGAGTTATATGACCACCTGAGCTCTTGGATTTCGTATTCTGCTTGTGCCTATAGGGGTTGAAATTTATGTCTTTTGCACAAAGGCAACACATACTAATGTTTTGATGCATTTGTCAACCAAATTCTGCATAGTATTTGACTAATGATGTTTAGCCATCTATATATTACAAAGGATAACTAACTTGTGTTCTTTAAGTAGATCGTCAAATGTTCTGGACTTTTGAAACTAGAGAAAGAGAAATTCCTTCTTAGAAAACCTTTAATTAAGTCACAGCCTCACAGGTTAGAGTATAAAAGCCTTAAAAGTTTTGTAGTCCTATAAATCCCAAATCAATGATTGTAATTTGAAAAGAGAAGATCAAGATCCATGTCATAAAGGGTAAGAAGGAAAATAAGGGATTTAGGGGAAGCTGACCAGATTTAGGGTGGACCGGCGCGGATTTCCAGTCGGCTGTTAATAATTTTTCAAATATGCTACGAAGATTCAACGAATCTTAACTCATTCATTTTACATCGTATTTTAAAAAAATTTGCATAAAAAATCAAAATTTTGTACTCTACAAGATGATATCCATTTTGATATTTTTGGAGTTAAGTTTTTTTTTACTCTTTGAATTTATGTTTATTGTCATCATAAAAAAACTGGATCATTGGTAAGTCAGCAAAAATGCTAGTACTGATGCAGTAAAGTCCACGTGTTATTAGTAGCCACAATAGTAGACAAGTCGTTTCTTTATTGTTCATGTCTTTAATGTCGTTCAACTTTACTTTTGACAAACCTTTTACTTTCAGTTCCAATCCAAGTCTTTGAAGACATCTTTCTGTCTCTTCTGTAGTGAAAATTTTCTGCATGATTATTTTTTCCGTCCCATTGGAATGTCAGTAAATATTATTGCTTAGTACCGTAGCTAAATTTTGAGAACATCTTCTAGTGTAATGGGAAGTTTAGTACCATTTGGCAATATTATTGCTTTTGTGATCCTGTTGTACTTGCTCAGAACGTACTTTAGTGCATGCATGTTTCTCTTAATCAGGGGTGGAGTTAGGATTTGACGTTCGTGGGGCCGAAAATTATTTAATACTATTACCGCAGAAGGGTGATAAAAAATTAAAAACAAAGTAAGAAAATCAAAGTAAATTTTACTTTTATTAGTATTATGATTAATCATTTTAGATGATTAGAGTCAAAATATTGATGTAGAATAACTTATGAAAGGTCAAAATGGATAATTTTTCAGTGATATAAAATTGCAAAGTGGTAAAAAAACCTAAACTTGAAATTAAATGAGTCAAGAGATAATATTGAAATAATGAAATAAGAAACCATAACATGAAACATCTAATTAAATGAGTCAAGAAATAATAAATTTAAAAGAGTAATTATGTAGATATATTAAAACAGAAAGCAAATAAAAAGTAACACAATTGCAGAGGTTGGGTATTATATCAAGAAATAATATTGAAATAATGAAATAAGAAACCATAACATGAAACTTGAAAGAGTAATTATATCTAATTAAATGAGTCAAGAAATAATAAATTTAAAAGAGTAATTATGTAGATATATTAAAACAGAAAGCAAATACAAAGTAACATAATTGCAGAGGGTGGGTATCAAACCCTCAACCAGCTCCATCATAACTCACTTTCTCCCCGCTTGACTAAGCCTACTTTGTTTTTTCAAATTAGCACACTAAACGTATTAGGTCTTTTGTTAGCCTTTACGAAATTTTCAAAATATCAATGCAGTTTAGACGTAACTTTCACGATTCTCGGAGTAGGGGGGCGATACCAGTTGTAGCTCCGCCCCTGCTCTTAATCATCTTGAACTTAGTGATTCCTTCAAAACCAATTGTTTCTAGCTGTTGTATCATTTCATCTGATATTCTCTTAACAAGATCATATATTCTTTCAGGGATGGCTCTTGTACGAATAAGAAGTTGTACTTTCATAATTTGTTTTGCATTATGATACCAGTTCATATAAGGTCATATATATAATTTCATATGGATTCATATCACTATCATTTCTCGTATCAGCACATATAAATTCATAATCATTATCATTTCAATATTATATCCGTTCATATAATTTTCATATCAGCTCATATGAGTTCATATAATCTCATTCATATAAGTTCATGTCAAGATCATATCAGTCCATATTATTATCATATCAGTTCATATAAGGATCTTATTAGTTATACAACATTCATATCAATATCATGTTATTCCATATCAATAGCAAATAAGCTAAATATCAACTCATTTCAACATCATATCAGTGCATATCACCTCATTTCAATATCATATCAGAATCGTATCAGTTCATATCGGGTTCATTATAAGTTCATTTCAATATCATATCAGCTCATATCAGGATCATCAAAGAGTACAAAACTTCAGATTATGAATTGCTACCTTTTTTTTTCTTGTTGGAGTTCCCTTGATTGCTCTGTTCTTTGTTTTTTCTCGTTGGAGTTCCCTTGACTGCTCCGCTTTTCCCCATGTTTTTTGAAGGTGAAGTGATTTCGGACTTATTAGGGTTAGGCTTCTGTTGATCACTCAATGTTCTTTGCTGCTTGACTAATTTGTAGTAGGCGTACGATCAGAGATGCCGAGTTCGAATGGGCGCTGCTGAGAGGACGCAAGTGAATCAAAGAGTGGTTGGAGGTGAATTCTTCTTGGATTTTGTCAGGAGATTCAGAGAGTTGGGTGAGATGTACAGTTTTGTGAGGGAGAGGATATCTCCCACTTTTCAGAAGGTTTTGACAGTTGTCTTCATAACCCCCTCTGTGTTTCTCCATCAGATCTATTGTGGATCGGACATATGGGGCTGGGTTTTGGACAGTTTTGATGTACAGTTTTGTATAGTAAGCACTCCCATAATATAATAGTATTAAGACTGATTTGCGTTTGAAGTGAAGTCAAGGTGGGGATATCATTTTCTTCTCCGCCCTCTACATGGCGAGCACACTAAGAGTTCTCAAGCCCGGGAGGTCGAAATGATGTATTTGAAATGCCGAATCAGTCTCCGATACCACTTGTCATAATCGGGCTGCTCATTAGTATGATATTGTTCCCTTTGGGCCAAGCCAGCACGGTTTTACTTTTTGGGTGTCCTCCCTAAAAGGCCTCGTACTAATGAGTTTGGTGGATACTAATGTACAAGGGTTCCTTCTCTTGTATTTCCGATGTTGTACTTGGATTGTCCCATAACATTGGGCTTTCCATCCTAAATATGTCAAGTGAAACTAGAGTTCTTTGGAGGTTTGTCCCTTCCGGAACTCCGTGTACCATGATTTCTCCTTGAACTTCATTTTGTAGGCAAATTTGGGCTTTAATCTCCTCTTGGGATGAATTACGGGTTAGGCGACTGTTGGCCCACCTAATCTAAAGCTGGTTCTGTGTTGATTAACTTGTTTTTAACCTCTTATCCTTCATGCAATTGGTCCTCTGGTCCAATCTAATATTAGTAGCCACAATAGTAGACAAGTCGTTTCTTTATTGATAATGTCTTTAATGTCGTTCAAATTTACTTTTGACAAACCTTTTACTTTCAGTTCCAATCCAAGTCTTTGAAGACATCTTTCTGTAGTGAAAATTTTCTGCATGATTACTTTTTCCGTCCCATTGGAATGTCAGTAAATATTATTGCTTAGTACCGTAGCTAAATTTTGAGAACATCTTCTAGTGTAATGGGAAGTTTAGTGCCATGTGGCAATATTATTGCTTTTGTGATCCTGTTGTACTTGCTCAGAACGTACTTTAGTGCATGCATGTTTCTCTTAATCAGGGGTGGAGTTAGGATTTGACGTTCGTGGGGCCGAAAATTATTTAATACTATTACCGCAGAAGGGTGATAAAAAATTAAAAACTAAGTAAGACAATCAAAGTAAATTTTACTTTTATTAGTATTATGATTAATCATTTTAGATGATTAGAGTCAAAATATTGATGTAGAATAACTTATGAAAGGTCAAAATGGATAATTTTTCAGTGATATAAAATTGCAAAGTGGTAAAAAAACATAAACTTGAAATTAAATGAGTCAAGAAACAATATTGAAATAATGAAATAAGAAACCATAACATGAAACATCTAATTAAATGAGTCAAGAAATAATAAATTTAAAAGAGTAATTATGTAGATATATTAAAACAGAAAGCAAATAAAAAGTAACACAATTGCAGAGGTTGGGTATTATATCAAGAAATAATATTGAAATAATGACATAAGAAACCATAACATGAAACTTGAAAGAGTAATTATATCTAATTAAATGAGTCAAGAAATAATAAATTTAAAAGAGTAATTATGTAGATATATTAAAACAGAAAGCAAATAAAAAGTAACACAATTGCAGAGGTTGGGTATCAAACCCTCAACCAGCTCCATCATAACTCACTTCCTCCCCGCCTGACTAAGCCTACTTTGTTTTTTCAAATTAGCACACTAAACGTATTAGGTCTTTTCTTAGTTTTTACGAAAATTTCAAAATATCAATGTAGTTTAGACGTAACTTTCACGGTTCTGGGGTGGTGGGGGGGGGGGGGGGGGGTTGACGGGCCCCCCCGAGACCAACTATAGCTCTGCCCCTGCTCTTAATCATCTTGAACTTAGTGATTCCTTCAAAACCAATTGTTTCTAGCTGTTGTATCATTTCATCCGGTATTCTCTTAACAAGATCATATATTCTATCAGGGATGGCTCTTGTACGAATAAGAAATTGTACTTTCATAATTTGTTTTGCATTATGAGACCAGTTCATATAAATTCATATATATAATTTCATATTGATTCATATCACTATCATTTCTCATATCAACACATATAAATTCATAATCATTATCATTTCAATGTTATATCCGTTCATATAATTTTCATATCAACTCATATGAGTTCATATAAGTTCATGTCAAGATCATATAAGTCCATATTATTATCATATCAGTTCATATGGATCTTATTAGTTATACAACATTCATATCAATATAATGTTATTCCATATCAATAGCAAATAAGCTAAATATCAACTCATTTCAACATCATATCAGTGCATATCACCCCAATTCAATATCATATCAGAATCATATTAGTTCATATCAGGTTCATTATAAGTTCATTTCAATATCATATCAGTTCATATCAGGATCATCAAAGAGTACAAAACTTCAGATTATGAATTGCAACCTTCTTTTTTTTCTTCTTTTCTTGTTGGAGTTCCCTTGATTGCTCTGTTCTTTGTTTTTTCTCGTTGGAGTTCCCTTGACTGCTCCGCTTTTCCCCATGTTTTTGAAGGTGAAGTGATTTCGGACTTATTAGGGTTAGGCTTCTGTTGATCACTCAATGTTCTTTGCTGCTTGACTAATTTGTAGTAGGCGTACGATCAGAGATGCCGAGTTCGAATGCGCGTTGCTGAGAGGACGCAAGTGAATCAAAGATTGGTTGGAGGTGAATTCTTCTTGGATTTTGTTAGGAGATTCAGAGAGTTGGGTGAGATGTACAGTTTTGTGAGGGAGAGGATATCTCCCACTTTTCGGAAGGTTTTGATAGTTGTCTTCATAACGCACACCTTATGTATTAGAGAGATAGTTTAATTGGTAGTAAATGAGGGGGCTACCATGTATTTGAAATTTTTCGGAAGGTTTTGACAGTTGTCTTCATAACGCACACCTTATGTATTAGAGAGATAGTTTTATTGGTGGTAAATGAGGGGGCTAACCCCGGGAGGTCGAAATGATGTATTTGAAATTTTTCAGAAGGTTTTGACAGTTGTCTTCATAACGCACACCTTATGTATTAGAGGGCTTAATTGCAAGTTTGGTCACTCGAATTGCTTAAAAATTTTATGTTTGCCACTCAAATTGATTTATTCCATTTATAGTCACTCGAATTAGTTGAACAGTCCAAGTTTGGTCACTCTCCGTTGTCCTCCGTTAGACTCCGTTAGTGACGACCGTTAAGTGATGACGTGGCTAACAGAAAGACACCGTCAGCATATTTTAACATTAAAAAACGACGACCCGACCCGCCAGCTCAGCCTTACTCGCCCTGTCAGCCATTCTTGCCCAACCAGCGAACCAACCCAATTTTTTTTTATAATGGCGAACCAACCCAATTAATTGACCCTAAACCCAAACCCGAGACCCGCCGTGGTTGTTGGTCTCCGCGATGTCGGTGGTACTGAGTTCGTGGCCGGAATTTTGTCCAATGTATTGATTGGATCTAGCGAGACCAACAAGGTGAGTACTGAGTTCCTGAGAATTGACACCTGCTTCCATAGAAGCTCATACCTGTTGTACATGATTTTCATACACCTGCTTCCATAAAAGGAATAGAGCGTCTGAGAGATGAGGGCGATACCGTAGAAACCCAGGATCTCAAACAGATAATGATGGCAAATCACCAGCTCAAACATCCCACCCTTGGGGATCTTGTACTATTTCTTCTTGCCATCGTCGCCGGAGGATCTCAGCTTGGAGAGTAAGAAATGGTGATAGAAATTGCCAACAATCCCGATGAGAAAGAGAACCACCCCGTAGAGCCTCAAATCCATGGCTGGCTCTGGGAGCAGGGCCTCCTGCGTCAAAATCTGGGTGTAGATTGTGAGCGTTGTAACGCTGAAGTAGCTTACACTTATCGGAATTGCTGTCCCTGCGGCCATGGTGCCACTGTACTTGTGTACGAACAGTGTCTGCAATCAAGCAATTTCGACCACAAAACCATCAAAATTCCATTCGAAGAAAAGGGCTGGAGCTGGATTGAATTGGAACTGGGAGAAAGTACGTACCTCGAAAACCCTTTTGAAGAAATGTACGGCGAGGGCGGATTCGACCAGGAAGAGCCTAGAAGAGGAAGCTCCGTCACCGCCATGGTGGAGGAGGAGCAGGGAGGACAAGGCGGCGAGGAATGCCGGAGTGTAGGCCACAAGCATCCTGGTTCTGCTGGGGAGGGAGGACCAGGACGGTGACGGCGAGGTAGAAGCGGATGGTTGGGCGGCGAACTTGGAATACTTCATGTAGTTGCCTCGGAGCTCCGACAAGCCGGCGTTTCCCAGGGAGACTACACCCACCACCGACATCGCGGAGACCAACAACGACGGCGGCGGGTCTCAGGTTTGGGTTTAGGGTCAATTAATTGGGTTGGTTCGCGGGTTGGGCAAGAATGGCTGACAGGGCGGGTAAGGCCGAGCTGGCGGGTCGGGTCGTGGTTTTTTAATGTTAAAATATGTTGACTGTGTCTTTCTGTTAGCCACGTCATCACTTAACGGTCGTCACTAACGGAGTCTAACGGAGGTTAACGGAGAGTGACCAAACTTGGACTGTTCAACTAATTCGAGTGACTATAAATGGAATAAATCAATTTGAGTGGCAAACGTGAAATTTTTAAACAATTCGAGTGACCAAACTTGCAATTAAGCCGTATTAGAGAGATAGTTTAATTGGTGGTAAATGAGGGGGCTACCCCCAGAGGTTGAAATGATGTATTTGAAATGCCGAATCAGGCTCTGCTACCACTTGTCATAATCAGGCTGCTCATTAGTATGATATGTTCCCTTTGGGCCAAGCCAACACGATTTTACTTTTTGGGTGTCCTCCCCAAAAGGCCTCGTACTAATGAGCTTGGTGGACACTAATATACAAGGGTTCCTTCTCTTGTATTTCCGATGTGGTACTTGGATTGTCCCGTAACATTGAGCTTTCCATCCTATATATGTCAAGTGAAACTAGAGTTCTTTGGAGGTCTGTCCCTTCCGGAACTCCGTGTACCATGATTTCTCCTCGAACTTGATTTTGTAGCCAAAATTGGGCTTTAATCTCCTCTTGGGATGAATTACGGGTTAGGCGACTGTTGGCCCACCTAATCTAAATTAAAGCTGGTTCTGTGTTGATTAACTTGTTTTTAACCTCTTATCCTTCATGCAATTGGTCCTCTAGTCCAATCTAATATTTGTCGTTTACAATATTTTGCTTGAAAAATCACGTAAAACTATACAAAATACATAAAAACACGCATAAAATCTATCAAATGCCGATCCATTGGAACAATATGAAGTAAATCTAAGGTAAAAATCACTAAAAATATACTAAAAAGGATGTCAATTGTGTCTAGGATATAATAATAGTATAATTTACGTGGTTTCAAATGCTTTAAACTCCGCTTATCCTCACAAAGATAAAAACATTTACAATATAAACTGAGTTCACATTATTGGGGGTACTCTTTATCATGTTTGCATTTATCTATAAAAATATTGTTTGTTTACATGTACCAAAAAGTAGAGTTGCCTCGGGCACTAGTATAGTTGAAATGAAGCGACGGCTGATTCCCAAAATTAGTATACCGATCTCTACGATGTAGAAGATGGACACACAACAACAATTGCCCTTTCTTTCGTGACCACCAATGCCATATCCAAACGATACCCTTCTGAGCATATTTGTTAAAAATACACGGCTCAAAGAAAGAAACGTGCCCACATATCCCAACTCGTACGCCAACTGCTATATAAATGCATGTGGTACGAGCGAGCTACATATCGATATACGACGACGACGACGATGATGATATGCAGGGAGAGGAGAATGTTGGCAGTGGCTGTTGCTACGTGTAAAGTAGTGATAGTACTTGGAGCTCTGCTGCTGCAGATTGCTCAATCTCAATCACCGGTTGAGCGGTCGGACCACAAGTGCGGCCAATACCCCGACGGCACATGGGCTCAATGCGGCCCGGGACGATGTTGCAGTACCAAATTCTACTGCGGCGACAATTGGGAGCACTGTGACGGTATTTATTGTTGGTACCAGTGTCATAAGGTTCCTTATCCTCCGGCAGGAGGAGGAGTACTCATCGCACCTCTTCTACTTAACGATACGCTTCATAACCGCTATTTGAATGGTGATCATGATGATAATGATGATCTCGTGGAAGTGCGGCCCGCCAATGCTTCTTCTTCTTCTTCTTCTTCTTCTTTCTCGTCACCGTTATCGTGTGCAGCTTCTCTCTCCCGCTTGCCTCTAGCTTCTCGTCACAAGTATCCTTTTGCTGCTCTACCTGCTCCGCGGCCTCAAAACAATGCTACTGTTACTCACTGCGGACGTTGTTTGAAGGTAATTGGTAAAACTCCATCGTTATACCATTCTCTCGATAACATATCCATAAACTATCGTTTCTCCTTTACTACGTATGTGTTTTATGGACTAACGCAAATTCAAACTGAATTTTGTACATATATATAATACAGGTCACAAGTTTTGGAGTAAATGCATAATATAAGCTAGTCTACTATTTTCTTGCCATAGATATCATCAATATATATTAGTTAGAAATATTAACCGGCAGGTAACCAAAAAAATAAAAGCAGAGTTCCATACGAAAAAAACGCTAATCACTTGCTGAACGGAAAAAACGCTAATCACTTGCTCGATATAATTTTCCGGATCACTGTTCATCTTGGTGAATTTTTCCCTGTGGGAGGCCCATGGTATCTCCCGTAGTCCTTTCTGCAGCAAACCAAGTAATTAATATGCTAAAATCCATCCGCCCAAGAGCCGAAGAAATAGACGCTTCAATTTCACCCTGACCGTCAATTTCTTTCTACTGACAATTGAGATGGAAGCTCTTTTCTGATTTGGTAAATATTATATATTATTATATAGCAAAGAGTGGTATACTCCAGAGTATAGTATATTTGAGGTAATATAATCATTAGATATACTTTGATGAGTTTTGATCAATCTCAATGGTCATTTATTGTTTTCTATTAAATTGAACTTCGAGTTTGGGATAAAAAATCGACACCCAAGGGTTTATTCCTTACAGGTTAGGATATAGTATCATACTCTAACCTCGATTTGATTCATAAACTAGATATAAATATATCACTGTGATTACCTACAGTATAATATACTCCAAGAGTACACCAGTCCTATTCATAATTATATATAAAACACAAGTTAAAATTGTTCTTCTTTATTAAAAAATAGAGAGAGTATTTTTTTTTTTGTAGTGAGTACTGTTTACCGGATCTTTTATACTCTACATCAAATTTTACCAAACTCTTTTTTTCCCTATCCTTAATTGCTTGTTGACGGTGGATGTAGTAAATTCGAAAACAGTGATAGTGAGTAGTGATGTTGAGAAGAAGTGATAGACTATTGATGATGTACAAAGAGGTCTCAGTGATAATCTACAACTATTGACAAAGATGATGATAAATATGGTGAAGCAATATCAAAGAAGGTCATAAGAAAAATTACAGTAATTTATTCTTACAACATGAAAGTAAATAATGGTGTAGTTAGATAAAGATTTTTAAGAGTTAGTTACCTTCCGTGGAGTTTATTTTTTATTTTTCCTGTAAGATCTTACGTTGATGAACCGGTTAGCATATCAGAAGGCTCTATGATGTATATTCCTTTTTTATTTTTCAATTAATATAATAGTTCAAATTCTTTCACTTTTGACATTAATAAAAAATAATATCTGACTTTTTACAATTACAATTATTGTTGCTTATGTGTTTGAAATAATGCATCCAACCAACGCGGGTAGGATACTATTGTTGATTAACCGGTTAGCATATTAGAAAATAATACGATATATGTTCCTTTTTTTATTTTCTCACTAATTAAATAGTCTCGATCTTTTGATTTTTTATACCAATAAAAGTATATCTTGCTATGTACAATAACAATGGTTGCTTATGTGTTTGAAATAATGCATCCGCCAACGACCCGGGTTGAAATTATTATTATTAATAATAATAATAATAAAATAAATAAATAAATGCCTAGGTTTGAGTTACTATTCATTAGTGGCTCTCACACTCCTCCAATTGCAAGTGGGAAAGTCCTAAGTCATTCTTTTACCCCACTCTCCATTCAACAACCTTTGTGTTTATTTATTGTTCGCTAGGTTTTCATCTATGGTTTTTTGCGCAAATTATCGTCTTTGTGTTAATATATTAAAGCCTAGTTTTGAGTTACTTAATATTCATTAGTGGCTCTCACACTCCTCCAATTG
This sequence comes from Linum trigynum, assembly GCA_964030455.1. NCBI lineage: Eukaryota > Viridiplantae > Streptophyta > Magnoliopsida > Malpighiales > Linaceae > Linum > Linum trigynum. The sequence continues at coordinate 6,548,121 of OZ034819.1, forward strand.
CAAGTGGGGAAGTCCCAAGTCCTTCTTTTACCCCACTCTCTATTCAACAACCTTTGTGTTTATTTATTGTTCATTAGGTTTTCGTCTATGGCTTTTTGTACAAATTATCGTCTTTGTGTTTTGTTATTGTTCGTTAGGTTTTCGTATATGGATTTTTGCACAATCATCGCCTTTGTTCTCTAGGTTTTCATCTATAGCTTTTTGCACAAATCATCGCCTTTGCCCACCATTTTGCAACCCATCTCGAAATACTGTCGGCGGAATCCTAAGTTGTTCCCCACCAACGTTTCCCAAGGCCGCTACAACGATTTTTGTATCGGGACGTTTCATCCTCTTTAGTGTTTTTTCTTCTTTTCCCCCTTTTTGTTGAGCATGATCACAATTGAACCCAAACACATGAGTATTCTAACTTGAACACAAATCATCGCTTTTTCCCACCATTTTGCAGCCCATCTGGGAATACTATCGACGGAATCCTAAGTTGTACCCCATCATCGTTTCCCTAGGCTGCTATCACGAGTTTTGTATCTGGACCGAGTTTCATCCTCTTTAGTGTTTTGTTATTGTTCGCTAGGTTTTTCGTCTATGGTTTTTGCATAAATTATCGCATTTGTGTTTTGTTATTGTTCGTTAGGTTTTCGTATATGGCTTTTTGTACAATCATGGCCTTTGTTCGCTAGGTTTTCATCTATGGCTTTTTGCACAAATCATCGCCTTTGCCCACCATTTTGCAACCCATCTCAAAATATTATTGGCGGAATCCTAAGTTGTTCCCCACCACCGTTTCCCAAGCCCGCTACAACGATTTTTGTATTGGGACCGAGTTTCATCATCTTTAGTGTTTTTTCTTTCTTTTCCCCCTCTTTGTTGAGCATTATCACAATTGAACCCAAACACATGGGTATTCTAACTTGAACACAAATCATCGCCTTTTCCCACCATTTTGCAGCCCATCTCGGAATACTGTCGACGAAATCCTAAGTTGTACCCCATCATCGTTTCCCTAGGCCGCTACCACGAGTTTTGTATCTGGACCGAGTTTCATCCTCTTTAGTATTTTGTTATTGTTCGCTTGGTTTTTCGTCTATGGTTTTTGCATAAATTATCGCCTTTGTGTTTTGTTATTGTTCGTTAGGTTTTCATATATGGTTTTTTGCAAAATCATCGCCTTTGTTCGCTATGTTTTCATCTATGGCTTTTTGCACAAATCATTGCCTTTGCCAACCATTTTGCAACCCATATCAAAATATTGTCGACGAAATCCTAAGTTGTTCCCCACCACCGTTTCCCAAGCCTGCTTCAACGATTTTTGTATCGGGACCGAGTTTCATCCTCTTAAGTGTTTTTTCTTTCTTTTTTTCTCTTTTTGTTGAGCATGATCACAATTGAACCCAAACACATGTGTATCATAACTTGAACACAAATCATCGCCTTTGCCCACCATTTTGCAGCCCATCTCGAATTACTGTCGACGGAATCCTAAGTTGTTCCGCATCATCGTTTCCCTAGGCCGCTACCACGAGTTTTGTATCTGTACCGAGTTTCATCCTCTTTAGTGTTTTGTTATTGTTTGCTAGGTTTTCGTCTATGACTTTTTGCACAAATCATTGCATTTTCCCACCATTTTGCAGCATATCTAGAATAGTGTCGGCGGAATCCTAAGTTGTTCCACACCATCGTTTCCCAAGGCCGCTACCACGAGTTTTGTATATGGACCGAGTTTCATCCTCTTTAGTGTTTTTCTCTTTCTTTCCTAATTATTGAGCATGATCACAATTGAACCCAAATCCATGGGTATCCAACCTAATTCGATCCAGTCAAAGCAACTTTGAACTGACTTTAGCATTTATAAATTTCTTTTTTCTTCTTCTTTTGGTTGTGAAGACAATTGAACCCGAATCTAAGGGTTTGACGAGTGTTGTATTGTGAGCGAGCTTTATCCGCTTTTGTAGTTGGCAGGTTGGACCAAGTGTTAATTTGCCAAAAAATTGTTCAATGCGAGTTGAACACGTTGTCGTCCAGTTTTAGATCAAAAGCGAGTTTTGTACGCTTAAATTTTTTTAATTCTCATTTTCCTTTTCGTTGAGAATGGCAATTGACCTCTAATCCAGCGTTGATGTGTTTCGTATTGAGAGCGAGTTATATCTGATTTTATAATTGACATGTTGGGTAAATTGTGAATTTGTTAAAACTGGGTCGACCCGGTTAAAGCAAGTTGAACGTAGTGTTGAGAGTTTGGGGTCATGACGAGTTTTATCCGCTTTAGTTTTTTTTTAATGTTTTTCCTTTTGGCTGAAAATGACAATTGAGTTCAAACGCATGGGTATACATGACCTAATTCGACCCTACCAAAGCGACTTGAACCCGAGTTTCCAAGTTTTCGGCAGGAGCGAGTTTTATTTGTTTTTGTAATTGGCGTGTTGTGTCAGGTGTGAATTTGTCCAAAACTCGGTCAAAGCGAGTTGAACGTGGTGTTGACAAGTTTTGAGTCGATAGCGAGATTTAGCTTTAGGGTTTTTCATTTCGCTTTTTCCTTTTATTTGAGAAAGATAATTGAACCCAAATCCATGGGTATCTAACCTAATTTGACCTGATCAATGCGAGTTGAACCTCCTCAAACCTGCAATCGGTCCAAAATTTTCATAAAGGAGAACCACACTTACCTCAAACAAAAAAAAAAGTGTTCCAAATTGAAACATTAGCGTCATGAAAGAAGTTTAAAAATAAATAATCTATTCGACGACCCCTCTATCTTATGCAAGTTCATCGACCATATGCTATTGTAAACAACAAATCTATGAAAAGAATTATTAGCAATGAAATAAGATGACTTTCACTTTTAGGTCAACATTAAAATTATTACTTTTAAAAATATTTATCTTTATAATACGCGAAACGATAGCGAACGGGCTTTTACTAGTCTAGTACATACCCAAAATGGAGTTGCCTCGTGCACTAGTATAGTAGAACATAAACGACAAGGACCCGGCTGATTCCCAAAATCAGTTAGACGATCGATCTCTATGATGTATAAGATGGACGCACAAAAACAACAAATACCCGTCTTTCGTGACCACCAATGCCACATACAAACAATACCTTAGCAGATTTGTTAAAATTCACACACCTCGTAGAAAACGTACCCACATATCCCAACTCCACGGTGCTGCTGCATATAAATATTTACACAGAGATCTGTATCTCACTTTCTAAACATGGAGAGGACAATGTTGGCAGCCGTTGTGGGATAATTCCCTGAATACAGATAAAAGTAAAACAAATTTCTAAACTACCACACTTATAAAAAAATTTCCCAAAATACCTAAGTTTGGAGTGGTTCGAGTTCGAGGAACTCGAACTACTAACCGGTTCGAGTGTAGGAGACTCGATCTAGTCGTAGATCGATGATATAAGCCTCGAACCATGTGGGTGTTTGGTGGATCAAGTGGTGTGTGTTGAGGTACCTAGTATGAAGCCCAAAATACCATTATTTAGGCCCAACCTAAACCAATTTAATTAATATGGTTAAGTTGGCATTATAAATCACTATCACTCCTTGAAAATAATCAATGTGGTATTGAGTGATTTTTTAGTGGTAAACAAATGCCCCCAACTACTTAGTACATAAGGATTATGGACTAAGTAGTTAACGTCAACTGCACCACTAAAAAAAATGCTTGTTGATTTCAATAATAAAAACCAAAACGCACTAAAACATCCCTGCAGCATATCCAACCGTAATTATCATTGGCCTTGATAATTAAAAGGCCAAAATCAACCACTTACTCAATAGCATATATCCTATACACTTAGCTTTACCCTCAATCAACAATATTAAGTTAGTATATGTTGTTGATTGTATACCCTAAACCATCAATACATTATACACTAACCACATAACCTATACCCTAATCATGAGTTGTGATTTTGCTAGTATAGTTAATTTAAAAGTGAAATTCATACTTTGATTTTCAAAACATAGATAAAAAGTGATATTTACACCACATACCCTAACCATATATCCTATACTTTACACCACATACCTTGTACCCTAACCACGTACCATAAACATAAATTAAAAAGGGATCTCCTGTCGTTAAAGACTTCAAATGACTTCAAGTGAACATATGTTAATAAAAAACTTAGAACCGTCAAAACCCTCAATATCTTATACCCTAACCGTAAACACCCTAAACCATATGTACCTTATACCTTATACCCTAACCATATACTTTATATCCTAAACAACGAACCGTCAAAGATTACTTATCAAGTTTAGTATAAATTGTTGTAACTAATAGTTAATTTATTTATTAGCCCATAAAAAATTACATACATATATACATATTATCCTTCAAAGCATATAAGAATAATTTTAATTAGTCATGCCTTCCATATAAAAGTTAAAGATTCATATTTCAAAAGCTAAAATTATGAAAAACCAAAAAATTGAAAACACCAAATACTAAAATTTGTTTCCTTCTTTCTTTTCACAAAAATACTAAACTTTCCCTCCTTCTTTCTCCTTCCATACATTAGAAAAACTCAATTTTCCCTCCTCTTTCTCTTCCATAAAATTGAAAGAACCAAATTACCCTCTTCTTTCCTTCTACAAAAAGTTGAAAAGTCAAAAATTTCCCTCCTTATTTCTCTTTCATAATCAAAAGAATCAAACTTTCCCACTTCTTTCTCTTCCCACATATCAAAACCACCAAAATTCCCACTTGTTTCTTTTCTAAAAAATTTAAAGAACCAAATTTCCCTCTTCTTTCTCTTCCCAAAAACTTGAATACACCAAAATTTCCCTCTTCTTTTAAAAACATCAAATTACCAATTACATTAATTTACTTTATTTATATTTAATTGATAATTTTATTGAATAGTTAAATTAATCAAAATTTTAATTTATATATTATATTAATATTGTTATGATCTCAAATGACCTTCATGTTTCAATTTTTGTAATTTTCTTAAAATACGTAATATCAAGTGAGTTTCATATTTTTAAAATTTCTTATACGAAATGAAAAAATAATTTTACTTAAGTTTAGAATGAAAAACTTTATTTTGAAAAACTATGTATTGTATAATTTTATAATTATTCAAGTGGATTAGATGAAATTCGGGTTGAGTCGGTTGGGTTACGGGTTAGTCGGGTTCGGGTCAATCGGGTTCGGGTTAATCGGGTTGCGGGTCAGTCGGGTTGCGGGTCAATTGGGTTCGGGTTAATCGGATTGCGGGTTAATCGGGTTGCGGGTCGGGCGGGTTACGGATTGTTGACTTTTAGTCAATTCGGGTTGCGAGTCGGGTTGATCGGGCGGGTTAATCGGGTCGGGCTATGTTTTGACACCTATAGCTACAATAATGATTATCGTGTCGAAATAATTAATAGTTTATTAGTTTTCTCTTCTCTCGATCTGTTGTTTGTCGCGTACTAGAGCTTTTACTAGAGCTTTGATGAGATAGCTAGAGATCTTACGAACTAGTAACTAGTAACTAATTAACTACTGCACGGAAGATGTATCTTAGGGCTTGATGATTTTTATCGGGTAAAATACGTTGGATACCATTTAAGTTAGAATAGGGTATCGGGTACTACTTATCTTTATAAATTGGGCATCCGTTCATATTTACGTCCACAAAAAAAAATTAATTTATTTAGACCGTTAGTCAAACTAACGGAAATATGGACGGATGCACAATTTACGCCCACATAAAAATGAATTACCGTGTAGAATTCATTCTCAAATGAAATCTTGTGTTTGGTATGCCATCTTCAAATGTTTAGAAATAAAATAAATTGTCGTGTAGAATTCATTGTCAAATGAATTCCTGTGTTTGGTATGTTATATTTATAACTAATTTAGTTAATAAAATAGGATAATTGTATCATTCTATTAAAAATAGTAAATATAGTTGTGGAATTCATTTGGAAATTCCATCTCAATTCCTCGGAATCGCTATAACTAGTTCCAATTCCTCGGAATCGCTATAACTAATTCATTTCAAAATGAATTACTTAAAACTTATGGAATTCATTTATACCAAACGGTATGTTAATGATATTAGTGGTACTTGATGTCCTATCCTAACATAAGTAATACAGATTCCTCAATTCTCAAACTTAAGTGGCATGCGAGGCATTTTATCCCATCTTTGGCCATAAGGGAAGTTTGTGTTGGCAGGATAAACAAACCTTCATTTCGACACTGGAACCTAGAACAAAAACCCAAACATGTATAAGCTCATACATTGAGCCCCACAATCGGGCGCTTCGCCATTGGAACCCGACTTGCTGACCGAACAGCGAGACCCAATAAATTCCAGTTAACGACAAATAATCCGATTCGAGTTATATGAGCACCTGAGCTCTTGGCTTTCGTATTCTTCTTGTGCCTATAGGGGTTGAAATTTATGTCTTTTGCACAAAGGCAACACATACTAATGTTTTGATGCATTTGTCAACCAAATTCTGCATAGTATTTGACTAATGATGTTTAGCCATCTATATATTACAAAGGATAACTAACTTGTGTTCTTTACGTAGATCGTCAAATGTTTTGGACTTTTGAAACTAGAGAAAGAGAAATTCCTTCTTAGAAAACCTTTTATTAAGTCACAGCCTCATAGGTTAGAGTATAAAAGCCTTAAAAGTTTTGTAGTCCTATAAATCCCAAATCAATGATTGTAATTTGAAAAGAGAAGATCAAGATCCATGTCATAAAGGGTAAGAAGGAAAATAAGGAAAAAATCCAAAACTACCACTAAAAAAAATTACAAAAATACAACAAATTCCCAACAATTTTCAAAAATACCACCCTTCCACACAAAACGCACCTCGAAGGCGCGGTTATAAACCAAAACGCGCGTCCAAGGCGTGGTTAATAGTCAAACCGCCTGTGGAACGCACGGTTTGTCTGTTCCTGGCTGTCAAACCGCATGGCCACGTGGCGGTGCATCATACCGTGCGATGGAGGAGCGATCTGACGGCCAAACCGCGCGCCAGCTCAGCGATTCGCGTCGCTCAGTCAAACCGCTCCCCCGAAGCGCGGTTTGAATGTTGGGGAAAGCTAAACGCGCCCTTGAGGCGCGGTTTTAGGCGGGGTAAAAGGACGAAACCGCCCCTCCCTCACGCGGTTTCGTCCCTCCCTATATAAACCCCCCTTCCCCCTCCCATTTTCTGCACACCAAACCCATTCCCCCCTCTCTCCCCTCTAACTCCTCACTCTACCCACCCCCTCCCCACCCAAAAACCATAGAATTAGTTATTTTGTTGGTTGCGGCTAAGTCCGATCTGCCTTCAAAAAACTTTTTCTTTGGTTTTCACCAAAAAACCGTCGAATCTCTGTCCGGATTCGGAAAAAATGGCCAATTTCATCCAAGAAGAGGGCCTTTTCTATGATGATTATCAAACGATACATACTCATTTTACCCAATTGTTGTTGTTGTTATAATGATTTATTTAATTTATATACTAATTGATTTATGTTATTGTTATGCTATCATAGGTTGGGCCGGATGTTGATATACGATCAAGGACCGATTGATCCGACTGTTTTATACGATCAAGCTAATCATCGTTCAAGAGACGTTTGGAACGACCACAAGGTACATATTATTTATCATCACTTGTATTTTGTTAAAGTAATTTATTTGTTTGTACAATAATTTACTTAATTGTTAATCGTATTGATTATTTTCAATAATTTAAGTCAATACAATACAATACTTATTTAGACTCTTTATAAAGAAATGCATGTCTAAGGAAATGGGGACTTAAGCGATCATCATGATCCCCCCATGACCTGGGAAAATCGAGTTCTAAGCGATCCTCGGATCCCCCCTTTTTCTGTCAAAAAGACTGTGTTTCTAAGGAGATGTATATCTCTCCTAAGATTCTTACGAGTGTACTTGTATTGCTTTAAATTATTGAAAATAATCAATACGATTAACAAAATAATATATTTGATTTTATGTGTATGTGTACAAAAAAAATTATACTTAAATTTCAAAAATTATTTTAGTTATGTTAATATTAATGTTCATTAGTTATGTTAATATTAATGTTTCTAAGGAGATGTTTATATGACATGGAGCTGAATTTGTCCGAAGAACCATCCATAGCTATCGGTATTCTCTCCCTCCACAATGGCAAACGCTAATTGATATACTGCTCTATTTGCATCTGCTCCGCTGGCGATCAGTAGAGTACCCTTGTACTTGCCGGTAAGGAATGTTCCCTCAACTTGAATCACAGGAACACAGTATGGAAAACCATCAATACATGGCTTGAATGCCGAGAAAAGACGCTTGAATTGGCGCTTGTTACCAGGCACCGGCGGTTGAATTTCTTCATCTTGGTAGCGAGGCGAGAAAATGGTGCCAGGGTTAGACACCTCCAACGCCAAAATCAATTTGGGAAGGAATGCATATGATTCTTCCCAGTCACCAAACACGGCAGCCATTGCTTTCTGTTTCCCATGCCACACTTTCTTGTAGTTAATGATATAACCATAACGACTAGAAATGTGGGCGATGATGGTTTTCACCTTCAGGTCGGGCTGCTCCTCAATTAGATGTTTGATAGCCGCGACAACCACCCTTGATTTCAACTGTCGATGGCCTTGGGATGTTATTGATGACACACATGTGTGTGTGTGTTCACCGCACGGGATATGACCCAATGGCCGGCTCTCTTGCTCTTGATGGCCCGGACCCTAGCTTTGCATCCCTCATTTTCATTTTTGCATCGAACCATCAGCCTCTTTGTGTCAGAATGGGTTGATTGCCATTCAAAACTCTGAGTCATTGCTTCAGTGGCAACAGCGTGCCGGACCTCATTTTTCGTTGCAAATTGTTGGCCCTTCGTAAAGCCAGTGAGTGGACCCCATACTGGCACCTCTGACGGGTCCATGTCGGCATCAACATACCAATCTTCATTTTGAATGTGATTGTAGTATGGAATAGGTACACGGTCGCGAGGTACCTCATCACCGTCTGCGTCTGAATCTGGACCGGAATCATTAGCACCTTCTAGCGGATCGAAGCTGTCTGCACTAACTTCGCCTTCCTCTTCTTCAACCTCAGGGTCACTAACTGGACTTGGATTGACCTCTTCTTTCATCTGATTATCATCATGAAAGGCACCTTCACCTTCACCAGCTCCGTAATGGTAGCTGTGGTAACTAACACCGCTTTGATAGAAGTTGTACTCGGGTGGGTACTGGTAGCCTGCTTGTTGGTTGTGATCCGCCTGTTGAGCTTCTTCTTCATATGAAGGGAAGGATTGATGATGACCTCCAGTTCCATGATGATACTCCTGCCTCCAGCTCGAGTCTTGGAAATCCTGGTGGGGATGATCTTCGTATAATACACTCCCACCGTGGATACCAGATGATTGGCCATCTCCAGAATGACCTACACTGCCTTCGCCGACCTCGGTGTAAACGAACATCTCGGCTTGCTTAATTTTATTGGTGGTCAAAAATTGGACAATGGCATCAACGTCCTCTTGAGTGGTAAGGAGGAATTCCTCATTCCACAGAGACCCGTCATGTCTGTTTGGATATCGATACACCATTTGATCAACTCTTCTAACGCCATCCATGCAGGTAATCTGAGTGCACATTTGATGGAGCTCTTCAAGCATCGGTCTCGTATGGACCTTCATTTTATAAAAATTGCCACCGAAGTAACTTACACCCTTTTCGGTCTCTTCCGTGTAACCATTCCACCGCAACCCAAGGGTGAACTTTTGGAATGCCATCTGCAATAAAACTGTAATTAAGTTACTCATATAAAATCACAAAGGACAATGAAAAGTAATACAAGAGGGACATGACAATGAAAAGTAATTAAGTTACTAACATAAAATCACACAGGACAATGAAAAGTAATTAAGTTACTAACATAAAATCACAAAGGACAATGACATGCCGACATGTCTGCTGTCGGGTGACCAGGCACAAACCGCGCGTTGGGGCAGCGGTTTATGTCTGGACATGGTAAACCGTCGGCTGGTGGGGCGGTTTATCATGTCGATATTTAAACGCTTTCTCTTGAAGCGTTTTGTGGTAGGGTTAGTATATAACCGCGCCTTCCAGGAGCGGTTTTAGCTGGAATTTAAAAACGCCTGTTGGCGAGGCGGTTATATTGTAAGCCGCTGCCAGGAGGCGCGATTTCTATGTTAACGGCCCATTAGAGGCGCGGTTTTAAATAAACGATGGTATTTTTGGAAATTGTTGGGAATGGGTGGAATTTTTGTAATTTTTTTTTAAACAGTGATAGTTTTGGATTTTTCCGGAAAATAAGGGATTTAGGGGAAGCTGACCAGATTTAGGGTGGACCGGCGCGGATTTCCATTCGGCTGTTAAAGACTTTTCAAATATGCTACGAAAATTCAACGAACCTTAACTCATTCATTTTACATCGTATTTTAAAAAAATTTGCATAAAAAATCAAAATTTTGTACTCTACAAGATGATATCCATTTTGATATTTTTGGAGCTAAGTTTTTTTTACTCTTTGAATTCATGTTTATTGTCATCTTAAAAAAACTGGATCATTGGTAACTCAGCAAAAATGCTAGTACTGATGCAGTAAAGTCCACGTGTTATTAGTAGCCACAATAGTTGCAGCCATGTTGACAGGTCGTTTCTTTATTGATCCTCATGTCTTTAATGTCATCCAACTTTACTTTTGACAAACTTTTTACTTCCAGTTCCAATCCAAGTCTTTGAAGGCATCTTTCTGTCTCTTTTGTAGTGAAAATTTTCTGCACGATTACTTTTTCTGTCCTATTGGAATGTCAGTAAATATTATTGCTTAGTACCCTAAATTTTGAGAACATCCTCTAGTGTAATGGGAAGTTTAGTACCATGTAGCAATATTATTGTTTTTGTGATCATGTTGTACTTGCTCAGAACGTACTTTAGTGCATGTATGTTTCTCTTAATCATCTTGAAGACTTGAACTTAGTGGTTCCTTCAAAACCAATTGTTTCTAGCTGTTGTATCATTCCATCCGTTATTCTCTTAACAAGATCATATATTCTTTCAGGGATGGCTCTTGTACGAATAAGAAGTTGTACTTTCATAATTTGTTTTGCATTATGAGACCAGTTCATATAAGTTCATATTGATTCATATCACTATCATTTCTCATATTAGCACATATAAATTCATATCATTATCATTTCAATATTATATCCATTCATATAATTTTCATATCGCCTCATATGAGTTCATATAAACTCATTCATATAAGTTCATGTCAAGATCATATCAGTCCATATTATTATCATATCAATTCATATAAGGATCTTATTAGTTATACAACATTCATATCAATATCATGTTATTCCATATCAATAGCAAATAAGCTAAATATCAACTCATTTCAACATAATATCAGTGCATATCACCCCATTTCAATATCATATAAGAATCGTATAAGTTCATATCAGGTTCATTATAAGTTCATTTCAATATCATATCTGTTCATATCAGGATCATCAAAGAGTACAAAACTTCAGATTATGAATTGCTACCTTCTTTCTTTCTTTTTTTCTTTTCTTGTTGGAGTTCCCTTGATTGCTCTGTTCTTTGTTTTTTCTCGTTGGAGTTCCCTTGACTGCTCCGCTTTTCCCCATGTTTTTGAAGGTGAAGTGATTTCGGACTTATTAGGGTTAGGCTTCTGTTGATCACTCAATGTTCTTTGCTGCTTGACTAATTTGTAGTAGGCGTACGATCATAAATTGGTGGTAAATGAGGGGGCTACGCCTGTGTGTTTCTCCATCAGATCTGTTGTGGATCGGACATATGGGGCTGGGTTTTGGACAGTTTTGTAGCTTCAGATTTTGTATAGTAAGGACTCCCATAATAGTATTAAGACTGATTTGCGTTTGAAGTGAAGTCAAGGTGGGGACATCATTTTCTTCTCCGCCCTCTGATACCACTTGTCATAATCGGGCTGCTCATTAGTATGATATTGTTCCATTTGGGCCAAGCTAGCACGGTTTTACTTTTTGGGTGTTCTCCCCAAAAGGCCTCGTACTAATGAGCTTGGTGGACACTAATGTACAAGGATTCCTTCTCTTGTATTTCCAATGTAGTACTTGAATTGTCCCATAACATTGGGCTTTCCATCCTATATATGTCAAGTGAAACTAGAGTTCTTTGGAGGTCTGTCCCTTCCGAAACTCCGTGTACCACGATTTCTCCTCGAACTTGATTTTTGTAGCCAAAATTGGGTTTTAATCTCCTCTTGGGATTAATTACGGGTTAGGCGACTGTTGGCCCACCTAATCTAAAGCTGGTTCTGTGTTGATTAACTTGTTTTTGAACCTCTTATCCTTCATGCAATTGGTCCTCTGGTCCAATCTAATATTTCTCGTTTACAATATTTTGCTCGAAAAATCACGTAAAACTATACAAAAGACATAAAAACACGCATAAAATCTATCAAATGCCGATCGATTGGAACAATATGAAGTAAATCTAAGGTAAAAATCACTAAAAATATACTAAAAAGGATGTAAATTGTGTCTAGGATATAATAATAGTATAATTTACGTGTTTTCAAATACTTTAAACTCCGCTTATCCTCACAAAGATAAAAAACATTTACAATATAAACTAAGTTCACATTATTGGGGGTACTCTTTATCATGTTTGCATTTATCTACAAAAATATTGTTTGTTTACATGTACCAAAAAGTAGAGTTGCCTCGGGCACTAGTATAGTTGAAATGAGACGACGGCTGATTCCCAAAATTAGTATACGATCTCTACGATGTAGAAGATGGACACACAACAACAATTGGCCTTTCTTTCGTGACCGCCAATGCCATATCCAAATGATACCCTTCTGAGCATATTTGTTAAAAATACACGGCTCAAAGAAAAGAAATGTGCCCACATATCCCAACTCGTACGCCAACTGCTATATAAATGCATGTGGTACGAGCGAGGGTTTCGTTGGCGAAACTCGCGCGTTCAATGCGCTCTGATTTCAAGGAAACAAAAACCCAAAGTCAGCAAAAATCGTCAAATATCCGCCACCGAATGTCGGCGCCGTTGATTTGATCGATTAAACAGAAACCAAGATGACTGTCAAATATCCACCGCCGGTGTCGGCGATGTTGATTCGATCAATACACCTTTGACTTCTAATCAAACAACCGTTACTCGGTTCACCACCTCTCCAAACTATGGGTCGCAACCGCCCCTCGAGATCGGGGGATTCGTCGCGAACTGATCGGAGTCGGCATCGATCGTACAATGTGGTGGATCGAACACCTTTGTGGTTCGGTCTCGACCTTAGAGTCAGAACTGGGATCTGGTCCGCGAAATTTTAGAAATTTGGGTTCGGGAGTACGGTTACGTGTGGGGAAGTGTATTCACACCCCACAACGCCCCAGGATGGGTACTACTTAAATCGATAAGTTTTTAAGAGTTGGGTGTATTATAATTTGCGCATTATTTACGTATTTAATTATATAATGCGGTTAATTATGTGTTGGTTATTAATTTTGATCATACATTTATTAACGTAATTCTCAAAATTAAAGAAAGAGTTTTTTGGTTAGTTGGACTCGAACCTATTGGTTGCCTGCGTACCCGAGTAGCCGGGATCAAAGTCCATGTAGTTCGTTTATTTTGAAACATTTTGAAATATGAAATTTCACACATTCTATTGATTGTGTTAATGTATGAGATTGAGTTTTTTTTTGGAAAAGAGTTTTGATATTTTTTCTTTAACAACCAATTTATTGATAATTGTTAATGAGTTTGACTAAAGAAACCACTGTCTATTGACCGTAGTTTCGTATTAAGGACTCTTAGGGGAAAATATGTAAACGAGCAAAGATGACTTTTAAAAGTTGATAATTCTAATGGGAGTTGAGTATCATAACATTTTTCAAGAGATAGGTTTTTGGTATTAACCTAGCGGAGGATCGTATAACATTCGATTCGATTTACGTATTAAGGTAGTTTACGATTAAAAATCAAACAGTTTATTTCTGAAGCAATTGGCAGGAGACCAGCCTAGTGGTTATATCCGTGGAGTGGGTAATATTTTGACTGATACGTCAAAAGTTCGAAACTCAACAAGGTTACATTTTTTAGTCTCGTTTTTCAACAGAAGGAAGGTGGCAGCAGGTAATTTAATGGAAATTAGAGGGTTATTTTGGTCATTTTAAGAGTCCGAGTGTGTAAACACGTTTTTGGAGGCCTAACCTAACCCTAGCCGCTCACTCGTTCCTCCTTCTCCTCTTCTCTTCCATTTTTGATCTGAAACCCGAGAGAAAAGCAAGAGAGAGCCAAAATCCTAGACCAGACTCAAACCGCCGGTCTTCCCCCACCTCTCTGCTTCTCTTCCGATTCTTCCCCTTTTCACCTCTCTACCTGCCTCTCTATGTTTCTCTCTTTCTCTCCGTTCCTGGTAATGACGGGAAGAAAGGAAGAAAGGAAACGCCGACGATTGAGGACAGCGGCGACGACCAAGGTCTGAGGTAGGTGTTTTCGGGTTTGCATGTCATCTTCTCAAGTATTTTTTGTCGATTTAGAGTTCTGATTGTCTATTTCTTCGGTTTTTCTAGGTTTTTGGCAAATGCGCGGACCATGGGGGAAAATGGAGGCGGTTTGCTAGGCGAAGGGAGTCTCCGGCGGCGACAGGCGGCGGAGGAGCAGAGAGAAGGAAGGGCGGCGACTGACGGTCTATTGACAGGTGAGGGTTTTGATTTTTATGTCTTGGGTTATTTGGTTTCTTGGGCTTCTGTTCAGTTCTGATTTTTTTCTTTATTTTGGTTTTTCTTGTTCGATCTGGTGGAGGACGGGAGAGATGGAAGCAGTCGGATCCGAGTGGGATGAGAGCTCGCCGCAGGCGAATACAGGCGGTGTCGCGGGCGGCTTTTACCGCAGAGGAAGTTTTGACTTCAGGTGAGATTTGTGGGGTTTCTGATTTTTGGGGGTTTGGCGATTTTGGGTATGTATGGGTTTTACTGTGATGGCGAGGGATTTTGTTTGGGAAATCTGTGTTGATTGGTTTGGTTTTGCATATAATTGGGTGTTTGTGCGATGATGGTAATGGGATTTCTATCAGAGTAGGTTTAGGACAGGTTGATAAATCTGTATCATTGTGTATTATGGGTTGGTTTGTGGGGGCTTTAGATTCTAGACGTAACTTGGTATTTATGATGCTTTCAATACTAAAAGTTGAGTAGTGATTGGGATTATGGCCTATTGCTTTCTGTTCCGTGATTTATTAGTGGTTTTAGCTTTGTTTTACATATGTGCGTAATGATGGAATTTCATACTAACATGATAGAAGTGTAAATGAGATGATCGATGAAGCATATATCTATATTGGTATTAGTAGATTATCAGTAGCTGTATAATATGCATAACTATCTTGAACGAAGATATTTGTGAGCTTTATAGTTTATATAGAAATAGAAAAAGTAGACAAATCAACACAAGGATGATGATAATGGTAAGTGCTTAAAATGTAAAAAGGACTTGAGTAGAAAGATGAATGTATACAAGTAGATGACAGTAGTGGTTAATTGCTTGAATGAGAAAGTAACAATTAAGTACAACGATAATGATTAGTAGATGAGAGTAGTCAGATTGGAATTGCTTGGAATAGATTGGGTATATTCCTCTTTTAAACAAAATCAAGCCGCTTGTAGTTTGAATGGGATTGATTGAGTTTCTATTTTGAAAAGAACTTATAATGAGATGGTTGAAGAAGATGAATGATTAAGATGATGATGGTTGGTTTTGGCTACCAACCTTTATTTGTAAGTTGATTATGATTCTGACCTCCCTTTTTCCGTCTCCTTCTTGGGTTTTTTTTTTTTTTTGCTTTGCTGAAGTTGGCGGCAGTGGTAGGATGCTTGTGGTGAGGGAATTTTTGTAACTTCTTATGGCTTCTGTTTGTGCAGGTTGAGTAAGAGGTGGAAGAAGAAGAAATAAAATTAGAAAGGGGAAAGAAGGTGACAGTATGAAGAAGAGGGTGAGGGAATGTTTGTCTTTGTTTTTCTATTTTGTTTAATTATTTTCGGCTTCTCTTTTCTGTTTGGTATTTTGAGGAAGAGGAGGAAGGAGCAGAGAAAGAGTAGAAGAAAGAGCAAGAAGGAAGGAAGCTTTATTCTTCAGTGAATGTTCTTGTTGTCTCCCCCCTTTTCAAGAGCTGAAGGGCTCTTTTTATAGTAAAAAAACTGCAGAGGTGGCACCATATAATTGGCTTTGAGGGTATGTAGGAGCCGCCCTCTAGTGGTAAGTAGGTTGTAGATTGGGTTGGATCGAACCGGCTTGGTTCAGATGGTATGGGTTGAGTTGGAGGCTTTGGGTTTTGACCCAGATTGACTTTTGGTTTAAATTGAGCCTGACTTCTTTTATTGTGTGGTGTAATTAGTGTTATGTAATGGTAGTTTAGCAATGTAATTATTGTGTATGGTAATAATTATTGTGGTTATTTAGCATTCTATTTATTTTAATAAAATTGTTGACTTAACATTCTATTATTTTGAAATTGCGATCTAATTGTTACAAGACCTAATGTGTTAATAATCAATTAAATTTCGTGACACCCGACACCCAACATCGACCTTAAGCCTAATTCATCTAAACACATCAATTCATCACTAATAGGCTGTATCAATTGAGATTGGCTATTGCTAATCTAATTGACTTATGGCAGACTAGACCCAACCCAAGCACTATAATTCGTTTTAGCTAGAAATTTGCTATTGCAAATCCCAACCAAAAATCAAATTTTATTTAGTTAAATATGTTTTAACCCGGACAAAAAGTGGTGTCTACACTATGTTCGAACGAGGGTGTTCAACGGGAAATGAGAAACCAAACCGGGAGTGTTCTAAGTTACGTTACCTCTACTCCTATGGAGGTTCCTCTGGAGAGCTCCGCAACTACGACTACAAGCTACAACTCTGCAAAGGAGTTCTTTGACAGAGCGGTTCTACCAAACTAGAGAGAAAAAAGATAAATCTGCGTAGGTGCAGTTTGTGATTTGATTTTGCCGTCTCTAACTTCTCTCTCTTCCCAATCTTTATACTTCGCGCTTCTCCTCGTCGTAGTAACCGCCTTCGCGCCTTTGTCTCCCACGTCTTCACTCCTGTCAACCGTGCAGGCAACTTCCTCCTTGTTGCGTAACTCCCACGAGTGCGAAAACCGCTTGAGCACGTGGCAACTTGGTCCAAAACGTCACTGAGCCAAAATCCACCATTGCTGAACTCTGAGGTTGTTTTTAATTAAACAACATCGTTTCAGTACCGCGACGGTGTCGACCTCCCACGATGTCGTTTTCGGCTAAAGCGACACCGTCTTACCTGATCCTTAAAATATTAATTAATTAAACCGGCCATCATTGTTGGCACGCTGTCAAACTCTCACTCCGCGGCGCCGTTCTTAACTAAACATCATCGTTTGTTTAACGCTGTCGTTTTAACAACTGCGGCATAGTTTGGCCCACTCGCGGCATCGTCTTTAAATCCGCGGTGTCGTTCCTTCTTCTTGCGGCATCGTTTTCAACTAACGACACCGTGCTAAAAACTCATTAAAATATTAATTAACTAATTTGGCCATCACTAGTCCACGACCAACGACATCGTTAGCGCCAAAACGGCTCCGTTTGTTTTTCCTTTTGCGACATTGTTTTTTATTAAACACTGTCGTTTGCTTGCGGTACCGTTGGGCTTCCTCGCGGTATTGTTTTTAATTCCGCGGCACCGTTTTAGCTCTCCGCGGCACCGTTTTAGCTCCCCTCAGTGCCGCTTCTTCCAATCCAACAAGGAATAAAAATAATAATTAATTAGAGAAAACTCCTTCTCCAATACCCATGCGCGGCCCTCTTGTTTTTCGGTAAGCGGTGTCGTTTGCAGTTGATATTCGGCTTTAATATATCGGATTCTTGGACTTTATGTGATTATTCGTGGTATGTTTTAGTCAATTTGTGCTATTTTAGGGCTCGCTAACCCGAGAATGGTTGAAAAACCATTACTGCCTAGTGCCATGAGTTTGATATGATACAGGTGGAGAAAGCACGAAAAAGGAGCGAGTGCACAAGCAATAAATCGGGATCGAATTACTGGTGGACTACTCACTTGGGCTCAAGGCCCAGAGGACTTGGCTGGAATGGGCGGCATGGAACTGGATTTGGGCTCTGGGACACTTTTTAGAAGCGGCCGAAGTGAATTAGTCGGGGGAGAGGTTTATTTGTTATGGTGGGCCAAGAAATTCCGGAAGGGGAAGCAATTAATTGCTTTGGACGGAATTAGTAGAGGGAAGTGAGGAGTCTTGGAAAAGAATTCTCTGGGGAGTAGTAGAATTGGACGGAATCTTCTTTGGAAACAAATTAATTGGCGGCTATTATTCAGGGACACACGGAATTAACGAAGGAGGGTTTTTGGTTGGTTTTTGTGGACGGAAATTCTTTTGGCGCGGGCAGCTGGAGAGAAAAGAAGCAGCTGGCGGCGGAAGGGATTTTTGAGCGGAGAATTCTTGGAAAGCAAACAGCAGCGCAGAGGGCTTGGGGACGGGAGGAAAAAGGCGAATTTCGATCCACTTCTCCAAGACTTGAGCTGAGTTCAACGAGAGCGATTAGTTGGTTGGATTCTCTGAACCGAATTAGTTGTTATTTGTTGATTTACAACATGATGAACAAAACCCTATTGTTTTATCTCAATTTCATCATGAACTAAACCCTGATTTTTGGGGGAAACACCATAGGATGTAGCTATTTCTTGATTTGATGGATTGATTTATGATTCTTTTCTTCCAATCTCTATTGCATGAAATTACTTAATGCTTTGTGTTGACTGGCCACCAATACAATGAATCGTAGTTGATTAGGTTATTAGCGACAGTGAAACCCTATTAACTGAACCTATTTCATGTGACATGGTAACTTATCGAAGCGACAGTGGATTAAATAAGGTGCTATGCGGTTTTAAATAGGATATCGATCTTCAGGCTAAATAGTAAATTCATTGAACTACGACAGTAGGATTTGAATTGATTGTTTAGTACGTAGTAATTCTCGACAGGGATAGCTAGCAAATTCGTGATATCCTGGCTGTAGAGAATTGGATTAAATTGATTGGAATATGTGAATTAATCTGGATAGGATAGGTAGTGAATCCCAGTGTTTCTCCCAGAGCTTTCTCCCATTGATTTAAACCCGACACTTTAATTTGCTTGTTTAGTTAAATTTGCTAGTAG
Organism: Linum trigynum; assembly: GCA_964030455.1. NCBI lineage: Eukaryota > Viridiplantae > Streptophyta > Magnoliopsida > Malpighiales > Linaceae > Linum > Linum trigynum. Next base: position 6,567,368 of record OZ034819.1, read on the forward strand.
TTAATAATTTCATTAAATCATTTTCACCTATATTTTGCTCTATTAAATCGGTAAATCTTAAGGTTGTACCAGTCCCTGAGAGACGATACCCGGACTTTCCGATTTTACTACAAGATAGGAATTGAAGCTATACGCTTTTGCCCTATCAAGTTTTTGGCGCCGTTGCCGGGGACTGCCATATCTTATTTTTATTGATTTTTGTGAGTGAACTATTTTGATCTGGGTGTTAGTGTGCAGAAGAATTTTCAGGTTTATCCTCCTCGTGCATGCCTAGGAGGACGACCGGCGATTTACTGCCACTAGATCCGGAGATCGAGAAGACCTGCCGACAGAACAGGAAGCAGGTCAAGTTAGGGAAGCAGCCAACCACAACTACTAGGCCTTCCCTAACCCAGAGAGGGCAGGCTTCATCACCTGTCGTCCCTACACCACCACCACCACCTCGTGAGGTCGAGCCTGTCATCATGGCAGACGAGGATCGATCAATCAGGGCTCGCTTGAATCGAAGGACTGGAGCCCGAGCTTTATGTGTTGTCATTCCGGCTGGGGATGCAACCATGGAAATTACCCCAGCATTCATCAACATGATCACTAATGGGTATACTTTCTCTGGGGCTAGCACCGAGGATCATCATGAACATCTTCGTCGGTTCGTGAGCATATGCGATACCATGAAAAGCCCCACAGTATCTGATGATGCAATCCGTCTTCGGATGTTCTCATTCTCCCTGATAGGGAATGCATCACACTGGTTTCAGAACTTAACACCACATTCCATCACGACATGGGCTCAGCTTGAGAAGGTCTTTCTGGATAAATACTTCCCACCTGGCTTGGCAATGAAGAGGCAAGAAGATATTGTTACTTTTAAGCAGGCTGATGATGAGAGTCTGACTGAGGCATGGGAGCGCTATAAGGGGCTATTAATGAGATGCCCAAGCCATGGTCTTGAAGATTGGAACGTGATCATTATTTTCTTCAATGGAATCAGAAGGGAGTTCCGGGATGCCCTGAATAATGCTTCTCGAAATGGTTTCACAAGGATGGAGGCTCCAGCAGCATATGAGCTGGTAGAGAAGATCTGTTCAGAAGCCACTGAACGGGGTAGTGAGACCAGTATTCGAAGAAGAGGAGGCTTGCATGAGATAGACGGAGTTGCGAGTTTAGAAGCAAAGATTGATGCTAAACTGGATTCTAAGTTCGATGCACTCGAACGAAGGTTGGCCAAGATTGCTCTTGGTAGACAAGAGGAGGTTGCTTCATGTGAACTTTGCGAGGGTCCTCATCATAGGGATATGTGTTCGCTGGGAGCTGCTCAGTTGGAAGATGTTCAGTATATCAATAATCTGCGAAGTCAAGGTCAGGGTGGTATGTATTCAAATACATATAACCCTCAATGGAGACATCACCCCAATATGTCATGGTCAAACAATAATCCAGTTGGTGTTCGAAACATCCCACCTCCTGGTTTTCAACAGCAGCAGCCTCAACCAGAGAAGAAGCCCCAGCTGGAGGAGTTGATTTTGGCTCATATGCAGAAAACAGACAATAATTTCAAGGGCCTGGATCAATTTGTCACTCAACAGCTAGCCATCAACAATAATTTACAATCTTATATGCTAGCTATGGAGAGGCAGATGGGACAGATGGCTCAAACTTTGGCAGATATGCAAGGCAGGATTCCTGGGACATTACCGGCTAATACCGAGAGGAATCCAAAGGATGCCATGGTTGTAGCAGTCACATTGAGGAGTGAAAAGGCTTTGGGGGATCCAGAGAGTCCAAGGAAGTCGACAAAATCCGAAAAAGAAGGAGTTGTAGAGGTAGAAGATGAAGAAAGTGCAAAAGCTGAAAAATCTGACTTGCACAGGCAAACCGCATGCAATTTGCCTGTGCAAAAGCATGCTGCCCGTGTACCTCAAAAAGTGGAAAAATTGAAGAATGAAAAGGTAAAACCTTATGAACCTTCCGCACCATTCCCTCAAAGGTTAATGAAGCCCATGGAAGACCCAAACTTCAAGAAATTTGTGAATATCTTCAAGCAACTTCAGATTAACATACCCTTGGCGGAGGCACTTGAACAGATGCCTACATATGCTAAATTCTTAAGGGAGTTGCTGACAAAGAAGCGGAAATGGGCTGATCTAGAGAAGGTAACCCTTACTTCTGAATGTAGTGCTGTGATTCAGAATAAATTACCAGAAAAGAGGGATGATCCGGGCAGCTTCGACATTCCATGTGTCATTGGAGGTACAGAATTCAATGGAGCAGGAATTAATTTGATGCCATACTCAGTCTACACGAAATTGGGATTGGGAGATGTTCTTAAGCCTACTCGGATCACTCTCCAATTGGCTGATCGATCAGTGAAAATTCCAAAAGGAGTGGTGGAGAATGTATTGGTGAAGGTTGGGAAGTTTATTCTCCCAACAGATTTTGTAATTCTGGAGATGGAAGATGATCGGGGAGTGCCTCTAATTCTTGGCAGACCTTTTCTAGCAACCGGTGATGCACTCATCGATGTTGGGAGAGGCAAGTTGACATTCCGAGTAGGTAAGGAGGAGGAAATTTTTAATGTCTTTCAAGTTGACCATAATCATGATGAATTTGAAAGTGGAGCTCGAGAAAGGAAAAATCCCTCCTCCTGTGATAGTAGACCACCAGAAGAACGTTCACATGTCCTAGCAGCTCAGATTCTGAAATCAAAGCAAGGACAGAAATCCTTCCAGATCACCTCAAGTATAGATATTTGGGTAAGGATTTCAATCTTCCTGTTATTATTCCTTCTTCACTGACATTGAAACAGGAAGAGTACTTGCTTGAGGCACTGCAATACCACCTGCGCCTCACTAAAGGGTCCAACATGCCAGCTAAGAAGGTCATACCGAATTTTCGCACACCTGGCCCTGCTGAGGTGACTCATATGTTAGATGGAGGCTATGCGTTCTATCATTGCTCGGGAGGGTATGCTGGATACCTTTCCATACCCATTGGTTAAAAGCTCCATGAACGTCAGGCTGAAGACGTTAAACAAGCGCTTCTTGGGAGGCAACCCAAGTTAAGTTTTCTTTTCTTTATTTTTCTGTTTAGTTGTGTCAAACCCGTACATGTTTAGAGTAGGAGTTGAACATTAGGGACAATGTTCCATCCTGAGTGTGGGGTGGCGAGTCTTAGTGTTTGTTTGTTCCTTTTGTCATGTGGTCGGTAAAAAAAACAAAAAAAAAGTAAAAAAAGTAAAAAAAATTTTTTTGCCATTGGTGAGTCTTAGTGTTGTTTGTCCCTGTTACATGTGCCAAAAAAAAAACAAAAAAACAAAAAAATTCTGTCATTTGGCTATGCACAGCCAAACTGCATGCAGTTTGCCTGTGTAAAAAGCATGCTGCCTGTGCAAAGCTAATGGCTAAAAAACACCTAAAAATAAAAACCAAAACCTTGTACTCTTGTGGTAACATGATGAAAATGACCGTGATGCCTTGAAAATGAGTTTGTGCTTGAATGAAATCATCAAAATCACCCCACTAGTGTTGAATTGCATGGTTCTTCACAATGAGCTTGAATGTTTTGACTGACTTAATATGCTTTGAATGAGCAACTCTTTTAGCAACATTCTCTTTTGTGAGGATAGTGTAATGACTTTTGGTGAAGTAGTTAGGTGGAGAACATTGGCCATTCGACATGTTTGGATACCGTGCTTACTTGCATCAATTGTGAGCTTTTGATTTGGCAACGAGTCTCTCTGTTTTGATGGTTTTATGATGGGGTGAACTGTATCTTTATAAATGAGAAAACACTACCTGACAAGTAAAAGATAAGAAAGTTGCCATAACAATTAAAATGTGGGTAAAAATGCCAAAAAAGTGTGAGGCAATCATTCATTGCACATGGGGATGAGGAAAGATTCAATTGAGAATCGGTTCGCGACCGTACGATGTTGCTTATCAAGTACTATCCCCAGTTGAGTGAAGTGCCATTTGAGGATGCAATGACCCTCCACACGGACCGAGGATAAGGAGTTAAAAGAAGCCCTTATGCGAGTGCTAAGAAGCAGAAATTGCTCTTGCTCTTGCTTATGATTGGTGTGAGTAAGCCAGATTGTCCTCACGAGATATGTACCTCACTGCTGTGGTAAGATTCTCCTAATAACTATTGCACCATAAGTTGTTAATCACCCGCTACCGATGATCGAATTTGAGTGTTGCTATTTGAGTTTTTGGATGGATTTGAGTCAGTCAATGGTTAAGGATTGCAAAGAACTTGAGTGTGGGGTGAAAGGTATGATCATTAAAGCATAACTTGTCCGTTGAGAAAGAAACTACTGATTACAACAAGAGTACAAGGAAATTTTGTGTTTTGCTTTGAGTAGTGAGTCTGTAATGTGTCATTGTTTTGGATGATTATGTGTTTGTGTCTTTTGAGTCGTTGCTTAGGGACAAGCAACACTTGAGTGTGGGGTTGTGATATTCGGCTTTAATATATCGGATTCTTGGACTTTATGTGATTATTCGTGGTATGTTTTAGTCAATTGGTGCTATTTTAGGGCTCGCTAACCCGAGAATGGTTGAAAAACCATTACTGCCTAGTGCCATGAGTTTGATATGATACAGGTGGAGAAAGCACGAAAAAGGAGCGAGTGCACAAACAATAAATCGGGGTCGAATTACTGGTGGACTACTCACTTGGGCTCAAGGCCCAGAGGACTTGGCTGGAATGGGCGGCATGGAACTGGATTTGGGCTCTGGGACACTTTTTAGAAGCGGCCGAAGTGAATTAGTCGGGGGAGAGGTTTATTTGTTATGGTGGGCCAAGAAATTCCGGAAGGGAAGCAATTAATTGCTTTGGACGGAATTAGTAGAGGGAAGTGAGGAGTCTTGGAAAAGAATTCTCTGGGGAGTAGTAGAATTGGACGGAATCTTCTTTGGAAACAAATTAATTGGCGGCTATTATTCAGGGACACACGGAATTAACGAAGGAGGGTTTTTGGTTGGTTTTTGTGGACGAAAATTCTTTTGGCGCGGGCAGCTGGAGAGAAAAGAAGCAGCTGGCGGCGGAAGGGATTTTTGAGCGGAGAATTCTTGGAAAGCAAACAGCAGCGCAGAGGGCTTGGGGACGGGAGGAAAAAGGCGAATTTCGATCCACTTCTCCAAGACTTGAGCTGAGTTCAACGAGAGCGATTAGTTGGTTGGATTCTCTGAACCGAATTAGTTGTTATTTGTTGATTTACAACATGATGAACAAAACCCTATTGTTTTATCTCAATTTCATCATGAACTAAACCCCGATTTTTGGGGGAAACACCATAGGATGTAGCTATTTCTTGATTTGATGGATTGATTTATGATTCTTTTTTTCCAATCTCTATTGCATGAAATTACTTAATGCTTTGTGTTGACTGGCCACCAATACAATGAATCGTAGTTGATTAGGTTATTAGCGACAGTGAAACCCTATTAACTGAACCTATTTCATGTGACATGGTAACTTATCGAAACGACAGTGGATTAAATAAGGTGCTATGCGGTCTAAAATAGGATATCGATCTTCAGGCTAAATAGTAAATTCATTGAACTACGACAGTAGGATTTGAATTGATTGTTTAGTACGTAGTAATTCTCGACAGGGATAGCTAGCAAATTCGTGATATCCTGGCTGTAGAGAATTGGATTAAATTGATTGGAATATGTGAATTAATCTGGATAGGATAGGTAGTGAATCCCAGTGTTTCTCCCAGAGCTTTCTCCCATTGATTTAAACCCGACACTTTAATTTGCTTGTTTAGTTAAATTTGCTAGTAGTTAATAATTTCATTAAATCATTTTCACTTATAGTTTGCTCTATTAAATCGGTAAATCTTAAGGTTGTACCAGTCCCTGAGAGACGATACCCGGACTTTCCGGTTTTACTACAAGATAGGAATTGAAGCTATACGCTTTTGCCCTATCAGCAGTACCGCGGCACCGCTGAGCTTCCTTGCGGTACCGTTTTAGTTATCCGCGACGCCGCTCGACTCCCAACGATACCGTTTTTTACGCGCGGTATTGACTTAAATGCCGAGACTAATTAATGCGGCATTTAAGCCTGGCCAAATTAATTTTAGGTGTCAACAAATGCCCCCCACAATTTGGTTTATAGGAATTATGAATCAAATTGTTGACAAAATAGTATAACACCTAAAAACTTGGCTCCAAGTGTTAAACAAAATAAACACGTAGGCCAAAGTTAGCAATGAAGTCTTTAATTACCACTTATATAATCCTCATGCATGGCCAAATGATTTTGGCCACCAGTATTGCGGCTAATTACAACAACGCGGCCAAACTTTTCCTTTTTTTTTCCTTCTACCAGCGCTGCAAGCATTAATTAATAACAATAATATATATATATATATATATTTTTTTTTATATTATTGTTGGCGGCCCTCCTTTTTATTTTTCACCAAATTTTTTTTTTTATTCTGAGCTGTTAGCCCACAGCGGCAGCTCTGCCAAAATTTTTTTTTTTTTCCGGGCTGTTGGGAACAGCCGCAGGACTGGGAAATTTTTTTTTTCCTCCTCTTTCACGCCTGGGGAAACAGCGGCAACGCTGCATGAATTTTTTTTTTTATTTCAGGGCTGCTGGGAACAGCCGCAGGGCTGGGAATTTTTTTTTTTTTTTGGTACAGGCCTGTTTTGGCAAAGCCGTGAGAGTTTTTTTTTATCTACCGGAGTTGTCAAAAAACGGCCACAACCCACAACGCTGAGACTTTCTCTCTTTTTCTTATCATCAGCGCTGTTAGCAACAGCGGCAGCTCTGCATGCCAAATTCTTTTTTTTTATATTATTATTATTATTATTTGGCCGAGAATATGCTCTTTTCTTTCCTCCAAGCCACAACAAAGTTGTTGCTAAAAGAGAATACAACAGCCATGCCACAAACAACTTCGCTTGCTAGCTTAGGTAAAAACAAGCATAATTGGTCCGGCCCTTCTTTCGTCTTATGTGACCATTGTCAACGAAAATTACAGGGTAAAGCTTTTTACTCTATGTCGATGTTTTGGCTATCTTGTCAACATCGTAAACACTGGCCAACCATATCAAACAACTTTGACCAAAAACTCAAACCATATAACATAACAAGCCACAACTTCACTCCAACGGCGGTGATTTTGTTGTTGCAACGCCGGTAGTGCCTATATAGCTCAATCCTTCACTTATTGGATAATCTAACATAAAAATCAATAAATTGTCTAGCTAGCAAGACTGCAACATGCACATGCAATATTTCATGACATTCACACGTAACACAATCTTTGAAGCCAATCAGAAGCAGAGTTAACTCGTACCTGTAAGATTCATGCAAGATGGCACTATGAAAGTTGAACGTTGATCCTCCTTCGCACCAAGGTAGATTTCTTCTACAATATCGGCAACACTGCTTCCTTTCCCACCTCGTTACTCGAATCGTCGCCGTTGATCGGCAACCCCTCCAGCAAGGTCGTAATTTCGGCCTTCGTCACCCTCTCTTGAGGTGGCTTACTCAGATTTTGGTGGACCACCTAATGCAAGCATTGATGGTCTCACAATCTCGGACAATGAGTTCAAGCACGCCTTACCCAACACATTTGTGCTTGAAACTGCGACGTTGCATGGTCCCCCTTCCATACTCTTAATTTTTTGAGAACCAAGGTATTTGTGGTACAAAAGAGCTTCGACAATGTTGCCCCCCGCAATGTTGACCATATTGACGCCCACACCGTTGGGAAACGGGTCAGTGTCAACAATCATGGCCTCCTTCCTCGGCTCCGGTACCTTGAACCGACCTTTTTCAATAGCATCCTGCACCACGTTTCGAAACACTACACACATATTAGTTGAGTGAGACACATTGTTGTGCCACTTAAAGTAGCGCTTTCCTCTTAATTTTTCAGTTGGCGGGATAGTATGCCCCCCAGTTAACTTAATTTGACCATCTTTGTAAAGTTGGTCGAAAATCAATTCTGATTTTGAAACATCAAAGGAATATTTCCTAGTTTGAATTGGGGCACGATTGGGCCTTCCACCTTGTGGTTCCCCTTCGGCCTTGGCTAGAGAAGCACACACATATGGCTTCCCCTGCACAATCTCGGCCAAATCAACCTCAACCTCGTCAACATCACTGCCGACGTTATTCACACCAAAGTTTTCAAAATTAGCGAAATATTGTCCACGAGAGCCACTCCTCTTATGTTCTTCTTCACGAAGAAGAGATTCATATCTAACAGCGCAGGACATCAATTGAAACAGATCGGAGAACTCCCTATCTTGAAACTTTTTACGAAGTTCAAAATTCAATCCACCCTGGGCCAGTTTAACAAACTCGCGTTCTGTCAAGTTTACAAAACAGCGATTTCTTGCATTTTTAAAGTTTGTTAAAAAGTGTTCCACTGTTTCTCCTGGTTGTTGGCGCATTCGTGCCAAGTCTGCCATTGTTACTTCTGGTTCAGAACGGTAGAACTGGGCATGGAACATTTGTTCCATTTGCTGCCAAGTTTGAACCGAGTTCGATGGCAAGTTGACGTACCATGCGAATGCAGGGCCGGTCAACGAGTTGCCAAACAAACGCAACTTCAAGAAATCACTCACATCACCACACTGAACCGTGAATCGTCCAACATGCTCGACGGTGGACTGATCCCCAGTCCCGCTGAAGGTGATGAAATCAGGCACGCGAAAACCACGTGGAAAGGGGTAGTATCTATCAACCCAATCCGGATATGGTTTTCGATACACTGGCGGCATCGCTGGTCTAATCCCTAAACAAAACTGATCTGCCAGCATCTGTGCTACTTGATCTCGAATCGCATTAACGTCTTGCCCCCCGAGTTGCCCCCCTTGTGGTACGAATCCACCAGGATCCATGCCAAGCCTGTTTGGAGGAGGAGGCACGTTTTGTGGGTAGCCGCGTGGCGGAACATGATCATTGTTGATCGTTCCACCACCACCAGCACCGCTCATCGGAGCCACGTAGGGTCTGGCCTCCGGAATATTTTGTGGACCCACATTGTGCACTGGTGGCGGCTCAACACGAGTGTTCGCCGCAGTGCTGGTCTCGCCAGGATTTACTCTCGACGGACTTGTTGGGTTCACCACCGGTGTTGGCGAAACGCCATGTCTCGGCTGAGCATCTCGGCCGCCATTGACCGGAAAGCTATTGGTGCCAGTGTCGTTGTGTAACGGATTCTCGCCGCTTAACGGCAAAGCCCTTGTTTGCGGCACTGGCCTATTCAAAAACTCTCTAAAATCATTAAAATCACGTCTGTTACTTTCAAAATCCATTCTGTTTTTATCTACGACTTCAACCAGTTGGCTAACACGTCTATCAATCCGAGAACTAAGACCATCAAGACGTCCATCCAAAGAGGCTAAGTGAAGTTTTACCTGTTGGTTATCAGCCATGACTTGGCGAACCATGCGTGTTATCTCACCCTGGTTGGCAGTTTGCGCCACTGCTGGCACTTCCCCTCCGGCGTCGTTGCTCGAACCGCCGTGTGAACCGTCACTCTGGTCAGTCTCTACATTGACCATTGGCTCTTCCTCCACTGAAGTTGGTGGAAGATCGCCCTCGTGATTCTTCCTTCGCGGAGCCATCCGAACACACGTGTCCCACCAGGTGTGCCAATTTGTTTCGTTGGCGAAACTCGCGCGTTCAATGCGCTCTGATTTCAAGGAAACAAAAACCCAAAGTCAGCAAAAATCGTCAAATATCCGCCACCGAATGTCGGCGCCGTTGATTTGATCGATTAAACAGAAACCAAGATGACTGTCAAATATCCACCGCCGGTGTCGGCGATGTTGATTCGATCAATACACCTTTGACTTCTAATCAAACAACCGTTACTCGGTTCACCACCTCTCCAAACTATGTTCGAACGAGGGTGTTCAACGGGAAACGAGAAACCAAACCGAGAGTGTTCTAAGTTACGTTACCTCTACTCCTATGGAGGTTCCTCTGGAGAGCTCCGCAACTACGACTACAAGCTACGACTCTGCAAAGGAGTTCTTTGACAGAGCGGTTCTACCAAACTAGAGAGAAAAAAGATAAATCTGCGTAGGTGCAGTTTGTGATTTGATTTTGCCGTCTCTAACTTCTCTCTCTTCCCAATCTTTATACTTCGCGCTTCTCCTCGTCGTAGTAACCGCCTTCGCGCCTTTGTCTCCCACGTCTTCACTCCTGTCAACCGTGCAGGCAACTTCCTCCTTGTTGCGTAACTCCCACGAGTGCGAAACCGCTTGAGCACGTGGCAACTTGGTCCAAAACGTCACTGAGCCAAAATCCACCATTGCTGAACTCTGAGGTTGTTTTTAATTAAACAACATCGTTTCAGTACCGCGACGGTGTCGACCTCCCACGATGTCGTTTTCGGCTAAAGCGACACCGTCTTACCTTATCCTTAAAATATTAATTAATTAAACCGGCCATCATTGTTGGCACGCTGTCAAACTCTCACTCCGCGGCGCCGTTCTTAACTAAACAGCATCGTTTGTTTAACGCTGTCGTTTTAACAACTGCGGCATCGTTTGGCCCACTCGCGGCATCGTCTTTAAATCCGCGGTGTCGTTCCTTCTTCTTGCGGCATCGTTTTAACTAACGACACCGTGCTAAAAACTCATTAAAATATTAATTAACTAATTTGGCCATCACTAGTCCACGACCAACGACATCGTTAGCGCCAAAACGGCTCCGTTTGTTTTTCCTTTTGCGACATTGTTTTTTATTAAACACTGTCGTTTGCTTGCGGTACCGTTGGGCTTCCTCGCAGTATTGTTTTTAATTCCGCGGCACCGTTTTAGCTCCCCTCAGTGCCGCTTCTTCCAATCCAACAAGGAATAAAAATAATAATTAATTAGAGAAAACTCCTTCTCCAATACCCACGCGCGGCCCTCTTGTTTTTTGGTAAGCGGTGTCGTTTGCAGTACCGCGGCACCGCTGAGCTTCCTTGCGGTACCGTTTTAGTTCTCCGCGACGCCGCTCGACTTCCAACGATACCGTTTTTTACGCGCGGTATTGACTTAAATGCCGAGACTAATTAATGCGGCATTTAAGCCTGACCAAATTAATTTTAGGTGTCAACAGCGAGCTACATATCAAAATATCGATATACGACGACGACGACGATGATATGCAGGGAGAGGAGAATGTTGGCAGTGGCTGTTGCTACGTGTAAAGTAGTGATAATACTTGGAGCTCTGCTGCTGCAGATTGCTCGATCTCAATCACCGGTTGAGCGGTCGGACCACAAGTGCGGCCAATACGCCGACGGCACATGGGCTCTTTGCGACCCGGGACGATGTTGCAGTACCCAATTCTACTGCGGCGACAATGTCATCACGTTCCTTTTCCTTCGAGAAGTGATCATGGAGTAGCTCATGAAACGGCAGAAGGAGAAGTACTCATCGCACCTCTTCAACTTAACGATACGCTTCATAACCGCTATTTGAATGGTGATCTTGATGATAATGATGATCTCGTGGAAGTGCGGCCCGCCAATGCTTCTTCTTCTTCTTCTTCTTCTTCTTTCTCGTCACCGTTATCGTGTGCAGCTTCTCTCTCCCGCCTGCCTCTAGCTTCTCGTCACAAGTATCCTCTTGCTGCTCTACGCGCCCCGCGGTCTCAAAACATTAATGCTTCCGCTACTCACTGCGGACGTTGTTTGAAGGTAATTGCGGTCAAACTCGTTCTACCTTTCTTGATCCACGAATCGTACACATATATATTTGAAGTTGCAGGACTCGTACATTCAATTTCTACTATGTACTACTGCTTAAATCTATTATGTTTCTCCTCTATTGCGTTTGTGTTTTTATGAACTAGAGCAAACAAAAACTTGAGTTTTATACGGCGTATAATACAGGTCACAAGTTTTGGAGTTGGAGGACTTCCTAATCAAGTGAAGGTCCGCATTGCTCACGAGCATACCAACGCGGAGGGACTTGAATTGGATTTCAATACTTTCAGACAACTCGATACAGATGACAATGGAATTATTAAAGATTTAGATCATATTTTGGTGAAGTATCAGTTTGTTGGCTGTTAAAAGGCATGTACGTGTACGTTTGTCAGCAATGTGCAAGTACTCATAAAATATTTATAAGGAAAGAAACTACTCATAAAATAAAAGCAAATAATAAGATAACAGTAACTACATTATATTTGTAGTTTATTTAATAATAAGATAACAGTAACTACATTATATTTGTAGTTTATTTGTCTGGTTGTAATCTACACAATATATAATAGCAGGAAGGAGAAACTGTTGCTCTATTTCAAATTTCCTGCAACGAGAGTAAAAGTATGAAGGACATTTTGGTCTTCAAAATTACCTTTTTTCTTATCATTAAAAAGACACGTACAGGGATTCGAACCATGACATCGCACTAAGTACATTTGTTGTATCTTTTTAAATTAAAAACATACAATAGCGGGGAGGAAAAAACCCTTCCCTCATTTCAAATTCGCTAATCCAGAAGCGTTTGTAGGAAGGATAGAATAGGGAGTGTCAATTTTTTTCTCTTTCCTCTGTGGAACGGGCCAACTTACCGTAAACATGTGGATTTAAACGGGTTCATGAGTTTTAATTTTTTTCTGTAACCCCTTTTATTTCTCTGTGGTGGTAATGTATATATGAAAAGGCAAAAACAATACTCATTTTTATTACTAAAAAGAAAAAAAATTAACAATAAACTAATGCATGGATTCTAATGGGCTAACCGCTAACCATAAAATAATAGAGTTGAATGGGTCTGACCTACACAGGATTTGGCCATCAAGTAAAACAAATGAACATCATGAGTTTGTCATTCTGAAACAAGCTATTTTCTCTAGCATAATATATATTATGCTATTATTTTATATCTAAGTGGCTAAAATATAATGCATTTTAAAGTTATTCAATGGTTCAACCTCGACCGACCCAATTAGTCCAATTTTTATCATAATGATTAAATTATAGTGTATTTTATAGGGAATCGTTTGGGATTTGTTAGTAAAAAACTAAACAGAAAAATCTATTTGGTTATTTTTAACATTAAAACGACCCTAAACATTTTCAGTTTCCTTTCGAATTTCTATGGTTTTATTCTCGAATCAGTGATGTGCAAATTGCGAATTGCAGTCATCTCTTTTCTTTCACTATTTTTTTATTTTCAAATAGAAAGTTTAAAAGTAAAGAATAATTAGAGTTTGGCATGGGTCGGTCAAACATGTTGAATTTCAAGTATTGACCCGTTTTCATCAAGTCTAATTTATAATCGCATGGTTTCCTGATACCCGATAAAAATCTCAATCCAAACCAGTTTGGCAGGTGAGTCCGTGTTTATCACAATTTTCTTGGGATACAGGAACGGCGGTTCCTATCTCAACTCGTGCTATTCGTTCTTGATTTCTTTAGATCATGGCCTGACAAAAACTAAAAAGCACAATGACGATAAGATGAAAGTTTTATAAAGCAAATTAATCGGCCAACGTGCAGAGTAAAAGCTAGCAACGATTGTGAGATGCTCATTTCCCGAAATCCAAAGGGATAGGCGATTTTTTATTCGATTTTCTGGAATTTGGTTTCTATAAAACTTACTCCACCTCATCATATTAACAGAAAAAATATTATTTCACAAGGTAACATGTACTTGATTTTGATTCATAAGGCTGATTTATGATTCGTTGCATCATTAATGTCTCTTTTCTGCTAAAATTCACTATTTTTATCATGTGTTAAAAAAAACTATATAGAGGAGAGGATGATGGGAAAAACTCAATCAACTCATTTTATTTTTACTTTTCGCTGGTTTAACAGGAAAGGAGATAGACATATATAATCAAAATCTATAAATGACGAAAATTTCTTCAAAAATTATTTAAAAAGTTTTGCAAACCCTGCCAAAAATGAATCAGCTCGAGTTAGGAGTTACCATGTCAACTTTACCCAACAAAGCTGTGTTGGTCCATTCGAACCTCCTGAAACTGACCATCACAATTCACAAACAACGACGCGCCTTAACAAGCAAGTTGGGACAATAATTCATACAACTCACCTCCATGCCATACACCAACCACAACTTTTATCCTCCATATGCCATACACCAACAACAACTAAAATTTATTTCAACTTCTAGTGGCATTTCTTTCTTCCACTCAATTATGGATATCAATTGGGTGGTTGCATTGCTTGTGGGAAATTCAAAGACAGTTTCTCTATGTGATGAACCTCTCGAATCAACTTCCGGCGACTGACAACATTCCTTCAGGGCGTCCACCGGACGACGGCCTTTCTGTGGCGTCATAAAATAGTCCGGCGCCGGTGGAGGCACCTGGCATGGTATCGGGGGAAAGGATCGAACCAGTAGGGTCTGGTACAGAGAATATGATCGTAGATGAGCAATCGAAAGCGCTTTCCCTAACCCAACAACCTTCATCTCCACCGATATCTTATGTGAAGCCGGTGATCGGGCAAAGCACGGCGGCCTCCACCGCCATGACCACCTGGACGCCAGTTGGTGAGCACGATCTGATTGCCAGCACTTTCAATGCGGAGCCGGAACTGAAGGTCTCCCCGACTTTCAAAGAAAAGTTGTGTATTCCTTAGCAACGCACTCTAGTTGTCTGAGCGGTTGGGCTAGACATCTCATACATCACTTTTTGCAACAAGATCAAAGCCTTGTGGAGGTCAACAGGATCACTAGAAATCATGGCTCTGGGACAGAGATGCTTCCTCGTGAAGATCAGCAACGATACCGACTACTTTAGAGCTCTGACGGAGGGCCCCTGGGTGATTTTCGATCATTATTTGGTTGTTCATTAATGGACATCAGCCTTCCGTTTGTCGGATGAGCTGCCAAAATCCATGGTGGTGTGGGTTCAGCTGCCAGCGTTCCCCATTCATTTCTATCACAAGGAAATCCTCTTCTCACTGTGGAACATGTTAGACAGAGCCATCAAGCTGGACTATCACACTCTCCATCAACAAAGAGTCAAGTTTGCTTCGAATGAAGTAAGATCGGGCATCGGCTTCCAACTACCTTGTTCTCAATCCGAGTGCTCATACTAATCTCTCCGGTGTCGAGGTTTTCTCATCGAAATCTGGGTCGGAGGCCGCGATGGGGGAGAGAGCCGGCTTCGGCCCGTGGATGCAGGTAACACGTCGATCACGGCGGGGAACTCGCGCTGCAGAAAATGGTAACCCTACCTAGAATCAAGGCGAGACAGCTCCCATCAGGAAAACCGACACATGAAAGAGTACTCAGAAATATATGGAAATCCTCAACGACACGAGTGTAGGTCAAAAGGAAACCGGGCTGCTAAAAGGGGAAGTTCAAAAAGGGGAAGTTCGGATAAGGGGAAAGCAAAGATGGGCACACAAAAGGAGACTGATAGAAACGGCCAGGGCACCATCAGTGCGGGGCAGAAGGGAAAAGGAATCCTTAGGCCACAACCTTTGTGGACCAACAACATGTTGGGTGGGCCCAAAACAGGGAAGAATGGAGCAGAGAAGGTCTCAACGAGCAGTGCAGGAGTTCATGCTGGGCCGGGTTCCCACACGAACTCAGCTACACCAAACAATATTAAGAAAGGAGTTTCGGCCCCTACCCCCTGCAACTGTCTACCATCCATATAGTTACTATCTTGCAATACGAAAAACAAAAAAAAGGATCACGATCTAACGGCTCCGTCGACGGCAACCAGAACAAAAAGCAAAAAGTCCGACAAGAAGAAGAGATCCCCCAAAGAAATCTCCCAAGACGATTGCCGCGAAAGCCCTCCAGATCTGGACGCCGGTCAAGGAAAGGAAAAACAAAGCAAGAAAACACCTCGCCTCCCTTACCTGAGATTGCAGCATGGACCAGTGCAGCAAAGCCTCCCCAGCCATCGGACGCTCAAGGACTGAACAGTCAACAAAAACCCGATAATCAAGAGATGGAGGGCCCTTCGGCGGCGCCGCATGCTCAGACCTAATGTTGCCTCTCTCCCGCTAATTTCTCTTTCTTCCTCTCCTTTCTTCTAGTGTTGTTTATTTCCCATGTCTAGTAGTCCCTGTACTAATTACAAAATCTTGTCCTGGAATGTAGGAGGGGCAGGAAGTAAGGCGTTTATTCGAACGCTCAAGCTTATGGTGGAAAATCAGAAACCAGACTTTTTGATTCTTTTAGAGTTGCAGATCAGCGGGGAGGTGGCTGGTCGGTTTTGTGGAAAGCTTGGATTCCAAACTTTCTGTGGGTGGAGGCTGAGGGTAGGAAAGGCGGGATTTGGGTCGGATGGAATGCTGCTCGCTATTAGGTGGAAGTAATGCCTGCGTGCTTCCGGCACTTGACTGTGAGGGTCTCTTCGGGTTTAGCTCCTCTCTGGCTGCTCACTGCTGGGTATGCGAGCCCCAGACAGAGTCTTCAACACCATTTATGGGAGAATATCCATAAGACTCGAGAGATGGGTGATTTTCCTTGGCTTCTGACCGGAGATTTTAATGCTATCCGAGAGCCTCATGAGAAAGCAGGTCGTGCCACTGCTAGCACCTTTAGCCGCTGCCGACGTTTCAATAATAGGATCAACCAGGCTGAGCTTATTGACCTGGGTTTCTCCGGATCATGTTTTACGTGGACCAGAGGGGATTTGCCTAATTCCTATAAAGCGAGGAGAATAGATAGAAGTCTGTGTAACTCGCTCTGGAATAATGCCTTCCCGAACACCTCGGTTCAGCATCTCCCTCGGATTCATTCGGATCACCATCCTGTCCTAACTACTACAGGAAACCAGGGAGTCCCTTTTAATCCTCGCCCTTTTAAATTTGAAGGAGCTTGGCTCTCCCATGAATCTTATGATGATATGTTGGCAGGTAACTGGGATACTCAAGCCCCTCTCCCAGAGGCCCTCCACGGCTTGCCGGAAAAGCTTATATCTTGGAACCAAACCACTTTTGGGAACATCTTCCGCAAGAAAAGAAGACTTCTAAATCGCATCCGGGGAACCCAAAGTCAGTTGTCCAATGTTTTCTCCCCAGGGCTTTTTAAACTGCAGCCAAAGCTGGAAGCTGAGCTGGATAGAGTGCTCGAGCAAGAGGAAATGCTTTGGTTCCAACGAGCAAGGGAAAAATGGGTGCAGTTCGGCGAAAGGAACACCTCCTACTTTCATCAACATGCCAACATCCGGCGGAGGAGGAACAAGATCGAGTGTCTCAAAACAGCAAATGGAGACTGGATCTCAGACCCCCAGGCTCTCGCTTTGCTTGTTTTTGACTTTTTTGCAGCCTTATACTTGCAGGACAGCCATGATTACACTGATCACATGCCAAAGCAAGCGTTCCCAAGGATCTCCCAGGAGGACCTTCTCCTCCTCCTGCGCCCTTTCAACGGGGATGACATCTGCAAAGTTGATCACGAGATGAAACCGTTCCAAGCTCCGAGGCTGGATGGCTTTCATGCAGCCTTCTTTCGACGGTCATGGCAGGTGGTGGGTAGTAAGTTGATTGACATGGCGATGAATTTCTTTTCCACAAGTACTCTCCCGGAGAAGGTGGTGGAGTCTACTATAGTGCTGATACCGAAAGTTGAGAACCCAAAGATGGTCTCTCAACTGCGGCCTATCTCACTCAACAATGTGTGCCTTAAAGCCATCACAAAGGCCATCACCAACTACCTTAAGCCCATTATGAGAAAGCTGGTCCCTCTCGTCAGAGCAGCTTTATCCCAGGAAGACAGACCACGGACAACATCATTGTGCTACAGGAAGTTCTTCACTCTCTCCGGAAATAGAAAGGCAGGAGGGGAGGGATGGTTCTCAAGATCGACCTTGAAAAGGCTTATGACAGGCTTCGCTGGGAATTTTTAAGAGACACTCTCATCCAGATAGGATTCCCGAGTTCCTGGATTAGTGGGATCATGTTTTGTGTAGAAAAAAATCGCATGCGCCTGCTCTGGAACGGAGAACTCTCAGAGCCAATCACGCCGACTAGAGGAGTCCGCCAGGACTTGGCTGCGAAATAAGCTGAAAACCCTAGGGGCATTTCGGTCTTTTGGAAAGATATATAAACGTCTTAAACGAAAAAAAACATAACCTAACCCTAATAGACCAAATCGACTGCCGCTCACCTCTCTCTCTCTCTCTCTCTCTCTCGTTCTTCTCTCAACTCTCTCTAAGTTTCGCCTCTCTTCTTCCCTCACAGAGAAAAGCGAAACCCTAGCCAAGCCTTGCCGTCGTAATCCTCGCCTCTCGAACTCTCTGTTTCTCACCTCTGCCTCAAGGAAATGAAAACCTGAAACTCACCACAAGCCGCCCACGGCCGCGACAAAACGATGACGAGATGACGGCCTGAATCGACTTCAATCGACTGGAGGCATGTCGATCCAGGTAGGGATTTTGCTTGCATGTTATTTTCTTTCTCTTTATTTGTTGATTTTAAGAAATTTTAGGGTTCTAATCGTTTTTTTATTTTGGACTTTCTTATGGTTTGGTTTCGGACCGTGGGAGAAGAAAATGGTTCGCTGGTGACTTAGAACTTTGATGACGTCGAGTACAGCCCTCACGCCAGCGGTAAGCTAACTCTGTTGTTGCATGTTTGGTTCTCTTGAGATTTTGACGATTTCTATTCTAATTTTGTTTTTTTATATTGTATTTTGATTTTTTTTTTTTGGATTCGACGAGGGGAGAATAAGGGCAACTTTGGCGGCTAGGGTCTCCGTCGGCAAGCCTTTGCCGGCGGTGGTGTGACAACGGCGACAGGTGATGTTTTGGTTTCTGTGATTTTTACTTTTGATTTATTATTCCTTTAATCGATTCTGACCTCTATTCTTTTTTTGACACAGGTTTTGAAAATTGGGCAGATCTAGGTAAGGATCATCCTAAACTGAGTTTAGTATGACTGGGGAGGTTAAACTAAAAAAAGCAAAGTATTGTGTTGTGGTTCAGAATTTCTTTACAGATCTGTGGTTTTCAATAAAAACTGGTTATGTATGAGTTCATATGATTCTGAAATGGTGTTTTTCGGACTACACTTAGCATGGTTAGGAGGTATAAATTCAGAAAGGGGATTTGCTTGTTATTGAGTTTTGAATCTGGTAGTTTTGATCCAAAACTTTTTGATAGAAAATGAGGCTTTTTGCGTATGTGCCTCTGATGACATACGGTTTTGGAGGCTTGGTTTAAAGCTTAAAATTTATGGATTTGCTTCTACCTAAACTAAGTAGTAAAAAATGGATCTTGGTGTAATGAAAATAGAGATGGCTACTTTTAACGTCTATGAATCGCCGGCACTGCTTGCGATTCTGCGAAATTGGTATGGGTTTTAAACTCTGAAATTTATTGTGCTTGAGTGATTTTTTTGGGATCTGGATTCAGGTTCATCCATGAACTTCTAAAAGTGGTTTTTGCTTCTAAAATATATATATATATATATATATATATATATGGTGGCGTCTTCGGTGCACTCACTTTTTTGGGTGCATTCAGTGCACTCGCTTCATAACCGTCATTTTAAACATGCGATTTATGTTAAAATGATGTCAATCATCACTTATGATGTGATGAACAATAAAGCACATTAATTTGCACAAAAACTATTGAAAATTTACTTTAATTTGAAGAATTTAGAGTTCAGAGATTTAGGATTAGGGTTAGGGTTTACAATTTGGGGTTTAGGACTAGAACTCAAAATTGGAGGTCTAGGGCTTAGGATAATCTGCTAATTAGTTGTTATTATATGTTATATAATCATATTACACTAATTCTACAAATTAAAATTCAAAATCCGACACCTTAAGACTAGTTTTTGAGTTGGGTGCATTGTACGCACTCATTTTTGTGAGTGCACCGAAGTAGTCACCATATATATATATATATATATATATGGTGGCTACTTCGGTGCACTCACTTTTTTGGGTGCATTCAGTGCACCCAACTCTAAAAGAGGTCATAATACATTGATTTTGAACTTTAATTGGTAGCATTAGTATAATATGAAGATATAACATAGAATCATAACTAATCAATCCATTACCCTAACCCGTTAACCTTCAATTTTGAATCCCAAACCAAAATCCCAAATTGTAAACCTAAACCCTAACCCTAAATCGCTAAACCCTAAATCCTTAAAATTAAAGTAAATCCAAAATAATTTTTGCACAAATTCATGTGTTTCTTGTTCATAATATCATAAGAGACAATCGATACCGTTTTGACATGAATCGCATGCTCGGAATGATAATTATGAGACAGGTGCATTGAATGCACCCAAAAAAGTGAGTGCACTGAAAACGTCACCATATATATATATATATATATATATATGCATGCTATCTAGTTGTACTTTAACTTGCCCATGTATGACTACGAATGAGGGAATCTAAGTATGGCAGAAAATTAACTCAAAACATCCACCACTACTCATAGTTAAGTCAATCAGCATAGTAGTAATAGCATAGACGAAGCTAATAATACGAGAGGAAAATGAAACTTTAATGGTAGAGCTTAATGAAGCTTATACGAGTAGATCTTGGTAAATGGAGTGCTTGAATGTAAAGAAGCTTGAAAGTAAAACACTAGATTGACGATTTTGACATTAAGGTGGTTGACTATAAACTTGACAAAATGAAATGAGATCTTATTAAGAAGGTAGCTGGGTATAAACACCAACCTGGTTGAAGCTTCTGGCCTAAGAATGACCTCCTTTTGCTTCTCTTCAAATATCTGGACTGAACTTCGTACAAAAGACGGATCGAAAATGAAAACAGGATGCTAGTGTTTCTCTTGAATATTTGTCTGTTTCTCTTAGTTGGAATCGTCCTCCCCCTATAACAAAGAGCCCCAAGAGCTCATTTATAGCAAAAAAGCTGTCCGACGTGTCTTTTCTTCATTGGTTGATTTTGAGGCCCATTGTGAGACCTCCACCACAGTTGGTCGGTTCTGCCTGGTCAGGATAGGGTTGGCACACAGTTTTAAGTTGGAATGGCAGGGCTGTTGGCTTGTATTTTGGGCCGACTTGGCTTTTGTTTGGGCTTGGAATGGGCTGGGATGGACTTGAATTTGGGCTTAAAAATCTGGAATTGGACTTACCCTTTGGACTTAGTCAGATCTGGGCTTTAGTTTGAATCTGGAAACTAGCCCTTGTGCTTCAACTAACTGCTACCTTTGTTTTTGCAGATCCAAGTCTAAAAGTCTTTGAAGCATTGGGCTGGGCTTGACTCTTCCTTCGTAGGCTAAATTTCAAAATTCTTGTATACCAAAGTATGGTAAATGTGTAATGATGTTTAATGATTGTACCAAATTTCTAATTTTTGAATCATATACTTTGGGATGTTTCCTTTCGAATTCAAGCCCCATTATCGAACCCAAATGCTCTGACACGAAATTGGAACGAAAGATCAGACTATCACTCTCGAATAGCAATACTCTCTCTTGTGTAAATTCTGGTCACAAGTTTTTTCGTTTTATATTCGGACAAAATGTGGTGTCTACAGGGACTATTGAAGAAGGTGGCATGAATGAGAGAGGCATCACGACAGGTGTAGGCAACTGAAAGGGAGCTGCGCACGCTGGAGGTGTCACTCATGGTGATGGAGCAGTCGACGATGCACCCTCCCCACAAGCAATGGCGAAGGCGAGCTTGTTGGCGACAATGGGGCTTGATGTAGAGCATATTGGCGGTGGCTCATCCCTAGAGCCCGCGAGGCTGAGCAGTGTGGGCCAAGTTTCTGGAGGCTCAAAGCTCAGGGGAGGACTCTTGCACACTCCAACTGCGCATGGTATCATCGCGATCCACAAAGGCGAAATTGGCGGGATATGACCTCGTGGGCTAAGAATTTTGGTTTAATGGACCTGAGGCTCAACGTTTGTGAGTAGGAGTAGGTTACGGACCGATGAGATTTAGGCCGATCGGGTCCAAATTGAGTTGTGGTTGAAGACGAGATGAGCTTGGTGAACCAAGGCGAGATGGTTGGACACCAGGGTAGTTGGCTAAGTTGAGGAAAACCGAGACAATTGTTGAATACTAATAAGAGTTCTTGAAACTGAGCAACATGTGCAAAGGAATGCTAGATGAGACTGGGGGCAATGCATGACAGGTCTGAGGCCAGAGTTTGCGGCATCGGTCAAGGTATTTGAGTCTAATTCTTTGAGAGTGGGTTTGAGGTAAAAAAAAAATGATCTATCTGGTTGGAGGAGCAGTGGCAGTTGCTTTCAGAAGGCAACTAGTCTTTCTGGTGGAGGTTTCATGGATAGCAGAGGAGTCATGGCAGTGGCTGCTCAGACTCCAGGGATGGCAACTAGAGATGACAATTTTGACCTGACCCGTTTGCATAAATTACATGTAATCTTAGTCATTACTTAGGTTTTTTCTGTTATTACCTCATATCTTAGCTATCATAGAGTTATAAATAAATAAAAACCTCAATTCCTCCAATAGTTTAACTACATTTATTATTTTATGATTTATTTCTTGATTCTAATGATAATAACGAATATTTCTAATATTTTCCATATAAATTACACGGTTACTAAAAATATAAAATAAAATTTACACTAAAAGTTACCTACTAAAAATTAGAGATTAAAAAACAGTTTCAGGGTTTTTTTTTTTTATCAGGTTCCTACTTCCTAGGGCTAGAATGTGTACACTACAGTTTTGATTGTTTAGCAAGAACGTCGGTGGTCGTCATAGAGAAAGCAACAAACTTCAATTCGCCATTCTAGGTCTGTCGCTTGAAGCTACGGGGAGCCGCCCAACCTAGTGGTGAGATGAGCAGCCGACGCGGCCCACCGAAGCACCAAAACGAATATGCTTGGAAGCCTAAAGCAGGCATCAAGATCAACGAAACGGTAAATTCCCTTTTCGGAGAGACAAACACTTGGATTAATTCATCGCTCTTTCTGTCCTTTGATGCCCCATGGAACCAACTGATATGTTTCTCAACTTCCCGCCAAGTAGGAAGTCGGCGGCAGGTTCAGGCCCTTACCGGCGATTTGCGGAGTGTGCCAACGATGTAAAGACCAGATCGATTGGAAGCGCCGCTACGGCAAGTACAAGCCTCTTACTGAGCCAGCAAAATGGTTTAAGTTTGAACCCTTACTTGTTTATTGCCTTTCCTCTGTTCTTCTCTTATATCAGTAAGATAGATGTAAGTCACTGAGTAGTGGGTTTGAATGTGTTGCAGCCAACATTGCTCCAAACGTGCAGTCCGTCATGCCTACCATAACTTATGTTCAGGTTGGTAGTTTTCTACTTGGCTGAAAAGGTTTCAGCTTTGCGCAACTTTTTGGTTTCATTGCTGGTGGTCATCTTTTTCTTTGATTGGAATGGATTGTTCTGTTTAGGATGTGCCAAGGAGCAAAAGGTGTGCGCAAAGTGCCAATGCCGAGTGGACCAGATAGTTGGAAGGTCTGGGCTGAATTTTTTTGTTGCCAAAAGTATATACCTGAAGTTTGATTGTAGTAACAATAGTTTATACTGAGTCTTCGACTTTGTTCTGTTTCTGAAGGGATTCTGAAGTTGCCGAGGCTGAGCAGAAGATGCTTGAGGATGTATGTTTTTTATATGGCTAACAATTTGATTTGCGATAAAAATTGAATAGTTATTTCTGTTTGGTTCTGAACTAGGTTTTGTTGGTGCTTTTGTTGTTGTAGGCCATTAAGAATGCCCGGGAGAGAGATAGGAGGACCCTCCTGCGCTCGGTAAGTTTCTTGGTGAAGGCTTTCCATTAATTCAGTATCTTGTTGTCTTCCTGTGTTGTTGTCCTGATTAAAAAATTTGTTAGTGCTTAATGAATTTGATCTCCTACAGCTACAAGTGAAACGGATTAGAGAGTGGTGAAGAGTTGTCCTGATGTTTTCTGGCAGTTGATTTAGTATCGTAATTGGAAGTACGGGCTTCGATTTCTCTGCTCCTGTAATGCACCTAAATGCTGCTTGGTATATGCATTAGAGGATTGTCAACAAAGAACTGACAAACTGATATTGCTCTTCTCTTGATTGGTTGTTTGATGTTGTGTACTCAATCTCTGTCCATGAAAGCCTTAGAGATTTTGTGTTCCTTGTAGAAAATGCTCAAGTAGCCTCATCCTTTTCTTAACATTGTCATTTATCATATCCTTGTTAGAACAGAGTTCGAACCAATGCTCAATGTGCAGAGGCCTTCCTGCTATTGAACTTATACTGCACTCTTCATGTCCTACCTGGTCTTTCTTATTTCTGTCATTCTGTCTGACCTTGCATCAAGTTGGGTGTGTGGTGCACATGTTTGACCCCTTGTAATAATTGCATCAGATGGGCAAAGCTAAAACCAAGACTTCAGCAATGCCACCAACCACAGAAGGAAATAAAGTCGGGGATCTGTTTCCTACTGTATCACTGGAAGGATATGCTGCAAAAGTCTCTGGTCTTCGTATAAGTGACACTAATAATAAGGACATCGATGAAGGAGAAGAAAACCACTACTGTGATGAACAAGGCGTACCAAGAGACGAGAATGAAGATGAAGTAGAGGGGGATGATAGCGAGGAAGACAATGGTGAATCGGAAAGTGGAAGTAGAGTTGAACAAGCACTTTAACATCATTAGGATTGGTAGCTATATAGGCACTCGAAGATGGAAATGTATCGCTTTATAATGTTTCTAAAGTATCCTACTACTGCTCATATACGAGGAAGCAATTTTGGTTTGAGATCTCACTTTTCGGTACTTGTGATTCCTATTGATCAAATTATGGCTGCATTCATTTTCCAGACTAATACAAAATGTCACAACGTTTGTAAATTTGATAGTTTGTAGAAATATCTATACCAAGAACTTGTTTGTAAACATCCAGTTAATCACTAAAAAAAAGTTTACTTCCGTTTCATTTAAAGTACTCGGCACCCGATATAGAATGCTTCAACTGGAAGGGATTTGCCTTCTCCAAGGCACATGAAATAATTAAGAAAAGTAATTTGGAGTCAGAACTCAGAAGAACCTAGGGAAGATTGATTTGCTGAATAAAAGAATGACAATGGATCTGAAGTTCTGAACTGAACTTAATTTCGAAGTCAACCTGGCCTAGGAGGCTACTGCACAAGAAAAAGAAAGAAAGAAAAACATCAGCTCCTCAAAGCTTGAACATTTTGTTCCATTTTCTAAAAAAGAATATGCAGAAACAAAGCAATTCAAGAGGAACCTCGTCCAGATGGCTCCCTGGAGGAAGAAGACTACTTGCATTGCTATGCCCTCTCTTGCTTCTTTGCACCTTCACCATCTTTAGTTTGAGCTCCAACATCTCTTATCCTGGCTTGCTTTTTGCAGCCAAAGATGTCTGCAATGGTGAACCGGCTTTGCTGCCTTCTTCATCTTCTTCTTTACTCCATTCCCAAATTTTCGGCTTGCAGGCTCAGGTGGGAGTGCTCCTGCAGCAACTTCACAACGATAGCCTAACAGGATCCAAGACTTTATTAGCGTTCGCGGATCAACTTCTTTCCATAGCGGTTTCTCTGGACAAGGTTGCAGGCAGTATTTCAAACCCATCGGGCAGCTCACATGCTGCTACTGAAATGAGCCAAGTTGATGAAGATCTCACTGAATCCACCGACGATGAAAATGAAGACGAGTCAACAGGAAGAGTAAAGTCATTCACTTCACGTCAGGTTCATAACTACATATCTCCAAAACCAAACAGGCAAAATGGTAAGAAGAACTTCCTTGGAATGGAAGCAATCACCCCTGCAGTAGGGTTTGGCTGTGCCCATATGGCCACACATCTAGACCGTTTCGTGAGCTACAAGATGTACGAGATGTGCCCAGATGATTGGGATGTAGCTCAACGGCTGATCCTCAATGGACGTGACTCGCTTCCAAGAAGATTGTGCTTCTCAAGGGCATCCCCAAGCTATACCAAGTTACCAACCCGATTCCACTGATGAATTCCTCTCTCTGGGCCCCACCTAGCGATTACAATATCATGTGGAGCCATTACAAGTGCAAGAGTTATGATTGTCTTGTTTCTGGTGAAGCTAACAGAAGAGGGTTCTTCAAATGCGCAGACTGTTTCAACCTGACGAAGCGAGGCTGGGATGTGGCAACCAATGAGTCCATCTCGGCTGAATTCACCATTGACAAGGTTTTGAAGTTGATGCCAAGCGAGATCCGTGTAGGGCTAGATTTTAGCCCTACAACCGGAACTTTTGCTGCACTTATGAGAGAGAGAGGTGTGACCATTATTTCAGCTACATTAAACCTAGGTGCTCCTTTCAGTGAGGTAATTGCACTGAGGGGGTTCTTGCCTCTGTATGTATAAGTTGGGACAAGACTGCCTTTCTTTGACAACACGCTTGGCATTGTGCACTCAATCCTGTTCTTGGACGGATGGATAGGGGTCGAGCTACTCCGGTTTGTGCTTTTTGATTGGGACCGTGTTCTTCGACCCAGAGGGTTACTTTGGGTCGATCGCTTCTTCTGCAAGAAAGAGGATATGAAGATGTACCTTGATGAGTTCGGAAGGCTTGGATACAGAAAGCTATTGTGGAGAGTTGTGCCAAAGACGGACAAACTTGGGGATGAGCTTTTCTTCTCTGCTGTTCTGGAAAAACCTACCAGACATAAAATGGCAGAAGTTTTATTGCATACAATGATACAATCTTTCGATACATAGGAGTCACATGTTTTTTTAGTGCGAAATGAGAATTCTCCGATGAAGAAATCAACTTGTTTCTTCTCCTTTTATTACTACTATCAATGAGCAATAGTACACAACTAATCGTCAGAAGAACTCGAAGTTTTCCTACACATACACTTTAACGGTAAGGGAAAAAGAAAACAATACAGGCGTTACAATTTTGTAATCACGTTAATATTTCGCCCTCAAGGGTGAATAATAATGAAAGGGCTCTTCTATGTAATCAAAGAATCGTAGATTTGATCCATGTGGCTTTCCAAAAAAAATCTGCAACTGATCAAGATTTATTGGTATATCCCCTCCTCTTTGGCCATGGCAGTTTCAGCCAACAACAAAAATAAAACATTCTCTTGCGAATTTGTTGAAAGAGACATCTCAAGAAGTCGTAGAGATTCCTGATCAAGAGCAAAAATTCCCGTCATTCCTTCAACAAGATGTTGTTGGCCACTGTAATGTCCAGAGTCTTTCTGTTTATTCATCTTTTGCACACAAGCGCTCTGCATGGAGCAATACACATCTGTTAAGGAGGTGAAATTATAAGCTATTCTGTCAAGACTAGATAGATGAACTACCTATAACCACTGCGGATAGTTGGTAATAAGATGAGGACACAGAAGATTAGAAGAGAGATACACATCTCTTGTAGGTCTACAAACTACTGGCCTGAGATATGCATAATGAACAACTCAAGACTTATGAAACAATGGTATCCCTAGTGTCTGCACAAGTCAAAGCTCTTGATATGGCCATTGAACAGACAAAGGGACTAACAGCAGCCTAGTGTCACATTAATACTCTAGAGATTGAGTAGGAGCAAGAATACATACTCAAATACTCATATGCTAGTATCATGGAGGTTCCCCATGCTGACATGCTGACAAATCTTGGGCCCAACCCTTTGTATAAACCAGTCCAACCATCATCCTTTACCAAGGTTTTGACCACCTGTCTAGCAGTACTTTTCCTTTCATGCCCCATTACCTGGACCAAGGAAACACCCGAGTAAGGGAAATGAGTAGGACACAACAAAAGGATTAGTGGTTACATGGAAAATGAACTTGTGAAACACACCAACAAATGACCCACCCATTATGTAATTTATGTAGTTGCCGATTATAAACTAACTTCTGGCTTCCAAAACCTCTCCTAACTATTGTTTTAGCACACAGCCAAACATTTAGTCCATCTCCATGTTATTGCCTTAGCTGCTATAAAAGACCATAAAAAGAGTATGATGCTAAACCACTTCATGGCTTACTCACCGTCATATATCGAAGTTCCATAAAGCAACCAAGGAAAAGTGGAGAACACTCAAAACTTCCTTTCACGACTAGTAAAAGTCAAGTATTCAACTTCACTGTCGCGAAAATATTTCTCATGCATAAAATGGTACCCCTTTCAGAAGTTGCATCATTGCAGGCCAACTTTGTTATAAAAAAAAATTCATTGCAGGCCAACTAAATTAGTTTTTTTTATTGCATTAAATTATGAATGAGTGGCTACAAGTCCAAAGGGAAGGAGAAGTTGGACAGCGCAAGAACACTATTCATTAGAGATTTGAACTATTACCTGCAAACGTGTCTTTATAGTGTCCAAAGGGGTTGTGATGCAGGAAGCAGTAGCTCCTGCAATAATCCCTCCACTAGCTTGAACGGCGACTATCTTCGAGTCACTAGGGGCTGCTGGCTCAGCATCAGTTCCATAACCTAAAAACCTGTTCAGAATGATCCACATGTTAAAGACAAATAAATCATGCCAGTTACCGAAGCCTGGTGAGAGGATTAAAAGACCATACACTCGGTTTGGGGTGCAGTAGGAGAAAACCTACCTAGCACATGCTCTAAAGCCATACCCTAGCACAAGTTTATGATTATATAATTTCCAAAAGACTAGATAACATTTTACATTATCTAACCTAAATTTAATATCAGAGAGAGCCTAAAACAGAAAGCTAAAATAGTAAATTAATCTGAAAATTTAAATCAAGAAAATAGAAGGAAAATCTTCAGGGTAAAATGAAACCACCTCCATATAACGCGTTGGCTTGAACCATAGCTTGCCCACCATACAGCACTAGATGGGGAATATGTCATGACTGAAAGACCAAATCCCCTATATAATCCTCGGATTCCATCACTCCGGACAATCTTACGAACAACATCAATACCCCCCTTATATCTCTCATGACCAGAATATCCTTGCACCATCAACTTTTGACTGACCTAAAACAAAACGATAATGGAGCTATTCAGAAATCCACATTGTATGCAACTTTAATTTCTGTATTCTCTAAGCCAACAGCATACATATACGAATGAAAAACAAAACTATAATGACCCTGTCCTCTCGAGAATAGGCAACATAGAGTTTCAAGAAGCGACCTTTCGAAAATTAGTCCCCCAAAGGTCATAAAACAGAAAGCCTAACTCTTAACTAGTGTAGATAAATATCAGGACGCCATTCTAAGGTATTCAAAGAAAGAAGCGAACAACATACCACATCAATTGGAACAAACACCGACTGCGAAAACAAAGACGACGTCATGCCAGCAATCCCATTTGCCACAGCTGCTTGCGGAGCTTCAGATAAATTGAGCGGTTCAATCATTTTGAAAGCAGCCACTTTTGTGGTCTCTAAAGCTGTGAGAAAGATAATCCTAGCAGGGATTGCCCCAGTTATCACGGTGCCAAACCCTCGGTATAGACCAGGTATACCATCTGACTTCAGTAACCCTCTGATGACAGAAAATGCATTCTTCTCTACCGTATCCTTTGTAGCAACCTGGAGCCTGGTCTTGATAACAGACATGGGATACAATGCTACTGTAACCCCAGTGAAAATCCCAGCTCCCACCACATAAAACTTAGTCTTGTCCAACCTGGCAAAAACCCAGATGGAAATACATAAGCACATGAAAAGGGTTTAGATGATTTGCCCAAATCAGATACTTAGCAAGAAGCAAAACATCATACACTGCTAATGAGGGAGCATTGTGAAACAAGCAAATTCATATCGAATTCACATGTTCCGTACTTTCCTTTCACAATGGAACTTTTCCTCCATTGTTTTAAGGTAGGCCAGCGTGATATAACAACCTTGCAACTCCATGTTTTCGGTCGTATTTTCTCGGCAACCAAACGCTCAGCGGAAAATCAATTGACTACGGTAGCAACAATACACATAGCAGAGGGCAAAAGACGAAACGTACTTGTCCCAATTGATCTCGGTCTGGCCAAAGGGCTGCGCTCGGGCGCTAGTTGTGGTGGTAGTAGCAGTGGATGCCTCCATTGGGGAATCTCGGAGCTTGGGAAGCGAAGAAGTATCGGCGGGTGATGTAACCAAAAATCAATGCTAAAGGGTTTGAATTTTCTCTTTCGGGAATCAGGTTTTCACATTTCAGGGGAACTTGGAGCGAAAGATTCCCGTTCTGAAACGAAAAATCAAACTTTCCAATACGAAAATCTCATTCTGCAATCCAACGACCGATCTGTAGTTCTGTACTAGTGTACTAATATTCTGGAATTGTTAATTTTCTTATTATTTAATTATGGTCGACGCGCCGCGGTGGAGAAGTTTGACGAGAGAAATAGGCCAATTGGACGAACGGCGGCCAGCGGGAAAGCGTTGGAGAAAATCATTTCATTCGTGTAATTTTATGGGCCAGGCCCAAATTTTCTATCATTCCAACCCAATCCCTTAGGGACATCCATAAAATTAGAACGATACAAAGAAGATTAGTATAATCAGTGGCGTAGCCAGACATCGAGTCCATTGGGGTCCTTAAAATTTTACTAACATAAATGTTTGTGTATCTAATAAATTTTGAGTTAACCGGGGTCTTTGATGAGCTAATATCGTTGAGAGTATGGAGTCCTAAACTTGAATTATCGTACTAAAACCTAAGTATTTAAAGGGTTTTATTGCCCAATTATTTACCAAGTGGGGTCCTAGGACCGCTCTCCTCCTTACCTCCCTCCGCCACTGAATATAATCCCTGCGCAAGGATAATACACATAAATCAAGAAATGATTTCAACCCAAACCCACTAGCATTTCTCATCGTCATGGATGCCAAAGAAAAATGATTACTAACAAACCCAAGAATCCACCATTCGATCAATGTAGAACAATATTAAATGCACACTTTATCCCTAAGCTACGCAACACAATTGTGAACTAGCAATCTCCGCAACCCTACTAAAAATGTATACTTAATCACTACTACCAATCTTTACTTAGCCATAATTAAGATTTACATGAACGTTGATCATATTTAATAAAATTTTAATCTATAATAAACTTTTTTTCCTTAGTCAATTCAAAAGGTATGCGTGGCTTAACTGCATTGTCTTATTCTTCAAATCAATTGGCCACAATCTATGGACGATGAACTCATCCTGCTTCAATTGTACCGTGCAATCATTGAACATGCAAATGACTAGGGACTATATCACCACGAAGAGTATTCTATGCACCTTGATCGGATCGTAGTTGAGAACGTTGTACAACTCCTCATCTGTAACCGTGGTAGAAAACTTGTAAGATATGATATTCGGGTTGGGACGGGTTTTGCCAAACCCAAATTCATGGGTTTATCCGTCAAAAAAACTCGGGATAAAATTCGCTGCGTTTGAAAAACTCAAACCAAACCCAACCCGCTGGGTATCCGCGGGTTCATGGGTACCCGTGGATTTTTGCGGTAAAAAATTTACAATAACAAGTTTCTTCCAAATAAAAGGCTAACATCAAATTTATCATGAAAATTATTCATACATAAAAAATACCAATTTAGAGCATACAAGCAAACCACAAATTATCAATATAAATTGTTCAAAATTAAAGATAAACATCTATAAACAACATGATTAATTGAGAGCTCCTTCCTCCATGTCAGCTAAGCATCTTCATTCTCCACTCTATAATATCAACTTCATCGTACACAACTAGAAAGAACAAATTAGACATGCCTCCACAAACATAAAGAAAATTAGTTGTTTAAGGAAGAAATATTGTTTAGAATATTAAATATACCGAAAAAAGTAATTATATGAGTGTGGGCGGGTACCCATGGGGCGGGTTTGCCTAAATCCAAACCCAACCCAACCCGGTAATGGTGTAGCGGGTTTAAACCCGAATCTGGCCCAAAACCCGTCAACACGGGTTTTACCCCGCGTTGACCGGGTTGGGTCGGGTAGGGTACCCGTGGGTTCGGGTTTTGTTGTCATCCCTAATATGATATTTAGTCATGGAGGCAACATGCAACTTAGTGAAAATCCTGGTCATGCTGGTCTGAAGCAGGGAGATGTGAAATGGCGATGCTGGCTACTTCGATTTAGGGATTTAGCGGAAATGGGAATCGACAGGAATGGAACCAAAATCATACTAAGAAGAGCTGGTCATCAGATAGATACCCATCTATCTTAATTTTGATTCCAATGGGCCTGGCGCCAATTAGGCCAACAGACTGACAGATTAAAAATGCTGGCTTGAACCAAACAGGCCCGACGCTTTCTTCAAAGAAGAGAGAGAACAGTCTTCTTCTTCCCTGAATCAAAACCGACGCAGAAGTAGAGCAAGGAAGAATAGAGTACTGCGATGCAGCAGGAAGAAGAATGGCAGAAAGTAAAAGAACACAACGAGATTTTTAACGAGGTTCACCATAGGGTTACTCCTCGTCCCGGAATAGTACCCACTATTCCGAGAGACACTTTTGATTTTCTTTGACTCTAAAGGAAGAAGAAGAACGAAAGAGTTACACGAAAAGTGAATATCAAAAGGCACGACTCAATACCCGAATTCGCGCAAGAATTTGTTACAACCTTTGATTAACTGATCCTATACCCCAGTTAGATCAAAGCCACTGTTTAACCTAACCCTCTGTCCTATATCACAAAGAATCCCAAAAATAGTACATTCGATGTTCTTCAATGGTGATATATATAGTCTGCTTGCTGGGTAGCCGTTGTAGCTTGAAGATTGAATTCTTGAATGGAGCGGCTCCCCCTTGATTTATGCATTGATTCAATCTTCTTTTCCATCTTTGATTCAATCCAATCTGGTAACTTGATCTGATGAGATTCTTTAGTCCAACAATCTCCCCCTAAGTTTGAGATTGTTGATTGACTCGTTGATACCTGCAAACAGAAGCAAACACCTTTCCCAGACCAAAACAAAAAAGACGTCCACAAAAAGAAGTCTTGAAATACAATCTCATAGCAGAATAACTCCAACAAAACCAATCCAAAAGCTGGTGAGACACGTCCATCAAACCATCACAGACTAAAAAAAATGATCAAAGAGCAGGCAAGAACTAGTGAAACATGTCCAGCAAACCACTGAGTTTGGCAACACTCAAAACTCTCCTAAGACACTTAATCAGAGCCATAGACATCCTGAAGAGCAGCAAAGACAACATCTAAAGGGGGAGACCCTGGGTCAGTGTCAGATGACTCTGAGCCAGAGTCATCGCTGCTAATCCAGTTAACTTCTATGTCAGGATCTTTCTCAGGTTCTTCTTCAGACTCCCCCTCAACTTCAGCAGGCTCTTCCTCAGGTTCTTCTCCAGACTCCTCCTCAGCAGTCTCTTCCTCCATATCTTCATCATCCTCCCACTCAACGATGTCATCCGCAATCTCATCAAGAATGTCATCCGCAGTAAGATAAACATTCAGAGTGGTGGTGCGAAAAGGATCGAGAGAGATCCCAAGACAGAGAATAAGACGAATGATGAGAGGACCAAAATGAAGATGACCTAGATATTCAAACTGTTGAAAGGGATATAGGCCACCAAATAATAGGTGACAGTAGTCAAGAGGGACATTGGCAACGACATGGGCGATGATCCAGAGGTCTAGAGGGGTAACCCTATCGAGCAGCACAGTCCATGGAAGGAACTGACGAGTGAGAAAAAAGTGGAAAGTGCGCAAGGAGGGTAGCAAAAAGGCAGAAGGGAGAGTGAGGAAAACATCAGGAGTGTGACCAGTGAGATGAACAAACTCATGTTCAATATTGAAATTGAAGTGAACCAGTTCAGTCTCATTAGCAAGAATCTCTCCTACCCGAGGGATATTCAACAGATGCCTAAGATATTCTAGAGGAACAGTGACCAGATGCCCATACACCAGAGTGGTGAAGGTACGGGTATGAAGTCCAAACGAACGAAAGTTCGAGTAGAACAGACGAACAGCCTCAGCAAATATACTCAATAGGATCGGCCATGAGGAAATCCCAACCCAGATTATGAAGGTATTGAGAGACATCTAGACCATACTCGACTAAATCAGGAAAAGGAACATGATAGGTAGGAATGATAGGACGACGGGCAAAGGAAACAGCATGACGGCGAGAGTTGGCAAGAATTGGGTCATGGAAGAGAGTACATGTGTACGTGCGAGAGAGCCCCTAGAACCATTGAAACTATGAGCTTAGAACCTAAGAGCTAAAAGATTGAATGCAGAACGAAAGACTTGACTTGACTCAGTTAAATAGACTGACTTGCCACGAGAAAAGGAAGTAAACACTACAAAACAGGAAGAAACACACAAAGACACAAAACAGGAAAGAAAAGAAAGGAAAGAGCAACCGAGAAATCAGGAAGAATCCTCCAGATGATCTGGAGATCTTAAACCAATTTCATAACAAATGAAGGTGAATCGATCAACATTCAAGGCTTTAGTAAAGAGATCCGCCAGTTGATATTCAGTAGAAATATGACTGATGTGAATAATATTCTGGTGAACTAAATCCCTTATAAAGTGATATTTAATTTCTGTATGTTTGGTTCTTTAATGCTGAACCGGATTTTTGGACATACAGATGGCACTGGTGTTGTCACAGAAGAGGGGAATGGGTTAAGTGGACACATTATAATCTTTAAGTTGATTTTTAAGCCATATGAGTTGAGCACGACAGCTGCCTGCAGCTATGTACTCTGCTTCAGCAGTGGAAAGGGCAATTGCACCCTGTTGCTTACATGACCAAGAGACTAGAAAAGTTCCTACAAATTGACAGGTACATGTGGTGATTTTCCTATCGGTTAGACTACCCGCAAAATCGGAGTCACTATAGCCTAGTAAAGTAAAGTTATCATGTTTAGGGTACCATAAGCCAATATCTGGAGTTCCTTTTAGAGACCTAAACATTCTTTTAACTGCTTTGAAGTGACTCTCCTTAGGTGCAGCCTGAAACCTGGCACATAAGCACACACTATGCTGGATATCAGGACGACTAGCGGTAAGGTAAAGTAATGAGCCAATCATGCCTCTATACTTGTTTTCATCTACTAGAATTCCTGACTCATCTTTATCCAGTTTGAGGTTGACAACCATGGGGTTGGGACAGGGGTTTACATTGTTCATTTCAAACTTAGATAACATGTTCTGGAGGTATTTGGATTGATTTATAAAAATTCTAGTCGAGGTTTGTTTAACTTGAATCCCAAGAAAGAATTTTAGTTCACCCATCATGCTCATTTCAAACACAGATTGCATAGTTTCACAGAATGCAGTGCAGAGAGAAGAGTCAGTTGACCCAAAAACTATGTCATCCACGTAAACCTGAACTAAGAGAATTTGACCTGATTCGTGTTTAATGAATAGTGTCTTATCAATGCTTCCTCGAGTGAAAGAGTTTTCTGTAAGAAAAGTTGTAAGGCGTTCAAACCACGCTCTGGGAGCCTGTTTGAGTCCATACAACGCTTTGTTAAGTTTGTAAACATAATCAGGGTGTTCAAAATCAACAAATCCCGGAGGTTGAGCAACATAAACTTCCTCCTGAATCACCCCATTTAAGAAAGCACTCTTAACATCCATTTGATATAGAGGGAAACCTAAGTGACTTGCAAAGGCACATAACAATCTGATTGACTCAAGTCTAGCAACAGGGGCAAAAGTTTCATCGAAGTCTATGCCTTCTTCCTGAAGGTATCACTAAGCAACAAGCCTAGATTTATTTCTAATAACTAATCCCTCTTCACCAGATTTATTGCGATAAATCCATTTTGTTCCTATGACAGTAACATTTTCAGGTCTAGGAACTAAGTCCCAGACATGAAGATGCTCAAATTGAGTTAGTTCTTCTATCATAGAGAATCCCCATTCCTCATCTTGTAAGGCTTCTCTAAGATTCCTAGGCTCAAACTGAGGTACGAAAGCATATTGACCAGGGGTGTACTTACCTATGGTTTTTAGGCCATCATTCAATTTGCCAATGATTTGATTTTCTGGGTGCCTTTTCTGAATGTGTGGTGGAGCCTGAGGAACTTGTGAAGCAGCTTGTGAGTCAAAGGAAGGTTCATCCAGGTCTGATGATGTCACCATCTTCTCATTTTGTTCCTGTTCACTAAGAGAAACTTGACCAGAGTATGTTAATTCAAGTAAATCAAAGTGCAGAGTTTCATATGGCACCACAAAGTTTGATTCATTGAACATAACATGAACTGATTCCTCGACTTTCTTAGTTCTCTTATTGAAAATTCTATTAGCTTGACCTTTGGATGAATAACCTAAGAAATGGCAGGATCTGATTTAGCATCAAATTTTCCAAGGTTATCTCTAGTGTTGAGGCAAAACACGGGCAACCAAAAGGATGAAAGTAAGCAATACTGGGAGTTTTTTCTTTCAGAATCTCATAGGGAGTTTTGTTAATTTGCTTACGAACTAAAACACGGTTGATAGTATAGCAAGTTGTGTTGATAGTGCCCTGATTATCATCACCAAACATTACTTTACCTCATCGCTTTAAATTTAAAGAGTTAAAAAGGTGTTTCTTACCAGACATGTGGTGGGAACACCCACTGTCTAAATACCATTGAGTCTCTGCAGTAGGTGGACAATGTGGTTGGCTGGTCTTTAGTGAGAGTTCAGCTTCATCAGGGTTTTCGAGGAATGCCATGTATGCTTCTGCATCTTCAGTGAACTCTTCTGCGTCAGACTCGTAATCACTCCAAGAGGCCTTCATTGCCTTCTCTTTAGCCTTTAGTGTCAAAGGACAGTTGGCTCGGATGTGACCAGGCTTTCCACACTTATAACAGTCTTGAATTTCTCTGTCCTCATTACCTGCATTACTTATTCTGGTATGCGATTGTCGCATCCTATCTTGAGAGAAGCTTTTAGATTTGTCAGAATGATTAGAGCTACCATGCTGGTAATTTCTATAAGAAGTTCTCTGTTTGTGATCATTTTTAAATTTAAGCATGCGATGGAATTTGTTACTAAGGCAAATTCCCTGTCAAAATCACTTCCTAGTTCACTCTCCGAGTCATAGTCTACTACCTGAGATTTAATTGCTAGAGATTTTTTCCTTTTCTCATCCTCTTTGCTTACTTGTTGCAGTACATGCTCATGACTCATCAAGGGCCCAATGAGTTCATTAACAGGTAAAAGACTCAGATTACGAGATTCTTCAATAGCAGTTCTTTTAGGTAACCACACCTTAGGTAGGGATCTAAGGATTTTTCTGATTAGATATTTCGACTCAAAAGTCTTCCCCGACCCTTTTAATTTGTTTATCAGAATGGTAAAGCGAGAAAACATTTCATGAATATTCTCACCTAGATTCATGATGAAGCTTTCATAGTCGTGGACAAGGAGATCGATCCGGGATTCCTTGATGTTTGACGATCCTTCATAGGTATTTTCAAGTGAAACCCAGATTTCATGAGCAGATTCACAGTTCTCCACCATATCAGCTTCATCAGAGGCCATTGCCGACTGAGGAATATGCATAGCTCTGCGATTGAGCTGAGCATTTTTCTTTTGAGCAGCTGACCAGAGATGTTGTTCTTCTGGTGCCATTTGAATTGGTCCATCGCGAACCACAATCCACAGCTCCTCATCAACTCCCCAAAGAAAGGTTGTCATCCTTTTCTTCCAGGCGGTGTTATTTGATCCTGTGAACACCGGAGGATGATTATATGAGGCATGCCCAAAGCTGGTGGTCGCCATTCGTCTGGATCTTTTCTTGGCAGCGTTGAGCTCGATCAAGAACCAGGCTCTGATACCACTTGTGAAATGACGATGCTGGCTACTTCAATTTAGGGATTTGGAGGAAATGGGAATTGACAGGAATGGAACCAAAATCAAACTAAGAAGAGCTGGTCATCAGAAAGATACCCATCTATCTTAATTTTGATTCCAATGGGCCTGGCGCCAATTAGGCCCACAGACTGACAGATTAAAAATGCTGGGCTTGAACCAAACAGGCCCGAGGCTTTCTTCAAAGAAGAGAGAGAGAACATTCTTCTTTTTCCCTGAATCAAAACCGACACAGAAGCAGAGCAAGGAAGAATAGAGTACTGCGATGCAGCAGGAAGAAGAATGGCAGATAGTAAAAGAACACAACGAGATTTTTAACGAGGTTCGCCACAGGGTTACTCCTTGTCCCAGAATGGTACCCACTATTCCGAGAGACACATTTGATTTTCTTTGACTCTAAAGGAAGAAGAAGAACGAAAGAGCTACACGAAATGTGAAAATCAAAAGGCACGACTCAAGACCCGAATTCGCGCAGGAATTCATTACAACCTTTGATCAATTGATCCTATACCCCAGTTAGATCAAAGCCACTGTTTAACCCAACCCTCTGTCCTATACCACAAAGAATCCCAAAAACAGTTCATTCGATGTTCTTCAATGGAAATATATATAGTCTGCTTGCTGGGTAGCCGTTGTAGCTTGAAGATTGAATTCTTGACTGGAGCGGCTCCCCCTTGATTTATGCATTGATTCAATCTTCTTTCCATCTTTGATTCAATCCAATCTGCTAACTTGATTTGATGAGATTCTTTAGTCCAACAGGAGATGGCCCAAAGGGCAAAGGCAAGCACAAAGCTAGTTTTCAACTTGCCCATATCTCCCTTTCCCGCTTGATCTACACAATCTTCTTTGCCTCTGCAAATGATTAGCGGATCCGACGGATGAAATAAGCTGAAAAAATTAACAGTACTGCCATGCTTATGTCCAACCTATCGAGTTGCAAGACACATAGCTTAATAATGTAGGCTCAATTATTACTATATAAACAACCAGTAGTAACTTTGAGATCACAATAATTGTGAGTGTTAAACACTTGTCCATAATTCTTTTTGCCTGCTTAACCTACACGGTCTTCATCGAAATTTTTACAGTAATGCCAAGCTTATGTCCACCCTATCCATTGAAAAAGACACAAAGCTTAATAAAGCGAGCTCAATTACTATATAAACAACCACTTAAAATTTTGGGATCACAATAATCGTGGGTGTTAACCACTTGCAACTTTGACGTTTTCAATAATTGTGAGTGTTAACAGTTAACCAAACCAAACCAAACCAAACCAAATCAAACTAAACATAGGAATGGTTTGGACGACTCATTTGACAGCAAAAAAAAGTCATTTGATTCCAACGAAACCCTTAAATGACTAATTTTTTGTTGCTATTGAAGAGCCTTGTCTAAAAATTGAGGAGCCCAGACAACCAACATATTAGCCCAACCAAAACAAAACATACATAAAGAGAAAAAAAAAACCACAAAGCCAAAAACAATGGTAGAAAAACAACACAACCCAAAAGCCACTTGATGGATTTGGATCCATGATCGATTTTACCCAAAATTCATTGTTTGCTTCAAGTATTTAGAGGTAACAAATCTGTGGGACCCTTGGATTTTGAGGGTCCAAATCCGTGGGACCCACGGACCTGAAAATCCCACATCTTTAGGTGAGAATTGATTATGGGCATTGAAGTACATTATTTTTTACCAACCTACCCCTCATATTTTCTTTCTCTTATTATATGATTAAGGGCAATAAAGGTAAGTTTCACTTCATACAAACAAATTTAATTACCAAAATCCATCATGAAATCCATGAAACAAACAATGATATTTTTCAAATTCATAATGAGCCCAAACTCATCATATATCCATGGTTTTTCAAGTCCACGATGCAAACGGCCCAGGCAAACAAACAAGCAAGCCCAACATCAACCCTAGCCCATAGCGTTCAAATGATATCTTCAACCACCATACTAACTCTAGACTGCCGTCAACATCCACCCAAACCGAAACCAACTTGAACCACTACACCATAGACGCCGCCAACAATGAACTCCAACGACACACAGTACGCCCAACGGCGGACCCACCTTTGCCCAAGGTGTGTCACCCGACGCACCTTGGTTCAAAGTTTTTGTCAAGAACCCACAATTTTTTTGTGTAAAAAATTCGAATATGGGACCTCCGACACACCTTCAATAATTTAAACCGACACACCTTATTACAGTAAAAAATGTTGTCATAATGTTATTAAAATATATAAATATAAGAGTTATCGGACTTCATTTTCGGTAGTTAATTAGTTGGTTGCATAAGAGTAAAAGTTAATTGACTACTTAGTACGTAGTGAGTATTTAGAAAGATAGATATCCACATAGAGACAACATCGATAATTTGGATGAGAATTAAATTGATTAATAAGCTGGTTGAGTCAAATAATTAGACAGTGAATTCGAGGCTGTCTTTCCCTATTGCTTCTTTCATAGATATTTCTTTAAGTTAATTTTCAACTTACTTTCTAGTTTAGTTATTTCTTTCCACGTTGACGCTTGTAGCCATCCTTCAATCGTCGTGTTGAGCCAACGACATCCTCGTGCTCATTCAAATTTCCACGTTGACACATGTGGCCACCCTTCGAGCTTCTCATACCAAATTTCTCATCTTAAATTAGTATTGACTTTACCTCTTGCAACTGCAAGCTACAAAATGACATTTTCCATATGAGTTTAATTGAGAACAATCTTTGGTATAAGTTGAGTGTCCAGTTTATGAATAATTGTTTAATTTTTTACATACAAAATACTTGATTTAAAACCTAATGGACAAATGTAATTAAGAAATCTTTCAAAATATGAAAACTCATCGTGGTTCACTGTAAGAAATAATGAAATTGGTGAAATTTATGAATAAAATTTGTCTGTTTATTTTAAATTAATTAATGTTAATTAATTTATTTTTAATCTAATTTTATTGGTCGACACACCTATCCCAAAATCCTGGATCCGTCACTGACTACATCAATATCAATAGACTGAGAACATCCATCAGAACTACCATCGCCATCGAACTACCACCGCCATGGGCATAAACAATAAAATCTCCAAGTTGATTAATCAATCAATTAGATCCAGTGACATATTTATCTTCGACTGGACAATCGAGAGAATCCGAATTCCAGACATCAAATGATCAAGATACCAAGTTGTTCATTCTTGTTTATTAAATTAATCAATTTTCTTATTATCCATATGGATTTTATTCGACAGTGTGACTAATAAGTGAGTAACATGATGGATCTGATATCTTGGTGAATTATTACCTGGCTAAATGAGTAAATTTGGTTATGCTCTCACCCAGTGGCGGATTCAGGGGGTGGCCACCCCGGTCTCCGGCCCAGCCCTTTTCTGGATTCGAAGTTAGTATAATGTTTATGAAATTTTCAATTTTAGTTATCCGGCCTAGTGTTATTTTATAATAAGATTGGGTGTAACTAGAAAAATGATTCAGATTAACATATTCAAATCACTACTATAAATTTAGTCTAGAAATTCTAGCTCCAAAGGCTATTTTTCAAAAAAAAAACAATGAAATCTAAAATTCTAAAAGTCTAAAACGTAAAAGACTATAAGAAATATGAGGTTTATTCCCTTGAAAATTTACTAAAACAGTTAGTGGATATAGGTATGGACACACAATGCACGATTGATTTGTCTAGTGTTGACGCTGCTCGTATCAACAAGTCAACAACTACTACAAGGAGAACCTTTTCAACAATGAAACATATGAAAACTGATTTCACAACAAAATGAATGATGAATTTCTAGCCGATTGCTAAAGTATTTTATTTAAAACAATGTATACTATTTGTATGGATGTGGATTCCATTATTGATGCATTCGCTAAATTAAAATACCGTTGTGTACAATTTATATTGTAAAATTTTTTTTTAATATTTTTTTACGGTTATATTTTTTAATGAAATGCCGCCCAGTACTCTTCTGTGTATTGGATCTGCCACTGCTCTTGCCATAATTGCAACTCACTTCATCGCAAAGAACAATAATGATTGATTACCACTAAGTTAAAGTCTTAAAAGTTAAAACCACTTTGTTAAATGATCACGCGTCTTGGCGAAGCCATATTTGTAATAATCACTAATCACGCACTCAAAAAAGAAGCAAGCACACTTGAGGTGGCTCACCTCTATTTTTACTCATTCAGTAGTCTCCCAACTTCTAAGCACACCTCTTTCTGCTCAGTCTTGTGACTAAAAAGAGGAAAAATACTGCCTTTTGACATGTGGATAGTGACTTGTCTGAGTCCTTAAAACAAACAAACGCCAAAGAAACGTCCCAAGTTGCATTGCTTCAACGCTCTGCTCTTCTTCCTTTCCCATTTCCCCACAAACATTTCTTCCCCTCCAGCTCCCCAGAGTCCTGCCCATAGAAAGGTGAACCCACCAAGGAATACAATACCAGGAAGATTCATCGACATAATTGTAAAATAGCTAAAAGGTTCATTGTTTTGCCTGGATCGCGAATCTTTCCATCGAAGGAGGAAATGGGATTCCTCTCCAGATTTACCACTCTGCTTCTGCTCCTTTCCCTGCTCTCTGCTGCCACCATCTTCACTTCTACAGGTTCGGTCTCAAACGTTTCCGTCCTTTTCTTTCTAAGCTCCCGTTTTCTGTTCAAAGTTATGGCCTTTTTGTTCTATTTGTTATTTATTTTAAATGGGTTCTCTGCCACTCTCTTTTTAAGTTTCTGGGTTTGTGGTGAGAAATGGAGAAATGGGTTTCCTTGCGATCATCGATCATCGGCCATTTGGGTTTAGGGTCTTGTTAGCTCGCTCCTACGGCGTTTGATTGTTTGACGAGGAGATTTAGAGTGTGATTGAGA
Source organism: Linum trigynum (assembly GCA_964030455.1). NCBI lineage: Eukaryota > Viridiplantae > Streptophyta > Magnoliopsida > Malpighiales > Linaceae > Linum > Linum trigynum. The sequence continues at coordinate 6,609,924 of OZ034819.1, forward strand.
AAAGTTAGCGTGCGAAGTTGAGTGCATAATCTTTGGATATGCCATGCACAGCTTGAGATGAGTGGATGAAGGAATAAGACTCTGGATTCTTCTACATTGTTTTGTTCTGTTGGTTAAATATTCTTTCTTGTTTACTTTTTTCTGGAACATTCTCATGGAGAGGCTTTTTAAAAATTGGGTTTAGGGGCTCTCTACTAGGTTTTTCCTTTTCTTTTCCAAGTTTCTTTTTCTTTGTCAAGTGGCAAATGTTTCTCAAGCCCTTGAATGGAAGAAGAGGGTGGAAAATACTTGATCTTTAATGATAGTTGAAATGGGAATGAACCAGTTTCCAGTGGATTTGAGATTATTAAGAGGTTTAATATGAACACTTGGATTTTCCATAAAGCTACTAATGAATAATGATTAGCTGAAACGGCTGAGCTGGTTCCGATAAGACGTGCTTCGCATTTGAACACTTTGTTGAAGTTGCGACTTTCAAATTTCCTCTGCCATTGAACTTTTGCTATTGATGCGTGCTGTTCTATGGATTCTGTCCCTTTTGACTCTGTTAACTGTGTGTCTGTGTTAAGAAAGATTAGGTGGGTTTTGAGCTTTATGCATTCAAAGAACTCGACTGCCCAAAGTTTCATTTGTTGTATGTGATGGGTTTCTTTTCTTTCAGAAGCTTATGACCCACTTGACCCAACTGGAAATATCACAGTGAAATGGGATATCATGAGCTGGACCCCTGATGGTTATATGGTAAGTACTACTGCTTATGCTACTACTTCTTCTTTCATACCCTTCAGTTGCTACACGTTGTTCTGCTATATTTGTTAGGCTGGTAATTACTGCTTACGCTGCTACTGCTTCCTTCATACTGTTCAATTGTTAATATGTTGTGATACATTCATTTTTTGATAATGTGTTGTGATACATTCATGAAACTGATCAACAGGCGGTTGTAACACTCTACAACTTCCAACAATACCGTCACATTCAAGCACCAGGATGGTCGTTGGGATGGACATGGAGGAAGAGAGAGGTGATATGGGATGTGGTGGGAGGGCAGACAACTGAGCAAGGGGATTGTTCCAGATTCAAAGGAAACATTCCACATTGCTGCAAGAAGAAACCCACTGTTGTGGATTTGTTGCCTGGAACTCCCTACAATAAGCAGGTCGCAAATTGCTGCAAGGGTGGAGTGCTCAGCTCGTGGGCACAGGATCCATCTGCTGCTGCTGCTTCATTTCAGCTTAGCGTTGGACAGGCCGGCACTACCAATAAGACAGTCAGACTTCCTGTGAATTTCACTCTGCAGGCACCTGGTCCTGGCTACACATGTGGACCGGCTAAAGTTGTCAAACCGAGTCGGTTCACGACTGCAGATAAACGACGAGTCACTCAAGCTTTGAGTAAGTTTAGTAGTCAATGGAATGATTAAGAATGTCATATATGCATTATAGATATTTACTTATTAAACCAATGTTAGTTTAGTTGAGGTTTATATTGTAAGGGTTCCCTCCTATGGGGGTGCACTGGTTCTCAGATGTACATTTGATCAGTTTTATCTTCTGATATGAGGTAACCAAATGCTTTCTTCCCATTGCAGTGACATGGAACGTTACATGCACGTATTCTCAATTTCTAGCTCAGAAGACTCCAACTTGCTGCGTCTCATTATCATCATTCTACAATAACACTATAGTGCCTTGCCCAACATGCTCATGTGGCTGCAAAAGCAACACTACTGTATCTGGAAGCTGTGTAAAGTGAGTTCTAAATTAATCATTCAAAGTGATCTGGTTCAATACGATTTTTGTCAATGTGATCATATTCCTTAACTTATTGCAGTCCGGAGAAACCACATTTAGCTTCAGTTGTTCCGAATCCGGGGAAGAACGGCTTGGCTGTGCCTCCTGCTGTCCAGTGTACACATCACATGTGTCCCATAAGAGTTCATTGGCATGTTAAACTGAACTACAAGCAGTATTGGCGGGTGAAGATCACCATCACCAACTTCAACTATGTAATGAATTATTCTCAGTGGAACTTAGTGGCTCAGCATCCGAACTTCGACAACCTTACCCAAATCTTCAGCTTCAACGCCAAATCGTTGAATCCATATGCATCTATCAGTATGTTTATTCAGTTGCCTTTTCGTTTTCCCCACAATGGATGTTGATGTTTTGACACTTAACGCAGTGACTAACCATGTCATCTTTGGTTAACTGCAGATGACACTATGATCATGTGGGGAGTGAAGTTCTACAACGATCTGCTGATGCAAGCTGGCCCAACTGGTAACGTGCAGTCGGAGTTACTTTTCCAGAAAGAAACCGAGAGCTTCACGTTCGAAAAGGGTTGGGCTTTCCCGAGAAGGATCTACTTCAATGGTGACAACTGTGTAATGCCTCCTCCTGATGCCTACCCTTGGTTGCCGAATGCCAGCTCCCGCCACTTCATGTCCCCGTCGATACTAGTCACAGCCGTTTTATCTGCTCTGGCTTTCATGCTTAAGTAGGCATGCCATGCACGCTGCACTACTCAGAATCACACATCACAGCGTCGATGTTGCATCCTGCAAAATTTTGACATGCAGTAACACTTACATGGGATCGGCAGCCCAGAGGTGCAGTTAGCTGGAGAATTATGTCTCTGTTTAGGTGAAGTGAGATCTGGTGAATTCGCCATGGTGTTGTAGTTTGTAAGTTGGCTTGATTGTGTTGTGAGTTGTGACGATGATTGCTGTATAACACCATTTGTAGCTATTGCAAACAGAAAAGGGTTAATGATATCAAAGATTGATCCTTGTACAAAGAGCCGATTGACTGGCTGTCGATACCTTAGCTATTTAACAACTGTGTATTGGTCGTTTATTCTAAAATTTTAAGAATAGTTAATTAATTAGGATTAATTAAATATTTATGATTGATCTAAGGGGTTGTTTGGAGAACAAGATTTTGATTAAGGGGTTGTTTGGAGAACAAGATTTTGATTATGAATTTATTGAATCAATAGATTTAGGGGTCATTTGGAGAACAAGATTTGGATTGTGGATTTATTGAATCCATAGATTTAGCAAAATGTGATGTTTTTTTGCTACTTTTTGTATCGTGGATTGTAACTTCAGAGATTTTAAATCTCTAAAATCTAGAGATATCAAATCTCTCATAATTAGAGAGATTCTACATCTTGATTTTGGAGATTTTCTCCCTCCTATTATATCTCTTGTTTTTTTTTTCATTTATCCCACTAAATACCCTTATCAATAAATTCTCAATATTTTCGAGCCAATCTAATTATTTTGATTAAGGATAAACATGTTATGTGATAAAAAAATAGAATTTTGTTTTTCATTGGATGTTAACAATCATAGTTATCAAACAATGAATATTTTCAAATCTTTTTTCAACAATCCAAAGAGTTTAAATCTTTGGATTGTCTAGAATCTAGAGATTTAGACTCCAATTCTCCAAACGAGCCCTAAGTAAAATGTTATGTATTTTTGTTACTTTTTTATTGTGGATTGTAGCTTCAGAGATTTTAAATCTCTAAAATATAGAGATATCAAATCTCTCATAATTAGAGAGATTCTACATCTTTATTTTGGAGATTTTCTTTCTCCTACTATATCTTTTTTTTTTCATTTATCCCACTAAATACCCTCACCAATAGATTCTCAATAGTTTTTGAGTCAATCTAATTATTTTAGTTAAGGATAAATATATCATTTAATAAAAAAATTAAATCTTTTTTCATTGGATGTTAGCAATTGTAGTTACCAAACAATGAACATTTTCAAATCTTTTTTCAACAATCCAGAGAGCTAAAATCTTTGGTATTTTATGGTACGACCGTGGTTCAACCGTTATGTACCGGTAAAATATCATTTTTGTAATTAAATAATATTTTTTTGTTAAAAAACCGTACCGGCAGACTCAGGATACTGTCTCGGAGTAATACCGGAATAAAATTGGAATATACCGGATAATAAACCTAAATAAACTAATAGGTTATAAACTCCATTGCATAATTGACCACTTACGAGCTTACATTTACATATATCACAAACGTCACTTTGAGATTGCTTGTCAACTCGTAAATAACAAGATACTATACTTCTAATCAAGATCAAAACATGTTGTTTTAGATTAAACTTTGAACAGATGATTAATTACACCATCCAGAACAGAGTGAAACAAGGTCTCTATAAACAGAGCTCCAATGGAGTGTTTCCTGCATATACCATTCCGTTTACTCAATCAATGATGGTAGAAACCAATTCTCCAATGAAGTGTTAATATTATATTCGTTTTATTAAAATATTATTTAAAATAATACTATATTTTGAGACTAATACTCCCAAATCATAGGAAAATGAGACAAATTCAAATTTCTATGGATACTCCTATTATCCTACGTCAATATCTGTAATTACCTAAAAGGCTAAAACTAAATGGTTAAACCAAATAAAAAACTAAGAATCAAAATTCTAAATTTCCTTAATTTGCACAACACCACAAACCCAGCCCCCACAACAAGCTTGGATAGCCCATATAAACTTACGGGTAATAAAATTCTGGAATGGCCCAACTATTGAGCCCAACCTTGACTATCATTCAAAACCCTAAACTAGCAGTCTATTAAAAAGTTGCCGACTCGGTCCACTGCCCTCTTCTTCCTCATGCCAGCAACATCTTCTTCTCCATGTTTTGGCAGAGAGCAACCCACGTTGGAGTGCTTTTTCCTTTTTGGACACTCCCCCAATTTCGCCAATGCCACTCCTCCGCAAAACGCCGCTCTTGGAAGATGATCTACGGCCAAAACGAGACTGCTCCACCAAAAAGTGATAAAGCAAAGAGGGCTGTGAACTTCACTCTCCTAACCTCAAATCTTATCGATCTATACCTTCTTCCCATCAACAAATCCCCCATGTCTCCCTACAACCTTTCATTCTTCAAAACCCAAGCTAGCTCAATCGACTTCTCACATGCAGATTCTGAAATCCTAGACCCAGACTGCAATTTCTTGTGCCGACAAGAAGTCACCCCCTCAAAGTTCAAGATCTCCGTCATTTATTTGATTCTCTTCTAGATGCAGAATTTCGGCATATTTTCGGCTTCCTCCATCAACCAGCCAGTGATTCCCTTTCCTTCATCGAATTAGTCGTCATTAGTTTGACACTTTCTCTTCTCCTCCGTTTCTATTAATTAAATTCACGAGAGGAAGAAAGACCGAAAGGGTACCCAAGACCCAAATTAGGTTTTGCATCTCTTGCCTTTGGCATATTTGTTTTTTTTTTAATTTAAGTACAAAACAGCGCCGTTTCCCATCCTTTAAGCCTACCGTCGGTCAAACCAAAGCCGGGCGGCTTTTTGTTTGGTACCGATTAAGCCGGTAAAACTGGTCGGTCCAATATTATACTACTAACCAGCCTATCGTATCGCTATTGGCCCGTTTATGGTTTTTCCGGTTGAACCGACCGGTAGTTTCCTGGTCCTTGTTATTTCCACGAAAGCCATATACCATCATCATATTAATCAACCTTTTCAAAAGCCATACACAACTTTGATGCCTGCCCGGGTTATGAATGGTTAAAGATTCGGGTTGGATCAGGTCCTTAAGCCCCATTCCTTAAGGAAGATCTTAAACCTATTCCAACCAATAGGAAGAGGAGAGATAAAAACATTACTAATCATTGACTAACTACCTAGAAGAACAATAAAGGAATATAGTAAATATTAATGATAATAATAATTAAAATGAAAAACGAAAATTAAACTCATAGTTTATTAAGAGGCAACCGAATCCATTATCAGAAGACGGTTGTCCTCTCTAACCCTAAACCTTCTCACCGTCAACATCCACTCGGCGCGAAGCTCGTTTCGAACACCATTCAGAGACTCAACAACACCCGTCGTCCCGTTCCCCGACAACCAAGCTTCGCCAGCAATCTCGACGTTTGTGTCTCGTTGCCATCCCGACGTCAGCGTCCCGTGGACACGTCGCCAGGTCACCATCTTCCCGTCATCACAACGCCATCATGTCGTTAATTTCCCGTCAGCTTCCCCTTCCCCATCCCGCCGCATCCGGCCTAACTCCGTCGTCGTCCCGTCGCCATCCGACATCTCCCCATCAGGTCGTCACCCCATCTTGCCGGTCTCCAGCTGTCACGCCTCCTGACGGAAGCTTTTGCAGAAGGAGGAGAAGATGCGTCGAGGCGAATTTAGTTCATAGTATTATTGTTTACGTTGAAAAATGACAAGAATTTCTTAATAATGAATTCGTCATTTGTTTTAAATTATGTAGAAAATATTAATAATGATATTGTATATTATTAACAATAATGAGCTGAAAAGTTGATAATAGCGTCACTTGAATGTTTACAACACAAGTAAATCGTGATTCAATTTGATTGAGAACATTAATAATAGTGTCACTAAAAATGTTAATAATGTAGGCGAAAACACTAATATAAACTGTTAAAACGTTGACAACTCAGTTACGTTGCTTTAAAAACCTCAAATTAGAAGTTATAACGATGTAATTGCACATATTTGCACCCCTAGTTCTTATCCGTTTGAGGGGGCATAGTTTTGTATTTTTGGCCTATTTTACGCCGGATTGTGCTACTTTGTCATATTTCAGGTCCCAGACGTCGAAGGAAAGGCTAAGCACGAGTTTCGGGGCATTCGGAAGTCTTTCGGTCGAGCTGGAGTCAAAACACGGGCACGCCTAAATCAAAGCACGACCGTGTTCCTGGACCGTGTTTTTACTGCCGAGGCTTGATCCAAGACTGTCAAACACTAGCTCAAAACACGGGCGGGACTGACCCAGAACACGGTCGTGTCCATCATCAAGCACGCCCGTGTTTTCCCAAAGTAGCGGCCGTGTTTTTACTACGTGGCCAGGGCACGGGCGGGCTGGAGCAAAGCACGGCCGTGCCCTCGACCGTGTTTTGCCCAGTGATGCCCTTTTAGGCAGATTTCAGCCAAAAGAGAAGGGATTTGAGTTTTAGAGAGACAGAGCGATTCCTAGAGAGAGAAAGCAACGAACAAGAGTTCCCAAGTGCCCTAGCTTGATCTTCATCACCATTGGAGCCTGGCTTGAGCTTGGAGGAGTGCCGATCGACGCCCAGGAGCAGAAATCCACCCTTCACAGTATGGTTTCCGCATCTGAATATGCTTTTGCTTCTTTCTCCATGGAGTAGTTCTCCCATTCATCTGGGTATGGGAAACCCTAGATTTGTATGTTAGGTTTGATTGTATGAACCCAAGTACAGATTCTATGATTTGATTATATTCAATTGAGGTTTGAATGATTGAATGGCATGAATCCTGATCAAATTCCTGTTGTTTCTGCTTTAACCTAGAAAGAGAATATCTTCCTAGGTTGATAGAGCACCCTTAATTGAAGGTAGTGAATTGGCGACTTTAGTCGAGGAGCCAATTCACTATTATGTACCGAATTTACTTCGGTAGTGAAGGTTTTGTTCGTTAGGGCCTCAGTCTGTTTACTCCGGTGGAGGTTAGTCGCCCGCTAGAGACTCAGATTGAGAGGGTCTGGAGACCTTTAGTCGAGACTTCATACTGTTTAAGAACCTTCCACAGTATAACTATCATAGAAATTGAACTTGGTAAATTGTAATCCGGCTTAACTGCAGTCTAGGGGGAACCATATCCGAGTGACCTCTCTCGACTTGAAACAACCGTTTAACTTGCTTTGTGTCTTTGTTTGTTTGAACATGCACTTAAGTTTTACTGCTAGATAATAAGAATTCACTGAGTAGTCATCATATCTAGGACCCGGGTTGACATTAAAACCCAAACCCGCTATACTACGCTTTAGGAAGTGGTTTCACTTGGCCATTTTCTAGAGTGACAGTAGGAGTGAGTCAAGTTTTTTGGCGCCGTTGCCGGGGACGGCTAGGTTGTTGAAGAAAAGTGATTTCTGTTACTTTAGCATTTTCGTTTTCTCATTGACTGTTTGTTCTTTCCCTCTTGTGCCTTCACGGGTTTGCTTGCTTGAGTGTGTGCAGGTAGTGCATGACCCGTAGCCAGTCGGGAGGTTTACTGCTGTTGAATCCAGAGATTGAACGCACCTGTAGCCAACTCAGGAGACAACAACGAGCTAGACTGGCTACGGAAGAGCGCATAGACGGCCATTTGAGCAGCGAGTCCGAGGACGAGTCCGAGATGGAGGGAGATTACAATCCACACCAGGGGAATCCTCACCAGGCTCCCCCGGTAAATCAGGTCTTGGGGAACAACCCCATACCCCAGGCAGATGGGGTTCATCATCATCCACCACCGCCGGGTCCCACCTTGGAGTACTACTACACTTCCTGGATTGCTGACATCCGCCCGGTCATCCTCTACCCACCTATTCCAGCGAACAACTTTGAGATCAAGCCATGCTGGATTCAACTTATTACATCCTCTATCCAGTTCCATGGCTTGAAGGATGAGGAGGCAAGGGTGCATCTTTCCCGTTTTTTGCAGCTGACGAACGAGTTCAAGCTGAACGGTGTCCCCGATGACGCAATCCGCCTTCACCTCTTCCCCCATTCTCTGGCGGGGAATTCCAAGAGGTGGTTGGAGACCCAACCCCCATTGTCCATCACTTCTTGGGATGATCTGGCTGACAAGTTCGTGCACAGGTACTACCCAGCATCGAAGACCACAGAGATCCAGCGAGAGATCACTCACTTCCGCCAAGAGCCAGACGAGTCACTTCGCGATGCATGGGAGCGGTACATGGGATATTTCTGGCAGTGTCCCCATCATGGCTTCAGTGATGTATTCACAGTGGGGAACTTCTACAGTGCTCTCTCTCCGGACAGCCAGAGGGTGATTGAGTCTCTATGCCCAGGAGGGGATATTCTTACTAAGACTCCACCCGAACTGAACTAGATGATCAGTACCTTGGCTGCAGAGATCATTCCTGGGGGCAGAGCAGCAGAGGCAGACATTCCCGGGACCATGGTGTGCACGCCATGGAGACTAGATCTGGGCTCGAGCAGCAGGTAGCTGAGTTAGTGCAGACATTGAAGCAGCCCAACAGTCTTATTCCGGGCAGAGGTTTGGCTACACCTCCAGTAGCTCAATGTCAGTGGTGTGAGAGCTCAAATCAGCTAGTGGAAGACAGCCAGGCTATGAAGGAGTCTTCTACTCCCCAAGAATAGTTGGACTTCATCGCCAATGCTCGGCGCCTCGACCCGTACAACAATACATATAATGAGGGGTGGCGCCAGCATCCCAATTTCTCTTGGAGCAGTAACACCACTAAACCACCTGGTTTCCCAGCACCAGCTGGTGTTTTTCAGCAGAGGCAGCCTTTCCAGACTAGACAGGAACCAGCACCACAGCAGCAGCCCTACCAGCCTAGGCAGGGGCAACCATTCCAGCAGCCCCAGCGTCAGTATGCCGAGCCAGCAGCAGCTCCGGCTCCAAATAATCAGATGACGAAGCTGGAAAATATTATAGATTCATTCATGACTACCAATCAGGCAACTGTCACGAGGTTGGACCAGAGCATAGCCTCACTGGAGGCAGGTCAGAGGAACCAAGGTGCCATTTTGCAAGATTTGCAGAACCAGATGAGTGACATGGCTCGCCAAATTAATAACCGAGCCCCGGGAACTCTACCTGCCACTACCATTCCCAATCCACGGGAGCCGCACCAGCAACTGGATGCCATTTTTACAAGGAGCGGTAAGAACATATCCGCTGATCCTGTCCTGGCCAGGCAGGAGGAACCACTACCTGCTTCAGCACTTCCAGCCGACGATGCAGAAGTGCGGGTGGAGAAGGAAGCCCCTGCTCCCAAGCCACAACCAGTGATTAAGGAGCATGTACCCCAACTTCCCTTCCCCACTCGCCTACACAAAGACAAGTTGGAGACTGAGTTTGCCAAGTTTATGGCAATATTGAAGCAGCTCAACATTAGCATACCGTTTGTGGAGGCACTGTCGAAGATGCCCAAGTACGCGAAGTTCATGAAAGATCTCCTCACCAACAAGAAGAAACTTGGGGATCTCTCGACAGTGTTGCTGAGCGAGGAGTGTTCTGCTATCCTGCAGAACAAGCTGCCCGAAAAGCGCAAGGACCCAGGGAGTTTTACTATCCCTCTTACTATTAGCAGCATGCATGTAGGCAAGTCCTTGGCGGACCTAGGCGCTAGCATAAATGTCATGCCATATAAGTTGTATAAAAGCTAGACCTAGGTGAACTTAGCCCTACTAGGATGAGCATTTAGCTAGCTGATCGTTCCATTGTGCATCCTAGGGGGATCATAGAGGATCTGCTTGTTAATGTAGGTGCATTCACATATCCTGTTGATTTTGTTATTCTTGATATACATGAGGATGTGGATGTGCATTTGATTCTGGGTAGACCATTTCTTGCCACCGCCAAGGCACTTATTGATGTGCATGATGGTAAACTGATCCTGCAAGCTGGGAATGAACAGACTACTTTTTATGTGACTGGATTCGATCACTGTGCTATGATTGCTGTCACACCTGTGCATGCCATTTCTGATCAGGTACACGAGCCTGTCGTGTATCCTTCTGCACCTCTCATTTTGCAGGACCCTCCTATCATTCCTTCGCCGCCACTCCATCCAGTCTCGCCTCCGAACAAAAAGATCAAGGAGGAGTAGCGGCCGAAGCAGTAGGTTGCTAAGCCTGCACGGAAGAAGGGTGGATACCACTACGAGCTAGTTCAACCCCCTGCACCGCGACCACCCTGGCCATCCGAGTACTCACTCGCCTGCATCTTGTCGGATGGCCAGGTCGAGCTGACCAATGCTGGTGGCTGCACCCGTCGGGTGCATGGCCACAACCTGAAGCTGTACCTCAAGAGCGACGTTGATCCGCTCTTGGAGGCACCTGTTCCTGCACCTCCCTGAGTATCCACCATGGGCGTCCAGCTAAAAGACGGTAAAGAAGCGCTTGTGGGGAGGCAACCCCACCACGGTTTGCATTTCTACCCTTTGTTTTTTTTTCATTTTTTTCGATTTTTGAGTCTGAGTCTGTCTAGAGTCTGTCTGGAAAGTATTTCGTGCCTCGGGCTGTTCATTTTAATGTGGGATTGGGTAAATTTTAGAGCCGGGGCACGAATGACTCTTGGTGGTTTGAAATTGAAATTTTGAAAAAATGCAGATTGGGCTCGGCACTAAAAGCACGGGCGCCAGGGGAGGAAAACACGGCCGTGTTTTCCCTCCTGCCCGCCCGTGTTTTAGACTTTGGCCAGCATTGCTCGCGGCAGTAAAAACACGGGCGCTGGGCTTCCAAAACACGGCCGTGTTTTGGTCCCAGCCCGCCTGTGTTTTCAAAGGGGGTGAACACGGCCGCCGCAATAAAAACACGGGCGCGGAGCACGCCGAACACGACCGTGTTCCAGCCCGCCCGTGTTTTGCCTCCCCCCTATAAAAGTCGATTTTCAGCCCCCCCTCCCACCAGATTCATTTTTTTCAAATTCCAACCGCCTCTCTCGCCGGAAACTCGGATTTTCCCTCTTCCCCTTCGATTTTCCGGCCATAACTCCCTCTCCCGACCTCCAAATCACAAACCGCGACCACCCCCACGCTCATGGCGTCGAGGAGCACAATCCCCAAAGGTTTGGGCTTGTTTGGACGAGGTTGGGTCGCCGGCGGCGAGTTCTCTGGCGAGTCTCCGGTGTGTTTTCCGGCGACTTGGGGTGTTTTCTTCCACTCTCTTCACCTCTCTTGCGGTATCTACTCGCGTCTCCAGGTGTGTTCTCATTGTCTTTTCTTTTATTTCTGGAGAATCGATACCTAGAGTTAGGTGAAGAACTTGTGATTGTGGCATGTTTTGGGAATGATTGGGTAGGCCGATGACGCTCTTTGCTTGTTCTATTTTTGCCTCGGGATTTCAGTTATTCGGCCTACCATTTGCATGTTGGCATTGTATGCGGGCTTGTGTGGTTTTTGTGTGGTGGATCGATTGGTGCTTATTTGGTATGGCTTTGGTATGCTTGTTTCAACGGGGGCCTAGTCCACTGTCCGAATCGCTCGATTTGAGGGTCCCCGGTGTGTTTTGTTATGTGATTCTCGTGTGATGGTTATGCTTGTTTCGTCGGGAGTCTAGTCCACTGTCCATATCTTTCGATATGAGGGCTCCCGGTGTGGTTTTGGCCTAACATTGACCCTGTTCGCTTGTGTACCATTTGTACTTCCTTGTGCTTTGCAGGATCATGGAAGACTACCTCGACCAGTTGAGCATCACCCAACGCCATCTGCTGCGGACCATCCGTAAACGCACCATCGTCGAGCACCTGCACCTCGATTTTGCGGTGTTCGAGGCGCTTCATGCCAGGCCGCAGATGGAGGCCGTTGTTCGCCCCTATGGTTGGCGCGCCTTCTCTGCCTCGCCGAGCCGACCTACCAGGAGCTCGTCTGGGAGTTCTACGCTTCCTTCAGCCACGCCTCGAAGGGGTCCGCCGACCATGTTGATGCGGTTCGTTTCACACTCGGCGGGGTGGAGCACTCCGTCAGTTACTGGGAGTTGGCCTCTGCACTTCGGCTCAACTCCCCGCACTCCAGCGATCGGCCCCTGCACTTGGACATCTCTGATCCCACGGACTTTGCTTCCCAGGCGTACTTCCAGCGAATTTTCCTGTCGAACCATGCGGATGAGCAGTACACTGCCAGCCAGACGCAGGCCACTCTCCTCCGTCCGGAGTGGAGGATCCTCAACCATCTGCTCACCCAGTCCTACACCCCCAGCCGCGGCTCGTCCAATCGGGTCACACTCAGGACAATGTTCTTCATGCATGCGATGGGTCGCTCTGAGGACACCATCGAGCTGGGCTCTGTGCTCGCCCGGACGTTCGGCAAAGCCTCCGCCAGCCAGGATCGGGACCTTGTTTGTGGCCCGGTGATCACCGCCTTGGCCCGTTACTACGGGGTCGACTTCACTGGGATGACCATGGTCGGAGGACCAACCCCGCTCAGCGAGGCCACCCTCCGCCACCAGCACTTGGTTGCTCGCCACGGGCGTGTGCACTGGATCGCTGGCCTTCCTCAGCCACCTCTACCTGCAGAGGGCGACCAGCCAGAGTCGAGCGCAGCTGGGGGACGCCGGGTTACCCGTCGTACTGTTCGTCGTGGCCAGGCTCCTACGAGCCCCTCCGCTGCTCCCCGGTCTCCAGCTCCCGGGTCTCCTCCTCCCGTGGTGGTGCCCATTTCTGACCAGTTGGCGGCCATCACTCAGCAGAACGAGCGCATCCTGGCCGGCCAGGAGCGCATTCACACCTGCCTCGATCGTGAGCGGGACCGCGGGCGTCATCTTATGTCAGGCCAACACTACATCATGTCCTACCTGGGCTTGGACCCGAACGCAGTCCACTACCCGTTCGTGCAGTCCCCGGGGTATGAGGACGAGTACCCTCTACCCACCGGCGATGGTGGTGATGCATTCTAGTGGCGAGTGGCTGGTTCTGTGCCTCATTTGTGTTCCAGACTGAGACTCCATGTTTTTGTTGTTTCGTTTTGTTTTTTTTTTATCTTGGATTGTAGACTTGGAACTCCGGTTCTTTCACCCAGTGTGTGTCTTTTGTTGATTTTAACTCTGTGCCTTGGACTGGTTCCCCTTTCAGTCCCCTGCTCTTGACTGGTCTGCCTCCCAGTCCCCGTTCCTGATCTCACTTCCCGGTAACATCGTTCCCCTTCCCTCTGCTCCATTGAGGACACTGTCGCATTTAAGTGTGTGTGTGTGTGTGGGGGGGGGGGGGGTTCTTTGTATTAATTGGAACGTATATGTGTGCTTGGAGCCTAGTCCGCTGTCCAAATCTCGAGATTTGAGGGCTCCAAGTATTGCTGTTTGCTTAATGTTTGATCGTATTGGCACTATGGATGTGATTAGTGAATTGAATGGCTTTTGACTTGATGCATGACAACTTGAGTGTGACTAAGACAACTTATTATGATGACTGAGATGTGCAGTAAGAACTGTGTAGGGGTTCAGTTTTCAACTGTTTGCTTACCAAATGTGACTTGGATTGATCACTTGCTTTTGACAGTCATTTATGCATCTAGTTCAGGGAATCAGAACGAGAGATAGAGCATATAGGTAGCCATGTGAGGTTTGAGCCTGCTCATTTCTTTCTTGTGCGATAGTTCCCTCTTTCATGATATGCATCATTCACGTTGTCATTAGCTAGGATGATGGAGGCATAGGATTAGCCCACGACCAAATTGACTTTCCTGGTGTGTCATACCCCCTAGTCAGCCCCTTTGAGCCGTGTGTTACCCTTTCTTTCGGTCTGCAATGAAAAATCACCCTTTTGCTTCTCTTAAAAGATTCCACAGAGTGGTTTTTACATGTTCTCTGCTAAATATAAAGTGAGAGTTGGAGGTAGTTCTTAAAAAGTTGGGCAGGTGTTTGAAAAATGTGCAGAGGTGGTGGTTCTCTTAAGAAATGAAAAAAAATGAATGAAAGAAAAACAAAGAAAAAATGAAAGCAAAAGAGAGCCACCACTAAACATCTAAATAGTGCCCACTACGTAGTGTTTCTTAGCAGTCTGGCTTAGAAATACTAGCATGTATGTGACCTCCTTCGCTCTTGTGCTCTGAAGAATTTGAGTAATGCAGAATAGCAGAAAGACAGTTATTGGTTTGATTGACTGTGAGTTTGTTGGGTTTGGAAATGTGGAACCTTGTGCTATGAATACTTCCACCACCTAAAAGGCATTTTCCCCATGTCCAAGACCCTAGCCAGTCATCTGAACCTGTGTTTAAGACCTCCGGATTAGTTAGCGGTGACACCCCATATGTGAACTCTAGCATTTAGAGGCTGCATTCATGGTGAAGAAACATTAGGGATTGAGAGAATAAGCATGCGCATTTTTCGCATCAAATTGTCCTGACCCCACTGGTCGAGAGTGAGCGATTCATTTTCTCATATTCTCTATACTCTTTATCCCGGTGAGAACCTAGGTTGCTCTGTCTTAATTCTGATATCTTGAGCTTTGTGCATGGAGTGACTGTTTTGAATAAGTGGTTGAGTCAAGTCTATGTTGGTTGGTGAACAAAAGGGAACTCTTCCTTTGCTCGACTTTATTGCATTCAAATGTCATCTGTGGTGGTTGTCTAGGTTGTCGTTGAGGTTGTCCATGTGTTAATGATCAAAAGCCAATATGATCCACGTGTTTTGTGCCGATATGATATGCCCTAAAGCATGCTTGATTGAAACGTTTGAGGTTACCTTGTGTCAAACTTGGTTTGCTTGGGGACAAGCAAACGGTTAAGTGTGGGGGAATTTGATAACGATGTAATTGCACATATTTGCACCCCTAGTTCTTATCCGTTTGAGGGGGCATAGTCGTGTATTTTTGGCCTATTTTACGACTTTGTCATATTTCAGGTCCCAGACGTCGAAGGAAAGGCTAAGCACGAGTTTCGGGGCATTCGGAAGTCATTCGGTCGAGCTGGAGCCAAAACACGGGCACGCCTAAATCAAAGCACGGCCGTGTTCCTGGACCGTGTTTTTACTGTCGAGGCTTGATCCAAGACTGTCAAACACTAGCTCAAAACACGGGCGGGACTGACCTAGAACACAGCCGTGTCCATCATCAAGCACGCCCGTGTTTTCCCAAAGTAGCGGCCGTGTTTTTACTACGTGGCCAGGGCAGATTTCAGCTAAAAGAGAAGGGGATTCGAGTTTTAGAGAGACAGAGCAATTCCTAGAGAGAGAAAGCGACGAACAAGAGTTCCCAAGTGCCCTAGCTTGATCTTCATCACCATTGGAGCCTGGCTTGAGCTTGGAGGAGTGCCGATCGACGCCCAGGAGCAGAAATCCATCCTTCACAGTATGGTTTCCGCATCTGAATATGCTTTTTCTTCTTTCTCCATGGAGTAGTTCTCCATTCATCTGGGTATGGGAAACCCTAGATTTGTATGTTAGGTTTGATTGTATGAACCCAAGTACAGATTCTATGATTTGATTATATTCAATTGAGGTTTGAATGATTGAATGGCATGAATCCTGATCAAATTCCTGTTGTTTCTGCTTTAACCTAGAAAGAGAATATCTGCCTAGGTTGATAGAGCACCCTTAATTGAAGGTAGTGAATTGGCGACTTTAGTCGAGGAGCCAATTCACTATTATGTACCGAATTTACTTCGGTAGTGAAGGTTTTGTTCGTTAGGGCCCCAGTCTTTTTACTCTGGTGGAGGTTTGTCGCCCGCTAGAGACTCAGACTGAGAGGGTCTGGAGACATTTAGTCGAGACTTCAGACGGTTTAAGAACCTTCCGCAATATAACTATCATAGAAATTGAACTTGGTAAATTGCAATCCGGCTTGACTGCAGTCTAGGGTGAACCATATCCGGGTGACCTCTCTCGACTTGAAACAACCGTTTAACTTGCTTTGTGTCTTTGTTTGTTTGAACCTGCACTTAAGTTTTACCGCTAGATAATAAGAATTCACTGGGTAGTCATCATATCTAGGACCCGGGTTGACATAAAAACCCAAACCCGCTATACTACGCTTTAGGAAGTGGTTTCACTTGGCCATTTTCTAGAGTGACAGTAGGAGTGAGTCAAGAAGCTAATCTTATTGTGACATCATTTTAGTTACTATTTAATAATTTCGATGATCTAATTAATAATAATGATGTGGTAGGATAATAATGTTTACAACACGATCGATAAATCGTATTTCAATTTGATTGAGAATGTTAATAATAGCATCACGGAAAAATGTTAAAAACGTATGTGAAAAAACTAATATGTATTGTTGACAACATTGACAACTCTGTTACATTGCTCTAAAAATCTCAAATCAGAGGCTCCCTTATTGCACATGGTTTTAGTTACCTGTTAATAATTTCAGTAATATAATTAATAATAGAGTCATAGAGGTTAACAATGTTGACAACACAACCATTAAATCAACTTTTTTATTGATAATTATAGTAGCATCAGTAAAAAAATGTTAATAATGTAAGCCAAATCACTAATATGTAAGGTTGAAAATGTTGACAACTCCATTACATTGTCTCGAAAACCTCAATTCACCAGCCAAATCACTAATATGTAAGGTTGAAAATGTTGACAACTCCATTACATTGTCTCGAAAACCTCAATCCACCAGCTACCTAATCCACAGGCTCCTCCATTACATTGACGCGTTTCTTTTTGATGGCAAACAACGGATGTAGCGGGCCGGTAACAAGTTTTTTCTTACAGATATTGGATTGTGGCATATCGTGTAGCACTACAAAAAAATTGATAATGGCGTTCAAAATATTAATGCTGAAAAAATGCTAATAATGAACAAAGATTGTTAATACTAAACGTTAATTCAATCGACAAATTAATAATGACACACTAGTAAAAAATTGAACATGACTTTTAAAATATTACCAATGGATGAAGAAACGTTAACAATAAACTGAGATTGATAATATTACACGTAAATTCAGCAGACAGATTAATAATAGCACACGCTTAATAATAAGACGGGTCATTATCAAATCATGCACGATTGACGACATCACTTCCAAATATTAAAAATTACTATGAACTAAATTAATAACATACTATATTAGTGAATTAATACCGATTACCAACAAATTGATAAAAAAATTACAAATCGATAATAAAAAAGGTTAATAGCACAACCTAACATAATTAACAGGCCTATCGGACAACATTCACAATACGACAAACATTGACTATTGAGCGAGTAAAAATATTGACCATAGCCCTTCAGAAGATTACAAATCATGGCGACGTAAATTGATCATAAACTGTATTAGTGAAAAACCCTCAACACACATTATTAGTTTTAACAATCTTTGTAATGCGGGATAAGAAAAGTATAAGAAATAATTGATAATGGGATTAGTAAAATTGATAATAAAGCTGATATTATTAATAATGAATGCATGTACATTAATAATAGAAATATATAAACATATTGATAATGGCCTTCATATACTATTACTAATGAGTGTATATATATTATGAATGCATACCTATGAGTTACACTACTCTCATTGTCAATGGTATTGGCAAAGACATTTTGATATTATCAGTTTTACTAATGTCATTATCAATTTATTGATACAAATGAACACAACTTTGACCATCGCCCTTTGAAAGTAAAGAACCATTGCACCGAAATTCATAAGTAACTTTATCAGTAAGCCAATTTCGACTACCAACAAAAAGATTAATAACGCCGTGTTAAATATTAAAATTTATAAAAAAAAACAGGTTAATACGGAGCATGTTACTAGTTAATAATGTATATTTTTGAAACGTTAATATTCGCTGAAGAAACATTAATAACGTCGGGCTAAAACTCTTCAACGTTAATTCAACAGATTGGGAAAAGATATTGGCCATCGTCATTGAACGGGATCCTTGGAAGGCGACGAAGATTACCTTGAACACCGCCTAGGAGAGATCAGGGATCGAAGACAGACTGAATGAGATAGAAGGCAGACTGAAGCAAGGCCGGAACGAATTTTGGGGACAAAGCGAGGGCCAAACAGGAAAGTGGGGCGAACAAGAAGTTGTGGCGCCGATGGCCGGAGATTGCTGGCGAAGGGACGCCCGGATAATACAGACAAAGATTCTCGACGACGGAGACGGCTGGAGACTAGGGGTGTTCAAACGGTTTGGTTACCGTGGTAACCGTTTTAACCGGTACTATTTGGATAATTTGGTTTGGTTAATTTGGATAATTGGTTTGGTTTGGTTAAAGTTTTTAGCTTGTTTGGTTTAGGTGGTTTGGTTTGGTTTCAGACACTCCTAACCAGTCAAACCAAATTAACCAGTTAAGTAATTAGTCATATATCTACCATATATTATATACACATAATACTTAAGTGTTAACGTTTATCCCTTTTAGACTCATAAAATATAAAGCTCAATATTGCTCATATAGTGTATATTTGTATATTTAAAGTCTAGACCACAACATATGGACGTCTAATTTAGATAAATTTCATACATTATGATGAATGAAAACTTGAAAGGAAGGTCATTTCCAGCCTATGATAATTGCTAAAAGACTAAGTCAATTTACACAAACACAACAATTCATTAACCCATACCATTGTCATAATTTTTTGTTAGGTGAATACTTCTATACTAATCGTAAGATAATTGTCTTAGTTGCATGTATTTTTGTTAAGAGTCAACTATAACTACGTGTTGATTGTTATTTTTATTCATTATATAAATTGCGAATTGTTGCATTAATCGGAAAATTTTCATCGTCAATGATAATGTGATTTTATATTGGTTTATCTGGTTAACCAATTAACCAAACCGATTAAACTTTAGTTTGAGTAATTTGGTTGTATTAGTTTGGACGGTTTGGTTATGATACTGTATTCCATAGTTAATGGAATTTAGCCTTATTTGGTTTGGTTATAACCATGGTAACCATTTGAACACCCCTACTGGAGACTGCTCTCGAAGAGACGGGTCAACACAAAACTTGTTACACTGGGAGGGAGAAAAACCGACGGGACGTGGTTTGAAAATTAGTAGAATTTATTATTCAGTTTTTATATTATTTAAAATTTCCAACGTATCATTGACAACTAATAACTCCTCACTAACTAATAACTGCTTACTAACTACCTAAAATAAAATCAACCAATCACAACGTTTTAAGATCCTCCTTAAGAAAGGAGGCTTAAGGACCTGAACTCAGGCTTTAAAGATTGGAGTGTTCTTTAGCGCTTCGTTTTGCATAACAGCAAAAACTTTGATTTCTTCTCACTTCCCTTCGCGTGCCTGGCTTGCTTCTTTATATCCTTTGCGTATTTGAGTTTTTTTTTCACACCCCTATATACATGATAAGAAAAAATGTCAATATGTCACACAATAAAGTATGTAACCATAACATAATCTCATCAATTTATTAACTAATCACTCAAATTTATTTATTCATATTTACATGTATACTTTTTTTTTAAGAAGAGTACATGTATTCTTCTTACATGTATACTTCTTAGGTGCCTTCTACGGTACCCCCGGGGGAAATCCGGGGTACCCGCATACCTTGAGTATGGAAACGGTATCTAGACCTCGAATTAGCTGGATTTTTGGGTCTGATACTATATCCTAACCCTTAATGAGTGAACCCTAGGTCCTAATTATCTAAATCACAATCTATAAACCCTAAGATGGTGCATTCCTTTTTGTGTCTATATTTGGACGAATCCTAACCGTCGATTATTGTTTCTAATTAAATTGATCTTGGAGTATAAGATTGGGAGAATTAAGACCTAGATTTTGATCTTTAAGGGTCAGAGTATAGTATCATGTCTGAAAAAACGGTCAATTCAAGGTCTAAATAGTGTTTTCATACTCAAAGTATGCGGTACCCCGAATTTTACCCAAGTTACCGTACAACTCTCCATACTTCTTAATGTAATTTAGGAAATCAATCAACCAGCTTTTTTACAAAATTCATGAATTTCGTCAAGAACTAGTTATTTCAGGATTGGTGAAGCAATTTCGGAGTTTTACACTTACTAAGAATTGCAATTTTACAGATTGCGTAGATGTGCATGCACATTTCTATACAATCGGTTGATTATAATAAAGATTAAATATTTTTCGGTGGAATAATAAAGATTAACTTGACGATTCAAACAAAAAAAAAAATTGTATAATCGGCTGACTATTTTTTTTATGGTATATATGAATTAGGGTACAAAACTATATTTGTAGTAATACTATTCTATTTCTCTATTTACCTTGTTCATCTTGTGTCTGTATAATTATTCCCCAACTAAATGCTATATATGGTTGAAATCATCTCATCCACTGTTTTGTCCTTTTGAAATGTTGAAATTATCTCTTGTCGTAGTAGCACGTTTCTAATATTTGATTGATGTACTGTCGGTTTAAACTTTAAAACAAGATTCATATTAATAACTCTGGTATGCGAAAAATAGATATGGTAATCAAGTCATAAAAGAGAAAATTCTGTTCACAACTGTGGTAACTAAACACGTTTTCAGTTACACTTGCAGGTTGACTAAAGTATTAAACTCAATTGATTGAGATATCAAGTGTTTCCGGTCGCTCATGGACTTATTCCTCCCTGCCGCCGGAAGGCCCTAGCTAGCTGACGCGTGCATGAATTTCTCCGATCCTTCGATTCCCGTCGCCGGTTTCCCCAAGCCATTCCATTTGTCCATATATATATATATATGCCAGTTCTGCGGCAACAATATTTTATAATCATACAGCACAAGAGAGAGGTTGGTGTTCCGGCGCAGTGGCATCTCTTTGACTTGGAAGTTATCGCCCTTCACGTTGCAATAACATTAATTCTTCTTCCGCTAGCTCCTTCACGTTGCCTATATATACAAAGGATGGGATTAGCCGGCCAATAGTGTGAGAGAGCTAGAGAGTTTGTCAATTGTCATTCATTACTCATTACAATTAACATTAATGGCTTACCACACCAGTAAAATTACCGCAGCATCACTAATGGCGACAGCTATTATTGTTCTACTAGCCGGCGGGGGCCAATTGCGCACTTCCCTTGGAGCTTCGCTTTGCGGCAACACTCCGGCGACATATCAGGAGATGTTCGCCAGTAATGTGCATAGCCTTGTTGACGATCTGGTCCAGTACACCACAAGCGTGCTCCCAGATGAATTCACCTACAGCCGCACGGTTCCAAGTTTTGGCGGTCCTGGTTCCGTTTCAGGCACTGGCACTTGTTATGATCAAGGAGCCATAACTGCTGCGGATTGCGCCAACTGTCTCTCTGAATTGCAGCCGTATTTGGAGTTATGCGCACAGTACTTTTCTTCCGGGGGAGCTTCCTATGACGGAAGGTGCACGATTCAATTCCAGGAAAATTTACAGTAGTTAGTTAAACTTGAATTGAATGGAACACCAAATACGTACATTATCTCTACTTTATCTATCTATCGATCTATCTCTATGTAATGTAATGTTGGTGGGTACGCGCTATAACACCCACGAATGCTTTCAGTGTCTTGGATATGGCTTTCTCGCTTGCAATGCCCCAGCAGGATGTGTATTTCACTTTGAACTTTTTGTTTAATTTCCTTCAAGGTTTCAGTTCCAGTTTTTTTCCTTTTCTTTTTGTTCTTTGAGTAAGGTCTGCTATCGTTTTTTTGATTTTATAGGGATGAAGATAAACTGCAGCATAAGATGTGAAGCACACTAAACAACCAAGCCAGGTCGGATCCAAATTGGGTATTTTGTTTTGGGATGTGGGTCGATTGAGGACAACTCATAAGCGTATACAGTTTAAAGGAAACATTCGTAACAACAAATTTTTATTAAAAATTTGAGAAACAAACTATGACATACAAGAAACAACACTTTTCGTCGTTAAATATTTATGAGGCTGTCTCTCTCGACGCTTAAGGAATTTTATGTGCATCGCGTATACCCCGTTGTCAAAGGTTTCAACCACAAATTTAGTGCAGTCGTTGCTAATGATATTGTCGAAATAAGGCAACTCTATTAGTACGATACTGTCCGCTTTGGGTCAAGTCCGCACGAATTTACTTTTTGGGTATCCCCCAAAAGTTCTTGTACTAATGAGCTTGGTGGACACTTATATACAAGGGTCCCTTCCCTTGTATTACCGATGTGATAATTGGATTGTCCCATAACAACCCTCCCCTCCCATAACAACACTAACCTCAAGACAAGAACCACGAACTTCGTGTGCTCTCCTCAAATCTTGATCCGCCAAACCATGTGCAGCTCTACCTTTGATCTACCAAACAAATGTGAACTTCCCTTGATACGCAAAACAAACGTGGATCTCTCTTGGATTCACAAAACAAACGCAGATCTCAAATCCAGAGGTCATCGAATAAGGGTCCACTAAGCTTACGTCCGCCTCCCCGAATCCACCGAACCAGTCTCTGATATCACTTGTCGAAATCAGGCAACTCCATTAATATGATATTGCATGCTTTAGGCCAAGTCGGTATGAATTTATTTTTTGGTATCCTCTCCAAAAGGTCTCATACTGAAAATGTTGGTGTAGGGGTGGGCAATGGTTTCGATAAAACCGATCAGAACTGGATCAAAACTAATTCAAACCAAACCAAAACCAAAATATTGTAGTTTAGTTCGAAATTCAGTAGGAAAGTAGGGCTAATTCGGAAACCAGGGTAGTCATGACCTAACCAAGTTTCTGAATTCCGAACCGACCGACCAAAATTCTGTTTGTTATCTCCCTGGCCCAGTTTCCTACACTCACAGCCCAGCCTCAGCCCAAACTCTCCACAACCCAAACTCCTCCCCTTAGCCCAACCAGGCCCAAACACTCCCATAGCCCAAGCTCTAGCCATAACCTAGTTCCCCATAACCCTAAGCCTAACTTACTATATGGTGGGGACAGTTGTTTAATAAAAATAAAAAAGAAGAGAGTCGCTCGCTCGTCGTCTCTGCTCTCTCAGCAGACACCACGCCCAAGAATCCTTCCACCTCTGATCGGACTGAGATAGTGCCACCAACGGCAAGATTGCCCTCGACCCCTTTCGATCACGACCCTGTTTTCTTGCAGTTGCGACAACCGGAGCAGAGCGCAAGCTGATGAGAAGGCCGGAGGACGCTGATGCAAAGGCTAGAGGACGCCAATGTGAAGCCAGGCATGAGGAAGACTCACCACCCTCGTTCACTTCTAAAAAAACCCCACCTTTCAGATCTATATCTCTCACGCTCTGATTCGGGCATCTTGTACACTTTTTATCCCCGTTTCTTTTTGGCGTTTGTGGCATTCGAGCTTCTTAAAGGGTGGTTTTACGCTAGGTTTCATGTGTTTCAATGTGTTTTAGAGTCTAACAGGTGAAACCAACCCCAGAGTCGAAAGTTGGAAGAAAAGGCGCAAAGACCGGGCAAAGAGGAGGATACAGCCGCAGTCTGCGGTCATAGCTTGGAGTTCACGATTGCCACGACCGTGAACTAGAACCACAAACTGTGAACTGCAGAGCGTCCAGAGGAGTTTCGGAGGTACTGATGCCGAGGCAGTTCACAGTCGTAAGACTGTGAACTAGAGCCATGGACCGTGAAATCCATAAGTGAAGCGGAGCATTTTGATATGTGTTTGCGGTCCCGACCTGATGTTCACGGTCGTGAACTGGGCACGATCTGTGTATAAATTGAGAGCAGAAAGGAAGAAGAAGCGGGAGCCCAAAGTGAGAGAAACCTTCTTATTCTTGAAACCCTAAAGAGAGAAAACACGAACCAAGAGGGAGAAGAGGCTAGGGTTTGCTCCAAGTGAAGATTTTGGAAGTTCCTCTTCAAGAGAGGATCTCTACAAGCACAATGAGAGTTGGAGGCATCACAATGATGGTTTCTTCCTTCTTCCTTTGTGTTCTTCCTTTGTCTAGTATGAAGTAGTTTCCCTTTTCACTTGGGTGTTGTAGAACCCTAATTTCTATCATGTAATTGATTGTGTGGATTAAATGATTGTGTGATGGTGGTGTTTAATTTAGGAATTGAGGTATTTTTCATGGTGATTGTGCATTGTGTGTGCTTGGCAATCTATTCTGCTATTTTAACCCAGCTTAGAGAGAAGCCCCCTTATCTTAAGAGGCTCAAATTAAGCTGGGTTTTCTTAGGCATTCCATGCCTCCTAACTAGGTTAATGAAGGGAAAACCTCTAACTTGAATTAGACACCTAGGTTAATTTTGATTATGCCGTCCAAACCTTGGTTTGAGAGAGAAGGTAACTCAACCCTCAATTGCTTGAGCCAAGAGGGCTACGATTGTAGCCTATAATACTTTCCTTGGCCTAGCAATTGAGAGGATGGTTTCTAACCATTGTTGCACCTCCTACGGGTCACAATTGCCTTGTCACACACCGGTTCATTCGATCCCACGGTTCATGGTAGTTAGTTAGGGGGAAGCAACTCCCGAGTGAAGCTTCTCATCAAGAGTTTTCCACCCTTTTACTTTTCAAGTCTTGCTTTTAAATAGTAGATTGTAGAGATTTTAACAAACAACATTCCGCTACATAATGTTTCAAACAATTGAAATAAGGGAACATGGGTCAGCCCAGGTTGATATTTAAACATTCTTGCCCTATATTGAACCCATCTAAGGTTTATACTTGGGCCTTAGGTGGGATTTTATTGTGATTCGGAGCAAGTCAAGTTTTTGGCGCCGTTGCCAGGGAACTTCAGTCCGTTATCTTGAAAATATTGTTTTTTTTGTTAATTTAGCTTTTATTTTCAGTTTTGTTAAGTGTGATATTTGCTTGTGCTAAACGTGTTTGTGTTATTTTAAGTTTGTGTAGGGACTCCTTTAACATCACTAGGCGAGAACATCAACCGGACTCTCCGACTTTTGGCTCGTTAGCGGAAGCAAGAAGGAGATTTGAAGAGAGGGGACAACAAGTTGGTCCCGGATTTGGATGAATTGAAGTAAAAGATGAAGTTGAGATGGCGGGGAATCAACATCGAGGTGCTAATCCGCTCCAAAACCAAAATGAGGAACCGGGAGCCGAGGAAGAACCAAGGACTATGAGCTATTACATGGCTCCACAGGCGGCAGATATCCAATCTCCCATCCTACATCCACCCGTAGCCGCCAACAACTTTGAAATCAAGCCCGCTCTCGTCACGATGATTCAAAATAACGCCTTATTTCATGGGCTTGCCAATGAATCACCACGTGAGCATGTTCAAAGGTTTCTTGAACTTGAGGGAAGCCTGAAGATAAATGGTGTCCCCGAGGTAGCATTGCAACTGAGGCTATTCCCCCTACTCTCTTGTAGGGAAGCCGCTTCGATGGCTCAACAACCGACCGACTCTATCCATCACCTCTTATGACGATTTTCTCAACAAGTTCATGAGCCGATATTGTCCTCCTTCCAAGACGGCCGAGTGGAGGAAGAAGATCACTCACTTTGTGCAAGAGGAGGATGAGACGTTGAGGGATGCATGGGAAAGATTCTCCGACTACTTCCTCTAATGCCCTCACCATGGATTCGAGGAGCAATTCCGGATAAAGACTTTGTATGGAAGTCTCATTCAATATGACAATATTCTCATCGACTCTCTTTGCTAAGGAAAGTTGATGAACATGACCCCACCTCAAGTGACCGAGTTGCTCGAATATATGGCTCTCAAAGGATATGACTGGGGCTTGACAATAAGTGGGATGAGAAGCACCGAAAGAGAAGTGTGAAGTGTGGGAGCAAGTGCTCCACTTGAAGCAAAGCTTGACAAGTTGATCGAGGTGATCCTTGAAAACAAGAACCAAGGTAAGGACCGATACTTAAGTTAATACGATCAGTAGCCGGAGAGTCTTGTGGCTCTCCTCACCCGTGGACTACTCCTGATCACTAAGGGATACCACGTAAATAAGTTGTTCTGTTCTTTGATCTCTTTCAATATGTCTAACATGGTATCAGAGCCATCGTCCACGATTATGATCGCCTCAGTATTCGTCTCGATCCAAAGAATTATGTTGTCTAGGAATTTCAATTCCAAAATTTTGTCGAAGGCAAGGGTCATTTGTCAATCCTTGAAGGTACATCGCCGACACCGACAATGCCGCCTACTACTGAGCAGGCTCTCAAACGCTAGATTCTCAACAATACTCATGTTAAGTCGTATATCTTGGGGTTAGTCGATCCTTTGATCTTTCTAGGGCTCTGGCTCTTCTCGACAGCCAACGAGATGTGGTCACACCTCGCCGCCACCTGCACTATCCAGAACACAGCTCGTCAGTTCGCCCTGCAATCCAAATTATCCGCATTGAAGCAAAGCGAGCGCGACGTCGCCTCTTACTACAACGAATATGTCCGCCTATGGACCGATGAGGATCTTCTCCTCGCCTCGCTCAGTCCAGCTCAGGTCACTGCTGACGTGCGCACTGACTGCAACCGCTCCCGCCTGATGCGTTTCCTCATGAAACTCTGTCCAGAGTTTGAGTACGTAATATCCTCTCTGCTTGACTAGGATAATATGAAATTTGATGATGTTTTAGGTCGATTGCTGCAGGAAGAGACCCGCCTAAATGCCCAGGACCAAATTGATGCTTGTCCTAGCACTGCGGAGACGGTTATTTCAGCTGATCGTGTCCCCGATTTCGATCATGCTGCCTATGCTGCTCAACGGGCCCAATTTCATTGTCGTCCCACTTTCGAGTTCACTTGCATTTTCTATGATGAAAAGGGTCATGTACAGAAACACTACCAAAAACGAAACTTCTGCGTTTACTGTAAGCGCTCGGAGCACATCATCAACGATTTTCGAACTCAAAGAGAATCGCACCATGTAAGCGGGTGGAACTTGCTGGCGTTGCACATCCGGAGCACCTGTCATCGGCTTGGCCTGATCCACCTGCTTAGCTGCCCAACCCGTTTCTTCAGCTGGTTCGTCCCTGTCCGCAGATATGGTTTACAAGGTGATTAAATCCGCTATTCAGAAATCTATCCATGCTGCCATCAACTCCGCGTTTGTGGCACTCTAGGTTTCAGGTAAAGCAAAACCTTGACTACTTGATTTTGCATGTTTTAATCACATGACTAGTGCTTTTGGTTCTTTTCAGCTTCAATTCACAAATGATTCTCATCTTCCCGTTGCTGGCATTAGTTCTTTTGCGCATAATCGTGTTCGACTTACTAATGTTCTCCATGTTCCTAAATTATGTCATAACTTGGCATTTGTGGGCCAGCTTACTGAAGAGAATTGCTCGATTTTATTCGCACCGCGGGGTGTTTTGTGCAGGATTTGTCGAGTCGATCATCTGCTTCTGTTGTGAGTCGGTTTCTAGCTCTCAAGTGTCTAGTGAGTCTCGTTTTCCCACTGTTTTCCCTGTTATTTTGTCGGATGAGTCAAACAATCAGTGGCATTTATGGCATCGGCGCTTAGGCCATCCTCATTCTCATCGGTTACAACACATGTTTAAATAATAGTTACTTGGTAATAAAGCAGTGCTTCCTTCCATTTATCTATCTTGTTCTGGATGTGTTGAGACTAAATCTAAGAGCATCTCGTTTCCCTCTAGTAAGATGGTCATTTCAGATCCGTTCGGCCTCATTCATACTGATATCTAGGGTCCTGCTCCTGCTGCCTCTCGAAATTTTTATAAATACTTTTCCCTTTTCATCGATCATGCTACGCGTTATACTTGAATTTATTTTCTTCACCTAAAATCCAAGTTATTTGATGTCGCTGTTGAGTTTCTCACCATGATTCGTACTTAGTTTGGAAGGAATGTCAAAATGCTTCACTCTGACCCGGGCGACGAGTTTAGCTCCACTCCTCTGCTTGCTTACTACCGCAACCATGGCATTCTTTATCAAAATTCATGCCCCCGTGTCTCGCAGCAAAATGGCTTAGTTGAACGTAAAAATCGCCATTCTGTTGAGCTTACACGAGCACTCCTGCTGGCCTCTTCAGTTCCTTCTCGGTTCTGGCCTGAAGCAGTGGCAACTGCCATTCGTCTGATCAATTACCAATAAGGGTGATAATCGTTTTGGTTTGGTTATAACTGGAATAATTTAATCGGTTCTCAGTTAACCATTTTGTCATAACCAGGATGCTCCATTAGTACCATATTGTTCGATTTGGGCCAAGCCCACACGTTTTTACTCTTGGGTGTCCTCCTCAAACGACCTCGTACTAATAAGAATGGTGGACACTAATATACAAGGGTCCCTTCCCTTATATTACCGATGTGATACTTGGATTGTCCCATAACAATCCTCCCCTCAAGACAAGGACCACGAACCTCGTGCCCTCTTCTTAGCGATTATCTTGATCCGCCAGACACCTTGTGTCGATGGGCTTCTTTGTACAAGGATTTTTCCCAAATGCGGAACTCTCTTTGATCCGCCAAACCAGATGTAGCCCAGACGCGAAATTTTCTTTGATCCGCCAAACAGACATGGACCTCTCGTGGATCCACCAAACTAGAGGCATATCTCAAATTTCGAAGTCACCGAATGAGACTCCCACCAAACTTACGTCCACCGCCCTAGATTCGCCGAACTAGGCTTTGATACCACCTGTCGGAATAAGACTCTCAATTAATACAATATTGTTCGCTTTGGGCCACGCCCTCACGGTTTTACTCTTAAAATTCCTCCTCAAAAGGCCTCGTACTAATGAGTTTGGTGGACACTATTATACAAGGTTCCCTTCCCTTGTATTATCGACGTGGTACTTGGATTGTCCCATAACAATTCTGCCCTCAAGACAAGGACCACAGACATCGTGACCTCCACTCAGTGATTATCTTGATTCGCCATACACCTTGTATCGATGGGCTTCTCGGTACAAGAATTTTCCCTTCCAAACCAGACGCAAATCTCAAATCCCGAGGTTACCGAATGAGGGTCCACCAAACTGACATCTGTCGCCTCGGATTCGTTGAACAGGGCTCTGATGAGCGTCCGCTAAACTTATGTCCACCGCCCCGAACCAAATCAGCCTTTGATGCCACTTGTCATAACCAGGGTGCTACATTAGTACGATATTGTCCGATTTGGGCCAAGCCTAGACAGTTTTACTCTTGGGTGTTCTCCCCAAAAGGCCTCGTACTAATGAGTTTGGTGGACACTAATATACAACAGTCCCTTCCCTTGTATTACTGATGTAGTACTTGGATTGTTCCATAACAATTCACCCCTCAAGACAAGGACCACAGACATCGTGTCCTTCACTCAGTGATTGTCTTGATTCGCCATAGCCCTTGTATCGATGGGCTTCTCGATACAAGAATTTTCCCTACCAAACCAGACGCATATCTCAAATCCTGAGGTCACCGAATGAGGGTCCACCAAACTGACGTCCGTTGTCTCGGTTCTGTTGAACCAGGCTCTGATGAGGGTCCACCAAGGTTGTCAACCCGCGGGTTGACCCGGACCCGGTTGAGCTAGTGGGTCAAGGGTTAATGGGTCACCCGTTTTAGTCCGGTTTAGCCCGGAAATATGGAAAGCGTCATTATATTGTACTTATCCTGATAAATTATATCAAATCTCATCTAACATATGAGTTATAACATATAATATTACACCAAAATAACATTTCGTACTTAGATTCAACATATAGTGAAAATTCACACACACTTATATAACATTAATATTTAAATGTTCAACTTAGGATTCCAAAGATTGAGATTAGGCGAAAAGAAAAATCAGAAAATAGGCGCATTTCGCAAAACAAAGAAAAAAATGACACAATTTGACCTCCAACCTGGTACCTTGTGGCGGTTGACCCGGCGGGTGCATGCGGCCCGTTTTTCTCACCGGGTCAGGGTCAAAGTGGGTCAACCCGCGGGTTGACAACCTTGGGGTCCACCAAACTTACGTCCACCGCCCCGAACCAAACCAGCCTCTGATACCACTTGTCATAACTAGGGTGCTACATTAGTACGATATTGTCCGATTTGGGCCAAGCCTTCACGGTTTTACTCTTGGGTGTCCTCCCCAAAAGGTCTCGTACTAATGAGTTTGGTGGACACTAATATACAAAGGTCCCTTCCCTTGTATTATCGATGTGGTACTTGGATTGTCCCATAACAATCCTTCCCTCAAGACCCGGATATCGTGTCCTCCCCTCAGCGATTATCTTGATTCATCAGACACCTTGTATCGATGGGCTTCTCGGTGCAAGAAATTTCCCCACCAAACCAGACGTAGATCTCAAATACCGAGGTCACCAAATGAGGGTCCACCAAACTAACGTCCATCGCTTCGGATCCGTCGAACCAGGCTCTGATGAGGGTCCACCAATCTTACGTCCACCGCCCCGAACCAAACCAGCCTCTGATACCACTTGTCATAACTAGGGTGCTACATTAGTACGATATTGTCAGATTTGGTCCAACCCCGCATGGTTTTAAGCTTGGATGTCCTCCCCAAAAGGCCTCGTACTAATGAGATTGGTGGACACTTATATACAATGGTGCATTTCCTTATATTACCGATGTGGTACTTGGATTGTCCCATAACACGTTTAGTATTTTTTGCTTACAGTGAACCGCACCGTTTATAATATTCGTCGGTTAACCAAAACCGTATAGTCGGTTCTCGGTTATTTTATCGGTTAATAAGATAATCGTTAAACTTAAACTAGTGCTTCAGCCAGGTTATACCTAAGTACTCCGATCGATACCGATCGGCAGCAGAAGCATCACCCAGCACCAGCTTGAACTGACCTTCTCTGCCGTATGTAATCATCCTCGCCTCAATATCAATCGCCTCATTAAAACCGTGGAATAGTCTAAACAAGTCGAATAAAACGAGTCAGGTTGAGATTGTCATTCCTACTCCGATCCTTGGATTCGGGTCGCCGGTTTTCCCAGCTATGCCATTTGTACATATATGCCAGTTCTGGACAACAATATTTTATAATCATACAGCACAAGAGATAGGTTCGTGTTCCGGCGCAGTGGCATCTCCGTTACTTGGAAGTTATCGCCGGTGATTATTACTCCTTCCGGCAGTGGCCGGCTAGCTACCGCATGAATTCTTCCCCTCCTTTACGTTGCCTTTATATATACAAGGATGGGATTAGCCGGCCAATAGTGTGAGAGAGAGTTTGTCATTCATTACTCATACAACAACATTAATGGCTTACCACACCACATTTACCGCATCACTAATGGCGACAGCTATTATTGTACTACTAGCCGGCGGGGGGCAATTGCGCACTTCCCTTGGAGCTCCCTTTTGCGGCGACACTCCGGCGACATATCAGGAGATGTTCGCTAGTGTTGTGCATAGTCTTATTGACGATCTGGTCCAGTACACGCCAAGCGTGCTCCCGGATGAATTCACCTACAGCCGCACGGTTCCAAGTTTTGGCGGTCGTGGTTCCGCTGTAGGCACTGGCACTTGTTATGATCAAGGAGAAATAAAAAAAACTATTGAGGATTGCGGCAAATGTCTCTCTGAATTGCAGCCGTATTTGGAGTTATGCGCAAAGTACTTTTCTTCCGGGGGAGCTTTCTATGAAGGGAGGTGCATGATTCAGTTCCAGGAAAATTTACAGTAGTACGTAGTTGAAATTGAATGGAACGCTAAATACGTACATCTCTACTTTATCTATCGTTCTAACTCTAGCTATGTTATGTTATGTTGGTGGGTACGTACGTGCTATAACACCCACGAATGTTTTTAGTGTCTTGGATATATTGCTTTCTCACTTGCAATTAATGCACCAGGATGTGTATTTCACTTTGAACTTTTTGTTTCCTACACGGTTTCAGTTTCATTTCCAGTAAAGTTTGTTCCAGGCTTTCAGCTCTCCGCTTTTCCTTTTGTTTTTATTTTTCTTTGAGTAAGGTATGTTATCTCTTTTTTGATTTTATAGTAATGAAGATAAAATTAAGAGGGTGTGCTTGCGTACATCAAATTAGGGATCTAACAATTACCCACCCATTCGTAATTCTGGACAAACCAAAGTAGATTCATTCATTATAGGTAGGGACTTAGGGGTGAAAATCGATACGGTATCGTTATCCCAATATCAAATACCGAAATCCCGAATACTGAATTATAATCTAAAATTGATCTCAATCTCAATCCCTAAATATTTTGTATTCCAATTTGTACTTCGGTATCCCAATCGGTATAATCAAATACGATATTAATTACCTTTGTAATTAATGATTGAATATATAAATTAGATTTGATTGTTTAATTTAGGGCAAAGAGACTAAGCAAAGAATCTTGAGTTTGCCTAGAGTTAGGTGACTCACTCCTACTGTCACTCTAGAAAATGGCCAAGTGTAACCACTTCCTAAAGCGTAGTATAGCGGGTTTGAGTTTTAATGTCAACCCGGGTCCTAGATGTGATGACTACTCAGTGAATTCTTATTATCTAGCAGTGAAACTTTAGTGAAGGTCTAAACTAACAAACAAGCAAAGCAAAATAAACGGTTGTTTTCAAGTTAAGAGAGGTCACCCGGATATGGTTCCCCCTAGACTGCAGTTAAGCCGGATTGCAATTACCAAGTTCAGTTTCTATGATAGTTATACTGCGGAAGGTTCTTAAACAGTCTGAAGTCTCGACTAAAGGTCTCCAGACCCTCTCAATCTGAGTCTCCAGCGGGCGACTAACCTCCACCGGAGTAAACAGATTGAGGCCCTAACGAACAAAACCTCCACTACCGAAGTGAATTCGGTACATAATAGCGAGTTGGCTCCTCGACTAAAGTCACCAACTCCCTACCTTCAATCAAGGATGCTCTATAAACCTAGGCAGATATTCTCATTCTAGGTTAAAGCAGAAATAACAGGAATTTGATCAGGATTCAAGTCATTCAATCATTCAAGCCTCATTTGAACATAATCAAATCATAGAATCAGTACTTGGGTTCATACAATCAAACCTAACATACAAATCTAGGGTTTTCCATACCCAGATGAATGGGAGAACTACTCCATGGAGAAAGAAGCAAAAGCAGAATCAGACGCGGAATTCATACTGTGAAGGATGGATTCCTGCTCCTGGACGTTGATTGGCACTCCTCCAAGCACAAGCCAAGCTCCAATGGTGATGAAGATCAAGCTAGGGCACTTGGAGACTCTTGTTCGTCGCTTTCTCTCTCTAGGAATCGCTCTGTCTCTCTAAAACTCGAATCCCCATCACTTGTGGCTGTATATTGGCTTAAAACCAGAAAATCCCGACTCACACGGCCATGTCACAGGGCCGTGTGACTTTCCCAGATGCCCGTGTGGCTTTGCAAAACGCGGCGTTTCGATTAGTGACTTCAGCCATCCCACGCGGCCAGGACTCACACGGCCGTGTGGCTGTTCAGGCTGCCCGTGTGGCTTTTGCCGAGCCTTCACATGGCCATATGGCCAGTTCACACGGCCGTGTGGGTCGTGCCCGTGTGGCTTGCTCAGCCTCTGTGTAATGCTTCGTTTCTCCCTCGTCCGGACTCCGAATCAGTCCTCGTTTGATCCCAGACGCTCGTAGTCTCGTCCTCTTTCTTTCATGACAAGCTTGCATGATTCTTTGTCCAGAAAGTGAGGTATAAATCCATTCTTCTTCAGGTCATGCCCGAGTTTCTTCTCCCGAATCGTCAATTGATCTCTGATTGATTTGAAACTTGCGCCTATGCTTCACTTTATGTGCTAGGACCTGAAATGTGACAAAGGAACACAACCTAGCATAAAATAAGACAAAGACGCAATAATTCAAGCTCAAACAATCAAGAAACAAAGGGGAAAACATGTGCAAATACCGAGTCATCAAATCCCCCCACACTTAACTGTTTGCTTGTCCCCAAGCAAACCAAGTCAGACACAAGGTAAGCTCAAAACGTTTCAATCAAGCACGCTTTAGGACATATAATATCGGCACAAAAACGTGGATCATACTGGCTTTCGATCATTAACACATGGACAACCTCAATGACAACCTAGACAACCACCACAGATGACATTCGAATGCAATAAAGTCGAGCAAAGGAAGAGTTCCCTTCTGTTCACCAACCAACATAGACTTGACTCAACCACTTATTCAAAACAGTCACTTCATGCACAAAACTCAAGATATCAGAATTAAGACCGAGCAATCTAGGTCCTCACCGGGATAAAGAGTATAGAGAATATGAGAAAATGAATCGCTCACTCTCGACCAGTATGGTCAGGACAATTTGATGCGAAAAATGCGCATGCTTAATCTCTCAATCCCTAACATCTCTTCACCATGAATGCAGCCTCTAAGTGCTAGAGTTCACATATGGGATGTCACCACTAACTAATTCGGAGGTCTTAGACACAGGTTCAGATGACTGGCTAGGGTCTCGGACATGGGGCAAAGGCCTTTTAGGTGGTGGAAGTATTCATACAGCACAAGGTTCCACATTTCCAAACCCAACAAACTCACAGTCAATCAAACCAATAACTTTCTTTCTGCTATTCTGCATTACTCAAATTCTTCAGAGCACAAGAGCGAAGGAGGTTACATAAATGCTAGTATTTCTAAGCCAGACTGCTAAGAAACACTACTAAATGGGCATTATTCAGATTTTTGGTGGTGGCTCTCTTTTGATTTCATTTTTTTTTTCATGTTTTTCTTTCATTATTTTTTTTCATTTCTTAAGAGAACCACCAACTCTGCACATTTTCAAACACCTGCCCAACTTTTAAGAACTACCTCCAACTCTCCCATTACGTTTAGCAGAAACAGCAGAAAACATGTAAAAATCACTCTGTGGAACCTTCTAAGAGATGCAAAAGGGTGATTTTTCATTGCAGACCGAAAGAAAGGAGAACACACGGCTCAAAGGGGCTGACTAGGGGGTATGACACACCAGGACAGTCAATTTGGTCGTGGGCTAATCCTATGCCTCCATCATCTTAGCTAATGACAACGTGAATGCTACACATCATAGAAGAGGGAACTATCACACAGGAAAGAAACGAGCAGGCTCAAATCTCACATGGCTACCTATATGCTCTATCTCTCATTCTGATTCCCTGAACTAGATGCATAAGAGACTGTCAAAAACAAGTAATCAATCCAAGTCACAGTTGGTAAGCAAACAGTTGAAAAACTGAACCCTACACAATTCTACTGCACGTCTCAGTCATCATTATAGGTTGTCCTAATCACCATCCAGTTGTCATGCATTAATCCGAAAATCATTCAATTCACCAATCAAAACACAGTGCCAATATGATCAAACATCAAGCAAACAACAGTGCTTGGAGCCCTCAAATCTCGGGATTTGGACAGTGGACTAGGCTCCAAGCATGCAAACAGATCTAACGCAGTCAAAAGATAAACATTCCCCCCATACTTAAGATCGACATTGCCCTCAATGGAGAAGAGGGAAGGATAAGGGGAACGATGTTACCGGTGAGCACGGACTACATGGGACGGGAAGCGGACCAGTCTGGGACAAAGCACAGCTAAAGGGAGCAGAAGAGCTCAAACACAATATGTTAGGTCTAATGGTCAGCCCAATAATACCTCAATCAAAACAAAAGAAAACAAACCAAAACCAAACCGGTTTACAATCCGACTCAAAACACAAGAAAGAAAATCAAACCGTGGTGGGGTTGCCTCCCCACAAGCGCTTCTTTACCGTCTTTTAGCTGGACGCCCATGGTGGATACTCAGGGAGGTGCAGGAACAGGTGCCTCCATGAGCGGATTCACGTCGCTCTTGAGGTACAGCTTCAGGTTGCGGCCATGCACCCGACGGGTGCAACCACCAGCATTGGTCAGCTCGACCTGGCCATCCGGCAAGATGCAGGCGAGTGAGTACTCGGATGGCCAGTGTGGTCGTGGTGCAGGAGGTGGAACCAGCTTGTAGTGGTCTCCACAATTCTTCTGTGCAGGCTTACCAACCTGCTGCTTCGGCCGCCACTCCTCCTTGATCTTTTTGTTCGGAGGCGAGACTGGATGGAGTGGCGACGGAGAAATGATAGGAGGGTCCTGCAAAATGAGAGGTGCAGAAGGATACACGACAGGCTCGTGTACCTGATCAGAAATGGCATGCACAGGTGTGACAGCAATTATAGCACAGTGATCGAATTCAGTCACAAAAATAGTAGCATGTTCATTCCCAGTACGCAGGATCAGTTTACATTATGCACATCAATAAGTGCCTTGGCGGTGGCAAGAAATGGTCTACCCAGAATCAAAGGCACATCCACATCCTCATGTATATCAAGAATAACAAAATCAACAGGATATGTGAATGCACCTACATTAACAAGCAGATCCTCTATGATCCCCTTAGGATGCACAATGGAACGATCAGCTAGCTGAATGCTCATCCTAGTAGGGCTAAGTTCACCTAGGTCTAGCTTTTTATACAACTTATATGGCATGACATTTATGCTAGCGCCTAGGTCCGCCAAGGACTTGCCTACATGCATGTTGCCAATAGTAAGAGGGATAGTAAAACTCTCTGGATCCTTGCGCTTTTCGGGCAGCTTGTTCTGCAGGATAGCAGAACACTCCTCGCTCAGCAACACTATCGAGAGATCCCCAAGTTTCTTCTTGTTGGTGAGGAGATCTTTCATGAACTTCGCGTACTTGGGCATCTTCGACAGTGCCTCCACAAACGGTATGCTGATGTTGAGTTGCTTCAACATTGCCATAAAATTGGCAAACTCAGTCTCCAACTTGTCTTTGTGTAGGCGAGTGGGGAAGGGAAGCTGCGCTACATGCTCCTTAACCACTGGTTGTGGCTTGGGAGCAGGGGCTTCCTTCTCCACCTGCACTTCTGCATCGTCGGCTGGAAGTGCTGAAGCAGGTAGTGGTTCCTCCTGCCTGGCCGGGACAGGATCAGCAGATATGGGCTTACCGCTCCTGGTAAAAATGGCATCCAGCTGCTGGTGCTGGTGAGGATCACGAGAATTCGGAATAGTGGTGGCAGGCAGAGTCCCCGGTGCCCTGGTAGTGTTTTGGCGGGCCAAGATACCCACCTGGTGCTGCAGATCTTGCAAAATGGCACCTTGGTTCCTCTGACCTGCCTCCAATGAGGCTATGCTCTGGTCCAACCTCGTGACAGTTGCCTGAGTGCTAGTCATGAATGAAGCTAGAATATTTTCCAGCTTTGTCATCCGATCATCTGGGGCAGGAGCTGCGGCTGGCTCGGCATACTGATGCTGGGGCTGCTGGAATGGTTGCCCCTGCTGAGGCCGGTAGGGCTGCTGCTGTGGGGCTGGCCCCTGTCTAGCCTGTAAAGGCTACCTCTGCTGAAAACCACCGGCTGGTGCTGGGAAACCAGGTGGTTTAGTGGTGTTGCTGCTCCAGGCGAAATTGGGATGCTGGCGCCACCCCTCATTATATGTGTTGCTGTACGGGTCGAGGCGCCGAGCATTGGCGATGAAGTCCAACTGCTCTTGGGGAGTAGTAGACTCCCTCATAGCCTGGCAATCTTCCACTAGGTGATTGGAGCTCTCACACCACTGACATTGAGCTACTGGAGGTGTAGCCAAACCTCTGCCCGGAATAAGACTGTTGGGTTGCTTCAATGTCTGCACTAACTCAGCTACCTGCTACTCGAGCTCGGATCTGGTCTCCATGGCGTGCACACCACGGTCCCGGGAATGTCTTCCTCTGCTGCTTTGCCCCCAGGAATGATCTCTGGCAGCCAGGGTACTGATCATCTGGTTTAGTTCGGGTGGAGTCTTAGCAAGAATATCCCCTCCTGGGCATAGAGACTCAATCACCCTCTAGCTGTCCGGAGAGAGAGCACAATAGAAGTTCCCCACTGTGAATGCATCACTGAAGCCATGATGGGGACACTGCCAGAAATATCCCATGTACCGCTCCCATGCATCACAAAGTGACTTGTCTGGCTCTTGGCGGAAGTGAGTGATCTCCCGCTGGATCTCTGTAGTCTTCGTTGCTGGGTAGTACCTGTGCACGAACTTATCAGCCAGATCATCCCAAGAAGTGATGGACAATGGGGGCTGGGTCTCCAACCACCTCTTGGCATTCCCGGCCAGAGAATGGGGGAAGAGGTGAAGGCGGATTGCGTCATCAGGAACACCATTCAGCTTGAACCCGTTTGTCAGCTGCAGAAAATGGGAAAGGTGCACCCTTGCCTCCTCATCCTTCAAGCCATGGAACTGGATAGATGATGTAATGAGTTGAATCCAGCATGGCTTGATCTCGAAGTTGTTCGCTGGAATAGGCGGGTAGAAGATGACCGGGCGGATGTCAGCAATCCATGGAGTGTAGTAGTACTCCAAAGTGGGACCCGGTGGCGGTGGATGATGATGAACCCCATCTGCCTGGGGAATGGGGTTGTTCCCCAGGACCTGATTCACCGGGGGAGCCTGCTGAGGATTCCCCTGGTGTGGATTGTATTCTCCGTCCATCCCGTACTCTTCCTCAGAATCGCTACTCAGGTGGCCGTCTATGCGCTCTTCCGTAGCCAGTCTAGCTCGCTGTTGTCTCCTGAGTTGGTGACAGGTGCGGTCAATCTCTGGATTCAACGGCAGTAAACCTCCCGACTGGCTACGGGTCATGCACTACCTGCACACACTCAAGCAAGCAAACCCGTAAAGGCACAAGTGGGACAAAGCAAACAATGTGAAAAGAAAAGCTAAATTAACAGAAATCACTTTTCTTCAACAACCTAGCCGTCCACGGCAACGGCGCCAAAAACTTGACTCACTCCTACTGTCACTCTAGAAAATGGCCAAGTGTAACCACTTCCTACAACGTAGTATAGCGGGTTTGGGTTTTAATGTCAACCCGAGTCCTAGATGTGATGACTACTCAGTGAATTCTTATTATCTAGCAGTGAAACTTTAGTGAAGGTCTAAACTAACAAACAAGCAAAGCAAAATAAACGGTTGTTTTCAAGTTAAAAGAGGTCACCCGGATATGGTTCCCCCTAGACTGCAGTTAAGCCGGATTGCAATTACCAAGTTCAGTTTCTATGATAGTTATACTGCGGAAGGTTCTTAAACAGTCTGAAGTCTCGACTAAAGGTCTCCAGACCTTCTCAATCTGAGTCTCCAGCGGGCGACTAACCTCCACCGGAGTAAACAGATTGAGGCCCTAACGAACAAAACCTCCACTACCGAAGTGAATTCGGTACAGAATAGTGAGTTGGCTCCTCGACTAAAGTCACCAACTCCCTACCTTCAATCAAGGATGCTCAATCAACCTAGGCAGATATTCTCATTCTAGGTTAAAGCAAAAATAACAGGAATTTGATCAGGATTCAAGTCATTCAATCATTCAAGCCTCAATTGAACATAATCAAATCATAGAATCAGTACTTGGGTTCATACAATCAAACCTAACATACAAATCTAGGGTTCTCCATACCCAGATGAATGGGAGAACTACTCCATGGAGAAAGAAGAAAAAGCAGAATCAGACGCGGAATTCATACTGTGAAGGATGAATTCCTGCTCCTGGACGTTGATTGGCACTCCTCCAAGCTCAAGCCAAGCTCCAATGGTGATGAAGATCAAGCTAGGGCACTTGGAGACTCTTGTTCGTCGCTTTCTCTCCCTAGGAATCGCTCTGTCTCTCTAAAACTCGAATCCCCATCACTTGTGGCTGGAAATTGGCTTAAAACCAGAAAATCCCGACTCACACGGCCATGTCACAGGGTCGTGTGACTTTCCCAGATCCCCGTGTGGCTTTGCAAAATGCGGCGTTTCGATTAGTGACTTCAGCCAGCCACGCGGCCAGGACTCACACGGCCGTGTGGGTGTTCAGGCTGCCCGTGTGGCTTTTGCCGAGCCTTCACACGGCCATATGGCCAGTTCACACAGCCGTGTGGGTCGTGCCCGTGTGGCTTGCTCAGCCTCTGTTTAATGCTTCGTTTCTCCCTTGTCCGGACTCCGAATCAGTCCCCGTTTGATCCCAGACGCTCGTAGTCTCGTCCTCTTTCTTTTCATGACAAGCTTGCATGATTCTTTGTCCATAAAGTGAGGTATAAATCCATTCTTCTTCAGGTCATGCCCGAGTTTCTTCTCCCGAATCGTCAATTGATCTCTGATTGATTTGAAACCTGCGCCTATGCTTCACTTTATGTGCTAGGACCTGAAATGTGACAAAGGAACACAACCTAGCATAAAATAGGACAAAGACGCAATAATTCAAGCTCAAACAATCAAGAAACAAAGGGTAAAACATATGCAAATACCGAGTCATCACTAGGATATGTATAAGGAGAATGGATAAGAGGTGACATTTCAAATTCTTGTCATTGGTAATCTTTAATTTGATGAATTGGAGGCTGAGAAACGACTAATACTAGTGTTTGGTTTTTGGTGTTATGAAAATAACAAGATATTAAATGTGAGGTGCTGGAAAGTCGAAATCGAGTTGGATGGGGACTTCTAAGATGTGAAAGAGTGAGGAAGGACCAAAGGTTGTGTGCTATATTTCATTAATTTTTAATTTTCGGTATTTCTCGTTATTTCGGTATACGCCGACCCCAATCGCAATCCCGAATAACGAATAGCTCTCCGAAATGAATCCCAATCTCAATTCCTAAAAAATAAGTCTGTATTTGGTAATACCAAATAGTGATAAGTTCAGTACGGTATTAGGTATATCTCAAATACCGATACCAAACTTCCAGCACTAGGTCTGGGTGAGGTGCATATGGATTTGTGGGTTTGTAAATGGGTTTGGGTTAGTATGGATATTGCTTTCATAATCTAAATGAGTATGGGTTGGATATGGATATCCATTTACTTGAAGGTGTTTTAACTTTTAACTACACATACAAAATATGGACCTATTTGTAAAACTTAAAAAGTTTAGGTACCAAAATGCAAGAACAAAAAATTTGAGGTACTAAAATTTAATTTCCATCAATATTTTGAGGACTCATATGCAATAAAAAATTAATTTTATGTACTAAATATGCATATCTATTAAGTTTAGGTATCAAACTATAATTTGCATTTGAGCATGGGTAAAACCCAAATCCATTTGTTAAGAACCCAACACAAGTAAATGGATATGGGTACAAACCCATCAAACTCTACCAATCTACCATCTATATGGATTCCATACCCAAACCAATTGGGTTGGATAGTAAAATACCCATGAAGAAAGAAGACTGCTTAAGCAGGTTGCAATGGTAATTTTGAAGATTGGTAGCGGCTTTGATGGTCCTGGAAGACTTTAATTCTATGTGCAATTTGGAGGTTTGGTGGGTTGGTGGAGGAGGAAGGGGTGGTTCAAGAATGATGGGTGGGGGACTAGGAGGTAGTGGGGGAAGAAGAGGAGGAGGTTGTGGGGGGAATAAAGTCATCTGTATCATTAAAGAGGGCTGGAGGTGATGGTGTAGGATAAGGAGATTGGTCAACTGGTTTTGTGTTGGAAGTAGAGGAGTGAAATGTGAATTATGTTTCATAAAATTGGACATCTTTGGAAGTAGAGGAGTGAAAATATTGTGGGAATGAAGGTCATAAATTCTGTATCCATTGACGCCTGGTGTATATCCTATGAGGACACCTTTTCTGGCTCATTCCTGGAACTTTGTGTGATGGCTGGTGATGGTAGAGGCATACCAGATGCAACCAAACACTTTGAAATGGGGAAAATTAGGTGGTTTGTTGTGTGGTTTTTGGAATGGTGTTAGGTTGGCTAAGACCGGTGTGGGAACTCTGTTAATTAGGAAGACAACATGCTTGACACAGTCACCCCAGAAATCAATGGGGAGGTGGGCTTGAAATTTTAAGGCTCTAGCAATGGCTAGAAATGTTGGTGCTTCCTTTCGACCTTGCTATTTTGTTGAAGGGTTCCTATGCAAGACATTTCATGTAGGATTCCAGAAGTGGTATAGAATTCAGGCATGAAAAATTCTTTGCCTTGATCACTTCGGATTGTTTTAACAGAAGTATTGAATTGTCTTTCATGGTGCAAAAATGTTGCAGTTTGGGTCTGGCCTC
This sequence comes from Linum trigynum, assembly GCA_964030455.1. NCBI lineage: Eukaryota > Viridiplantae > Streptophyta > Magnoliopsida > Malpighiales > Linaceae > Linum > Linum trigynum. The sequence goes on from OZ034819.1 coordinate 6,652,273, forward strand.
AGCTTTGGAAGGTAAAAGAATTAGCCAAGTCATTATGGAAAAATCATCTACACTAGTGAGGACGTATTTAAAACCATCATAGGTGGGGGAAGAGTTTGGATCCCAAATATCAACTTGTATCAACTGAAAATGATGAGTAGTTACAGTTGTACTAGATGGGAAAGGTAGCATCTTCTGTTTGGAAAAATGATAGACATCACAGGGTAAGCTGCTATTGATTTCTATGGATGTACAAAGTTCTTATAACTAGGGAATCCTATTGTGAGACACATGGCCAAGCCTAAAGTTCCAAAGATCAAAAGATGGGGAGCTAAGCTGCTGTGATGTGTTTAGGTAGTCTGTCTAGTTTGAGGTTGATGTGGTATAGGTCATGGATGAGGTTAGCAAAACCAGTCACTCTCCTCAGCTCCATTTCCTGTATGATGCAAAAGTCAGAGGAGAAGGTTAAGCAAAGAGGTCTGTTGGTGGTCAGTTTACTGACTGAAATGAGGTTGAAGGTGAATTGTGGAACAAAGAGGGCATCCTCTAGGATCATACCATCCAAACAAGTGACAAATCCTATGTGGGTTGCTTGAACTCTATCTCCTGTAGGGAGATTGATGAATATATAATCTACCTGTTTGTGATTACTGAGGTAGTCCAAGGAGCTGACAATATGGTCAGTAGCTCCTGTATCTAAGATCCAAGGAATGGAAAGTGAACCTTGTTTGGAGAGAGTGCAAATATGATTACCTGAAGAGCTATGAGCATAGTGAGTTGTGAGAGGAGCATAGTGAGATATAAGTTGTTGTTTGAGTATGGACTTGTCATGCATGAGAGACATTAACTTGTCATAGTCTGATTTGGTAAGTCTGATCTCTTGTTGATCATATGGTGTGGAGTTACTGTCAGTAGATTTGATGGAAGGCCTTGATCTGGGATGTAAGGAAGGCCTTTGTCGAGGATTGGAAGGGTAACAATTATTCTTGAACCACTTGTCTTTTGTGAGACCAATCCTCTTGGGTTCATGCTAGGGGGACAACCATGTTTGTGGTAGCAGGTCCCCTCGCCATGACGAGGAGCATTGCAAAAAGTGCAATGAGGTCGTCTGCCTATAATATATGTATGGCCTCTTGATGTTTAGAGCTGCTATATCAGATGGTTCAGGGAGGGATGTTTTGCCCGGCTAGGTGTCGTACTGTTGTCTTTCATGTTGCAGGATTCTTTGAAATACTCTGTCTATTGTAGGAAGGGTGTCTCCAAACAGAACTTGAGATCTTACAGAAGCATGGTTGTCATTTAGACCTCAAAGGAATTGGATGACATAGTTTGTAGATCTATAGCCTAGCACAACATTCATGGCAGCACAGGTTGCATGACTATGGTCGGTGCAACGACATGGATCTATAGGCTGGTAGTTGTTCAATTGATCTTGTAAAGCAATGAGATTTCCATAATACTCAGTTACTATTTGATTACCTTGTTCGAGGGCACTAAGTTCTTCAATCAACTCAGCAACACAAATCATATCACCCTGAGGCTGGCCCAAGCTTCAGAGGCGAGTTTGTAAGACATGATGGTCTTCTTGATTCCAGGTTCCACAGCTTGTTGAATCCAGTTAAGGACCATGATGTTGTTTCTGGTCCAAGAAGAGAACCGAGCTTGATCAGCAGCAGGAGCAGTGATTGTGCCATTGATGAAACCAAGTTTGTTCTTGGCCCCCAAAGCATTCAACATGTCTTTTCTCCAGTCGTTGTAGGTGGTGGTGGTAAGCTTCTCACCTACCAGCATCAACCCTAATTAATCTGAGCCATGAAGGTAATTGGGATCCACCATGGGATCCAGTTGATTTGCTTGTTATGGAGTCGCCATTTTGTGGGAGGTGGCTAGGGTTGCTCTGATACCATAACAACGCGTATGGCCTTGAAACCCTAGCTTAGTTCCTCATTGATCATATGGTGCAATATATACAAGAATTCACAGAAGAAGACAACAACTATTAGTTGTTGCTTCACCATAAGAGAAACAAGGAAAACCAGAACATGAGAGGGAATAGATTCTGAACAACGAAAGGGACATTGAGTCTTCAGTATCAACACAACAACGTTTCAACAAGATTGGCCTTTCCTTTATACACAACGACATCATTCTACTTGAGTTGTGTACTATCCATTGGAGCTTGAATTTGGGGATTTGCAACTGGTGGAAAATGGGGATTTTTCCTTGATAAAAAGGAAAGGCCAGAAAGAGGGAGAGTATCAGGAAAAAGGGCTTAGGATAGGGTTAGTAACCATTGGTTACTAGCATATTAGTAACTAAATCTGGACATTTAGATCTAAGTGGGCCCAGAAAATCCAGATCTAAAGGTTGTCAATTAAAGATATTTTATTTTCCCTAGTTTTCATAATCGGCTCATATCTTCTTCGTTTTAACTCGGATTTCAATTTTTTTGCACACATGGAACGAGTTCGTTGTGCTCTACAAAATGAGATCAATTTTCAATATATTTCGAGAAACTTTTTTTTTTACCAACTACATACCATATGGTAACTTCTTCGTTTTTAAGTCGTTTTTGAATACTTTTGCTCAGAAGGAACGAGTTTATCATGATCGATTGTATCTACAAATTTCTGGGTGAAAAAATACTGGACCAAAAATTACCATACTTTACCACTATGGTATGTGGGTGGTAACTTATGATAAACAATGATGAAATCGTAAATGACAGTTAGTATACTCCTACTATCATGTATTCAACCTTCTTATCATATTGGTATGTTCATACCATCATGGTACATTTTCTTACCATATGGTAATAAATATGAGCAAACCATATGGTAATGACTGGTAAAAAATTATTCAATTTTTTTGTACTAAAAATATATCAAAATGGATATCATATTAAAGAGCACATTTAATCTGATTTATCTGTGCAAAAAATATATAATTTCTAACTTAAAATGAGAGAGAAATCGTACGTTAAAGATTAAAGGGGAAAATTAAAGACTTTCCAGAAGAGAGGAGCGGATCAGGTCAGTAACTCTTATGCTGAGTAACTATCAGTAACCCGTCCACATCAGCATGACATCAACATCCCTCTCTCTCCTGGAAAGTCTTTAATTTTCCCCTCCTAAATCTTTGACGGACGATTTTTCACTCGTTTTAAGTCGATAATTCACTTTTTTTATACAATTATATCAGATTAATTGTGCTCTTCAAAATGATATCTAATTTGATATATTTTTCGAACAAAAAAATTGAGTCATTTTGTACTAGTCTATACCATATGGTAATTGACTGGTATTGAAATAAGAGCATACCTATGGTTTGAAAAGCGTATCATGGTGGTATGAACAAACCAAGACTGTAGGATGGTTGAATACATGATAGTAGAAATATATTAACTGTCATTTACGACTTTTAACATTGTGTACCATAAAATACCACCCCGTACTAGGGTGGTATTGTATGGTATTGTGTGGTATTTTTTGGTCACGTAATTTATTCACACAGAAATTAAATTTGTAGATCCAATAGATCATGATGAACCCGTCACTTCTGTGCAAACGTTTTCAAAAACGAATTAAAAACGAAGAAAATACCATATGGTATGCAGTTGATACCGAGAGGCCAGATTTTTTGTTCTAAAAAAGTATTGAAAATTGATCTTATTTTGTAGAGCATGATGAACTCGTTCCACTTGTGCAAAAAAAATTAAAATCCGAGTTAAAACAAAAAAGACATGAGCCGATTAAGAAAAGTAGGGAAAATAAAAATAGTCTTTAATTCTCCATCCTTAGATCTGGATTTTCTAAATGAAGAGTCTAAATTTGATTATTGATGGATACATAACCCATGGTCATTAAATAACACACTTCTCAGTACTGGGGAACAGATCAGGTCAGTAACCTTATGGTGAGTAACCAACACACATCAACATGACATCAGCATCCCTCTCTCCTGGAAAGCCTTTAATTTTCCCTTTCTTAATCTTTGACAGACAATTTTTAACTCGTTTTAAGTCGAAATTTTTTTTTTTTTGCACAGTTAGATCAGATTAATTGTGCTCTTCAAAATGATATCCACTTTGATATATTTTCGAACAAAAAAAAATGGAGGCATTTTTTACCAGTCTATACCATATGGTATTGACTGGTATTCAAATAAGAACATACCTATGGTTTGAAAAGCATATCATGGTGGTATGAACAAACTAAGACTGTAGGATGGTTAAATATATGATAGTAGAAGTATATTAACTGTCATTTACGACTTTTATCATTGTGTACCATAATATACCACCCCGTACCAGGGTGGTATTGTATGGTATTGTGTGGTATTTTTTGGTCATGTAATTTGTTCACCCAGAAATTTGTAGATCCAATAGATCATGATGAACTCGTCCCTTCTGTGCAAACGTTTTCAAAAATGAATTAAAAACGAAGAAAATACCATAATATATCACCCCGTACCAGGGTGGTATTGTATGGTATTGTGTGGTATTTTTTGGTCATGTAATTTGTTCACTCAGAAATTTGTAGATCCAATAGATCATGATGAACTCGTCCCTTCTGTGCAAACGTTTTCAAAAACGAATAAAAACGAAGAAAATACCATATGGTATGCAGTTGGTACCGAGAGGTCAGAACTTTTTTTTCTAAAAAAATATTGAAAATTGATCTCATTTTGTAGAGCAAGATGAACTCGTCCCATCTGTGCAAAAAAAAAAAAAATTCGAGTTAAAACGAAAAAGATATGAGCCGATTAACAAAGCTAGAGAAAATAAAAATGATCTTTAATTCTCCATCCTTAGATCTGGATTTTCTAAATGAAAGGTCCAAATTTGGTTATTGATGGGTGCATGCACCCATGGTTATGCACCCTATGTTGAGCCTGAGTACTCTGTGTTATGCTTTATTATTTTGTTACAAAGCGAGGAAACTAAGCTAGCAACTAGATTCAATTTTTCTTACAAAACGGGTACGTCTCGTAGCGGACGCAGCAATCATCGGTGGCGTACTGAGCTCCGGCCACCTGACTACCGCAAGACTCCGCCACGAACTCATAGGCTCCTTTGATGCAGTCTGTGCACCTAGGATCCTTGAGATCAGTGGTAGTTTGGCAACTCATGTATTGGTAGATCGTCGTCTTTCTGTCATCGTCGGGGTTATCGCCAGGGTACTGGATTGGCGGCAGCAGACACCCTATACCACCGTACTGTACGGATTGCCAGGATACGCGCTCCTGGGTGCCGGCGTCACTCAAGTTGTAAGGGCTGCATACCGGCGCGGCGTTCGGCGGAGGACACGTTGGATCAGCTGCCGATGATGAGTAGTGAATCATGTTTAGTGTGAGCAGAAGAAGAAGAGACAATGGTAATGGTAAGGAACAATAATATTGTCGCAACATAATTGATGATAGAAATATATGTTGCTGGTTAATTAGTTGATATGGGACTAAATCTCTGTGTGTGTTTTGTTAAGTTGATCGATCACGGATGACTATATATATATATATATATATATATATTAATTAGGGGAGAGATTAGTATGCCGGCCGGCGGAGTCGTATATATATGATTCGAGGGAAATGTGTCTCACAACGGTTTGACACCAAGGTTCTCGGGTTGGAAATTACACGACATTGTTTCTTTTTTCGATTTTTCTTTTTGTGTAGCTCTTATTTTTGGAATTCTAAATTGAATATTTAAATATTAATGTTATATGCGTGTTTTTAATTTTCACTATATGTTGAATTCATCTAAATATCAACGATTATTTTAGTATAATGATGTTATTAGCCATATGTTAGATAATATTTAATAAACCTGAAAATGTACGATAATATAATAATTTTTTATATATATTGGTGATAAAGTGAACTAAAGTAATCTAATTATTAACTCTCAACTCACTTGTTGACCGGACCAACATTTGGAGGCTTTATGGTCGGCATGATATTCCTTCCGGCAGGACCTAACGCTTCAATTTTGCCCGGCTCTTCTGCAATCGGTTGACTTGACGATTCAAACAAAAAAGAAAACAAAATTATATAATTGGTTGATGATTAATACACGTCTATGAATACCATATATATCATGTCTGTCTCACCTACTCAGCATGTAGTGCAAAAATGAATACCAATGACGGCCACCGTATGTAAAAAATGTGAACCTCCGTGATAACTGTTACGAGACTATCCAAGTACCACATCGGTAATACAAGAGAAGGGACCATTATATATTAGTGTCCACTAATCTCATTAGTACGAGGCCTTTTGGGAAGGATTGATCAAAAGTAAATTCGTGCGGTCTTGGCCAAAAGATGACAATATCGTACTAATGGAGATGCCCTATTTAAAAAAAACAACAACATAGAATGTGAAAGACAAGTGAAAAAGGGAAGCATACCACAAGTTTATTCAAGCATATCATAAGTTTCTAAAAACATACTACAAGTGGAAATGAGAATGAGAAGCATACCCAAGTGGAAGTATAAGAAGCATACCACAAGTTTCCAAAAACATGTCACAAGTTCTTTAAAGCATAACACAAGTTTATCAAAACATACCACAGGTGGGAAGGGAAAAGAGAAGTGAAAGCATACCACAAGTTTCTAAAAACATATTACAAATCCATTAAAACATATACCACAAGTTGAGGAAGGGGAAGGAGAAGCATTAGGGGTGGAAATTGGGGTGGGTGTGGTTACCCGCCCCACATTTTGAGGGTACCCACACCCACAAATTTACAATTATGCTACCCACAACCCGCACCGCATTGGTTAGTGGGTAACCACTACCCAGTATCCACTGTGGGTTTGTGCGGGTTGGGTGTGGTTACCCGCAAAAAACCATATTTGCAAATATAGAGTTCTAGTCGCCACTAACGTATTTGTTGTTCGTAACTAGACTATAGTGATATGCACTTGTGTTGTTCGTGGAGATACAATTTTGTACATCGATCTTACTCAACGTGGAGATTTTTTTCTTTTTGAGTTTGGTATTCAACTTTTGTGTTAGAGAGTTGTGATTTTATATTTCTCTGACTAGGGGTGAAATATGACAATTAAATATGATCTTGTATTTTTTTCACACCAAAGCAAAAACATACTGATAAAAGTTATAAAAGGTGTTCACTTTTAATGAATTGATTATTCTCCACTCTATCGATTATAGTGTTTTATAAACTAAAAAAAATCTTACATAAAACTGATTAGGTGTGTCTTTTTTATTTGGTGGCTACTTTAATTTTTATCCTCGCACTTTTCACATACTATTATATTATAAAGTTAATTCACTAAATAAATTTCATTAGTGTGGTTATTGTGGATTTTGTGGGTTAACCGCGGTGGGTAGTGGATAACCACTAACCACAAAAATTGTTATTTTACTACCCACTACCAACAACTTGTGGGTATGGTTACCCACAATAGGTGCGGGTTGGTGCGGTTTGCGGAATATCCACAACCCGCAACCCAAACTTCCACCCCTAAAAAACATACCACAAATTTTTAAAAACATACCAAAATTTCTTTAAACCATGCCACAAATCTGGATTCCTATTTGCAGCCCTAAATTTTTAAAATTTCAGCCCTAAATAAACTGAACAGACAAAATTACCCCTCCAACCATTTTCAATCGAAGCCCTATCCCCTCCCCTAATCTGTCTCGCCGCCGCCCTTTGCCATTTATGAGCGCCGCCGCCGCCCTTCGCCCTCCCGTCGCAGGAAGCCCCCTCCCTCCAACCCTTTCCTGGATGAGCGCCACCGCCGCCGCTCCAATCGCCCCAATTACCTCTCTCCAACAGTGCTTTGCAAAGGGGTTAAGACTTGGAAGTACTTACGGAGGGCAGAAGGGATTTGAAAGGGCTGGAGGCAAGGCTGCTCTGATCGGAGAGAAAAGTCTGAGGAACGGCTGAGTTGGAGATGCAGCGCACCAATGGAGACAGTATCACCATTAGAAACATACGAAGTATAAGACATCGTCTCATTCTGAGACATGCAATGCTCCGCCGAGTAATCTTTCAATTGGGTGAGGTAGTAGGCTGCTTCATCCTCCTTCCTCCTCAACGGCGCCGGTCCGCAGCGACTGAACTCGGAATTCCAGGGCGAACGGCGGCTTGGCTGCGACGGGGGAGCTGGGCGATGTTCATCCAGGGAGAACGAGCGACGGTAGGGCGGATACGAGTGACGGGGGAGCTGGGCCTTGGTTGCGACGGTAGGGCGGGACGGATTTGGGGGCGAACGGCGGCTTGGCTGCGACAGGGGAGCTGGGCGATGTTCATCCAGGGAGAACGAGCGACGGGGGAGCTGGGCCTTGGTTGCGACGGTAGGGCGGGACGGATTTGGGGGCGATTGGGAGAGGGGGGTTCCTGCGACGGGAGGGCGAACGGCGGCGGCGCTCATCCAGTGGGGCGATTGGAGCGACGGCGACCAACTGGCTGGGGAGGTACTACGGCGAAGGCGTTATTTTAGGGATTGAGAATTTTTTAGGGCAAAAAAGTCAAATTATTAAGTTAGGGCTGAAATTTTAAAAAATTTAGGGCTTTAATTAGTACCTCCCGCCACAAATTTCTTAAAGCATACCATAACATTGAACCAATTTGTAAATTCAAAAAATTCAGGTATCAAAATGTAAAGAAAAAATTTTAGGTACGAAAATATAACTTTTCATCAATATTTCGTGGCTTATTTGTAAAATATTAATTTTAAATACTAAATATTAATTTCATGTACCAGAAATGTGTACAAAAAATTGTGATATTTCATCAATAATTTTGTTAATTTTCTTCAAAAATTCTCCGAATTGAGACAAAATGAATTAGCCCGAGTTAGGAGTTACGAAGCCAGGTATACCCAACAAAGTTGATTTAGTCCACCGATCCTCCTAAAACTGACCGCACAACTACAATGGGCTCGACAAGCTAGCCTGCAAGGCTGCAACGACAAGCCCAGTAAATCCCAGAAGGTGGCTAATCATTAGTCACGAAAAATAAAACTAAATATAGATAAATTAATTTCTGTGATAGAATTACAGTCGCAATTGTAGGAACAAGTTTGGTCCCACCTACAAAATTTAAAAAAAAAGGATAAACTGATTCTCGTGAATCATGACTAGATAAACCGGTCATCAAGTAGAGTATACATGTCTAGTCCCGCCTATGAGACAGTATTACCCATCCCAAAACAGCTCAAAAACAATCCCTACATTCAACAGTTGGTGGCTAAAGGGGAAGTCGAGCTAGCTTACATTACTTCAGAGAATCAAACTGCTGATCTGTTAATAAAGGCAGTAGCATCAGCTCAACATTGGTTTCAAGAACACAAATTGATGTTGAGACACTATCAATTTGAGAGAGGGTGTTAGAAGTTTGAGTATCATTCCGTAATTGTCCAAGTTAGGGTTAGTAGTTAAGTATATATATATATATATATGTGTATTGTATGGCCGGCTAGGTTAACTCTTTTGGTGAGAATAAGAACTCTTTGCCGTATTGTCGTGGACTAGTCTCGACTATCATCATTAGGAAAACCACGTAAATTTGTGTATCTGTGTGATTTTTCCATTCTCGTTCGTGTGTTTGACAAAAACAGCTCAAAAACAATCCCTACCCACTAAGTGGTTAGTTTTATGTGTACCAAAAAGTAGAGTTGCCTCGTGCACTTGAAATTAAACGACAAAGGATCCGGCTGATTCCAAAAATTGGTATATGACAATTGACAAATGATGCTCTCTATGGCTGTATAAGATGGATAGTCAAACACAATTATCCTTCTCTCGTTGCCACCAATGCCACATATCAAACAATACCTTACCAAATTTGTTAAAATACACAACTATATATATATATATATATATATATATATATGAATGTGGTAGGAGGCTATAGGAGCTACATAATACTAAACTTTTGAATGGAGAGGAGAATGTTGGTAGTGGGTGTGGCTACATATACACTGTTAGTGATCATAGTACTGGGAGCTCTGCTGCACACAGCTGCTGGATCTGAGTCCACGGTTGAACGGTCGGACCACAAGTGCGGCAAATACCCTAAGGGCAGATGGGCTTATTGCGGCCCGGGACGATGCTGTAGCGTCTTTCTCTACTGCGGGGTCGATGAATTCCACTGTAACAAGCCTGGGTGTTGGTTCCAGTGTCATGCGGTTCCTCCTCCTACTGCTTCTTATTCTCAAAGTAGCTATGAAGAAGTAGCTGATCATGAAGCGGGAGGAGGAGGAGTACTCACACATCTGGCTAACGCTACGCGTAGTGACAACCACTATTTGAATGGTGGCGATGATGATGATGATCAGGATGTTCTCGTCAACGTCAATAATGATTCTTCTTCATCCTCGTCGCAGGCGGCGTCACCGTTATCATGTGCAACTTCTCTCTCCCGTCTGCCTTTAACCTCTCGTCACAAGTATCCTTTTGCTGCTTTACGTGCCCCGCTGCGTCGAAGCAATAATAATGATGTTACTGCTACTCGTTGTGGACGCTGCTTGAAGGTAATAACAAATTGGTGAAACTCGCTCTATCCTTCTTCTTCTTCGTTAAAGTTAACATATATATATCCTACACCATGCAAAATTAGGGGTGGCAATTATAGCCGTAATCGTGGGTATCCGACCTTACCCAACCCGATCAACGAGGGGAATCCCGGCAGTGATTGGGTATGTGGCGGATACGACGGATAATACCTGAAAAGAATTTTGTGGGGATGGGGCGGGGATGGATTTGAGTCCCCCGCCCATACCCATACCCATATCCGCTCCGTCGTTGCTTATGTCTTATAATTTTAATATATAACTGCGGTAATGTAATCTACCAAAAGGGACTTAAAGGTTATTGTAAAAAAAAGAAAAATTAAAAGATTAATTTCACATAGTTAAACCAACCCTAATTTCTTAACAGGCTAACACATCTCTAACGGGCTAAGATCTGGTGACTAAGGGGGGTCCCCTTAGTCACATGGCTAAGCGAATCTCCACCCTAGCACCTCATTAAAATCCAAGGGCTCTTATTAATCCAATTTAATGAAGGACAATGTAGTAATTGCATATTTATTTTTAACTTTTAATTATAAAAAAAAATAAAAAAAACAAAACCCAGCGCCGTCCCGTCGCGTCGCCTACCATCTCCGTTCCGATAATTGCAACTGGGCGCCATTATTTTCCATGGGGAATCTCCTGTGCGCCATTATTCCAGAGGCGCCCAATCCATGGGAAATCTCCTGTGCGCCATTATTCCAGAGAGAGAGAGAGAGAGAGAGAGAGAGATTTTGTATTGTTAGTATGCTTTGTATTGTTTGTCGGTTTATTCTGTAATGTTTGTACGTTTTTTTATTTTGTAATATTTGTCGGATTTTTTTTGTAATGTTTGTACGCTTTGTTATTTTGTAATGTTTGTCGGTTTTTTTTGTAATGTTTGTACGCTTTGTTATTTTGTAATGTTTGTCGGTTTTTTTTGTAATGTTTGTACGCTTTGTTATTTTGTAATGTTTGTCGGGTTTTTTTGTAATGTTTGTAAACTTTGTTATTTTTGTGTATCGTGTTTATCATTTTTGTCAACCATGTTTGTAATGTTTTTTGTCTAAAAAACACCCGGGTTGACTTTGGGAAGGAGCCCCTCTATATAGGGATGGAGCCTCCAAAGTCAACTCGGGTGTTTTTTCAGTTCGTATGGATTGTCGGTATAGTTTGTCATTTTTGTCCACCATGTTCGTAATGTTTTTTATGTCTAAAAAACACCCGGGTTGACTTTGGGAAGGAGCCCCTCTATATAGGGATGGAGCCTCCAAAGTCAACTCGGGTGTTTTTTCAGTTCGTATGGATTGTCGGTATAGTTTGTCATTTTTGTCCACCATGTTCGTACTGTTTGTATGTCTAAAAAACACCCGGGTTGACTTTGGGAAGGAGCCCCTCTATATAGGGATGGAGCCTCCAAAGTCAACCCGGGTGTTTTTTCTTTTTGTATGGTTTGTATTGTTTGTCAGTCTAGTTTGTATTGTTTGTACAGTTCATACGTTTGTAATGTTTGTAAATCTGTTTGTATGTTTTGTCGCCCTAGTTTGTACTGTTCGTATGTTTGTATGGTTTGTACTGATTGTAAATCCGGTTTGTATACTTCATAATTTTTCATAATACCCAAACTATCCCTGTCATTAATTAAATAGCCCTTCCCACTTTTTAACCATTAGATTGAAGTGTCTAGATCTAATGGCTAGGAGGGGCTTAGTCAAGTGACTAAGGACCCCCCCCCCCCCCTTAGTCATGGGATCCTCTCTCCATCTCTAACCCTACTTTGGAGTATAACTTGACTTTTATGTGTGGATTTTTATTGTTTAGTAGGTGTTTTGGAGATGAATAATTTGGTGTTTGATTATTTATTAGTACTTTGTTTATGGAACTTCGTAGGAATTGGATGATCTAATTAAGATTTTCACTGGTTCTTCATTAGGTTCATTATTGATTAGGTTTGATGTTTCAACTCAATAGTTATATGTTTTGTTGAATTCAAGTGTGTTAATTTAGTTATAATCATAATTAGATGTACGGGGTTGGGGACTACTCTCGGGTATCCGAAACCTGCAGGGATGGGGATGGGGATGCAAAATCTTCCCCCACATGGAGATGAGAAGGGTATGGATTTGATAATTGAAAATGGGTATGCGGATGGGTTTAGTACAATCCGCCCCAAACCAGACTCATTGCCATCCCTATGCAAAACTCGGTGCATGTGGCATAATTTATACTATAAATTAAATGAACTAGCTACATATTGTGGATCCATGAATTAGAGATATAGTGAAGCATGCAGGTCTCGTACATTTCCACTATATATGTACCAGTACTGCATAAATCTATCGATTGGTTCTCCTTTATTAACATATGAGCATGCGTTATGGACTTATGCAAATAAAAACTGAGTTTTGTACATATAAATATGATCATTACAGGTCATTGGTCTTGGAGTTGGAGTTGGAGGACTTCCGAATCAAGTAAAGGTTCGTATTGCTCACGAGCACAACAACAATCAGCTGGGCCTAGAATTGGATCTCAATACTTTTAGACAGCTCGACGCAAATGGCATTGGAATTACCACAGGTCATATTTTGGTGAATTATCAGTTTGACAACTGTTAACGAATGTGTACAATTTGTTAGAGATTTGATACTCTCCGCATAAAAAAAAACTACTCATAAAATATAATAAGATAATAAAAATACATTCATTTCCGAAATTTTTTTTTTGTCAAAAGATCGCTCGTATTACTGAGAAAACAGCCAGATACAAAATAGTCACATAGCTGAAAACAACCAAGAAACAAAATTGAACCCCACCAAAGAAGGGGACAACGAAAGGGCTTTTCTTGCCACCAAATGGGCAACCCTATTAGACTCCCGACCCACAAAAATAACCCGAAACTCCTGGAACAAGTCACGCATACTCCGAATCTCCTCCAACAGCATCCCTCCATGGACATCATCTACCTCACCATCCCGGATCTTCCCCACGATCACTTGGGCGTCACCTGCAAAAAACATCGACTGGAATCCAAACGCCAAGCACCAACGAAGCGCATCCCGGAAGGCCAGTAGTTCAACAAGAGCCGGCTCTCAAATCCCCACATATACTGCTGCCGATGCTGCTGCCACCATGCCCGTGGGATCCTAAAGAGCCCAACCTCCCGCTCCATGTGAACCAGGCGTCGTGGCTCCATCCACGAACATGACAAACTCTCCCAACAGAACATCCTGACGGCCTCTGGCACCTGAGACCCCTGAGTAACGACTAACACCTCGGCCGGTAAGTATGCCATTCCACTCTGCAACCTGCAAACGAAATTGAGATAACAACAACGGCACAATGTACTGAGTCAACTCAAAGACCACCCAATTACGGGCCTTCCAAATGCGCCAGAAAAGGGCTACAATATGCATCATGACCCCCTGATCAAGCTCCCGCCACTCGAGTAACCTGCGCCAAAAGATCCCAACATTGCAAAGGGGGAAGCGATCGCGAATGGCCAGAAGCTCCGCCCCTTCCCACAACTCCACCGCTACTCGGCAGCGGAAGAAGAGATGTTTAAGAGATTCCCCCTCCTCCCCGCAGACTGGACATGGCTCCAGCCCCCTACCCCCCGAGTACTCAGTGCCTCACCAGTTGGCAAGACACCACGAACCATCTGCCATATGAAATACCGCAACTTGGGAGGTATAGGAGCCCCCCAAACCCTTTTCCATAGACTACGATCCCACACCTGCACTTTCGCCTTCACCCTTAACTCCTTATACCTCCGTAGCTCCACTGCTAAGTGATATCCAGACTTGACCGTATAGCGACCTGATTGCTCCCCATTCCAAACCATACGATCAGGCACCGGAGAAATAGGCAACGGAATAGCCACAATAGCTCGGACAGTATCCTCCTCAAAGATCTGACGTAGGCAATCCACCCTCCAAACCCCTTGATTCGGGCAAATTAAAGACGCAACTGAACCCTCGACCCGAATGATCCCCGGACGAGGTGTAGGGGGAGATGGATGCAACGTTGGTACCCAATTGTCCGTTAGCACATCTATCGACTCACCCGAGCCAACTTGCCATCGTAGAACTTGGACCTGCAAATCACGTCCATGATTTTAATTTCAATAGATATAGGAGTATATGATGATAAAAATAAAATCACAATAAAATTCTTTTATTGTTGGTTAACAACATGATCAAAATCTATAAATGAGGAAACTTTGTTCAAAATTAAAAAAAAAAAAAAATCTGCAAACCAAGCCCAAAATAAATCAGCCCTAGTTAGGAGTTAGGAAGCCAACTTTACCCATCAAAGTTAAGTGGTCCACCGCGCCTCCTGAAACTCACCCGCACAACTGCAACGGGCTCGAAAAGCCTAGTAACAAGGAAGGCCCATATTCATAAAAACCCATCACTACGCCATACGCCAACGGCCAACCACAACGAATTAAATAATTTCATCTCCTCGTGGCATTATCGTGGGGTAGGTACTTCAATATCGATACTCACTCCACACTAAGCGAAGGTCATGTCGAGTATTATTTGTGTGGGTACGGGATGGGACAGGTCGATTCATATATATATATATATATAACATAATTTTTAAATCAATGAAAGATATATTAGAAACGTTAGTTGACTGTAAATAATTGAAAGATAAATTTTTAAATTTGTTTGGGATGAAAATATAATTTTATAATGATCAAAAGACAAAAATACATAGAGATATCGATACAAATAATAATAGAAAAGGTCGAGAACATAGCAGAAAGAGTAGAAATAAAAAAATATTTCAACCATAGAACAGGCTCTATCCAACAACTATCTCAACCATTTTCAGATTATATGCATAAATAAATATTTCATAATCCATAAAATTACTAAAGTCAAACTTACCCCGCTGCGGAGCGCGGGCTGATTACTAGTAGTTATTAAATTAGGATACATTTTGGAAGGTTTCATTTAATTCAATTATAAAAATTCTTTGGAAAAACGAATTTCACACCGTAATTCATTTTGAATTGAAATAAACTGTTGATTCATTTGGTTCCAAATAGTCTAAAAGATGAAAATTATATCTAATAAAAAGAGAAAAATTAAAGAACTAAAATAAAAGTATTAAACATAACCGTGAGTAATGTCCTTCAAATATTGTACCTCGTCTAAGAAGAAGAATTCGTTGAAAATATGAGAAAACATATTTTGGAAGTTATTGGGAAACAACGTTTTTATATTTTCAAAAACAGTAGAATCTACCACTTTCTGTTTCCAGAGTTGGAAACTAGCAGAAAATATAATGAAAAGTAAACAGGTTTCTTCGTTTCGTTGTCAGATTTATGGAATGAAAACATAAAACGAAAATGTAAGGGAATAGGTCCTAAGGCTATAGATAACTTCGATTTCAGAATTAATCTCTTTCTCTAACAACTTCAATATAAAGAGAAATTTTACAATGCTATATAGTATTGGTGCTATAGGTTTTTGTCTTTATGGTACAACTTAAAATTGTACATTTACGTTATGGTACAACTTCAGATTGTACCTATACTTTTGGTACAAATTTTTTTATGGTACAACTTGAACTTGTACCATAACATACTGGTACAAATTGATTTATGATACAACCTAAATTTATACATTTAATGTTATGGTACAACTTTAAGTTGTACATTGAAGCACCAATGCTATATTGCATAGTAGAAATGCTCTAATATAAAAGCGTCAACAACAAATATGTGTCTAGAGTTAAGTCAAAGATATTGTAATATAATACAATGTAGCCTAGTTGGTTGAAGTGCTATTCCTTCAGTTAATTAGTGACTTGAATTCAAATCTCAATAATAATATTTTTAATATATAAACATAAATTGGGTGCAATTACTAAAATAGCCTTCTATGAATTACTCTCAACCCATAAAATTTGAAATGGGGTTGCGGTTTTCCCATTTCACTATAAAGCAACGTATATACTTAACTACTTACACCATACATGAGATTACTAACACGGATCGAGATATTTTATATAGGGGTATCTCTTAAAAAAATTAATTGAAAATTATAAATAAATATTAAATATGAAAATATCCTACTAGTACAAGTTAAAATAAGTCTTTTTAATCAATATAAACTCATCATTCTTGCCACAATAATAATAATTCTCAAGATCCCGCGACAAACCTTTTTTTATAAAAATCAAACTCTTTAGGATAAATCATGTGTTAGAATATGATGAGGGATAAAAGGTAGCTTATGGGTTTAATTTTATATTTTTTGAATATTGAGAATACGGGTTTGTTAAAATTAGAATAACAAATAAAGTGTAGTAAAATGGAAAACATTGTTACTAATCATTGTAGCTCTTCATATGTTTGAATCACATGAATCATTTGTGTTTTTATTTTTATTTTTTGTTAATTTTTCCCCCAAATCCGTATATTATCTAGTGTCTTGCTATTTCGTCCTGAAATATGTATGCCAAAAAAAAAAACAAACAACATAATCATACCCCCAAGGGAGAGAAGAGAGAGCCCGGTTCTGGCCGGCGTCCGGCGCGGTGGCATATCTATAACTGCACAATTTTATATCGAGGTTATCGGCGCGATTATTATTCATTCCTCCGGCAGAAGGCCCTAGCTAGCTAACCTATATGCTGCATGAATAATTTCCCCGCTCCTTGGACCTTCACGTTGCCGTATTCAGCACTTCAACCTATTATGCAAATAATCGGTTGACGATTGATGCAGTCTTCAGTCTTGTATATATATGCAAGAAGAAAGAGGGATGAAGGAGAAAAACACTACCGACCGATCGATCGAGTGGGAGAAACAAACGAGAAGCTAAGCTAGGGTGTATCCTATATATATCTCTCAAGTTTAATTAGCCAGTCGGACAATATCATTCATTACAACAACAATATCAATGGCTTACTACACGACCACATTTGCTGCATCACTAAGGGCGACGGTTATTGTACTACTAGTCGGCGTGGGGCATTTGCGCACTTCCCTTGGATATCCAATCTGCGGCGACACGCCGGCGACAAATCAGGTGAACTTCGCCGGTTATTCACGTGTCCTTCTTGACGAGCTGGTCGAGAAAACGACATCCGTGCTCCCAGATAAGTTCACCTTTGACGCCACGGTCCCAGGAATTGGCGGTCCTGGTTCCGTTTCAGGCACTGGCACTTGTTACCATCAAGGGGACAAAACTGCTGATGATTGCGGTAACTGTCTCTCTGATTTGCGGCCGTATTTGGACGAGTGCACAAAGAACTGTTCTACCGCGGGAGCTTTCTTTCAAGGAAGGTGCATGATTCAAATACAGGAAAATTTACAGTAGTACGTAGTTGAACTTGAATGGATCGGAGGAACACCAATACATGATGTTATGTTGCTACCTACCTACGTACCGACTTGCTATAACAAATACCAATGCTCTAGTGTTTGGGATATGGCTTTCTTACTTGCAATTCACATGCAGGATGTGTATTTCACTTTGAACTTGTTATTTTCATTTCAGTTTCCTTTTCAATAAAGTTTATTTCAGTTGTTCGATTTTTTCCTTCCTTTCTTTGCGTATTATCTCTTTTTTTGCATTTATAATGTGCTGAAGATAAAATTAAGAGAGAGGGTGCATACGTACGTGTAAAGCAGAGTATCAAAAAAATACAGATAAAGAAGTGAAGGACACAACAAATGAAAACACCTCTGGAAGAACGGATCCAAATTAGGTATATTTTGTCTTAGGATACGGGTTGCTTCGGGTAAATTCATTTGAGAATCAATTACAAGTCAATGTTACTGTTCCTTACGAAAAAAAACTCCCACCCCCAATTCTTTCGCAAACACTGTTCATTACATTTATTGTAGTTTTTTAATTTAAATAAATTATTAGCTACAGGTGGTAGCATGCACAAACATATGAGGAATTACACATAAAGGGGTCTTCTACGTAGTGGTTTAACAAAATGCTATACTTTTTATAATTTAATTTTATTATCAGAACGCACATTACCAAATATTTACGTATCACCGTGCTATACAAAGTCACGTAACATATGAAAAGTTACACATAAAGGGGTCTTATATGTAGTGGTCTAACAAAATGTGATACTTTTTATAATTTGATTTTATTATTAGAGGCACATTACAAAATATATACGTAACACCGTGCTATAAAAAGTCACGTAACATATGAGGAATTACACATAAAGGTGTCTTCTACGTAGTGGTCTAACAAAATGTGATACTTTTATAATTTGATTTTATTATTAGACCTCACATTATGAAATATTTACGTAACACTGTACTATAAAAAGTCACGTAACATATGAGGAATTACACATAAAGGTGTCTTTTACGTAGTGGTCTAAAAAAATGAGATACTTTTTATAGTTTGATTTTATTATTAGACCGTACATTAAGAAATATTTACGTAACACCGTGCTATAAAAAGTCACGTAACATATGAAGAAATTACACATAAATGTGTCTTCTACGTAGTGGTTTAACAAAATGCGATACTTTTTATACTTTGATTTTATTATTAGACCGCACATCAGGAAATATTTACGTAACACCGTGATATAAAAAGTCACGTATATTATATCATATCAAACTTATAGAGTAATAGTTATTTTTAATGTATCAACTTAAATAAAACATAATATGGTGTGACTTTCGTAATGATTAAGACTTATGTAAAACATACGGTATTCTTAAGTTGATCATCTCACCAATTTTCATTACACAAAAGTTTTATTAGCTTAGTTATATTTTGCATAATAGTTTAATTAAATGTGATACTCTTCTTAATTTAATTCTCTAATTATTTATTAAAATTTCTTTATTATTAACTACGATATTCAATATCTCATCAATTTGCATTAAAAAATGTTCCATAAGGTAAGTTAACTTTTACATAATATATTAGTAGAATATGATACCTTTTCTAATTTGATATTATTCCATAAGGTAAGTTAATTTTACATAATAGATATGATAACTTTTCTAATTTAATTTTATTATTAGACCACACATTACATAAACTAGATTATAAATACATTACGTAAAATGGAGGGTAGTTATTTCATATATTTTAGTTAAGCAAATATATTACATAAATCTCGCCGCTGTGAAGCGCGAGCCAAAAAACTAGTATATTTTAAAGGAAAACACTTTAAACAATAAAATTTTTATTAAAGCAAATTGAGAAACAAACTATGACTAGGGATGGCAACAAAACCCGAACCCACGGGTACCCACCCGACCCAACTCGGTCAACGCGGGTAAAACCCGTGTTGACGGGTTTTGGGCTGGGTTCGGGTTTAAACCCGCTACACTATTCACCGGGTCGGGTTGGGTTTGGGCTTAGGTAAACCCGCCCCATGGGTACCCGCCCACACACATATAATTACTTTCCCGGTATATTTACTATTCTAAATAATATATATTCCTTAAACAACTAATATTCTTTATGTTTGTGGAGACATGTATAATTTGTTCTTTCTATTTGTTTAGAATGAAGTTCATATTATGAAGTGGAGAGTGAAGAAACTTAGTTGACGAGGAAGAAGCTTTCAATTAATCTTATTGTTTATAAATGTTTATCTTTAATTTTGAACAATTTGTATTGATCATTTGCGGTTTGCTTGTATGCTCTAGATTGATGTTTTTTGTATGAATAATTTGTATGAGAAAATTGATGTTAAACTTTTATTTTGAAAGAAACTTGTTATTGTAAATTTTTTATCACAAAAACCCACGGGTACCCATGAACCCGCGGATACCCAGCGGGTTGGGTTGGGTTTGAGTTTTTCAAACCCAGCGGGTTTTACCCAGGGTTTTTTTGGCGGATAAACCCATGGGTTTGGGTTTGACAAAACCCGCCCCAACCCAACCCATTGCCATCCCTAACTATGACATTCACTACAAGACACAACACTGTTCGTCGTCAAATGTTTCTACGACGAAATCTCCTGATAGTTAAGGAAATTTTTGTGCGCCGCGTGTACCTTCTTGCCAATGGTTTCAACCACGAATTTGGTGTAGTAGTCGCTAATGATGATATTCTTCGCAGAAAGCCTAAGTTTCTATGATGATATCCTTCATTGTGAATAACATATTCTGCGATGATGTATGTCCTAGTGAAGCATGCGTCGTAAACCTTCATCCAACGACGAAAGGGATCACACTAAAAAAAACCCTGCTTTAGCGATGAAACTAGTCGTCGCACTAAATGGACTTTAAGCGACAATGGCTTTCTTCCCCTATCATTATTGACGGGAGACGGGAGTAGTTCGTGCCAAAACGTGGACATTTGTGAAAAATATAGCCAACGTACATTTTTATCTCCTTCCAACCCCTTTTTACATTTATTTTTCACTTCTTCTTCACCTCTCATCTTCGATCGAGATCCAAATCTATGCTGGCTCTCATCTAACAGCACACTGGAGTTAAATAAAACATCAGAAAACACTATGTCAGCCAGGTAATGACGAAGACATAATAGTATGCTCTAAGCGACGACTAAGTAGATGCAAGAAAATTCAAAACACGAAACAAGTTGCACGAGCACCCTTCAATACATATTAAATCATCACTAAATTATTCATGAATACCCTTCAACCCAAATATCATGAAATTAAATTAATTCAAGTTCTTCATTTTATATTACAAGACTTCAGTAGAACAAATTAAACTCGTGTGCTTCAAGAGGTTGAGATCTGCACCTTGTTTATTTCTTATGATATTATACATATAAGGAAATCTCAGGAGAGGTTCGAACTGATTGAAGGAAGGGAGAAAGAGAGAGATGAGGGCGGTAATGAGAAAGTAGCAATGAACCGACTCAATCCAAATCGGAACTCCTAGACACGGTTTGAAATCTCAAGATGCCAGCTCAATTGGGGATGGGGAAGAAAAGGAAAGCTTCGATGTAAGTTTGATTGGGTGAATTTCGACTGGTTTGACCAAAAAAGCTCCAACTATTGCTTGATTGGTTGGAACAAAGGGAAGAAGAACGTGTCAATTGTAAAATTTGGTGGGGGTGATAATTAGCGGTGTACATGGATCGGGTGATCCAGGTATAGTCATTTTAATTACTCGACCTATATACTACGATTTTCAAACCCACCCAAAAAAATAAGAACCATACAATTTGTTTATAATTGGATTGGATCGAGTTGAGGATACTTTCAAGTAAAAACTCAACCCAACATAAAAAATGCAACATTTTTACACCACAAAAACTATAATATAACTAATCAAAATTTCAAACAAATAAACCAAGCTGAAAAGTATGAAAATTCATAGATGTTATTTGAATTTTAATGAAATGCAATTTCCTACGACATATGTCTAGTTTTTCCCACATTATATGTTATTCTTCTAAGATTGTAACAAAAATATTACATGAAGTACTATAGCCTATATAAAATCACGTCTCAATTTTAAGTCGCATAATTCATTAGGTTAGGGAAACAATGAGAGAACAATATGACAAAATATATTAATTTTTTCACAAATTTGCTTATATACAAGACAAATATGCTTTTGATTTGAAAAATTAAGACAATAGTCGAAACACGGGTTGGGTTGGATACTAAGAATTGCTGATCCCAAAATTTGGACCCAACACATAAGAGACGAGTTTTACAAAAGAAAACCCTCGCCCAACGTTAAAGCTTAATATTAGCACTAAATACGAGTAGGTTGGGTAGGGCTGGACGGGTGGGTCAGTTTGTAAGTCTTTTTTGTTCACCCTTAGTGTTGATTGAGAATACAGGATGACCGATGCCAGGTCAGGCTTTCACTTACCGGGGCTAACAAGAAGTATACTTATTGTTTCCCTATTAGCAATATTTTAGAAATCTTATCGTACCGGCCCAAACCGATTGATAGAACATCATTTTTGTACACAATACCTGACCACTGACTTTTTCGGTATAACCTCCGATACAGTTTCATAATCTTTGGCTATTAACGGTAATTGGCTGAAATTTAGTATTTCATCACGTAGCCAAAGTCGAGTAATGAGTGCATTTATTGAGTGTCTTTTACATTGATGGTAGTAACGCATAGAGAATTATTTATCTGAATGTGAATACCTATGTGATTTAAACTTTTTTCATTTCTATTAAAAAATTTACACATTGTCCAACACTAAGTAATCCGTAAGCCACACAATTCGAGGGACTGGGTTGGTGTTCCTCCTTTAGAGAACGTAAATACGAAGCTGGACGAATTTAAAAAAACATTTGCAAATTAATAGATGTGACCAGAGAGACGCACATATGGTGAGTGAGAGTAAGGACGAAGAATAATTAACGATAATACAAGCTCGTTGTAGGGCTGAGATTAGCAGACGAATTATCTGCCAACCAGCAGCGATCGACTAATTATCTTTAGAATTTACACTCTTTACATGTGATATGCACTCAGCCGGATTAAGATCCCAAGATTAGATTGGAAGAGATAGATTTTATGAGATTATTGAGGTGGGCACTAATTTAGAGATTGTTTGGACTGGTATAACAATTTTTTGTATTAGAATCTTTGATTATTATTTCTTCCGACAGAAGGCCCTACCTAAGTAGCTACCTAACCTACTGCACTGCATGAATTTTTTTTTTCCGCTCCTTCACGTAGCCGTATCCGGCACTTCAAAGTATCTCCATATATCAGTCGGCCGATTCGCTTTATCCGGTTGCTCGTCGGGAAACTGACATAAATAGTGCCCAAAAACAAAAATGCCAAAAAAGAAGAAGGAAGAAGGGGAAGAACACTACCGATCCATCGAGTGGGAAAATGGATGAGAAGGGATTCGAGTATAAAATGAACGGACCGTTAAGTTGGATCTTTCATTAACCGGAGAATAGTATCTGTATATATCTGTACAATTTTATTTCGAGGTTATCGGCGCGATTATTATTCATTCCGGCAGAAGGCCCTAGCTAGCTAACCTAGTGCATGCATGAATTTCCCCGCTCCCGGGTTGACGATTGATGCAGTCTTTTCTTGTACATATGCAAGAAGAAAGGAGTATTCGCTTTCTCCGGTTGCTCGTCGGGAAACTGTATATAGTGCCCAAAAACAAAGAACAAAAAAGAGGGGAGAAGGAGAAAAAAACACTACCGATCGACCGATTGAGTGGGAGAAACAAACGAGAAGCCACATTTGCTAGGACACTATCATTACAATAATAATGGGTTGCTACACCACATTTGCTGCATCAGTGACAGTTATTGTACTACTAGCCGGCGGGGGGCTTTTGCGTACTTCCCTTGGAGATATTTGCGGCGACACTCCGGCGAAAGATCAGGCGTCGTTCGCTGATTATGTAGATGTCCTTCTTGGCATTCTAGTCAAGGAAACGACAGCCCGGCTCCCGGATCAGTTAACCTATGACGCCACGGTTCCAGGAAGTAACTTTCCTGGTTCCGTTACAGGCACTGCCACTTGTTATGATCAAGGAGACATAACTTACGAGGATTGCAGCAAATGTCTGTCTGAGTTGCTGCCGTATTTGGAGGAATGCGAAACGACGTCTTCTACCGGGGGAGCTTCCTTGGAAGGAAGGTGCATGATTCAATTCCATGAGAATTTACAGTAGCTAGTTGAACTTGAATGGAACACCAAATACGTACATTATCTCTACTTTATCTATCGATCTATCTATCTATCTCGATGTTATGTTGCTACCTACCTAGCTACGTAGGGACGTGCTAGAACAAATACCAATGCTCTAGTGTTTGGGATATGGCTTTCCTACTTGCAATGCACCTGCTGGATGTGTCTTTCACTTTGAACTTGTTACTTCCATTTGACCATTTCAGTTCCATTTCCAATAAAGTTTATTTCAGTTGTTTGCTTTTTTGTTCTTTTCTTTGCATAAGGTCTTTTAATGTGTTGTGTTCATTTATAATATAATATGTAATTTTTTGGTATGGATAAAAAGATATATAGGAATGAATAACGAATATAAACAACTAATAGTGATATTTAGAAAGTAATTGGTGTCTAATTTATTTTGTATTTCATGTAGGAAAACATGAGAGTTTTCTTTCAATACATACAGAAAATCAATCTTAATCATAAAAGAAAATGATTGTCCATTCATGTAGTTTAATTAAATATTTTTTATTCTCAATTGTTACCATCTTTATTCATCACGATACGTTATAGATATGAAATTATATCCTGTGAAAGAATATATATATAGGGCACATTAGAGATTGATCAACAATATGAAGTAGCATGTTGAAGGTGTACCACGATGACGTGAAAATCACCCTCGATACAACATTAACCTTACTTATTTAGACCAAACTAATATGCTATAGAATTTGTGAGCATTTTGCATCCATGCATGAGAGTGGCTTTTGTAGAAGCTGTTAGAGAGAAACCAAAAAATGATCTAGTGCCAAGATTCAGAGTGAGCATTCTTAACATGAGTACTCAAGAACTCGAGGCATAAAAGAAAAATCAAATGAGTATTTTGTGCACTGCGGAAGTTATACTTAAAAGTTGAGCTTTTAGATGCCTAATTGTTAACTTCAGTATTAATATTTTAATGTGAAAGTAAAGGTACACAAAACAGTGGGCAATTAAGAGCAAATTGATCTCAAATGCTCAATACATGGGAGCTCACTTTGAAGACCAAATATTAAAGTAACTTTGTGTCTTCGTGTTGCATCTTGTTCTTCCTAAAATCCATAGCATATTCAGATATAATTATACTCCCAAAAGAAACTTAGGGAAAGACAATTAGATATAAAAAGAGATAATACCACCATCTATAATCTTAAACACATGGGGGAGATGACTGAGCTTGAAGATGAGAGTCAAAGATATTGTCAAAAAGAGGTTCATTGTGAGAAATTCAATATCAAGAAATCCAATAAGAGGTGCACATGAAAAAAGTTTTGTGTTTCCTAGTCAATTTGATAGCCAAAACCAATAGAAATAGAAAGAAAAAAAAAATACAACCTACGAATTTGAAGGTCTGATACATGAAACAAAAAACCATTAATTTATAGTATGTTTTTATTGCCATGACTTAACCCTTGTCTCCATCCACATAACAATATCAACACAATTCTATCTATGACTATTTAACCAATAGGTTACATATTACAAAACAAATAACAAAACTATAGCATATAGATAATAATGTTCGCAACCACCAACAATAGATCCACCATTCATTAATCCTTAAGTTGTCAAGCATATAATTAGATGGAGTTTATCTCCACCAAAACATAAAGAGACATGTCGTTGTTGCTTCGTATTTTGAGTAATCAATCATTAGATTACTCAAAAAGAAAAAACCTAAAAGAGATATGTCGATATTCTAAATTAATAATTAGTTTGATAAGTATATTAAAAAATAAAAATGTGAAACTTCATTCTCTCATTCTTTCTCTACCACATGCAAACTGTGCCGGAATCTCCCATTTGTACCTTTCTATTTTCTCACGCCGCCCGACACATTTGCTTCGTTCCAAAATGAATTTTTGGTTACCCTATTTCCACTTCCTTCATATACCGTTTTCAGACAGACAATTTGCATTAAACGAAGCAGATATCATTAATCACGGGGAATAGATTCGATAACTGTCGTGGTTGCTTCGTTTATGTCTACCATCTTATTCTACTGCATTCGATATCAAAGTTTGAAAACTTCATTTTATTAACTGTTGATATTCAGACTTTAGTGTTAATTATTTTAGTGACGGTTCGCTCATTGGCTATGATTCCTCTAAATATAGGCAAAAAATTGATGACTGGTGTACTGTAGAAGCCACCATATACATATATATATATATGGTGACTACTTCGGCGCACTCACAAAAATGAGCGCGTTCAATGCACCCAACTCAAAAACTAGTTTTAAGGAGTCGGATTTAGAATTTTAATTTTTAGAATTAGTATAATATGATGATATAACATATGATAACAACTAATTAGCGGATTACCCTAAGCCCTAGACCTCCAATTTTGAGTTCTATCCCTAAACCCCAAAATGTAAACCCTAACCCTAACCCTAGATCTTTAAACTCTAAATCCTTCAAATTAAAGCAAATCTTTCATGGGTTTTGTGCAAATTCATGTGCGTTATTGTTCATCACATCATAAGTGATGATTGACATCATTTTGACATAAATCTCATGTTTAAAATGATGATTATGAGGCGGGTGCACTGAGTGCACCCAAAAAAGTGGGTGCGTCGAATACGCCACCTATATGGTGACTACTTCGGCGCACTCACAAAAATGAGTGCGTTCAATGCACCCAACTCAAAAACTAGTCTTAAGGAGTCGGATTTAGAATTTTAATTTTTAGAATTAGTATAATATGATGATATAACATATGATAACAACTAATTAGCGGATTACCCTAAGCCCTAGACCTCCAATTTTGAGTTCTATCCCTAAACCCCAAAATGTAAACCCTAACCCTAACCCTAGATCTTTAAACTCTAAATCCTTCAAATTAAAGCAAATCTTTCATGGGTTTTGTGCAAATTCATGTGCGTTATTGTTCATCACATCATAAGTGATGATTGACATCATTTTGACATAAATCTCATGTTTAAAATGATGATTATGAGGCGGGTGCACTGAGTGCACCCAAAAAAGTGGGTGCGTCGAATACGCCACCATATATATATATATATGGTGGCTTCTATCGTACCCGGGTAAATTCCGGGGTATGGCGTACCTTGGGTGATCGTGACCGTACGTGTGATCTCGACGGCTGAGATTAAATTTTATTAAATGATTTATTTTTTCAGAATTTATATTAAATAAAATTACAGATCAACTCATAGAATTAGTTTTTCTTTCATTTTAGTCCATTGTAAACCAAATCGGGTTGGTTCTGTTTAGTTATTGAATTGACCCAAAATCCAACCACCCTAAGAGAAAGGACACCTACCTTGCCCCACCCGCAGCCCTACCCCTCTCCTCCAAATCCCGACCTTGGACCTTCTCTCTTCTCCATTTTTCTGTTCGAATTGGGAATAACCCTGTTCTTCCTCCCTACTCCTGTAAATCATCCCAGCCGCCTCAGAAAATGGCAGCGATAATTGAACCACTCTGTTTCCCCCTCTTATTCTTCTTCGTTTTCCCATTCTCGACTGTTATATTTCCCACCTGTCTTATGATTCCTCCCAATCGATTGTTTGAACCCTAAACTGGCCGAATATCGCAGGTAATCTCGGCGTCAAGCTGTGCAAGCATAAGCACCCCCATCCCTTTGAATGAAAACTAATTGTTGCTTGTATGAGTAATTCACTTGTGCAAACAGCTGGGCAGGCGGAGATGATTGCACTGGAGAAGGCAATGAAAGAGGCCATGGTTCCTTCAGGATCTGCTAGGGAGGTAAGAAAGGGATTTTGAATTGAAATTGCCGAAATTGATTTTCGAACTACAATGCTGTGATTTTGGATGGATCTCTGATATGGATGAGGTGTATTGTAGACTGATTTGGGAAGAGAGGTCTCGTTGTTTGAAGCGGAGGCTACAGTTGTGGAGTCTGTATTTCAAAAATTCTATTCCTACATTTTTTTACACTGAAACCGTGGGGTTCGAACTAAACAGAGACCCCGACTGGCCCAGTCCTGCTTCTATCTTCGTGGTTAACTTTGACAAGGTAAAGGTTTTGACGAATTGTGGTGACGGTTTTATGCATTGATGATAAACCGAGTTAATGTGTATCGGAATTAGGTGCTTAAGATGTCCCTTTCCAGGATCATGTGTGTTTTTGGTCCATTCTTTCAGTAGTCTTTGACATGATCTGTTGAGGAGCTTGTTGGTGGTTTTCTTTTTCCAGGTCAGAATGGATCCGATGAACAAGGAAGTCGATCTTGATAGTTTCATGTTCTGCAATGTGAGATTACTGTAGCGGTTCCATTTCTGTTTGGCAAACTAGCCTCTGGCTGTGTACTTGTGTTTATTCGGCTGATTTCCTAGCCTCCCTCTAATAAATAAAAAAGCACACCAAAACTTGCAATCTATCCGCCAAATAATAAACGTGTCCTTAAATCGTTACCATAAAGAGGGCATTCGTTGGAAAGGAAGAAACAAAACTAAATGCTAAAATGTTTTAGCAGAACACACTATGCGACTAGATATCCTTGAGCCCTGAATTCGCCTCTTCTGGGAAGCTGCTTTCCTGAATTAGCCTCTTCTGGGAACCTGCTTTCCTCTCTTGGGAAGCTATTTTGTACTCAAGTGTCTGAGCTTCAAACCTAGGCGCATTCTGATTTGCTTTCTTGAGCACCTTGTGTCTTATGTAATTGGTAGGCTCTTTGACTAGGTACAATGCCACCTGCATTCTTCTCAAATGATTGCATGGCTGTAAGGACAGAAAATATAACATATTAATACAATAGTTGACATAGTTTTTTTAATGTGCTCGTAGAAATAAATGGGCCTAGGTAGTAGGTGATTTCTTACCCAAATATAATAGTCATCATCCCAAGTTGATCCCATCATCCACACACAAACCCAGATCCCACTATCATTCCTGTTTAGAAAGATGCATTACGTAAGACACAAATATTTTATTTTTCTAGTGAAATTATGACCAAATATACATTCTTACTTGTGTCGTTGTGTAGGAACTTCAGGAGTGGTCAAAGAAAACTCCTTGATCTGTGGTGGTGCACATGTTGATTGAACTTCCTTGTGTAAGGCATCAAACAAGTCGTTCAGAAATTTGATCTACAACGTTCAAAAAGTAACCTATGAATTACAAAATTTTGTTGGAAAATATAATGCCACATAATTGAATTACAAACACGTGTATTGAAGTATGTATTCAATGGCACAAATTTTAACTATACCATTGTGTGAACTGCATTCGTACGGATTGTTTGGCGCTCTTTTGATGGGCATGAATCCAGAATGTGTACTTGTTTCTGGTCCATCAAAATTATAGCTAAATACCAGTGGATGCCTTCATCATTCATCATATCTTTCATGGGAAGACAAACCTTCACAGGTACGAGAAAACAATCCAATTAACTAATTAGTTTTCCAACATAATTCATTCAAGAAATTAAGCTGAAGGGCAGGCATAATTCACGCGCACATATGTTGTGAAAACCGCTACTAAATAAGCAGAAATGAGAAGGAAGAATTGTGGAGAAGTCATAACCTTTCTACAGTTATGAGCTTTTGATAGGAATTTTGTATCATATAACTCTAATGCCTTTGCAGATGTCATGCCATAATTAACGACCATATCCTGGTAGGAAAATGAAGTTAAATCATTGAACACTAATCTTACTTAATAAACAACCAACCCTGTGTAAACTGAAATAGAATTACAAAGCAAAAGCAACACTTACCTGCAATTCCGTAGGCAGAAAGCACACTCCTCTTCCACGACCAGTATCTCTTTTAACTTCGTCCAAGGTCAAGTGGCATGCTAACGCTGTAATTACCTAAAACACAATAGAAATAAAATCCAATGATTAAAAATCGTTAAGCACGTTCAGGTCAACTAGGGGCGTTTCGCAGAAGTAATTACATCAGCATCAACGCTTGACTCGGGGCATAAGCTCCATAATGTCTGCCTGGTAAATGATTTCATCATTGTTTTGACCAAAGCTTCATCAGGAGGAAGGTCTTCTGCAAATATATAGTGAGCAAAACTCACTTCTTCGTCACTGTAGTTGACGGCTGTAGGGAGCTCAAACCTTATGGTACCCTTCAATCATGGAGAACGAACAAATGAAATAAGAAGAGGTTTTCTTGAGTTTTAGGTTTTACATTTTAAATGAAAATATATAATTAATTAAAGAAGAAATAGAAGTCAAGTGGCGGAGAAAGGAACGAAGGAAAACAACGAAAATAGTGGGCGAAAAGGAAGCATATGTACATCACTAGGATTACATACCTTCATTGACAATTTTTGTGGAGGCGTGAGGGGTTTGTTTTGCACACCTAGCTCATAATGGTCCAGCCCTGGTTCAGCATCAAGAACAATCACCTTCGAGTCGGGTGTAGGTGGGGGGATGACGTCTTGCATTCTTGTTTTCTTTGCAGGAGATACATAGTTCTCCAATTCCTACAATAATGAACAATCAAGTCAGAATAAGTTTTGTATAAATAACCTACTGTTAAAGCTCCTGGACGAACCATAGACTTGGCTAGAGAACGCGTTAGGCGTACAGTAGACTGGCCGCTCGTCATCTTGTTCTTCTCCCTAATATAATTGTACAAAAAAACAACGAGAGAGTGGAATATAAGAACAAATACAACGAAATAGCTGACTAAAAAGTTAAAGAAAACACATTAGCGGATTGCAGAACTTACCCTTCCTTCCCCATAATGTTACAGACACAATGTTGACCAAAGGGCCTCTGCGCTACTTTTAGTTGAATGAGTTTTGGGCAAGATGTTTGGCCATATTAATAGATGCGCCAGAGGGGTGTTTAACCTCGTGTATTAGGAAAACCCGTGAGATATCAATTAGAGTTTTTTTATATGTGGGAACTTCTATATTTGTCCACCTCATTAAATGAACTTAATAAGGAACTAACTAGTTACGTGTGAACTTCTATATTTATCCACCTCATTAAACCGATTAGGGGCTTCATTTTAGGGTTTTAAGGTTCGAAAAGACAAGACCACGAAAGCAAATGGAAGAAGGGAAGAAGACGATGCCAGTTTAACCTCCCTTGGTTGGTTGTGGCTCCGCCAGTTTATGAATTCACGTTTGGCCCATTTTCAACCAATCAATTAAGAGTGATCTAGGCTTCCCGCGGCAGAGCACCAAAGCTCTGTTTCTTTCTTCGTTCCAAAACCGGAAAACAGAGTAAGCAGTGAAACCCAGAAATATAAACACAAGAACGGAGTATGAATAAGAACACAAGGCAGTAGCGGAAATGTAATTGAACACAGGAAATATAAAAATGAAAAACAAAGACAAAGACTCAAACTCAAGAACAAAGAAGAAATCCCGGATCCACATCCTCAACCTCCTGTACAAATAATAACTTCTTACAAGGCAATGAGAAAAACATCCAAATGGCCAAAGAGTTTCCCATCTATACATGGCAAACTCACAAACATGATTGAATGTTGGGAAACTCTTTGGCCACTTGGAGTTCTCCCATTACCGTAACTTGATGCAAATAAGGTTGGAGGAAGAACTTTAAGGAATTTCAAGTTTCATTTGCTGCTTCCATGATTTTGAAGGAAGAGGGGACTGCGGTTTATATAGGCTGTAAGGGGATAAAATCTTATCAACATACAATCTCCTACAACCAATGACAAAGGGCAGAGTAAATGGTGATAGGATTTTCATTTATGAATTGATGCTTTTGGTGACAGGTGTGCTTCTTTGGAGGGGCCACCTGGTGCAATTGATGCTTTTGGAATAAGTGTCCTCCATTTGAGGGACGACAGGCTTGGTTATGCGAACCAAGGAGGTTATTTAGGCCCACTAGTTTTATTTAAATAGGCCAAACGAATTCAGTCCAGCCCATGGATGTTTTGACCCAAATTGTTCTGTTAAAAAAAAGGATTTAATTTCACAGCTTATATACAACATCCTTTAGGTTTTTCATAGTGAAGCGCCAGCGGAGAGGCTAGTTCCTTAGTACTACTTTGGCTACTTAGGGTTAGTTGGCTTGGACAATCACAAGCGCGACGATCATGGAAGACGATGAAATCGTCGAAGTGGAAAACAATGAAGATATTAACAACAGTAACGGTTCAACTATTCACAACGTTCACCAAAGTTTAGAGGTAGAAGATGATGATCTTGCCGATCTCTTACTTCTACAACAAGAAGATATCGAGAAGCTAAGATTCGCTAACACTGAAGAAGCCTATGATTTTTGGAGGAACTATGGGCTGGTCACCGGCTTTGACGTCAGGAAAGAAGATATTGGCCGAGATAAAGACAAGGTCATGATATGGCGTCGGTTTGTATGTTCTGGTCAAGGAACAAAGCGCGACCGAAAGGGTGAACGAAAGAGGGAACCAAAAGGAGAGACGAGATTTGACTGCAAAGCTAGGATTCGTGTACGACTAGACAAGTCAGATGGGAAGTGGTTTGTGGATACCTTTCATAACGTGCACTCTCACGTAACGGTTCCAAAAAAATACCGACACTACATGAAAGGGAATCGACAGTTGAGTGATGCAGTTAAAGCAGCAATCAATTTCGGAGAGCTGCAGGAATGAAAACATCACATATTGTTTCACTAGCGGTTGGAGAGGCAGGAGGCTATAGCAAGATGGGGTTCACGAGGAAAGATGCGTATAATTACGTGGACAAAGATCGGAAGGAACAGATTAGTGATGGTGATGCTGCGACAACACTAGCTTACCTACAGGCGAAATATTTTCATTCCTATAAAGTATAAAGTATTTATTCATTGAAACTTAATACCACACGTTAAAGAGCCTAATGCAATATCACTTCCATGCGTTATGGGTATAGTGTAATTCTTGTCTTATTAGTGAAGTAATTTTACTAACCTGTTTATTTTTTAGGTGTGAACCACCACTTCAACAGTTGCATATTTGGATGTTCATTTTTGGCAAATGAGAAAAAAGAAAACTATGTATGGGTTCTAGATGCCTTGAGGAGAAGGTTGGGCGGTGTAGATCCTAAAACTGTTGTCACAGATGGAGATAAAGCCATGCGCAATGCGATTCAGCAAGTATTCCCCGATGCGACACATCGTTTATGTGATTGGCACATAGACAAAACTATTGCCAGAAAAGTGAGGGACAATCCTAACTTCTTGCCACAATGGAAACATTTCGTGTCAGCTGATTGGGAACCTTCAGTATTTGAAGATAAGTGGAAAACAATGGTCGAGGAGTGCTCACAGCAGCATAACAATTGGGTTTCACATCTATTTGACCAAAGAACTGAATGGGGGTATATATACTTGCGCTCAAAGTTCTTTGCAGGCTTGTCAACAACGTCTAGATGTGAAGGAATGAACTCTCAGCTTACCAAGTATATCGAAAACAATCATAATCTACTTGAGTTCTTTATTCATTTTGATCGTTGGGCTAGGGATATGAGGGAGATGGAGCAACAAGCTGATTTTGAGTCCATCCATCGTGAACGGACAATAACGTCTAATATATTAGTCTCACTTCAGAAGAGTGCGTCTAAATTATTCACAAAAGAAGCCTTTTTCAAATTCAGAGATGAGGTTGAAAAGTCGGGAGCTTGTGTAAGGATGGATTCAGAGATATCGGAAAACCAACGCATTTACAGAGTGACAATGTCAGGTAAACAAAAGGTTTTTCAGGTCACATACACAATTGAGCCCTTCGCTATGGAGTGTAGTTGTAACTATTACCACTATATGGGAATACCATGCGCTCATATGGTTCATCTACTGAAAGAAGAGGGTATGCTGGAACTTCCAGAACGGTTGGTAAAGTTAAGGTGGTCAAAGAAGCCGAAGACACTTGATAGCTTACAACAATCACACAATATGGACGAGGCTAGACTATTCACATTCAGGTTCGTAGTTACTGTATAAAGCTGGAAATTGTGTGTTACTGTGTTTAAGAAAGCAGTTCAGATGTGTTTATTAAATACTAAGGTGGTACCAGAGGGCGTTGACCCGTTTTAGAACATAAGCTTTCACTTTTTCGTGACGTTTTAATAGAATAATAATATTGACTGTGGTTTTCAGATATGGGCTTCTTCAACAAAGCAGCTCCCAGTTATGGTTAAAAGGGGCAAAATCAAGCGAAAGCTTCAACCTTGCTCGTACAGGAATTGCATCCATATGTGAATCGCTAGACATGATGAACGAAGGTGATATTGAGATCCTAGATATCAATAGACCAAAGGCAAAAGAGAAACTTTTGGATCCACATCCTGTGAAATACAAAGGTTCGGGTGGACAAGAAAACAAAAGGACGAAAGGGGAGCAACGAATGTGTAGCAGATGTGGCGTATTGGGTCATAAAAAAAGCACTTGTAAGAAGCCTCCTGATTATGTGAGGCCTACAATACCAGAACCTACTGATACTGAAACTAATGATGGAGCTGCTGGCCACACAGTACCAAATAATGAAGAACCAAATAGTGAAAACGTCGCCAACAACGGAGCTGACCAGCAAGCACCACACATTGGCAGAAAACCAAAACATTGCAGTAAATGTGGGAAGGATACTCATAATGCCAGAACTTGTCCAGAGTTATCAGAGGAGGATACTGAAGAGGATGTTGATACAACCGACATCCCTGATCCACCAACTGTAATATTAGAAGTTCATTGTGCATGTCTAGAATACTTTTGGGAAACAATTATTTTCGTTGGAACTAAACTTTGTATATTCAATGTTGCAGAAGAAGCCATGTACTAGAAGGGAAGGCCTGGGGAGCAGCAAGAAGGCTAGTTGAAAAGATTGGCATGGATTCTAATAACCGGAGACACATTTCGAATCTGGCCATTTGTTTGATACTCTATGGATGAGTTAGGATATTTGATTGGAGGACGTTATGATGTGTTGTTGGGTATTTTCATACTTTCTGGTCCTGGTTGTTCATGTTTTAGGTTCATTAAACTGCTTTTCCAATCAACAATGTATGCCTCTACTTTTGCTGGTCAAGATTATTTTTCTGTTCAGTTCATTATTCTTGTTTTCATTAAGACCTAGCAAACCAAGAAATGGTATACTTGAAACTTACCGGTGTGCATAAGCGGAGTGGCCCATCTGTCCTCTTCTTGGAAAACCACTGCACGCCCATCTAGCCAAAGAAGGAAACATAAGGAGTGCCAAATCCAAAAATTCCAATTTAGACATTATGATTTGAACCAATTATAAACTACAAACTGAACATTATGAAGTATAAGAGGAACACGATACCTTTATAGCTAGCTTAACAAGTGCAACCACAACATCATAAACATCAGTCTCATTTAACAACTCCTTTTCAACATGTTATTTAGCTCCACATGCCTGCACAACAGGTCTATAGTCAGTAACCAATATTCAGATACAATGTCTTCAACCACATGTGCACACACGCAAAACACTCTGTATTGAAAAATATCTAGCTTGGAACTAAACACTAAGCACTAAGCAGAAGAACGAACCTGAGGTCAAAACCGAGCACAGAGCAAAACCGAGCAACAACCACAGCCACAGGTCTCAAACCACTCTGAACGCTTTGATTACAATCCGAACAGCTTGCCAATGGAAATTAATTGAGGTCAGAAACAAAAATCATCGAGCCTATAATCAAATCAAGAGCAGAGACGAAAAAAATTGAATGGACCGCTTGATTCATTGGATCTGATTACAATCCTCATCGATGGACAATTGAGGACCCGAGAACTTCACTCCGCGTTGGTACAAAGGCTATTTTGTCAAAACTCCAAATCAGTGATAGACCAACACAAATGAGAGAAAGGACAGAGAATTTAGAACATACCTCCATCAGGACTCGCATGCAGCAGCGCCGCCGTCGATGGGAAGAGAACCCAAAACTAAAATCGACAACCCGACCTTTGGCTGAGAATACAATATCTGATTATGAGAAGGAGAAGGAACAAATTGACGATTGTGGGAAGGGTTTGGTTCCACTCCGGCCGGTTGACGAACAAGCAAGGTGAAAGAACGAAATGAAGAGAAGGAAGTCAGAAAGGTAAAGTTGGGTTGGCAATATTTTTATTTTTTTCATAGGGTGGAAAACTAAAATCGTTGAGAGAGGGAAATTTTACGGAAAAATGAAAAAAGAGGCTCCAAATGTTCCCTCCTGCACTTTTCGAATTTCTTTTTCATTTTTCATACGGTGAGAAAGTAAAATGGGAAAGGAGAGAATGAAACTTTTAAAAAATGGCTCTAAGATTCACCCTAATTAGTCATTACTAAGGGGTCGTTTGCCGGTTACTTTTGGCTACAGAAGTCACGTGAAAAGTAAACAGAAATTAATAAACCGGAAAATTGACAAGTAGATGGTGTATTATCATGTCACTCCAAAGAAATATGGTCCATTTTAATGAGCCAAGCCGAACTCATGTTGGGCTCTTTTATGAACGAGCTAATACGATCCGAACACGACCCAACTCATTTATTGAGTTTTGGCTCATCATTTCGATCAAAATTTTGGCTCGAGCTAGCAAACAACTCATTTCATCCTAATTAGTCATTACTAAGGGGTCGTTTGCTTGGTGGAGTAGGATAACAACAAGAAGTTCACTCTTGGAAACGACTCGTATGCGTCAGACACATACGATGCGACAGGATTCTCTAGTTTGTTCGGATATGTTGAAGGAGGATTTGTATGCTTTGTTGTGGTCCCTAGCTCATGTGTTTGCTCATCTAGTTTCAGTTTCTGAGGAAACTCATTTTGATTGTAATCGTCCACCTCATGTCAACATGGCCTAGATTGTGGTGAAAGAAACTTTTGCCTAATGAGTGAGGTTAGAGTATAAAACCATCGGGAGATCAAGAGTAGGAGTATTTCATCCCATCAAATGAAAGTCACTCAATTTTGAAAGTTGTATTTCGATAACGTTTACAAATTTGAACTATAATCTCGGACGAGGTACTTAACTTATTTTACGATTTACTACTCATGAAAACTTTATGATAAATCCGGCCAACGGGCCGAATATAAGCTAGTTAAATATAAGAAGAGCAAGTAGCATGCCGAAAGAAAATCAGAATGGTTCTCCTGTGTCAAATTTGGCATTTTAGTGGGGCCACCACCTTTTGTCCAGCCAAATTTGGCATTTCAGTCAGCCCAAGAGAAAGCTAAATTTAGCTCCTTAAACATGGAGCCACCAAAAAAACAACAGACCCCACCAAATCAAACGAAAACAAACACCACCAAACCCCACCACACAAAAACCCTAAGCCCACAGAAAAACACAACGTCACCACACACACATCATGTCGCCGTCCACCACCGCAACGCCCACAGAAACCACCGCCACCCATTCCAAGCACAACACACCTAAAAACCAAACACGGAGAACAGAAACCACCGCCACCACATGCAAGAAGAAAGGCTGGTAGTGTTTTTAGAATTGAGAGCATAAAATTCAGACCTCTTAAAGAACAACCCATTTGCCGTTTAACCAGTCCTGATGTGGCCTCAAATCAGCCTGCTTGAACGTTGTCTTCTCATCATACTCAACAAAGTAAACCTGGTAATTGCCGTTGATCAAAACCTTTGCAATCAGGCCAACCCACCAGCCCTCGTTGTAGTAAGCATCTACTACATCCATCACCTTGAATCCATCCACAGCAATGATCTCCGGCGGACAAGGCCTTATATTGCAAGCACGAATGTCTTCTCTGAGAAACTCAGTATCATCATCATTCGTCAGGGTTTTGTACTCAATAAGGTACTTGTCTTCACCCGAAGGTTCAATAATTGTTGCAGCAAACCAAGCACCTTTGAAACCGTCTTCGTCAGTTGTCACCTCGACTTGCATTCCTTGAGTGAACTTCATCACTTCCTTGGGACAATTTGAGTCTAGCGACATCTGCATGTTTATGAAGCGATTCAACGAGGTTGAGACATTGTGAAAAAGAACAAATGCCATCTCTGATCACCCAATTCTCTACTTTCCTCAACCTAACTAGATCGAGATTCGAAATTCCCTAAAACTGTTATACCAAGCAACGGAGCAGGGAAAGTCATAAAATCGAATTAGCTCACCTCTTTCTCCCGCTGAACCTGTTCGAATCGCGGCTCCCACTTCCCTTTAACCCACTGAACATGCAACCTCAAATATTCCTCTTCAAATACAATATGCTCCTTTGAGCCTCTGAAGAACACCACGAATTTCCCGCCGGAGTGCTCCGCAGTAATAGCCCCTTCCCACCAGCCGTCATTGTGGAAAGCCTCCACTTCGTCGCCGAACTTGAACTGGACCTTCTTCTCGGGAGGCGGCGGCGGCGGACGCAATTGGATCCAATCGAGGGTTTCTTGCAGCAGCTTCTCCCCAGATTCGTCCTCGTAGAGCTGGTCGTACTCGACTACGTAACGATTGGTGTTCTTCGCCTCGCGGCGGACGACGGTGCCGGCGAACCAGGAGTCGCGGAACCCGGGGTCTTCGGAGCTGATCTCGACTCGGTCGCCCGGTTTGAATTGGGCGATCCACGAAGAAGATGGGTTCGACTTCGACATTTGCAGAATTGCAGGTGAAGACACGGATGGAAGCGGGGTGATTTTGAGAATTGGAGCGGATATGAGAATAATATGTTGTACATCAATTTATACCCCAAAGAGAAAGGGAATGGGAAAAGACTCTGTTCATTTATACCCCAAAGAGAAAGGGAATGGAGGGAATGGGAAAAGACTGTTCTGCTAAACTACCTTGGTTCCCGATAAACTACATTGGTTCCCTCGCTACTTTATTGTGACACATCCAATCTGGTCAAGTGGGATACCCCATCAACTGAATAGTACCTGAATCCTTGCATGTCGTCAATCTGAGAGAGAGAGAGAGAGAGAGAGAGAGAGAGAGGCGATGGCGGTTCCGTGTTAAACACCGACGAGTAGAGAGAGAGTCGACGATTCCATCGATTGGAGACAGGTGGAAAATTGGTTTTCTTTTTCTTTTCTTTTTTTTTTGACGAAATCAGTTTCAGGAAGGAGTACAAAGTATGGGCAAGCCCAAATGAAGAGAACAACAATACAGATAAGCAATTCAAAAGCCCACTTGAAAAGCCCAAGTGCCACAGATAACACAGAGAGCCCAAAGTAGACAAATCAAAACCCTAGCTTCCATTGCAACCTTGCCATGTCGCCGCTGCCGCCGGGAAAAGCCTGGAATACCATCGTCACCCGCAACTCCACTCAGAGACCTAAACCAGGAAAATTGAAGTCAAGTGAAAATTGAAGGTTTGCCGGTTACTTTTGGCTATAGAAGTCAAGTGAAAAGTAAACAGAAATTAATAAACCGGAAAATTGACAAGTTGATGGTGTATTATCATGTCACTCCAAAGAAATATGGTCCATTTTAATGAGCAAAGCCGAACTCATTCTCGGCTCTTTTATGAACGAGCTAATACGATCCGAACACGACACAACTCATTTATTGAGTTTGGGCTCATCATTTCGATCAAAATTTTGGCTCGAGCTAGCAAACAACTCATTTCATCCTAATTAGTCATTACTAAGGGGTCGTTTGCTTGGTGGAGTTGGATAACAACAAGAAGTTCACTCTAGAGGTAAAAAGGCAAACATGATTTTATTAGGGTTTAGGGTTTAGGGTTTAGGGTTCAGAGTTTAGGGTTTAGAGTTCAGGGTTCAGGGTAAATTCCGGGGTATGGCGTACCTTGACGATCTTAACCGTACGTGTGATCTCGACGGCTGAGATTAAATTTTATTAAATGATTTGTTTTTTCGAAATTTATATTAAATAAAATTACAGGAAGACTCATAGAATTAGTTTTTCTTTCATTTTAGTCCTCTATGTCCGTGGGTTGGTTAGTTTGAGTTGGGTTGGGTTTTTTCAATATTTTGATTGAACCCAAATTCAACCACCCCAAAACATAAAGGGTACCTAC
The DNA here is from genome assembly GCA_964030455.1 of Linum trigynum. Taxonomy (NCBI): domain Eukaryota; kingdom Viridiplantae; phylum Streptophyta; class Magnoliopsida; order Malpighiales; family Linaceae; genus Linum; species Linum trigynum. The sequence continues at coordinate 6,692,310 of OZ034819.1, forward strand.
CCCATCCAACCTACCAGCACTTCGTTCCCCCCATCCCGACCCTCTCTTCTCCGCTGCTACACGCCGATACCTTAATGCCCTATCCTCTTCCCCTGTTCCTCCGTCCTCCGCCGCTAGCCCTCTCCCTACCCTTTCTAATCTCCCTTGTTGGCCCCAAATTTATCGCTCACCAATAACTTAGATTCTCCTTGCGGAAGGGATTTCGAATCCTTGCAACCAGAAGAAGAAGGAAGGGTTCTCCTCTGCTCGCTTTTTCTGGCGATTGGCGTTATGGCTTCTCGAACGAGTTGCAGAGACCTTCGTCGAAAGAAAAAGGGGTGACCTCCCCACCGGAGAGTCCTCCCACGACGACACAAATGGTCTTTGATGACCCCGACGCCATTAGCCTCGCTTCCAAGTTCCGTCACTAACAGATCAACGGCGGAGCCTCAATGTTCTATCATTGATGATGTCAAACCTTCCTGGGTCAAGTTCTGCGAATTTTGTTTATCGCACATATTTGTGTTAAAACTAGATATGCCATACCCTCAAAATCAATAATAGGACCATGTTGTATTAGTATGCTATTATGGAAATTTTGGGGATTTATGTGGAGCATAAAACGGAAGTTCGAATTTGAAAAAAAAAAGAACTGAAATTTGAAATACGAACAGGAAGAAGACGATCGAAGTGAAGCTTCTGATCGTTTCTCAACCACTCACGAGATGGAATGTGGGCTAACATCATCACACTTATAGTTTCCATAAACTTAGCATACAAAACAAGAAACGTTGGCAAACTTAGTGGTTAAACAGGCCCTTAGTGGTTAAGCTAGTAGTTTACTATTAAGTTTGCTAGAATAGGTGTAGGGTTCGAATACTAGTTTCAACCATTATATTTAGTTTTTTTATAATTATTAGCGGTTTTAAGTTTCTTCTTTGAAATAACTTGTTCATAGTTGATTACCCTCTCCTTGCTAGTCAAGTTTTTGGAAAAAATTTCATTTTTCTATTTAGAATTTTATTTTACAACTACTCATAAATAGTAATTCTACACGACATGTCATTTTTGTCATACACCACCGTTGTGCCCACCTCCACCTTGCAACTTTGCGTTAACCCAAAACTAGTACAAAGGACTAGTACATCCCAAAACAAACCTTTGCTAAACCACGTGAAATGGCATTTGTAGGCTGTAGCGCAGTCTAGTGACTAAGTTTGAAATTCTGCCTTGACAAACTTATAAACGTGAAAGCTCCATGTTCCGAATGGTTCAATATTCTGCCTTGACACTGATGCATGTAAAATGGATTGATAGAAGTTTGTCGGTTGAGGTTCAATATTCTGCCTTGACACGATTTCATATACTAAGACGCATGTAACATAGTATATAACATTATAGTTGAAAAGTGAGACTTGACATCGATAGAAGTTTTACATTGATAGAAGTTTGTCGGTTGAGGTAGAATGTCTTGTTCCTTATAAATATATTTATATCAGGCACTATCATGACATTGATACCTATGGCCAAGTCACGATGAGGTTATGATAGATCAAGGAAGATCTTATGAGATTTTTGTCGGAGATGATCCTATCACGTGGAATAATTGTTCTTTGTCATTCTAGATGATCAGTGAAATTCGGTAGACAGCTAAAGTACCATAGGTTGTTTTGAGATCCTAATTATTTGTTCACTATCGATTCGGATTATTTGTTGTCTAAATAATCCGATCGATTGATTAAAAAGGCCTCGTATTTTTTGGCCATTAAAAAGGCCTCATGTGAATTCGAACATGCCTTTTGTACCAGGCCCAATAAGGCCCTTAGCAATAGCAGATCGGCGGCAAAACTCCTTTTGGGCATTATTTTTATTCTCCCAACACAGATCAATTATGGCAAAGTTGAACAACTGAAAGACTCCCCTACAAAATCAAGCAATCGATCCATATCCCTGCTTTTTCTTCCCCCCATGCGCAGGCTTCTCTGTTTTCCTTGAGAAAGAAAACTTAACCGCCCTCCTCCTTCCTTCGCTTCCGCCTCCCTTGCATGCAAGCCTCCGCCTCCGCCAGTCAATCCACCGCTGGTCGGCGGTCGCTCAATACCGGTCTCCACCTCCGAGCCACCATCGTCTCCTGCCACCGCCGCCGCTGATTCGCTCGAGGGGTTGTGGGAAGAAGAGCGGCAGAAAGTTCCCAGGACGAAAGGCAGGAGAAAGTTAGGGAGAGAGCAGCAAGGGTAGGGTTGTCGTATGTTGACAGAAGAGCAGGCGAAGGAAAATCCTGTGGAAAAAAGGAATTCCAATCGTCGTATTCCTTCCTTCCCGGACTAACAACGAGTTGCCGCCGACCACGTTTCCACCGCCGCAGGTACATTTTTGTAAATGCTTTTTGACTATTTGGTACGGTGGATTAGAGTATCTGACGTAGTGTGTTGTTATACTCGTAGGTGTAATTTTCTTACAATGGATCGTGTATCTCAATGGTACCCGTAAGTATTGTTTACCAACTAATCCTTAGACTGTCTACTCCGCTTCCTTTTCGTATGGTCAGACATTAGTAACGGTTTTATTTGTAGGGATTTTATGGTTGAGCCTGGTTTCGTTGCAAAGCTGCGGTATGAGGAAGCAGTAACTATGTCTGAATTTACGGAATCACTCAGTCTTATATTGTTGCAAGAGAATGGTGACGTTGAGGTTATTGAAATAAATTTTTTTTGTCATTCATCATTCTCGCTCTCGTTTGCACTTTTTCTGTTTGTTAATGCTTGTTAATTTTTTTTTGAAAATCTATTTGTTGTTTTAAACACCAGGGCACTTCTTACCTCTTCTCTGGACGTGTCACCGAGTTGAGGACATCATGGTGTGCTGCATCTAGAGTTCATTTGATCCACTTAGTTATTGAGGATGACTATTTGGATGTTGAGGTTGTTTTCCCATCGGCAAACTTACGCAAAATCCTTTCAGATGTAGTAAGTGATGAAGACATGGCCAATGCCGATTTCGTTACCCTTGTCAACTTGCTTGGTGGAAACTCTTATGAGTTTATGGTCACATTGGGTCCTTGGAACCATGGGTATTTTGAGCTGTTATTGGTCAAACTATTCTTTCCTCGTGGAAACTGAATACCATTACAGCAATGTCAATAGAAATATACTAAATTTGCTTAGTGTCGGCCTTAATGCCATTTCTCTTGTTATCCAAGTGTACTAAGTGTGTGAACACAATGTTATTTTGTACGGGTCCTGCCTTCTTAATGAGTTGTTGCTTCCTTATGGTTTGTTTGTTGCTTCATACTACACTACATGCTACAAACAATCAAAAATTAGTATTCGTGATTCATAAGAAAGAGCGAACTTGAAAATTAATAACAAGAGCGAACTTGAAAATAAAAATACGAAGGTGCTTAAATATAAACATCTATCAATAGGAACGAATGATTGCAAAAAATGTCAAAATATATACATAGCTAGCTAGGATCGTTAGTTTTACAAGTTGAATAATATAGTCCAACGTAGGAAGCAACAATTCTACCACATAGCTTGAAAATAAACATCACACTTCACTACAACTATATAATAATGGCTGGTTTTCATAAACAAAATAAGTCCAGAAGACTTTCAATAAGTGATTAATTGACTTGGGATGCTAGTTTGGTTGCCTTCTGGCCCAATGGTTGCTGCTTTTGGCCCTCAAATGTACACAATATGTAGAGCTCGTTAATCAACTTGGACAAATAGGTTTTTGTTGGTTAAGTGGCAATCAAATTGTTTCCATGATTCATATTAATAAGCGTACACAATTGAACAAAGAATGTTGATTGTAATCCAGCAGATGGCAGTTTGCAATGCCAATTTATGTCTTAGGTTCGACACCCATCAGAAGCATTTCAGTTTTGGTTTTAAGTTATTACTACTAGGAATAAGCCCGCGCTTCGCTGCGGGATGATTCATATTAATAAGCGTACACAATTGAACAAAGAATGTTGATTGCAGTCCAGCGGATGGCAGTTTGCAAGCCTAATTTTTGGCTTGGGTTCGAAACCCATCAGCAGCATTTCATTTTTGGTTTTAAGTTATTGCAGTTGTACAACATTTGAAGGCTTCTGATGCCAATGATGCCCTTGTGGGGGCTATCCTACGAGAAGTCATCTTTATGTTGCAAGAATTGCCATTGGTTTCTGTTGCTTTTACTCCTAGAGAAGCGAATCCGGCTGCCCATGTTGTGGCACGTAATGCCTTATGCTACTCTGGCTCTTGTAATGTTTGTTTTAATTGTTCTTATTTGCTTTGACTATCATTTCAAGAAGAAGCCGTTGTATTGTGGCTCTCTCGTGCTTACCTAGTTAATCCGCAAGGGTTTCTATGACAAAATACAATAAAATAAGCCCGCGCTGCGGGATGTGTTTTATTTTTGGACACCAATTTTCGTCTCAGAATCTGTGTTTTTTCCCATGCAACTTATTCCATTAAGGACATCTGCATATCAATATTGTCTAACACTGAATATAGGTACATATGCAAAAGTAATTCCCAAAATGTGTCCTAAGCATTCACAATAGATTCACAGTTTGACTGAACTACCTGATTAAGCCAGGTGGTAGTTGTTGCTGCGAAATAGACAGATCAACAAAGATCTACAAAATATGTGCATCATGTTCAGTGAACGGCATGTACATGACAAAAGGCTGGACCAAAAGTGTTGTCAATTATGTCAGGGCTTAGGTAGAAACAGCAAAAGGCGGTCAATTAGTAGCAGTTTTCCTGATTCAAAATGTAGCTGGTCGAAGTTGATGTTCAATCGTCGAAAGCACAGCGATCCCAAAGTGTGGAAACCCTGATGTGCGGCACGATGCTCTGACCTGGGTTTGGCCATGCAATGTACAGTTCTGCTGCGAAGGTCTTCTCGCAGTTTTTCTTGATGATGTCTTTTATTTCATCTTCATTCAGTTTGAGATACTTTGTCGGCATCATGCAGAGTATTGACAGAGCTGCCTCGTGGTTGATTACAACATCGGCCTCGGATGATTCAGATTTGCACCTTTCCTCGATTTGGTAATGTAGTCTGGTCATAATAGAAGCTCGTTAGCTTTGTTGAGAATAATGCAAGCGTTCCTTGCCAAAAGTGCAAACCGGTCAATTTAAATATTTAATCTCACCTTGGCGTTTCCCGAGTGGTTATGCAAATGTCGATTTTGCATTTGACATGAGTGAACTTGATTATGGTTCGGTAGAGGGTCTGAAATATAAAAATTGTTTTTGCCAGGTTAGAGTGCACGGCAATAGCAAGTGAAACATATTTGAATGTTGGGATTTTTCAAAGCATCATAATATACCTCACGATGTTGTGGTATTGAACTCAAGTCTTCTTTTATCTGAGCAAGTGTTCTTCTTGGGGGGCGAGGGTAGCGTAAGTATCCCATCCTTTCAGCTGTTCCATAGATTATGTACTTGATCGGTTCGCGGCATGGCAGAAACCTGAGTTTTGAAAATAGATGTCTATGTTAGGCTAAGTTGTTGCAATGAAAGCATATTTGAAGTGAACAAATTGTCTTAGAGATTGTTAGGAAATCAATACATGTTCATGACTCTTTCAGTGGTCTCATTGTATGAACTGATAATCAGACGACTGGCTTGTGTCGATTCCAGCTCATATATACCATCATCGTTGCATGCATGGGGCACGGAGACTACCGATGTAACTGTGGTTATCAGCGGGAGGTGCGACTCTACATCTGCTGCTTGTTGGAGGTAACCAGCGACATCGTAGCCACAGTACTTCACAACAGCCTTGTTCCCACTGTTTGCAAATGCAACCAAAATATAAATTATTCGTTGTCGAAAGTTTTAACGATCTTAGGTACATAGTTTAGTATACCTGTAGTCTTCAATAACCAGATGGAAATCAAGCATGCCATCTTGGAGGGCATTTGGTAATGTGATTCGCCGTACGCAGCCTGTGACATCTGTAATTGCATAGATGTTATGGGATTTTTAGTGTGTGTTGGTCGTGAAAGTGATGTACATTGTTTTACCTGCGTGGCAGTGGAAACTTTCAAACTTTGCAGGGACCATTGAGAAATGAGAGTTCAGGAATGAGTCGAGGGGAAACTTAGGATTGTTCTGGTCTTCTTCGATGTTGTCAATCAGTTGGTCAGAGTTCATGAGCAGCCGCAGTTCTCCTGGGACAATGCGTTTGTTCTTACTCGAGGGGATTGTAACGATAATGCTTAGGCGATACAGACGACCAACTTTGATCCTCGCCATCACGTCATCAATGTCCTTTTCATATGCCAGAGCTTCAATAACTCGTTTCTGCGGGATTAGCAGGTGTAAAAGAATGTTATAGATAAGCAGCTGGTGTGTTTTTTTGCTGGGAAATCGTAAACAAACCTTTTTGTCCATCCAGAGCATGCGCAATGCTGGCGTTTTCAAACCTTTCCGTCAATGACTTCTGTCCACGTTTTTAGAAGCCGAGCTATCACAGTACGGTTGTTGTTTCCCAACCGCAAACCTCGAAACGTCATCGAAGCACAAATGGGGTCTACAATAGAGACAAGAAACACACTAAGTGGAGTCACCATTTATTGTAAGGTTTTGCGAATCAATCGAATCCAGTACCAATTTAGACCTACAGAAACACAAACATCGAACCTTGGGGATCGGTGGGGTCCTCGTAATCCCGCGAGGCGACTGGGTTGTCTCGGCGGAAAACTGCCATAGTTCGTGTGTCCGCTGCGATCGTAGTAATCTTTATTAGAGGAATATGATGTTTTCTACTGAGTGGCGTGCTTAGGACCAGATAGTGACATACCTTGGCGCTAGGGTTTTCACCGTGGTCGAAAGGGGCAGTTTTTACCGCCGATGTCAGCGAAGATCTGGAACGAGGTCTGTGTTGTCGAGGGAGGCAAGAGCAGGGCTAAAGTAAATTGAATGTGGCCTAAAAAAGACAGGCCGGAAGGCTGATTTGGGCCTTCTGGCCCAATGGTTGCTGCTTTTGGCCATAAATGTACACAATATGTCGAGCTCGTTAATCAGTTTACGAGCCCAATTGTTTCCATGATTCATATAAATAAGCGTACACAATTAAACAAAGAATGTTGATTGTAGTCCAACGGAAGGCAGTTTACGAGCCCAATTAATGGCTTGGGTTCGACACCCACCAGCAACATTTCATTTTTTATTTATCCGGTTTTTAACACGGACCAGATTGATCTTGGTTTTTAACACGGAACACTCTTATTTGTCCATACCTGTTATTCAAAGGTTTCATCTTCGGTATAAACCAACAGGCAATCTCCAAATACGACTGCCTATACGATACATCTAAATACACAATCCAATGACAAAAATTTCGGATTGGCTAATTTCTTTGGAGTGACATGATAATACACCATCTACTTGTCAATTTTCCGGTTTATTAATTTCTGTTTACTTTTCAATTGACATCGATAGCCAAAAGTAACCGGCAAACCTTCACGTACCTACTAATGTACTACGCGAAGGACATACTTACAAGCAAAAACCCTAAACCCTATACCCTAAAACCCTGAACCCTAAATCCTGAACCCTGAACCCTAGACCCTGAAACCTGAACCCTAGACCCTGAAACCCTAAACCCTAGACCCTAAAACCCTATACCCTGAACCCTGAACCCTGAACCCTAGACACTGAAACCCTGAACCCTAAACCCTAGACCCTAAAACCCTGAACCCTAAACCCTGAATCCTAGACCCTGAACCCTGAACTCTAAACCCTAAACTCTGAACCCTAAACCCTAAACCCTAATAAAATCATGTTTGCATTTTTACCTCTAGAGTGAACTTCTTGTTGTTATCCAACTCCACCAAGCAAACGACCCCTTAGTAATGACTAATTAGGATGTAATGAGTTGTTTGCTAGCTCGAGCCAAAATTTTGATCGAAATGATGAGCCCAAACTCAATAAATGAGTTGTGTTGTGTTCGGATCGTATTAGCTCGTTCATGAAAGAGCCGAGAATGAGTTCGGCTTTGCTCATTAAAATGGACCATATTTCTTTGGAATGACATGATAATACACCATCAACTTGTCAATTTTCCGGTTTATTAATTTTTGTTTACTTTTCACTTGACTTCTATAGCCAAAAGTAACCGGCAAACCTTCAATTTTCACTTGACTTCAATTTTCCTGGTCTAGGTCTCTGAGTGGAGTTGCGGGTGACGATGGTATTCCAGGCTTTTCCCAGCGGCAGCGGCGGCATGGCAAGGTTGCAATGGAAGCTAGGGTTTTGATTTGTCTACTTTGGGCTCTCTGTGTTATGTGTGGCACTTGGGCTTTTCGGGTGGGCTTTTGAATTGTTTATCTGTATTGTTGTTCTCTTCATTTGGGCTTGCCCATACTTTGTACTCCTTCCTGAAACTGATTTCGTCAAAAAAAAAAAAGAAAAAAAAAACAATCTTCCACCTGTCTCCAATCGATGGAATCGTCGACTCTCTCTCTCTCTACTCGTCGGTGTTTAACACGGAACCGCCATCGCCTCTCTCTCTCTCTCTCTCTCTCTCTCTCAGATTGACGACATGCAAGGATTCAGGTACTATTCAGTTGATGGGGTATCCTACTTGACCAGATTGGATGTGTCACAATAAAGTAGCGAGGGAACCAATGTAGTTTATCGGGAACCAAGGTAGTTTAGCAGAACAGTCTTTTCCCATTCCCTCCATTCCCTTTCTCTTTGGGGTATAAATGAACAGAGTCTTTTCCCATTCCCTTTCTCTTTGGGGTATAAATTGATGTACAGCATATTATTCTCATATCCACTCCAATTCTCAAAATCACCCCGCTTCCATCCGTGTCTTCACCTGCAATTCTGCAAATGTCGAAGTCGAACCCATCTTCTTCGTGGATCGCCCAATTCAAACCGGGAAACCGGGTCGAGATCAGCTCCGAAGACCCCGGGTTCCGCGGCTCCTGGTTCGCCGGCACCGTCGTCCGCCGCGAGGTGAAGAACACCAATCGTTACGTAGTCAAGTACGACCAGCTCTACGAGGACGAATCTGGGGAGAAGCTGCTGCAAGAAACCCTCGATTGGATCCAATTGCGTCCGCCGCCGCCGCCTCCCGAGAAGAAGGTCCAGTTCAAGTTCGGCGACGAAGTGGAGGCTTTCCACAACGACGGCTGGTGGGAAGGGGCTATTACTGCGGAGCACTCCGGCGGGAAATTCGTGGTGTTCTTCAGAGGCTCAAAGGAGCAGATTGTATTTGAAGAGGAATATTTGAGGTTGCCTGTTCAGTGGGTTAAAGGGAAGTGGGAGCCGCGATTCGAACAGGTTCAGCGGGAGAAAGAGGTGAGCTAATTCGATTTTATGACTTTTCCTGCTCCGTTGCTTGGTATAACAATTTTAGGGAATTTTGAATCTCGATCTAGTTAGGCAGAGGAAAGTAGAGAATTGGGTGATCAGAGATGGCATTTGTTCTTGGGTTGACTGAAATGCCAAATTTGGCTGGACAAAAGGTGGTGGCCCCACTAAAATGCCAAATTTGACACAGGAGAACCATTCTGATTTTCTTTCGGCATGCTACTTGCTCTTCTTATATTTAACTAGCTTTATATTCGGCCCATTGGCCGGATTTATCATAAAATTTTCATGAGTAGTAAATCGTAAAATAAGTCAAGTACCTCGTCCGAGATTATAGTTCAAATTTGTAAACGTTATCGAAATACAACTTTCAAAATTGAGTGACTTTCATTTGATGGGATGAAATACTCCTACTCTTGATCTCCCGATGGTTTTATACTCTAACCTCACTCATTAGGCAAAAGTTTCTTTCACCACAATCTAGGCCATGTTGACATGAGGTGGTCGATTACAATCAAAATGAGTTTCCTCAGAAACTGAAACTAGATGAGCAAACACATGAGCTAGGGACCACAACAAAGCATACAAATCCTCCTTCAACATATCCGAACAAACTAGAGAATCCTGTCGCATCGTATGTGTCTGACGCATACGAGTCGATTCCAAGAGTGAACTTCTTGTTGTTATCCTACTCCACCAAGCAAACGACCCCTTAGTAATGACTAATTAGGATGAAATGAGTTGTTTGCTAGGTCGAGCCAAAATTTTGATCGAAATGATGAGCCAAAACTCAATAAATGAGTTGGGTCGTGTTCGGATCGTATTAGCTCGTTCATAAAAGAGCCCAGCATGAGTTCGGCTTGGCTCATTAAAATGGACCATATTTCCTTGGAGTGACATGATAATACACCATCTACTTGTCAATTTTCCGGTTTATTAATTTCTGTTTACTTTTCACTTGACTTCTATAGCCAAAAGTAACCGGCAAACGACCCCTTAGTAATGACTAATTAGGGTGAATCTTAGAGCCATTTTTTAAAAGTTTCATTCTCTCCTTTCCCATTTTACTTTCTCACCGTATGAAAAAGGAAAAAGAAATTCGAAAAGTGCAGGAGGGAACATTTGGAGCCTCTTTTTTCTTTTTTCCGTAAAATTTCCCTCTCTCAACGATTTTAGTTTTCCACCCTATGAAAAAAATAAAAATATTGCCAACCCAACTTTACCTTTCTGACTTCCTTCTCTTCATTTCGTTCTTTCACCTTGCTTGTTCGTCAACCGGCCGGAGTGGAACCAAACCCTTCCCACAATCGTCGATTCGTTCCTTCTCCTTCTCATAATCAGATATTGTATTCTCAGCCAAAGGTCGGGTTGTCGATTTTAGTTTTGGGTTCTCTTCCCATCGACGGCGGCGCTGCTGCATGCGAGTCCTGATGGAGGTATGTTCTAAATTCTCTGTCCTTTCTCTCATTTGTGTTGGTCTATCACTGATTTGGAGTTTTGACAAAATAGCCTTTGTACCAACGCGGAGTGAAGTTCTCGGGTCCTTAATTGTCCATCGATGAGGATTGTAATCAGATCCAATGAATCAAGCGGTCCATTCAATTTTTTTCATCTCTGCTCTTGATTTGATTATAGGCTCGATGATTTTTGTTTCTGACCTCAATTAATTTCCATTGGCAAGCTGTTCGGATTGTAACCAAAGCGTTCAGAGTGGTTTGAGACCTGTGGCTGTGGTTGTTGCTCGGTTTTGCTCTGTGCTCGGTTTTGACCTCAGGTTCGTTCTTCTGCTTAGTGCTTAGTGTTTAGTTCCAAGCTAGATATTTTTCAATACAGAGTGTTTTGCGTGTGTGCACATGTGGTTGAAGACATTGTATCTGAATATTGGTTACTGACTATAGACCTGTTGTGCAGGCATGTGGAGCTAAATAACATGTTGAAAAGGAGTTGTTAAATGAGACTGATGTTTATGATGTTGTGGTTGCACTTGTTAAGCTAGCTATAAAGGTATCTTGTTCCTCTTATACTTCATAATGTTTAGTTTGTAGTTTATAATTGGTTCAAATCATAATGTCTAAATTGGAATTTTTGGATTTGGCACTCCTTATGTTTCCTTCTTTGGCTAGATGGGCGTGCAGTGGTTTTCCAAGAAGAGTACAGATGGGCCACTCCGCTTATGCACACCGGTAAGTTTCAAGTATACCATTTCTTGGTTTGCTAGGTCTTAATGAAAACAAGAATAATGAACTGAACAGAAAAATAATCTTGACCAGCAAAAGTAGAGGCATACATTGTTGATTGGAAAAGCAGTTTAATGAACCTAAAACATGAACAACCAGGACCAGAAAGTATGAAAATACCCAACAACACATCATAACGTCCTCCAATCAAATATCCTAACTCATCCATAGAGTATCAAACAAATGGCCAGATTCGAAATGTGTCTCCGGTTATTAGAATCCATGCCAATCTTTTCAACTAGCCTTCTTACTGCTCCTCAGGCCTTCCCTTCTAGTACATGGCTTCTTCTGCAACATTGAATATACAAAGTTTAGTTCCAACGAAAATAATTGTTTCCCAAAAGTATTCTAGACATGCACAATGAACTTCTAATATTACAGTTGGTGGATCAGGGATGTCGGTTGTATCAACATCCTATTCAGTATCCTCCTCTGATAACTCTGGACAAGTTCTGGCATTATGAGTATCCTTCCCACATTTACTGCAATGTTTTGGTTTTCTGCCAATGTGTGGTGCTTGCTGGTCAGCTCCGTTGTTGGCGACGTTTTCAATATTTGGTTCTTCATTATTTGGTACTGTGTGGCCAGCAGCTCCATCATTAGTTTCAGTATAAGTAGGTTCTGGTATTGTAGGCCTCACATAATCAGGAGGCTTCTTACAAGTTCTTTTTTTATGACCCAATACGCCACATCTGCTACACATTCGTTGCTCCCCTTTCTTTCTTTTGTTTTCTTGTCCACCCGAACCTTTGTATTTCACAGGATGTGGATCCAAAAGTTTCTCTTTTGCCTTTGGTCTATTGATATCTGGGATCTCAGTATCACCTTCGTTCATCATGTCTAGCGATTCACATATGGATGCAATTCCTGTACGAGCAAGGTTGAAGCTTTCGCTTGATTTTGCCCCTTTTAACCATAACTGGGAGCTGCTTTGTTGAAGAAGCCCATATCTGAAAACCACAGTCAATATTATTATTCTATTAAAACGTCACGAAAAAGTGAAAGCTTATGTTCTAAAACGGGTCAACGCCCTCTGGTACCACCTTAATATTTAATAAACACATCTGAACTGCTTTCTTAAACACAGTAACACACAATTTCCAGCTTTATACAGTAACTACGAACCTGAATGTGAATAGTCTAGCCTCGTCCATATTGTGTGGTTGTTGTAAGCTATCAAGTGTCTTCGGCTTCTTTGACCACCTTAACTTTACCAACCGTTCTGGAAGTTCCAGCATACCCTCTTCTTTCAGTAGATGAACCATATGAGCGCATGGTATTCCCATATAGTGGTAATAGTTACAACTACACTCCATAGCGAAGGGCTCAATTGTGTATGTGACCTGAAAAACCTTTTGTTTACCTGACATTGTCACTCTGTAAATGCGTTGGTTTTCCGATATCTCTGAATCCATCCTTACACAAGCTCCCGACTTTTCAACCTCATCTCTGAATTTGAAAAAGGCTTCTTTTGTGAATAATTTAGACGCACTCTTCTGAAGTGAGACTAATATATTAGACGTTATTGTCCGTTCACGATGGATGGACTCAAAATCAGCTTGTTGCTCCATCTCCCTCATATCCCTAGCCCAACGATCAAAATGAATAAAGAACTCAAGTAGATTATGATTGTTTTCGATATACTTGGTAAGCTGAGAGTTCGTTCCTTCACATCTAGACGTTGTTGACAAGCCTGCAAAGAACTTTGAGCGCAAGTATGTATATCCCCATTCAGTTCTTTGGTCAAATAGATGTGAAACCCAATTGTTATGCTTCTGTGAGCACTCCTCGACCATTGTTTTCCACTTATCTTCAAATACTGAAGGTTCCCAATCAGCTGACACGAAATGTTTCCATTGTGGCAAGAAGTTAGGATTGTCCCTCACTTTTCTGGCAATAGTTTTGTCTATGTGCCAAGCACATAAACGATGTGTCGCATCGGGGAATACTTGCTGAATCGCATTGCGCATGGCTTTATCTCCATCTGTGACAACAGTTTTAGGATCTACACCGCCCAACCTTCTCCTCAAGGCATCTAGAACCCATACATAGTTTTCTTCTTTCTCATTTGCCAAAAATGAACATCCAAATATGCAACTGTTGAAGTGGTGGTTCACACCTAAAAAATAAACAGGTTAGTAAAATTACTTCACTAATAAGACAAGAATTACACTATACCCATAACGCATGGAAGTGATATTGCATTAGGCTCTTTAACGTGTGGTATTAAGTTTCAATGAATAAATACTTTATACTTTATAGGAATGAAAATATAAGTTACTATGAACCGAAAATAAAAGAATTAGTACCTGAAAAAATTACTAGAGGCATATTGTAGACGTTCTTTTTGTAAGTCGCATCAAAAGCCAATAATTCTCCAAAGCATGCATAATCAGCCACTGAAATACTATCTGCCCAGAACAAGTTAACAAGCCTGTCTTCATCGTCTTTTTTTTAGCTCAATTACGAACTGTTCATCCGCACTTAGTTTCGCCTGTAGGTAAGCTAGTGTTGTCGCAGCATCACCATCACTAATCTGTTCCTTCCGATCTTTGTCCACGTAATTATACGCATCTTTCCTCGTGAACCCCATCTTGCTATAGCCTCCTGCCTCTGCAACCGCTAGTGAAACAATATGTGATGTTTTCATTCCTGCAGCTCTCCGGAAATTGATTGCTGCTTTAACTGCATCACTCAACTGTCGATTCCCTTTCATGTAGTGTCGGTATTTTTTTTGGAACCGTTACATGAGAGTGCACGTTATGAAAGGTATCCACAAACCACTTCCCATCTGACTTGTCTAGTCGTACACGAATCCTAGCTTTGCAGTCAAATCTCGTCTCTCCTTTTGGTTCCCTCTTTCGTTCACCCTTTCGGTCGCGCTTTGTTCCTTGACCAGAACATACAAACCGACGCCATATCATGACCTTGTCTTTATCTCGGCCAATATCTTCTTTCCTGACGTCAAAGCCGGTGACCAGCCCATAGTTCCTCCAAAAATCATAGGCTTCTTCAGTGTTAGCGAATCTTAGCTTCTCGATATCTTCTTGCTGTAGAAGTAAGAGATCGGCAAGATCATCATCTTCTACCTCTAAACTTTGGTGAACGTTGTGAATAGTTGAACTGTTACTGTTGTTAATATCTTCATTGTTTTCCACTTCGACGATTTCATCGTCTTCCATGATCGTCGCGCTTGTGATTGTCCAAGCCAACTAACCCTAAGTAGCCAAAGTAGTACTAAGGAACTAGCCTCTCCGCTGGCGCTTCACTATGAAAAACCTAAAGGATGTTGTATATAAGCTGTGAAATTAAATCCTTGTTTTTAACAGAACAATTTGGGTCAAAACATCCATGGGATGGACTGAATTCGTTTGGCCTATTTAAATAAAACTAGTGGGCCTAAATAACCTCCTTGGTTCGCATAACCAAGCCTGTCGTCCCTCAAATGGAGGACACCTATTCCAAAAGCATCAATTGCACCAGGTGGCCCCTCCAAAGAAGCACACCTGTCACCAAAAGCATCAATTCATATATGAAAATCCTATCACCATTTACTCTGCCCTTTGTCATTGGTTGTAGGAGATTGTATGTTGACACGCCAAAACACAACACCAATCTACGACCAAGTGTAATCGCAGACCGGGAATGCAGTAAAGTGACAAGTAATATTATCAACCCGGGGTCTAGATCTACTGCTTACTCAGTGATTCTATGTTATCTAGCCAACTAAAGTAAGTGATTGTTGTTTAAAAGCAAAAGCAGAAATAAAGCAGGAATTGATACGGTTTTCTCAAGCAGGTAAGAGTCACTCGGGAATGAGTCCCCCTAGCTCCTTAGTTAGGGTCAATTGCAATTTCCCTGGGTTGATTTACTGTTGATTAGACTGCGGAAGATCCGGCATTAGCTTGGAATCTCTTAAGCTGACCAAGCCCTCTCAGTCTAACTATCCGGCAGACGACTAGTCTTCACCGGGATAGAAAGCTGAAGCAATAAGCACAAAACTCCACTACTGGAATTGGATTCCAGTACAAAGCAGTAAACTGGCTAACTCTCGTATAGCCAATCTCCTACTACCGAATGATGAGACTCTAGCAACCTAATCAGATTCTATCTATCTCAGATTGCAGCAGGAATCAGGAAAAGTTGATCAGACTTCAATTGACTCAATAAACATGCATCATTCGATTATAATCAAACAGTAATATCATCCCAAGTCATTACAATCAATCCCTAACACATAGAACTAGGGTTCTTCATCCCCAAATGAGAGAGGGGTTCTACTCCATAGAGAGAGAAGAAAACAAGATACAAAGTAGTCATACTCATAAAGATGAGGAAAATCTGCTCTGGGATGATGATTTCCACTCCTATGACGATCTCCAAGCTTGATTTGATGAAACCCAGCTCCAAGATGGCTTCTAGGATGTGTTCTTCGTCCTTTCTCTCTCTAGGGCTCTGTTTTTGCTCCAAAAAGTCCGATTCTCTCTCTTGCAGCCCGGAATTGGGTTAAAACCAGGAAATCCCGACTCACACGGGCAGGGCCACACGGCCGTGTGGCATACCCAGTTGCCCGTGTGAGTCAAAACGCTGCGTTCCACTTAGTTCGATACTCAGGCTTCCCACACGGCCAGGGTGGCACGGCCGTGTGTGACTTCCATCTGCCCGTGTTTGCTCTCGGCAAAAGTCACACGGCCAGACCACTTCTTCACACGGCCGTGTGGATTATCAGGGCAAGCCGTGTATGCTCTCGCACAATCTCACGCGGCCAAAAATATGAGTTGCACGGCCGTGTGAGTTGTGGGTGTGCCCGTGTGTCCTCCTTTTTGACTTGCCTCGCGCCCGATCTTCGTCCAATCGACCCCAAACTCGCTCCCGAGCCTCCATTCACGTACTAGGACCTGAAATATCACAAACAAGCACAACCTAGCGTGAAATCGGCCTAAAACACGAGAAATCACATCTCAAACGGTGTAAGAACAGGGGTAAAAACATGTGTAATTAACGGTCTATCATATGTTGATAAGATTTTATCCCCTTACAGCCTATATAAACCGCAGTCCCCTCTTCCTTCAAAATCATGGAAGCAGCAAATGAAACTTGAAATTCCTTAAAGTTCTTCCTCCAACCTTATTTGCATCAAGTTACGGTAATGAGGAGAACTCCAAGTGGCTAAAGAGTTTCCCAACATTCAATCATGTTTGTGAGTTTGCCATGTATAGATGGGAAACTCTTTGGCCATTTGGATGTTTTTCTCATTGCATTGTAAGAAGTTATTATTTGTACAGGAGGTTGAGGATGTGGATCCGGGATTTCTTCTTTGTTCTTGAGTTTGAGTCTTTGTCTTCGTTTTTCATTTTTATATTTCCTGTGTTCAATTACATTTCCGCTACTGCCTTGTGTTCTTATTCATACTCCGTTCTTGTGTTTATATTTCTGGGTTTCACTGCTTACTCTGTTTTCCGGTTTTGGAACGAAGAAAGAAACAGAGCTTTGGTGCTCTGCCGCGGGAAGCCTAGATCACTCTTAATTGATTGGTTGAAAATGGGCCAAACGTGAATTCATAAACTGGCGGAGCCACAACCAACCAAGGGAGGTTAAACTGGCATCGTCTTCTTCCATTCTTCCATCTGCTTTCGTGGTCTTGTCTTTTCAAACCTTAAAACCCTAAAATGAAGCCCCTAATCGCTTTAATGAGGTGGATAAATATAGAAGTTCACACGTAACTAGTTAATTCCTTATTAAGTTCATTTAATGAGGTGGATAAATATAGAAGTTCCCACATATAAAAAAACTCTAATTGATATCTCACGGGTTTTCCTAATACACGAGGTTAAACACCCCTCTGGCGCATCTATTAATATGGCCAAACATCTTGCCCAAAACTCATTCAACTAAAAGTAGCGCAGAGGCCCTTTGGTCAACATTGTGTCTGTAACATTATGGGGAAGGAAGGGTAAGTTCTGCAATCCGCTAATGTGTTTTCTTTAACTTTTTAGTCAGCTATTTCGTTGTATTTGTTCTTATATTCCACTCTCTCGTTGCTTTTTTGTACAATTATATTAGGGAGAAGAACAAGATGACGAGCGGCCAGTCTACTGTACGCCTAACGCGTTCTCTAGCCAAGTCTATGGTTCGTCCAGGAGCTTTAACAGTAGGTTATTTATACAAAACTTATTCTGACTTGATTGTTCATTATTGTAGGAATTGGAGAACTATGTATCTCCTGCAAAGAAAACAAGAATGCAAGACGTCATCCCCCCACCTACACCCGACTCGAAGGTGATTGTTCTTGATGTTGAACCAGGGCTGGACCATTATGAGCTAGGTGTGCAAAACAAACCCCTCACGCCTCCACAAAAATTGTCAATGAAGGTATGTAATCCTAGTGATGTACATATGCTTCCTTTTCGCCCACTATTTTCGTTGTTTTCCTTTGTTCCTTTCTCCGCCACTTGACTTCTATTTCTTCTTTAATTAATTATATATTTTCATTTAAAATGTAAAACCTAAAACTCAAGAAAACCTCTTCTTATTTCATTTGTTCGTTCTCCATGATTGAAGGGTACCACAAGGTTTGAGCTCCCTACAGCCGTCAACTACAGTGACGAAGAAGTGAGTTTTGCTCACTGATAACGATGTAATTGCACATATTTGCGCCCCTAGTTCTTATCCGTTTGAGGGGCATAGTCGTGTGTTTTGGCCTATTTTACGCCGGGTTGTGCTATTTTGTCATGTTTCAGGTCCCGGGCGTTAAAGGGAAGGCTAACCGCGAGTTTCGGGGCATTTGGAAGTCATTTCGGTGAGCTGGAGCCAAAACACGGGCAGACCCAAGGCATTACACGGCCGTGTACTGCTGGCCGTGCTTTTTATGCCGAGAGCAACTTCAGTTTGGCCAATTCAGCTGCAAACACGGGCACCGAAGCATGGCCGTGTTCAGTCAAAGCACGGCTGTGTACATCGCGAAGCACGGCCGTGTTTCCAATAGCTGCTGGCCGTGTAATTAAACACTGGCCGAGACACGGGCGGAGTCAGGCAAAGCACGGCCGTGTCCTCGACCGTGCTTTGGCCACTGATGCTTTTAAGCAGAGTTTCAGCCACAATTCAAGGGGATTCGAGTTTTTGAGAGAGAGATCAGTTCCTAGAGAGAGAAAGTGACGAGCAAGAGTTCCCAAGTGCCTTAGATTGATCTTCAACACCATTGGAGGCCAGTTTGAGCTTGGAGAAGTGCCGATCAACGTCCAGGAGCCGGAATCCGTCCTTCGCAGTATGAATTCCGTGTCTGTTTCTGCTTTTGCTTTCTTCTCCATGGAGTAGTTCTCCCATTCATCTAGGTATGGAGAACCCTAGATTTGTGTGTTAGGCTTTGATTGTATGAACCCAAGTACTGATTCTGTGATTGATTATATTCTATTGAGGTTTTAATGATTGAATGACTTGAATCCTGATCAAATTCCTGTTGTTTCTGCTTTAACCTAGAATGAGAATATCTGCCTAGGTTAATAGAGTATCCTTGATTGAAGGTAGGGAGTTGGTGACTTTAGTCGAGGAACCAACTCACTATTATGTACCGGGTTTACTCCGGTAGTGGAGGTTTTGTTCTTAGGACCTCAATCTGTCTACTCCGGTGGAGGTTAGTCGCCCGCTAGAGATTCAGATTGAGAGGGTCTGAAGACCTTTAGTCGAGACTTCAGGCTGTTTAAGAACCTTCCACAGTATAATCTTCATAGAAACTGAACTTGGTAATTACAATCCGGCTTAACTGCAGTCTAGGGGGAACCATATCCGGGTGACTTCTTTAACCTGAATACAATCAGTTTACTTGCTTTGTTTGTTTGGTAGTTTAGACTTGCACTCCAGTTTTATTGCTAGATAACAAGAACTCACTGAGTAGTCAGCAAATCTAGGACCCGGGTTGACATATAAACCTAACCCGCTATACTACGCTTTAGGAAGTGGTTTCACTTGGCCAAATCCTAGGGTGACAGTAGAGTCGAGTCAAGTTTTTGGCGCCGTTGCCGGGGACGGCTAGGTTGTTGAAGAAAAGTGATTTATGTTAATTTAGCTTTTCTTTTTGCTTTGTTTGCTTTGTCCCAATTGTGCCTTCACGGGTTTGCTTGCTTGAGTGTGTGCAGGTAGTGCATGACCCGTAGCCAGTCAGGAGGTTTACTGCCGTTGAATCCAGAGATTGACCGCACCTGTCGCCAGCTCAGGAGACAACAGCGAGCTAGACTGGCTACGGAAGAGCGCATAGACGGCCACGTGAGCAGTGATTCTGAAGAAGAGCACAGGATGGACGGAGAGTATAATCCGCACCAGGGGAATCCTCAGCAGGTTCCCCCGGCGAATCAGGTCCTGGGGAACAACCCCATACCCCAGGATCATGGAGTTCATCATCCACCGCAGCCGGGTCCCACCTTGGAGTACTACTACACTCCTCGGATTGCTGACATCTGCCCGGTCATCCTCTACCCGCCGATCCCAGCAAACAACTTCGAGATCAAGCCATGCTGGATTCAGCTCATCACATCCTCGATCCAGTTTCATGGCTTGAAGGATGAGGAGGCCAGGGTACATCTGTCCCGTTTTCTGCAGCTGACAAACGGGTTCAAGCTGAACGGTGTTCCCGATGATGCGATCCACCTTCATCTCTTCCCCCATTCTCTGGCGGGGAATGCTAAGAGGTGGTTGGAGACCCAGCCCCCATTGTCCATCACCTCTTGGGACGATCTGGCGGACAAGTTCGTGCACAGGTACTATCCGGCATCGAAGACTACAGAGATTCAGCGGGAGATCACTCACTTCCGCCAGGAGCCAGATGAGTCACTCCGTGATGCTTGGGAGCGGTACATGGGCTACTTCTGGCAGTGCCCCCACCATGGCTTTAGTGATGCTTTCACTGTGGGGAACTTCTACAGCGCTCTCTCCCCAGATAGCCAGAGGGTGATTGAGTCTTTATGCCCAGGAGGGGATGTTCTCACCAAGACTCCACCCGAGCTGAATCAGATGATTAATACATTGGCTGCCAGAGATCATTCTTGGGGGCAGAGCAGCAGAGGCAGACATTCCAGGGATCGTGGTGTGCACGCCATGGAGACCAGATCCGGGCTCGAGCAGCAGGTAGCTGAGCTAGTGCAGACATTGAAGCAGCCCAACAGTCTTATTCTGGGCAGAGGCATGGCTACACCTCCAATTGCTCAGTGTCAGTGGTGTGAAAGCTCGAGCCACTTAGTAGAAGACTGCCAAGCTATGAGGGAGTCTACTACCCCCTAGGAGCAGTTGGACTTCATAGCCAATGCTCGGCGCCTCGACCCGTACAGCAACACCTATAATGAGGGGTGGCGCCAGCATCCCAACTTCTCTTGGGGCAGCAACACCACCAAGCCACCTGGTTTCCCAGCACCAGCTGGTGGCTTTCAGCAGAGGCAGCCCTATCAGCCTCGACAGGGCCCAGTTCCACCGCAGCAGCCCTACCAGCCTCGACAAGGGCCAGTACCACAGCAGCAACCCTACCAGCCTAGGCAAGGGCAACCCTTCCAGCAGCCCCAGCGCCAGTTTGCCGAGCCAGCAGCAGCTCCAGCTCCAGATACTCAGATGACGAAGCTGGAAAATATTCTAGCTTCGTTTATGACGAGCACTCAGGCGACTATCACGAGGTTGGACCAGAGTGTAGCTTCACTGGAGGCAGGTCAGATGAACTAGGGTGCCATTTTGCAGGATCTGCAGACCCAGGTGGGCATCTTTGCCCGCCAGAACACCACCAAGGCACCGGGGACTCTGCCTGCCACCACTGTCCCGAATCCTCGGGATCCTCACCAGCTCCAGCAGCTTGATGCCATCACTACCAGGAGTGGCAAGACCACATCAGCTGCTCCTGCCCAGCCCAGTCGAGATGATCCACTACCTGCTTCAACACTTCCAGCTGATACTGCAGACGTGGGGGAAGACACAACAACGCCTGCTCCCAAGCCACAGCCAGTGGTTAAGGAGCATGTACCTCAGCTTCCTTTCCCCACTCGCCTGCATAAAGACAGGCTGGAGACTGAGTTTGCCAAGTTCATGGCAATGTTGAAGCAGGTCAACATCAGCATGCCGTTCGTGGAGGCACTGTCGAAGATGCCCAAGTATGCCAAGTTCATGAAGGATCTCCTCACCAACAAGAAGAAACTTGGGGATCTTTCGACAGTGATGCTGAGCGAGGAGTGTTCTGCCATCCTGCAGAACAAGCTGCCTGAGAAGCGAAAAGACCCAGGAAGTTTCACTATCCCTCTCATTATTGGCAGCATGCATGTAGGGAAGTCCTTGGCGGACCTAGGCGCTAGCATCAATGTCATGCCTTATAAATTGTTTAAGAAGCTAGGCCTAGGTGAACCTAGAACTACTAGGATGAGCATTCAGTTAGCTGATCATTCTATCGTGCATCCTAGGGGTATCATTGAGGACTTGCTTGTTAATGTGGGTACATTCACATATCCTGTGGACTTTGTTATTTTGGATATAAATGAGGATGTGGATGTACCTTTGATTTTAGGTAGACCGTTTCTCGCCACCACCAAGGCGCTTATTGATGTGCATAGTGGTAAATTGATTCTGCGTGGTGGTGATGAACAGGCTACTTTTTCTGTGTCTGAGAATGGGAAACACCCTCATTTGCATGATGACATAGATTATTGTGATATGCTTGCTGATTATGAGACCGCACTCGCCATCACGAGTGCGGGTACTGACGATGTTCTTGAGCGTTGTATTTTGCTAGGTGAGCAGGCATCGCAGGAGCCGCAGCTGGCGGAGCAGTTGGCCGAGTTGGAGAGTGGCCCCTTCTTGGAGGGCGACAGGCTGTTTAAACCGATCTCATCCTCCACCCGCATCGCTACTTCCTTGGAGGAACCACCAGAGCTGGAGCTTAAGCCCCTCCCTCCTCATTTGGAGTATGCATTTCTCCGGGAGGGGAATAAGCTGCCCGTCATCATCAGCTTGACCCTCACACCCGAGCAGAAGACCAGACTGGTGGCCTTGCTGAAGCGGTATGAGCGAGCCCTCGCATGGAAGATCACAGACATCCGGGGGATCAGCCCTTATTTCTGCTCCCACCGGATACTGATGGAGGATGAGATGCGGCCAGTGAGACAGCCGCAGAGGAGACTGACACCAAACCTGGAGGCTGTGGTTCGGGCAGAGATCGTGAAGCTGCTGGACGCGGGGATCATCTTCGCCATTTCCGACAGCGAGTGGGTCAGTCCCATCCAGGTGGTACCCAAAAAGGGTGGGATGACTGTGGTGCCTAACGAGAAGAATGAGCTGATCCCGATGCGCACGGTGACTGGGTACCGTGTCTGCATTGATTACCGGCGTCTTAACGACGCCACTCGGAAGGACCACTTCCCGCTACCATTCATTGATCAGATGCTGGAGAGACTGGCGGGGCACGAGTTCTACTGTTTCCTGGATGGGATGTCCGGGTACTTCCAGATCCCTATTGCACCGGAGGACCAGGCGAAGACCACTTTCACCTGCCCCTTCGGCACCTTTGCATACCGGAGGATCCCATTCGGGCTATGCAATGCCCCAGCTACTTTTCAGCGATGCATGCTCGCTATCTTTGACCGTCTGGTCGGCGAGATCATGGAGGTGTTTATGGACGATTTCTCGGTTTATGGAGACTCATTCTCTCACTGTCTCCATAACCTGGAACTTGTCCTTAAACGGTGTGAAGAAACGAACCTGGCACTGAGTTGGGAGAAGTGTCACTTCATGGTTCGAGAAGGCATAGTTCTTGGGCATAAGATCTCCAAGATGGGGATTGAGGTTGACAGAGCAAAGATCGAGACTATCAGCAAACTACCTCCTCCTACATCTGTAAAGGGGATCCGGAGTTTTCTGGGTCATGCAGGTTTCTACAGGCGGTTCATCAAGGATTTCTCCAAGATTGCTCTGCCCCTGACGAAGCTTCTAGAGAAGGATGCCCCCTTCCAGTTCACTGATGCATGCACAGCGGCTTTTATGACCTTGAAGGAGAAGCTCACACAAGCTCCTGTCATGGTTGTTCCTGACTGGTCCTTACCATTTGAGATTATGTGCGATGCCAGTGACTTTGCTGTTGGAGCTGTGTTGGGGCAGAGGCGTGATCAGCATTTCCGACCTATCTACTACGCCTCGAAAACCTTGAATGATGCCCAGGAGAACTACACCACCACGGAGAAAGAGCTGCTCGCGGTGGTGTTTGCCTTCGATAAATTTTGTCCTTATCTGGTCTTGTCCCATGTGATTGTGTATACTGATCACTCCGCGATTCGATACTTGATGAGCAAGGCTGATGCCAAGCCTAGGCTCATACGATGGATCTTACTGCTACAGGAGTTTGATATTGAGATTCGGGACAAGAAGGGAGCAGAGAATGTTGCTGCCGATCACCTTTCCCGGTTGTACGCACCCCCTGCGGACAACCTCGAGGAGGAGATCAATGACTCCTTTCCAGATGAGAGGCTGATGATGATGTGCCTGGTGGAGAGTGTCACCCCCTGGTATTCTGATTTTGCGAATTATCTTGTGGGCCAGCAGCTGCCCAAGGGGATGACCACTCACGCCAAGAGGAAGTTCTTCTCCGACCTGAAGCACTACTTCTGGGATGACCCCCATCTCTTCAGGATCGGAGCTGACGGGATCATCCGTCGATGTGTTATGGAGAGTGAGATGGAGGGCATTCTATCTCACTGTCATGAAGGACCTGCTGGCGGTCACCACGGAGGAAACCGCACGGCGAGGAAGGTGCTCCAATCGGGCTTCTACTGGCCCACGCTCTTCAAGGACGCAGACGCCTTCGCACGCCGGTGCGACCGATGCCAGAGGTCAGGTAACATCTCTGCCCGTGATGAGATGCCCCAGAATGTGTTTATTACTTGTGAGATTTTTGATGTCTGGGGTATCGACTTCATGGGCCCCTTCCCTCCATCCTTTGGCAATACATATATTCTTGTTGCTGTTGACTACGTCTCTAGGTGGGCTGAGGCGCAAGCTTTGCCCACTAATGATGCTAGACGTGTTTGTGGTTTTTTGAAGCAGCTATTCTCCCGGTTCGGGACACCTAGAGCCATCATAAGCGACCGTGGCACCCATTTCCAGGGTCAGTTCGATAATTTGTTGTCTCGCTATGGTGTGACTCATAAGGTGTCCGTGGCCTATCATCCTCAAACCAGTGGCCAGGCCGAGCTGACGAACCGGGAGCTCAAACGGATCTTGGAGAAGACGGTGAACCTATCCCGCAAGGATTGGTCCACCAAGCTCGATGATGCTCTGTGGGCATATCGCACTGCCTACAAGACGCCCATTGGTACCTCACCGTACCGGCTTGTCTATGGAAAGGCATGCCATTTGCCCGTGGAGCTAGAGCACAAGGCCTTCTGGGCCCTTAAGTTGCTAAACTTGGATGTTAGTGTTGCAGGTGATGAGCGAAAAATGCAGATGTTGGAGCTGGAAGAGTGGCGTTATCACGCCTATGAGAACACCAAGCTGTACAAGGAGCGCACGAAGCGCCTCCACGATGCACGGTTGCGGGGTCCGAAAGAGTTCCAGGTTGGTGATCGAGTTCTCCTTTATAACTCTCGCCTGAAACTCTTTCCCGGGAAACTCCGTTCCCGGTGGTCTGGACCGTACACGGTCACACAGGTGTTCCCGTATGGCACGATTGAGATTGCTAACCCGCAAACTGAGCCGTTTAAAGTGAATGGCCATCGTCTCAAGCTCTACCTGGGAGACGAGGTCGAACGTGCGGAGTTAGCAGTGGAGCTCGCGGACCCTTAGTTCCGCAATTGGCGTCCAGCTAAAAGACGGTAAAGAAGCGCTTGTGGGGAGGCAACCCCACCACGGTTTGCATTTCTACCCTTTGTTTTTATTTATTTATTTCATTTTTTTGTCGGTTTTTGAGTCTTTGAGTCAGTTTGGAGTCAGTCTGGAAAGTTATTCGTGCCTCGGGCGGTTCGTTTTGATGTGTGATTGGGTAAATTTTAGAGCCGGAGCACGAATGAATCAGGGTGGTTTGCGATTGAAAATTGGAAAAATGGCATTTCAGGCTCGGCATAAAAAACACGGGCAGCAGGGGTAGAAAACACGGCCGTGTTTCTCCCCGTGCCCGCCCGTGTTTTGCCTTTAGCCCTCGGCATAAAAAACACGGGCAAGGGGCTTTGAAAACACGGCCGTGTTTTCTTCTGAGCCCGGCCGTGTTTTAGAGGCTGATTACACGGGCGCGGAGCACCCGAAACACGGCCGTGTAATGGCACGCCCGTGTTTCGGCCTCCCCCCTATAAAAATGCAATTTTTCACCCAAAACCTCAGATCAGTCACTTTTTTTTCACAACCCCCAGCCCCCCCTCGCCGGAAAATCGGCCCTTTCACATTCTCCCTCGATTTTCCGGCCATAACTCCCTCTCCCGACCTCCAAATCACAAACCGCGAGCGCCCCCACGCTCCTGGCGTCGAGGAGCACATTCCCCAACGATTTGGGCTGATTTGGCTGAGGTTGGGTCGCCGGCGGTGAGTTTTCCGGCGAGTCTCCGGTGTGTTTTCCGGCGACTTTTGGTGCTTCCCTCCGCTTTCTTTCCCTATCTCGTGGTATCTTCTTGAGTCTCCAGGTGTGTTCTCCTTGTCTTTTCCTATATTTTTGGAGAATCGATACCTAGAGTTAGGTGAAGAACTTTTGCTTGTGGAATGCATGGTTTGGGGATTATTGTGGGTTTGGGGGATGATTGGGCTGATTGCATGGTGAATGGCCTGTGTGAATTGTGATTTTTCTGTGATGCCTCGATTGGTGCTCTTTAGGGCGGTTATGGTATGTTTGTTTCACCGGGGGCCTAGTCCACTGTCCGAATCCTCGATTTGAGGGTCCCCGGTGTATTTTGCTGTTACATCTCGTATGATGGGTATGCTGGTTTCGCCGGGAGCCTCGTCCACTGTCCATATCTTCCGATATGAGGGCTCCCGGTGTGGGATTGGCCTAACGTTGACTCCGTTTGCTTGTGTACTTTTTGTCCTTCCTTGTGTTTTGCAGGATCATGGAGGTTTATCTCGACCAGCTGAACATCATCTAGCGCTCAAAGCTGCGGAACCTCCGCACCCGCAAAATCGCCGAGCACCATCACCTCGATTGGGAGGTGTTCGAGGAGCTTGGTGCTAGGCCACAGATGGAGGCTGCGGTCCGCTCCCCTGCTTGGCGGCGTCTGCTCACCCTCGCCCAGCCGACCTACAAGGAGTTGGTCTTGGAGTTCTACGCCACCTTCACCCACAATCAGAAGGGGAACGCCGATCACTCTAATGCAGTCCAGTTCACACTCGGCGGGGTGGACCACACCCTCAACTACTGGGAGTTCGCCAATGCCCTTCGGCTTAACTCCCGGACAGCGGGCGGGCCTCATCTCCGCCTAGATCTCGCTGATCCCTCGGACTTCGCTTCTCAGGCGTACTTTCAGCGCATCTGCCTGCCCGACAGTGTGGATGAACAGTACGTGGCCAGCCAGACGCGGGCTGCTCTCCTCCGTCCGGAATAGCGGATCCTCAACCACCTGATGTGCACCTCCTACACACCCAGCGCGGGCTCGGCCAACCGGGTCACGCTCCGCACACTCTGGTTGATGCATGCGATGGGTCTTTCTGAGGACACCATCCAGCTGGGTTCTGTACTTGCGAGGACGTTCACTAAACCAGCCATCAGCACGTCTCGCGCCCTCGTTTGTGGCCCGGTGATCACCGCCTTGGCCCGCAACTATGGGGTGGATTTCACGAGGATGACTTTGGTGCGTGCGTCGTCCCCACTCAGCGAGGCTACTCTTCGCCACCAGCACATGCTTGCTTCCCACGGTCGTCAACGCTGGATCGAGGGCCTTCCTCAGCCACCTCCTTCTGCTGAGGGTGACCAGCCCGAGTCGAGCGCTGCTGGTGGACGCCGCGGTCGACGTCGCGTTCCCCGTCGTGCCCAGGCTCCCGCAAGCCCCTCTCCTGCTCCCCGGTCTCCTTCTCCCGGGTCACCTCCTCCAGTGGTGGTGCCCATCTCTGATCAGTTGGCGACGATATCACAGCAGAATGAGCGCATCCTGGCCGGCCAGGAGCTCCTCCACACCCGTCTTGATCGTGAACGGGACCGAGGGCGTCGTATCTTGTCCAGGCAGCACTATATCATGTCCTACTTGGGCTTGGACCCGAACGCGGTCCACTACCCGTTCGTGCAGTCCCCGGGGTTTGAGGATGAGTACCCCCCACCCACTGGCGATGGTGGTGATGCTGTCTAGAGCGGGGTTTGTACTTTATCTGTTTTCCAGACTGAGACTCCGTGTTTTGTGGTTTCGTTTTGTTTTGTTTTATCTCGGATTGTAGACTTGGTACTCTGACTCCTATCACCCAGTGTGTTTTTGTTGTCTCTAGCTCTGTGCCCCTTCTTTTGACTGGTCCGCCATCCAGTCAGCGTTCCTGACCACTGTTTCACGGTAACATCGTTCCCCTTCCCTCTGCTCCATTGAGGACATTGTCGTGTTTAAGTGTGGGGGGGTTCTTTGTATGAATTGGAACGTATATATATGTGTGCTTGGAGCCTAGTCCATTGTCCAAATCTTGAGATTTGAGGGCTCCAAGCACGGCTGTTTGCTTGATGATTGATCGTATTGGCACTGTGGATATGATTAGTGAATTGAATGGCTTTTGACTTGATACATGGCAACTTGAGTGTGACTTAGACGACTTATCGTGATGACTGAGATGTGCAGTAGAATTGTGTAGGGGTTCAGTTTTTCAACTGTCTGCTCACCAAATGTGACTTGGTTTGATCACTTGCTTTTGACAGTCATTTATGCATCTAGTTCAGGGAATCAGAACGCGAGATAGAGCATATAGGTAGCCATGTGAGATTTGAGCCTGCTCGTTTCTTTCTTGTGCGATAGTTTCCTCTTCCATGATATGCAGCATTCACGTTGTCGGTAGCTAAGATGATGGAGGCATAGGATTAGCCCACGACCAAATTGACTGTCCTAGTGTGTCATACCCCCTAGTCAGCCCCTTTGAGCCGTGTGTTATTCTTTCTTTTGGTCTGAAATGAAAAAAAATCATCCTTTGCATCTTTTAGAAGGTTCCACAGAGTGGTTTTTACATATTCTCTGCTGTTTCTGCTAAGTGTAATGTGAGGGTTGGAGGTAGTGCTTAAAAGTTGGGCAGGTGTTTGAAATTGTGCAGAGGTGGTGGTTCTCTTAAGAAATGAAAAACAATGAAAGAAAATCAAAGAAAAAAAATGAAAGCAAAAGAGCACCACCACCAAAAATCTGAGTAATGCCCATGTAATAGTGTTTCTTAGCAGTCTGGCTTAGAAATACTAGCATTTATGTAACCTCCTTCGCTCTTGTGCTTTGAACTTGAGTAATGCAGAATAGCAGAAAGGAAGTTATGGGTTCGATTGATTGTGAATCTGTTGGGTTTGGAAATGTGGAACCTTGTGTTGTATGAATACTTCCACCACCTAAAAGGCCTTTTCCCCATGTCCAAGACCCTAGCCAGTCATCTGAACCTGTGTCTAAGACCTCCGGATTAGTTAGTGATGACACCCCATATGTGAACTCTAGCACTTAGAGGCTGCATTATTGGTGAAGAGATGTTAGGGATTGAGATATTGAGCATGCGCATTTTTTGCATCATATTGTCCTGACCCCACTGGTCGAGAGTGAGCGATTCATTTTCTCTTATTCTGTATACTCTTTATCCCGGTGAGGACCTAGATTGCTCGGTCTTGATTCTGATATCTTGAACTTTGTGCATGATGTGACTGTTTTGAACAAGTGGTTGAGTCAAGTCTGTGTTGGTTGGTGAACAGAAGGGAGACTCTTCCTTTGCTCGATTTTACTGTATTCGAATGTCATCTGTGGTGGTTGTCTAGGTTGTCATTGAAGTTGTCCATGTGTTACTGATCGAAAGCCAGTATGATCCACGTGTTTTGTGCCGATATGTCATGCCTTGTTGTTTTGAGCTTACCTTGTGTCTGACTTGGTTTGCTTGGGGACAAGCAAACGGTTAAGTGTGGGGGAATTTGATAACGATGTAATTGCACATATTTGCACCCCTAGTTCTTATCCGTTTGAGGGGCATAGTCGTGTGTTTTGGCCTATTTTATGCCGGGTTGTGCTATTTTGTCATGTTTCAGGTCCCGGGCGTTAAAGGGAAGGCTAACCGCGAGTTTCGGGGCATTTGGAAGTCATTTCGGTGAGCTGGAGCCAAAACACGGGCAGACCCAAGGCATTACACGGCCGTGTACTGCTGGTCGTGCTTTTTATGCCGAGAGCAACTTCAGTTTGGCCAATTCAGCTGCCAACACGGGCACCGAAGCACGGCCGTGTTCAGTCAAAGCACGGCCGTGTACATCGCGAAGCACGGCCGTGTTTCCAATAGCTGCTGGCCGTGTAATTAAACACTGGCCGAGACACGGGCGGAGTCAGGCAAAGCACGGCCGTGTCCTCGACCGTGCTTTGGCCACTGATACTTTTAAGCAGAGTTTCAGCCACAATTCAAGGGGATTCGAGTTTTTGAGAGAGAGATCAGTTCCTAGAGAGAGAAAGTGACGAGCAAGAGTTCCCAAGTGCCCTAAATTGATCTTCAACACCATTGGAGGCCAGTTTGAGCTTGGAGAAGTGCCGATCAACGTCCAGGAGCCGGAATCCGTCCTTCGCAGTATGAATTCCGTGTCTGTTTCTGCTTTTGCTTTCTTCTCCATGGAGTAGTTCTCCCATTCATCTGGGTATGGAGAACCCTAGATTTGTGTGTTAGGCTTTGATTGTATGAACCCAAGTACTGATTCTGTGATTGATTATATTCGATTGAGGGTTTAATGATTGAATGACTTGAATCCTGATCAAATTCCTGTTGTTTCTGCTTTAACCTAGAATGAGAATATCTGCCTAGGTTAATAGAGTATCCTTGATTGAAGGTAGGGAGTTGGTGACTTTAGTCGAGGAACCAACTCATTATTCTGTACCGGGTTTACTCCGGTAGTGGAGGTTTTGTTCTTAGGGCCTCAATCTGTCTACTCCGGTGGAGGTTAGTCGCCCGCTAGAGATTCAGATTGAGAGGGTCTGAAGACCTTTAGTCGAGACTTCAGGCTGTTTAAGAACCTTCCGCAGTATAATCTTCATAGAAACTGAACTTGGTAATTACAATCCGGCTTAACTGCAGTCTAGGGGGAACCATATCCGGGTGACTTCTTTAACCTGAATACAACCAGTTTACTTGCTTTGTTTGTTTGGTAGTTTAGACTTGCACTCCAGTTTTATTGCTAGATAACAAGAACTCACTGAGTAGTCAGCAAATCTAGGACCCGGGTTGACATATAAACCTAACCCGCTATACTACGCTTTAGGAAGTGGTTTCACTTGGCCAAATCCTAGGGTGACAGTAGAGTCGAGTCACTCACTATATATTTGCAGAAGACCTTCCTCCTGATGAAGCTTTGGTAAAAACAATGATGAAATCATATACCAGGCAGACATTATGGAGCTTATGCCCCGAGTCAAGCGTTGATGCTGATGTAAGTACTTCTGCGAAACGCCCCTAGTTGACCTGAACGTGCTTAACGATTTTTAATCATTGGATTTTATTTCTATTGTGTTTTAGGTAATTACAGCGTTAGCATGCCACTTGAACTTGGACGAAGTTAAAAGAGATACTGGTCGTGGAAGAGGAGTGTGCTTTCTGCCTACGGAATTGCAGGTAAGTGTTGCTTTTGCTTTGTAATTCTATTTCAGTTTACACAGGGTTGGTTGTTTATTAAGTAAGATTAGTGTTCAATGATTTAACTTCATTTTCCTACCAGGATATGGTCGTTAATTATGGCATGACATCTGCAAAGGCATTAGAGTTATATGATACAAAATTCCTATCAAAAGCTCATAACTGTAGAAAGGTTATGACTTCTCCACAATTCTTCCTTCTCATTTCTGCTTATTTAGTAGCGGTTTTCACAACATATGTGTGCGTGAATTATGCCTGCCCTTCTGCTTAATTTCTTGAATGAATTATGTCGGAAAACTAATTAGTTAATTGGATTGTTTTCTCGTACCTGTGAAGGTTTGTCTTCCCATGAAAGATATGATGAATGATGAAGGCATCCACTGGTATTTAGCTATAATTTTGATGGACCAGAAACAAGTACACATTCTGGATTCATGCCCATCAAAAGAGCGCCAAACAATCCGTACGAATGCAGTTCACACAATGGTATAGTTAAAATTTGTGCCATTGAATACATACTTCAATACACGTGTTTGTAATTCAATTATGTGGCATTATATTTTCCAACAAAATTTTGTAATTCATAGGTTACTTTTTGAATGTTGTAGATCGAATTTCTGAACGACTTGTTCGATGCCTTACACAAGGAAGTTCAATCAACATGTGCACCACCACAGATCAAGGAGTTTTCTTTGACCACTCCTGAATTTCCTACACAACGACACAAGTAAGAATGTATATTTGGTCATAATTTCACTAGAAAAATAAAATATTTGTGTCTTACGTAATGCATCTTTCTAAACAGGAATGATAGTGGGATCTGGGTTTGTGTGTGGATGATGGGATCAACTTGGGATGATGACTATTATAATTGGGTAAGAAATCACCTACTACCTAGGCCCATTTATTTCTACGAGCACATTAAAAAAACTGTGTCAACTATTGTATTAATATGTTATATTTTCTGTCCTTACAGCCATGCAATCATTTGAGAAGAATGCAGGTGGCATTGTACCTAGTCAAAGAGCCTACCAATTACATAAGACACAAGGTGCTCAAGAAAGCAAATCAGAATGCGCCTAGGTTTGAAGCTCAGACACTTGAGTACAAAATAGCTTCCCAAGAGAGGAAAGCAAGTTCCCAGAAGAGGCTAATTCAGGAAAGCAGCTTCCCAGAAGAGGCGAATTCAGGGCTCAAGGATATCTAGTCGCATAGTGTGTTCTGCTAAAACATTTTAGCATTTAGTTTTGTTTCTTCCTTTCCAACGAATGCCCTCTTTATGGTAACGATTTAAGGACACGTTTATTATTTGGCGGATAGATTGCAAGTTTTGGTGTGCTTTTTTATTTATTAGAGGGAGGCTAGGAAATCAGCCGAATAAACACAAGTACACAGCTAGAGGCTAGTTTGCCAAACAGAAATGGAACCGCTACAGTAATCTCACATTGCAGACAGATAGCCAAAATAGCAGCAACAAAAACAGCCACCTCTGAGATTCGCATAAAAACTAATAGAGATAAACTGGCCAGATTACTTGCCTCGGGAAACTTATTCCCATCACGTCTTCACGAAGTAACCCATCGAAATTTGCTCGAGGATCGTCCAACAACCAGCCCAATCAAGTGGACCCTTAAACCATTTTTCAATAAAGATGGAAGAACCCGAAACATGATTAAAAGCATCACTAGTGAAGAATGTGGCTAAAATTGAATTAGGAACTTATAGTCATTTCTCGTGGTGACTAAAATGAAAGAGGTCACATATTGTCCATTCAAATAATATTTGTCTGAGCTCAACCAAACTTGAGTTGCTCCCCCTATAAATGTAATCACCCTCTTGTTTCTTCATATCTTCTTCAGACAACTTATCAACTGTGCTAAACATGAAACTATCAAGATCGACTTCCTTGTTCATCGGATCCATTCTGACCTGGAAAAAGAAAACCACCAAACAAGCTCCTCAACAGATCATGTCAAAGACTACTGAAAGAATGGACCAAAAACACACATGATCCTGGAAAGGGACATCTTAAGCACCTAATTCCGGTACACATTAACTCGGTTTATCATCAATGCATAAAACCGTCACCACAATTCGTCAAAACCCTTACCTTGTCAAAGTTAACCACGAAGATAGAAGCAGGACTGGGCCTGTCGGGGTCTCTGTTTAGTTCGAACCCCACGGTTTCAGTGTAAAAAAATGTAGGAATAGAATTTTTGAAATACAGACTCCACAGCTGTAGCCTCCGCTTCAAACAACGAGACCTCTCTTCCCAAATCAGTCTACAATACACCTCATCCATATCAGAGATCCATCCAAAATCACAGCATTGTAGTTCGAAAATCAATTTTGGCAATTTCAATTCAAAATCCCTTTCTTACCTCCCTAGCAGATCCTGAAGGAACCATGGCCTCTTTCATTGCCTTCTCCAGTGCAATCATCTCCGCCTGCCCAGCTGTTTGCACAAGTGAATTACTCATACAAGCAACAATTAGTTTTCATTCAAAGGGATGGGGGGTGCTTATGCTTGCACAGCTTGACGCCGAGATTACCTGCGATATTCGGCCAGTTTAGGGTTCAAACAATCGATTGGGAGGAATCATAGGACAGGTGGGAAATATAACAGTCGAGAACGGGAAAAAGAAGAAGAATAAGAGGGGGAAACAGAGTGGTTCAATTATCGCTGCCATTTTCTGAGGCGGCTGGGATGATTTACAGGAGTAGGGAGGAAGAACAGGGTTATTCCCAATTCGAACAGAAAAATGGAGAAGAGAGAAGGTCCAAGGTCGGGATTTGGAGAAGAGGGGTAGGGCTGCGGGTGGGGCAAGGTAGGTGTCCTTTCTCTTAGGGTGGTTGGATTTTGGGTCAATTCAATAACTAAACAGAACCAACCCGATTTGGTTTACAATGGACTAAAATGAAAGAAAAACTAATTCTATGAGTTGATCTGTAATTTTATTTAATATAAATTCCGAAAAAATAAATCATTTAATAAAATTTAATCTCAGCCGTCGAGATCACACGTACGGTCAAGATCACCCAAGGTCTTTGCAGGGCGATGACACCAGTAGCTGTGGAGGTAGGAAGAAGGAGAGCAAGCCTGAATTCATGCGAGGATACTATCAAGCTTCAAACGCCATATACCCCGGAATTTACCCGGGGTACGATAGAAGCCACCATATATATATATAACCAAGATAATATGAAGTCAAAGTTGAAGAACCGATGCCAGGGAAAGTTTTGATTAAGAGACAGCGAGATATAAAAGTAATGTAGTCATAACCGAACCGGAGCATGACCCGGTAATGTGAACTGCTCGCACTTTAGTGGTCCAATCGATATTAGACCGGTTAAAAATCGTTAGAGAACCGGTACCTAATAAACGTTATTAGTATAAATAGTGGACATTTCTTAATTAGAGTTCGTCTCTTTCCATCGAAATTGTGAAATGGAAATAAGGATTCAGTTTGAGAGCCATATGTTTTTGGTTTATTTCAATTTTTAATTAAATTTAACGGCTGAATGGCAAAATCCGTACGAGCGGCTCGATCAGCTCGAGCGTTTAACCGCCTCGGCTGCTCATCCACCGCCACAAAAAACCGGAGCGGCTTTTAGACTGTTCCGAACCGGTTTTGTAACAGGGTGGCAGTTTTACCGGTCGGACTGAGCGGCTCGGCTCGGCTTTAATAACACTGGGTAAAAGGGACTCGCCAACCTCAAATTCAGGCCATTAATTCAGAATCGGAAAATGAAAAAACTCAAAAAGCATGAGTAAGGGGCCGAAACGGCCAGCAACTTATTCCATAGACCTCCTGTATATTACTAGCACTGGGCTCGGCCCTTGGCCGAGAAAGTTTACCAAAAATTTATGAAAATAACCATGTTAACAATATAATAAGTATAAGAAGGCCAAGGTAATATAGCCGAGTTGGTCGAGATTGTGGTCTTTCGGACTTGAGATATGTGAGGTCTTAGATTCGAACCCCGCTATACCACTTGGTGTTCCCGGAGGCATCTCTCGTGCGGGAGACGAAGTCTTCCCCCAGTATCGGATGCTAGGCCTTGAAAATGTTGATGATGATTAATCATCTCCCAATATTGCCAATGCAAGTTGACATCCATACCCAATAAAGTGAAACTCAAGCCAATTCAAATACTGTTGCAATACATGGTAAAGATACAAAACAAATTAAACTAAGAAATCGGTTATTAAAGTTATTATTATTATATTATAAAAAGCTAAACCATATATTACTGTTGCCTAAACTCTTTGCTATCATGCACCACAAAGCACCTTGATTTTATGTTTATATCCATTTTGCTAACATATACCATCTTCATTGGTTCTTTCTCTTTCAATGCCTTTGTTTTCTCTTTTTAGTATTTGTATTATTTTGCAACTTCCACATAATTGATAGTTGTAATTTTTTGGCATGAGAGATTTGGCTTAGCACACATATTCTACAAAATGTTTCCCAATTTGAGAGTTTTGAACTTCTAATAATACTGGAACATTATTTCTATTAGGGATGACAAAAGTATCTACAGTTGTGGGTCTCCGAACGAATCCAACTTAATTGGGTAGAGAAAAACTCGAACATAACATATTTTTAATGGGAAGGGGTAAAATCCGAATTCGAATATTGCGGGTAATGAGTGGACATGGTTCTCACTTTTCAACCTAACCCGTCCGATTAATACACATGCATATATAATTTCTCTAGAATGAGTCATTATTTTTCTCGACAAATTATATATTTGTTATACATATATAATATTTTCATCAAATTGTGTTGTGTTAATTATTTTTCTTCATTTTAGTGATTTATTGTCATACTTTTTCACTTATGCAATGTCACTATACGTGTGAATGTTAACATGTTTGTTAGAGTCATAAAGATGAAATATTATCCATGGATACCCGAACATCGGATGTGGACATGATTTTAGTTTTCTTCTCAAGTCTTGTGTAGATACGGGTGTGGGATAAATAAGAACTATTTGTGTACGCAGGGGAATGAAACTATTTGAGGATCGAGAAATACACCAGATGTGAGAAGAATGAGAGAGAGATAGAGGTGTAGACAGAAGATGGGCGAGACTCAAATCTCATTATTATTTGGAAAACGGCCGAAATTGGTTTGTTATCGTCCACTGATACGATCCGCAATTCAGGTCAATATAAAAGATTAGTGGTTGTCTCCTTAACTCAAATTGGCCGCAGCAAAACGTGGCAACACAACCTAGTAATAATAATGCAAGCTTCAAGCGAATTGAAGGTCAACATCTTTAGTATGTGTTAATCCTAGAGCAAGACTTGTTCTACTTCATAGTTTATCCTGATTGATAATATAAAAAAAATCCAAGTCAAAATAAAGTGCTTAAAGTAAACAAAGTATGTTTGGCGATTCATCCCAAATTCCCAATTAACTCCAAGAAAAGACTCATTATTGTTATTGTGTTATATGAAAACCCAATTTGAGTTGCAAGTCTCTGGGTGTGGCAAAATGAAATTTTCTTTCAATTTTTACATATCTCTTTATGGAGGGATTGAAGGATGGAACCAATTGATGTAATTGTAAATATAGAGAGATTGGGCAGAAGAATCAATTGTTGTAGAGGAGAAAGCGAGCAAAATAGGTTTCGGGAGAAGGCAAGGGCAACAACTGGTCTACCTGGCATGTTGCCCTGGTGGCCATTTGCTATGGATGAAACACATAGCTTAACTTCTGTTGTTATTGGGTAGCGGGAAGAACGGACAGAAGGCCCAATTTTTATTGTTATTGGCCCCGTAGGTGGCCCATATATGACAGGCGGGTAAAGACTCAAAAAACAGAACGGACAGCATCATTGACACCTTGTAATATGATAATAAGGCCCATCCGAAAATCACTCTTAGGTCGGGATGGCAATTTCGACCTGCCCTGAGTTACCCGACCTGTTTGACCTGTTTTGGGGCGGGTCCGACCCACCCCGTAGGCGGGACGGGGCGGGAATGGGTACCTCTCATCGACCTGACCTGCCCTGACTCGCCCCATTCTCGACCCGTTCTGGCCTAAGTTACATGTAATCTTAGTCAAATTACTTAGAATTTTCCTCTTATTACATCATATTTTATGTATAATAAAATTGTAAATAAGTGAAAAACTCAATTTCTCCAATAATTTAACTACATTTTATCAAATTATGGTTTCTTTCTTGGTCTTTTACTTAAAATAACGAATAATTCTAATGTTTTTCGCATAAATTATATACCCAATGAGTCGACCTGCCCCGACCCGCGTCCCATGATAAATTACCCGACCCGTACCCGACCTACCACAGGGCGGGAATGGGTATAGAGATACCCGCCCCGGACCTGTCCCATTGCCATTCCTACTCTCAGACCACTATTTTCAAAATGCTGAAAATCCAACCCATGTTTTGTCATCATACATTTTGTTGATTTAGATTAAAGAAGAAAACTATATCTAATAATTAAGTACGCAATACCGTAGATTACATTATTCCATTCAAATCGATCGATACCTAGGTACAAAACGGGTATGTCTCGTAGCGAAGATAACAACCCTGATTCTGGAATTGAGCTCCAGCGACGAGAGGACCACAGGATTTGGCTATGGTTTCAAAGCCTCCGCGTATACAGCTTCTGCACTCAGGTTCTTGAGCACTGAACATGTAACAGATCATGTACTGGTAGACCGTTATCCATCGCTTACCGCCATCGTGGTACTGGAGAGGGCGCTGCACGCAGCCTATACCACCATACTTGGCAGACTGCCAGGCGACGCTCATTTGGGTGGCCGAGCTGCGGAAGTTGTAAGCGCTGCATACTGGAGGGTCGAACTCTGGCTCCTCGGCTGCTGCATTCAAACGACTGTCGCTGTTTAGCGTGAGAACCAGAAGAAGAAGAAGGCACAATGGTGATGATGAGAAGGTCAAGGAATGTTCTCGCAACATAATACTTAATTGATGCTATAGCTTAATTAAGTTGGACAATGATCAGCTTCTCGATCTACTGTTTTTATTTTGTGTTAAGAAAGTTGATTATCGGTTTCCTTCTAATATCTCTGTATGTACGTGTGCCGGCGGAGTTTCGCACGATAATTAACGTTTCACGAGTTACCTTACGCACACGGCTTTCTTTCCCTACTTGATAGTTGATAGCTGTGTATCTTCGGCATAGTGATTCTTTCTGGCCGGCTGATACTTTACTTGTCGTATATATTGCTCTCACCATATTGCTTATGGTGATTGGTACATGGGTGATTTCTCTCTAGGTTATCATGAAGCACTTAAAAGCAAGCAAAATTGTGCGGACATAATCTGATGAATTAGAATCATTGATTTTCATTTTCATATTAAAAATATATTATAGTTTGGGTTAGAGAATTGAAGACCGGGATTTATCGTACCTCTTAAAGTTTAGGCTATTGTATCAACATATTCAAATATTTAGCTAATTCAATATCTAAATAACAAGAAGAACGAGAAGGAGAAGATCAGCTATGCATAAAAGAGAGCTAGCTCACTACAAGAAAGCAGCTCGTTAGCGACGGTTTTCTTGCTATTTAACGACGGTCGAAACCGTCGCAAAAAACTTTAACGACGGACAGGCGACTGTCACTGACCCAACAGTCCTTAAATTAGTTTGCGACGCTTTTGGACGACCGTCGTCTCAACCGTCGGTACAATTTAACGACGGGCATGACCGTCGCTGATTTAAAAATGACTGTCATTATATGTATCAGTCGAAAGGTTGTTTCAGGGATTAGCTACGTTCAAAACCGTCGCTAAATTAAATACATGTGTCACTAAAATGCTTGCTTTTCCAAGTAGTACCTGTGACCTAGTCCAATCAACTAGAACTAAATCAATAGTAATTTGAGCAAAAATTAACCAACAAAATCACACAAATCTAGTTTTGGAAAGCCTTCATATTAATAAAATCATCAATCCTCAACCAAAAATCCCTTGAACATTCTAAAGTTTAACATTCTCATATATATGACAACTAATGTTCCTTGTGAAAGTTCAAAACCTCTTTGTCGTCCTTCTTGCAAAACCACCAGCCCCTCTTATAGCATATCAGAATCTAGCACTGCATCTCACCAAACAAAAAAATCTCGCACTGCAAGGAAACACGAAGCAAATCAGAGATAATAACCACGGAAAACAGAATGCGAGTACTAAGAAACAACGGTGTGTACAAAATACTTTCACAAGGTAGGATTATTAAGCTGATGAGGTCTTATGATATCAAAAGAACAATTAAACAAACAGCTAGTCAATTAAAGCTGCAGGTAAACTAAATTTTTCTTAAGGGGCAGAGAAACAATTTTGAAAGTAGTACAAGAGAGTCCCCAGAAGGAACCATAGTGACGCTATGCAGGCTTGATAGCCACAACAGACCGGGAAAACACAACATTTAGGAACTATAACTTCAACTTTGGCACAGGCTTCAATCAATGATAGGTCTGTCCAGATTACACTACAATGAGACCGAGCAACTTGCATTTTGACCCACAACCAAGACTAGCATTCCCAAAATAAGCAAGCTTGACGACTAACACAAAGGGTAGAATGCCAAAATTTGAAGAAGAATGCCTCTCCTTCGTCCTTAACAAACCAACTTCCTAACGTTACAAGAGAAATTCTCAGTTCATATATTAAATTTCTACGAATGACAGCAGTTACCCCTTTTGATAATTCTTGATAGTTTGACATTTAATGTAACAAGATAGAAACTAACCTCCGTGTCTGAAAATCTCTGCCTCCCCAGCGTCACTATGTTTCTTAAGCGCTCTCTACGGAGGAGAAATTAAGCGCTTTCACGCAAGACCTCAAGGTCTCCTTCTAACCATGTTTGAAGAACGTCTCTTTGATGAGTAGCAGAACACTTACGCAATTCTGAAAAGTAGCAGCAGATATAAGTAAACCATGAAAAGGCCAGATCTATTACCAGAAATATTTTTTTTTTAAAGTCCAGAAAAGACAACAATCATTGGTTGCACATATCCAATATCCACATCCAATTGATTTGATTATAACGAAATTGAACAACAACCTAATGATTATATCAAGAGAAATTGAAAATTAAGGTTTCAATCATTGCACTTATCCAATATCCTTGCCTCCCTTGCAAGTTGCAACTGCACTGTCAAC
The DNA here is from genome assembly GCA_964030455.1 of Linum trigynum. Taxonomy (NCBI): domain Eukaryota; kingdom Viridiplantae; phylum Streptophyta; class Magnoliopsida; order Malpighiales; family Linaceae; genus Linum; species Linum trigynum. Next base: position 6,732,763 of record OZ034819.1, read on the forward strand.
TCCTGATAAGCCATTCCATACAAGAATATGTCCATCGCCAGAACAGTTAATACCAACTGAAATTAACAATCAAAATGACAAGTTAAAATCCACATGACAGGAAAGATGAAGAGAAACAAGTCATTTTCCCAAGTGAGAAAGGAACTAGGCATTACAGTCAATTTCATGAACTCTCGGAAAGAAACATACACACCATATAGTGACTTCTGGAATTCTGTCATTACAGAGAGTGCTCTTAAGAACCCTTTTTTTCTCCACCTTCTGAAACTCTTCCAGAATCTGGATAACCATTTTTTGCCTTCTTTACCATTACTTTGAGTCTTGCCTGTAAAATTGGTATTAGTAATACAAGATCTGCTCTTAAGGAAATAATGAACACATAGGAGTTCACCTGACAGGGAGTTAGCCTAATACATCTAGCTACCTCAAGAGTTCTTCTGCAATAAACGCAAGGAGGGTAAAATACAGAACATCCACCATTTTAGGTCAACTGAGAGGACATGATCAACAACCCAGATTCTAATTATAAGCATAGAAGAATCCCTAGAGTTTCACTTCGAATGCATCTAGCTACCACAATTTCTCACACAGTAAAAGCAAGGAAACAGAGTAAATAAGCTATCTACTATACTAGTTCCCCTCAATTTGATGGGAACAACAACATACACTCATTTAGATATAAAGTTACCCACAACAACATACACTGATAGGGGAAAAAGCAGCAACCAAGTAGGATACAATTTCACTTACCAATCAAACAATACAATTTTAAGGCTACAAGTAGGTACGTTAACATACATGGATATAGGTACCTGGGTTATGGCATCAAAGGCTTCTGCACAGGTCTACACAGTTTGGATGCAGCTTCTCCAAAGCGCCATGTGGAAACTGGAGCTTAGTTGACATCAAAATATTTTGAAAGTGCTGAATACATAAGAGAACAAATATTCTTACACAAGGTGGGAAAGATAATTCTAGAAAAGATGTGTCTCAACACCAGTTGGTGTACTGTATGAAAGAAAATAAAGGATTGATATAGAAACCCAAACAATCGAACTCTTGATAATACCAGAACGAAAGCCTCACTGAAATCAAAGTGCAAAACATTAGTAACTTGATACCTTGAAATACTGTGAACATATATGCCACCCTCAAGTTCCTCTTCTTCCATCTCTTCCTCGTTACCAAATTACCCCAATGCTTACTCAACTGGCTCCTCATCTATATGATTTCAAGGTAAATACCATAACATCGATTACTCAGCCTGTCAGTGAGAAGAGCATAACCAGCATAAGAAAGTTACATCAAAACTTGGTTGTTCTTCTTGATGAACCCCAAAAGCATCTCGATACAGAGGCCTCCATGCTAAAGGAAACATACAAAATAAATCAGTTACCATAAGAAAATTAAGATCACTAAGGTAGCTGGCTAGCTTCAACAACAAACGGTAGCGAACAGGGGATGACAGAAACATGCATCCAAAGCAACATTGACTCTTCAATTTTTTTACGAAATTGTTAAGCTGTATCTGCCTCCATTGCCCACACTCGGGGAAAACACCTGCAGTAATACAGTCAAGCCCCAATGACTCTAGAACCCTAAGATTGCAACAATTCCACGGTTAAGTCAAGTAAAATCTAGTAAAGAATCAGGCCTCAATCCTAATGTATAGGAATATGCCCATATATTGCCCAAAGAAAGAAATTAATCGAATGAATTGAAACTAGCTAGCAGTATCAGTTGTTCACCTCCATTGAAATTCTCGACAAAGCTCGTTAGAGCACAGCCAAGTAATCTCCTCGTCGATGAGATCTTGCCGTACCCATCCTCTTTCCGATGATATACAAAATCTGGATCTTATGGCAACGGAGAACCCTTCAATCGATTCTCAAACACAACGAAGCTCGGATTGGTAATCTGAACGTCGCCGTCCATCGCCGATGTCATTAGCATCCACAGTGATGAACGAGTATGAGGATGACTGGAGCGGTCTGTTTATCTCCACAAAACTGCATTCTCAAATCTTCTTCTTATCGTCCTTCCAACAAAAATTAGGGTTTTTATTTAGAAATTTGGGACAGAGAGGAGAAGATCTGAAGAACGATGAGAGAAAGAATAGGAAGAATGATGAGCAGGACAGAGGGATTTTCTCTATTTTGTTTCTATTCTTAAAATCTGAAAAGTATATTTTTATAATACTAAAAAGTGTAGCATAAAATAGTATTAAAATCAAAAGTTTGGTACAAGCCCGAGGAAGCTTCACGTGGGAAAAATGACGTGTGGATAACGACGGCCACTTGGACGGGCAAATATTCCGTAGTGGAGCTGATAGATATTAGATAATGACGTTTCTGATGACCGTCTTTAAGAAGCTGTCGTTAATACTTATGTTTCTTGTAGTGTAGATTCTTTCCGGCAGAGGCCCCAAAGCATGAAATCCTCTTTCGTTATGACTTATGACTAGACCAGAACGTGTGATGGAGACATTGTTCGGCCAAGTTAGTTCATGCATGGAGTCTTGTGGCATATTCATACGTATTTATATGAACAATTGCGCGAAGAAGAAACAACAATCCATCCACAGATTCTGCATCTTGTCATCCGACGTTCACGGTTCGCAAACATGAAAAAATATAGAGTCCTCAGCCGAACAGAAAGAAGCCCCCAGTGAGAATATTCACTTGCAAACCAAATTGCGCGCATAGAAGAGAACAAGAGCCCATCATACTCTTTACATCTAAAAATTAATCTCATACCACATCGATTAATTACAAGGAATTTATTGGATTTGTAAGGCCAGCTCAACATTAATCATTATATGAGCTATCTGGACCTTATTAGGCTTTTTGGCACTAAGTGGCCAAGCCCCCTATCCATGGCCTAGTGATTGGCCGCCCTTATAACCCGTACGATGCTTACACCCCTTGGCATGAATAATAGCTATAAAAAACTAAGTTCGAAAACAAGGGTGCCAAACCAACAAAACAAGTTTGGTACAAGCAAAAGGGTACCAAGACGGGCAAGACAGTCCTGGTAGCCCAAACATGAAATTTGCCTAAATATGATGCCAAGTGGGTACCAAGCCGACAAGACTGGCTTGGTGGTCGGGCAACAGGGGGACAAGCTAGGTACCAATTAGAGAGTCATACGACATGGTGTTATACTAGCCATAGCAACACGGTACCAAGCCGGCAAAGCAGGCCTGGTGGCTGGTACCAAGAGATGAAATTTGACTAATTATAGAGCCAAAGTGAGTACCAAGCCAACAAGACAGGCTTGGTATCATGTTATCAAACCTGCCAAAACTAAATATGAAATCTTATAGGTGGGGGCTCGTCGTTCATGATGTCGAGCTAAGAGGTTAGAACTTGATGATGACTTGGTGTAGAGCACCGAAGCAGGTCATATGGAGACTAAGTCCCAAGACGGGCTTGGTTGGCTCCAGGGTACCAAGTCGGCAGGGCAACAAGGCACTAACTTGATGAGATTGTAAAAACTAAGTATGGAGGCCAGTCAAACCGACAAGGCTGGCTTGGTAGTAGGGGCCGACATGACTGGCTAGGTGGAAGGGGGTATCAAGAAGGAGAGACAACAATAGCAGGAGCAAGATAGTAGCAACAAAACTAAGTGTGGAGTCTTGGGGGCTGCCAAGGGTGTGGTCGAGACTTTCTCATGGAGGCAACTCGTTGGCGGTTACCAAGATGGGGTAAGGAGTCCTAAGGCGGTTGGAGCAACAGGTCGGCTTGCAATTACTAGGGCGGTTACCAATGCAGTTAGACCTAGTGGCTATAAATAGGAGAAATGAAGAACAAGCAAGGGTTCCACAACCAACCATTTGACACACAATGTCAAACATTTATCTTTTCTCTACAAATTAGCCATAGCCTTAGTTTTCGAAGCTCTCACTGAACCTTCATAGGAGTAGGTGTTATTAACGTAGTTTGTTACCAAAAAAACCATCAAAAACATCAAACACCCTCGTTCGAACATTGTTCGGAGAGGTGTAGACCGTGTTTAAGATCGTTGTTCAAGAAGTCAAAGGTGCAAGCATTAATATCAAACACAAGAGTTTTGCTCACCGGAAATCAAATTGGCACACCCTGTGGGACACTGTGTGTTTGATTTGAGGGCTCCGCAACTGAGAGAACAAGAAGGTGATCTTCCACCTAGGTTTGTAAAAGAGCTAGTGGTCAGGTATAATCTTGAACAATTAGAAAAAAGTCGTGACGGAAATAATGGTGGGGCTAGAGATCAGTCATCACCGGCGCCATGTTTGGGTGTAAATGTCACCACCTTGTCTCTCCACCGGTCCTGGTGATAGAAATAAAATTAATGGAGTAGGCTGTGGTGGGATACACCAAAAAAATTGTATCTCAATTTGATTGTATCCATACTCGTCTAAATAGACTTTTGGATCAACTGGATAAGCTTTGCGAGATATATAAAAAATAATTGTAAGAATTTTTGCCAACTTTTGATAAAACCAGTGTTGAGATCAAAGGTTTTGACGAAAGATGGTGTAGATCCACCATCAGTGTTGCTACTGGGGATACGAGTATTCTGAACTTCAGTGCCGGATTGCTCAGCCACAATCAGAGAACTCATTGTCTCCGGTGACAAGTCAACCACCTCTTCAACGTGGTAGTTGTGAGTTGTGACGAGAATCACGCTCCCACGTTCACTACTCACATAAAGCAATGGCTTATACATACAGTTACTTTAGAAACTGCCTCAGAGGCTAGACTATACTTTAATGTGAAAGTTGGTGGAGGGCCACTCGCTAAAAATGTTCTCCCACAAGCTTGGCCAACACCACTGCCATCCATGCCCATGAAGCCTGGTGAATGCGAACCGTGAGGGGGGCTAGAAGGGTGGTATGAAAGCTTGCCACCTGACAAGTTGAAGGTAAAATGTCAGGCTAGGGGACATGTTGATATCAAGAAAAACGAAAAAATTGATTTGTCTAAGGACTCACCACATTTTTCAACTAAGTGTGGGGAGAAGGGCATATCTCCAGCTCCATGCAGTATGCAGAGAGGCATATCATCAAATGTGAAGAAGAAAGTGAGTGGCAAGTCTAAGCGGGTGTTGCATACCTGTGCCACCCATGATTTTCATCATTTTGAGAGCGTGTCAAAGAGTAGACAAGGAGGCAAGTTCGTGGCTAAAGCCCCGCATAGCATGCCAACCATGAATGGTCGACAGGGGAGCATGCCATCAACCACAAATAGTGGACAGATAGACGTTCCCAAGAAACCAACACAAATCCAAGACACACATGCTTGTAGTAAGCATGATAGTTTATCCACGTGTGGCAAGGGGGCACGTCGACAACAATAAAGAAGGGTATGGGGGGCATGTCTCCAACCAGTGAACAAGGGGGCATGTCACCGACAGTGAAGGAATGAGTGGGGGCAAGTCTAGGAGTGTTCATCACACCCAAGCCCTCTACGATTTACCATCAAGAGAGTGTGTTGAGTAATAGACAAAGAAGTCAGTCTATGCCTCACAACCCCCCATGGCATGCCGAACGTGAATGGCAGGAAAGATGGTATGAATAAGACATCTCGCACACACCAACCAGACATGGTCCTAGAAAGGACCAAGGATTGTTATGTGCTAAGTGTAAGGATCGTGAAGGCATAATGGTTGAACATGGTGAAGTTGGCCACATGGGTGGTCATAAATTTGTTAAACCCAGATACCCATCTTCTCAACCATATGAGAAGAGTAAGCATGTGTCAAGTTGGGGGAAACTAAGGCAGAAAACAAGTGGTAGTCCCTTAGATGAGTCAAAAGAGTTGAGAATGCCTACTGTACCACCTAAAATGAGGCAAGCACATCAGGGTCAATGTCAAAACCCCAACATATCTAGTAAGGTGGCAAAGACAGGGATCATAAGACCTCTTGCAAGCCCACCAAGACAGGACAAGTGGAATGGATACTATCCATTGTTAAGTTGGATTTCGGATACCCATGGGTAATACTCGTCCAGTATAAGAAATATTATTATATCTAAAGTTCAACATGTATGTCTTCAATTATAACACAAAACATAGATAATAAATACGGAAATCAACATGATTATAGTATTTCGTAATAGGAAAAACCGTCAATCTTAAAATATTGATTAATCGATAAAATAAAATGAAAATATAATACTATATAAAATAATTCATCTTTGAATCTAACATATCTATATAGTAAATAGCCAACATAAACTGTCGACTAGACAAAAACCTCGTTTGCTTCTAAAAGATTAAAGTCTGCTAGACTACAAATTATTCAAACACACTAAGTTACAACAATATGCATCAAAATAATTCAAATGTAAAAAATTATATGCAATAACCTATTACTATCTCATCAATAATTTTGTTAAGTTGGTCATCTCCAAGATGATTTAGGAGTCAGGAGAGGAAAGGCGGCGACATTGAGAAATTGAGAAAGTAAATTGTAGTTGGTTGAGAGGGTTGAAAATTTCAAGGATTTTGATAAATATAATTACATTTTAATCATCTTTTCTTATTTAATTACCTTCATGCTAATATTAATTTATCAAAATATGTTTATAATTTTTTTATGTATAGCAAAATACTTTGATGGGGCGGGTTTGGGTATGGGTATAGAGCGGGGGACGCTAAAACCATACCCGCCCCATACCTATCAAGTTCTTTGCGGGTTTTACTCATACCCGCCACAGTAGGATGGCAATCAAACCCATGGTCGCGGGTATGGGTAAATCCCGCAAACAGTTTGATGGGTATATGGGGTGGGTATGGTTTTAGCCTACCCCGCCCCACCAAGAACATTTCTTCACATATAAAAAGTACATTGATTAAATTGTAATCTATCATTAATAGCGAGGGTAACTCATGAAAATAAATAGTAGAAATACAATTGAGTGACCACTCAAATCAAAACATAATTCATTTCCTCCAAATCTTCTTTCACTCTTTGACTTTTTCCCTCATGTTAACAACATTATGTTAGTAAGTTATCACTTAATAGATGTACCAAAATCAGAGAATAATGATTTGGCTTATATGGTTACTCTATCTTATGGATTATTGGATGTTTTAGAATAAGATGCTTAGAATCGTATTAAGAATGATTCTTTGTCGACTTTATGAAATAGTAGGTGCGTTTTGTATTATAATTGAAATTTTTGTATCTAAAATTTTAGCTATTATAATGTTGGATGTACGGGGCGGGCATTACCCATGAGTATCTGAAACCCACGGGTATGGGGATGGGTTTGCAAATCCTTCCCCCACATGCGTATGGGGCGAGTATGAATTTGGATATTTGAAAGCGGGAATATGGACGGTTTAGACAAACCCGCCCCAAACCCGCTCCATTGTCATCCCTACATCCTAGGAGTATCTCCATATCAGCCGGTTGATTCTCTTCCTCCGGTTGCTCGTCGGCAAACTCTATATATTTGCCCAAACAAAAACAAAAGGAGGGAAGAAGGAGAAAAACACTTACGATCGATCGGGAGAAACAAAGGAGAAGCTAGGGTGTTGCCTATACATACAAGGATGGGATAGTTAGTTTAGTGATTTTTATCTTTCAATATTAGAGCCGGACAATAGTCTGAGAGAGAGTTTGTCATTCATTACAACTAGCAATGGCTTGCTACACCACATTTGCTGCATCACTAATGGCGATGGTTGTTGTCCTAGCCGGCGGGGGGCATTTGCGCACTTCCCTTGGAGCCCCAATTTGCGGCGACACTCCGGCTACAGATCAGACCAGTTTCGCGGGTTATGCACGTAGCGTTCTTGACATTCTGGTGAAGGACACGGCAAGTTGGCTCCCAGATAAGTTCAACTATGACGTGACGATTCCAGTAGAAGGCGGTCCTGGTTCCGCTTCCGGCACCGGCACTTGTTATGATCAGGGACACAAAACTGCCGAGGATTGCGGGAAATGCCTCTCACAACTGCAGCCGCAGTTGGAGAAATGCACAACCACCTCTTCGACCGCAGGAGCTTTCTATCAAGGAAGGTGCATGATTCAACTCTGGGAAAACAAGTACTAGTTGGATCACCAAATACATCGATTTATCTTTCAACGTCTGGGATATGGCATTCTTACTTGCAATACAACACGATGTGTGTTGGCTTTGAAGTTGTAGTTTCTGATTCAGTTTCATTTCCAATAAAGTTTCCTTCAGCTGTTCGCTGAGTAAGGCCCATTTTCTCCTTTTGCTTTTATAGTGATGAAGACAATGTTACGGAAAAGGGTGCAAGATGTTAGTGTTGTGGTATATGATCCACGATTGAACCTCTCCCAATAACTCGAGTTATTGGGAGCAACTGGTTCTTGACACAATAAACAGTATCAAAAAATGCAGCATAAGAAGTGAAAAACCCAGAAAATAAGTAGCTTAACCGCAAAAAATTTGCGCAACAACCCATCAATAGATTCTATGTTTTCACATTCCAGTTTAGAGGGGATAGAAATATTTGAAATAACTCTTTGCTTTTTGAAGGTGTAGTTCGAAAAGAAACCAATTCCTATTCTTTTAAATAATCGAAAAGCAAATCGATAATCAAGGTTCTGCAACGACACAGCGAGGCAATTTGTTGCGCAAGTGTTTGTATCCTCCTACAGCAGAAACTAATATCTACTGTAGAAGCAAGCAGACACGAAAAAAAATGTCTCTTTAACAAGAATAATTCAGCAACCAAACAGTGCAGACAAAGGAGATCAAGTGACCAACTAAGATAAATACTTCTTCTCATCAAACCTTCAAGTTAATATGGCAGTAGAGCACTAAATTGATGCAACTGTAACCTAAAGTCACAAATCCAGGACTGGATACAAGATTTCTAATTCAGCAAACATCATACAGAGCAAACAAATTCGATGCAAACAAACAATTCAATGCGACGTAAAACAGCAACTAAACAACAGAAAACTACCGCCTGTGAAGAAATGACGACCTAACTTCAACAAATATCACCAACAAGGGGAAACAGACACCTTAGGAAACCAGGGAAGAGCACGACCGACCAAACAACCAAGCATCGTAGGCAAGGAAAAATGAACGAGACTGGTCAAACGAGATTGATTCATGAGATTAGGATACAAAACCAAGGCAGCATGTAAGTTGTAACATGGCGCAGAACTCTTAAACAGATGGTAAATCAAAGTATAATTTCTACTTTCTTCAGACAAAAGTTCATTCCAAACAACAGAGAAACCAATATAATCTATTAACTCAGAAACTTGAGCTTGAAACAATATGTAGCTTCAGGATGAAATGACAGAACAATTACCAGCTAACCATAAAATTGAATCCCCAATTAGGTGATACAATTATCTATCGGGGGACTAAAATGCAGCAACGATTGCAATCTCGAAACACCCTTCAATCACAATCCAACATAGCTCTAGGCAAAACACCCTGCCATACAATCTATAAGCAGCATTTCACTAATACGAAATATTGGATGCTCCCAGCACACATTACTTCAGCAGGACAATTAAACAAACCACACAAGCATTAAGGAAACTGATCAACCATACCAGAACAATATGGCCAACAACAGTATCACATTCAAGCTAATTGCGAATTCAAAATCGTCCAAACTGCAGAAATCAAAACATCAACATTCTTAAGCGGACTGTGAAGCAGAATCCTCTTAACAAACCAAAACCCCCTTAGAACATGAGCTACTAAGTTCCACTCTCCCTAAACAACAAAATTCATGAACTCAGAATCAAAACAGCATCCATCCTCGAACCATAAAACGAAACGACTGTAACAACATAAGCAAACCAGCAGAGACCTTTCAACGGTAAGACTTCTGGAACCTTGAACGGGCACCACGACCACCAAACTTCTTGGGCTCGCAACGCCTGGGATCAGCGACCAGCAAAGTCCTGTCGTACCTGATCAAGAGGTCCTTGATCTCCTTCTTGCTCTGCTCGTCGACGAACTTCTGGTAGAAGGCAACGAGGGCCTTGGCAATGCTCTGACGGATGGCGTAGATCTGAGAGGTGTGACCGCCTCCCTTGACGCGGATCCTCATGTCGACGCCGGCGAAGCGGTGTCTCCCGAGGAGGAGGATGGGCTCGACGGCCTTGAAGCGGAGGATCTCTGGCTCGACGAGCTCGATTGGAGTGCCATTGAGCTTGATGAGCCCCCTTCCGCGCTTGCAGTGGGTGACGGCGACCGCGGTCTTTTTGCGGCCGAAGCACTGGACTGACTCGGTGGGGGTCGGAGCCGCAACTGCCGCCATGGTTGGTGTTGTCTGGAAGGAAAAGCAGAGAGCGAGCGAAGAAACCCTAATTACAGAGTGCTGCAATCTATGGAGAAGGCGAAATGGAGGCGTCGTTTATGTTTTATGTAACCGGGTGGGGACTAGGGTTTTATTAGATGGACGAGGGTAGAGTGGCTGAAAGAGGCCCAAAAAATGCTCCACTTCATAGAAAAGCATCGGCCCAAGCCCAACACAAAACAACCGAGCCAAACCTTTGTAGCCCAATGAGAAGTTGTTAAATTGGCCTGGCAGTCTGGCACACTATGTTTGAGTTGAGTGAGTAAATTTGAAGAATGAATGTGCAAAAAACTTCAGTTTAATCTGCCAACATCTGTAATTTTACTACTATGGTACAAATAAGAACGCATCAAATCTCAGACTGATCAATAAGGCAAATCGGTGGTGTATCTAATTAAATGAAATCTTGATTTCGTTTCTTTTTTAATATTATTCAAAATTTGAGCTATTTTGTTGGTCTCTTATTGTATAAAATGCTAGATACTTGTATGATGTATCTACAATCAGAAGTATTTATCGTGACTCAACAAATTTTGTTATCTTCAAGCATGAACGGATTGGCTCCATTTTCAGGATACTTTGACTGATGATTTTTCGTTAAATAAGTGTTAATATAATCGGGAGTTAGGGGTGGCATTCGGTCGGTTCGGTTCATACTGAACAAAAATAATGCATACCGAATCCCCGAATTTCATCAAACCTCAAACCAAATTCGAACCGAATTATGATTCAGCTCGGTTGGTTCAAACCGAATTATAATTCGGTTCGGTTTTTCATACAAAACCGAACTTGTGAGGTTAACTTGTATGTTCTCTCTTTTAAATGATTTTTCACTACAAATGTAAACAATAAATATGCAATTATATGTATCATCAATGATAAAATCAAACATTTCAACACATAAGTCATAAAACACTAAGATGATTCAAATATTTAAGTCTCATGATAAGTACAAACATAAAAATCCACCATTTTGGAGCTTGCTATTATAGTAATTCGGTTATTCGGTTCGGAATTCAGAAATTCGGTTCGGGCAAAAGGACCCTGATTTCCGAAATATGTCATTTACTCTTCCGAATTTCAAACTGAATAACATTAATCCGTTTCGGTTCAGTTAGGTTCGGTTCGATTTTACCAAACCGTATGTCCACCCCTATCACGAGTGACGTGGTGTCTACATGTTTGCCACATACATATATGTCAATTGAGTCACTGATTTATATAAATTATATTATTAAGATTAACAGTCATCCATATAGTTAGGTCGTCATTTGACCCATCTCAATAATTTAATTTACAACATTTTTTTAATTTTCATTTGTACTTGTCCAAATGATTTTGATCATTTTAAGATATTGTCTCACTATTATTACTCGAGTATGCTTAGGAGTCGTTTGGTTTTCTTATAGTTAAATAAATGTGTTGTAATCAACATTTGTATTAATTATGTTTTCAATAATTAAAAAGGAAAGTTACTTTTTAACTGAAATGTCACTTATATCACTTCTTTTCAATGCTAAGGGTAAAAAGAAGTGGATAAAACTAGAAGATAAAAGAAGAGACAATAATCACAACTAAACAAACCCAATAATCTCAAGCAAAAAATATATTTACTTACTGTGCATAAAAATAAAATAAAATAATATATTATAGATACATAAGCATTGGTTTGGAGGTTAGGATTTCAATTGATGTATTTAGCGAACACATGTAATGTGAAGATATAGTCTTTTTTTATTAATTTGAATTAGAATGCATGTATTTACTTTTTCTGGGCCCACTTATAATTATTCATAATGAAAAATTGACAATCTCTACCCAAAGTAGAGATTGTAAAGGAATGATTGTTTGCCAAATTTTCATTTCAGTTTTGTCCATTATTATTTTTCTTTATTTCATAAATGTCCTCGTCAAAAAGGTTGGAGGAGAAGGAATAATAAATTAAGGGGAATTGTGTCTTCTAGCCCTAAAAATTGTTTTGTTTTCATTTACTTTTAACTACACATACAAAAATTGGACCTATTTGTAAAGCTTGCATAGTTTATGTACCAATATAAGACCAAAAACAATATGTACTAAAATGTAATTTTTCATCGATATTTTGAGGACTTTTATGCAAAAAAAGTTTATGTACTAAATATGCATTTCTATTCAGTTTACGTATCAAACTGTAATTTACATTTGGGCATGGGTACAAACCCAAATCCATGTGTTAAAAACCCAACCCAACACAAGTAAATGGTTATGGGTACAAACCCATCAAACTTTACCCATCTACTATCTATTTGGATTTCATACCCAACGCAATTGGGTTTGATAGTAAAATACCCATGGGCATGAGCAAAATTGTCATCCATAAATACAACAATTGATTAAATACATCAACCGAGAGATTCTCAACTTCGAAACAACCCTAAAAAAAAAAACAAACCAGCCCTTAGTAATCCAATGGAAAATTGTACTCAACAAAAGTGAAATACCAAATAGGAAATATACTATATACGTTCAACCCTTAACAGTCTTCCTGTCTACTATTGCTCTATGCTCAAGGCTCCCAAGACGGTAGTGGATCAGATCGATAAGATCCAGCGAAGGTTCCTATGGAATGGGTTGAGTGAGACTAACAAGTTTCATCTTATTAGCTGAGATATCTGCAAAGCTGACATAGATCGAGGTGGCATTGGTATGGTCGACTTGGAAAGTTTTAACCATGTTCTCCTTGGAAAATGGTTATGGAGATTTGCAACTGAGAGAGAAAGTTGGCGGTGTCAGCTCATTGTTGTTAAGTATCCCGATCGGAATTCAGAATGGAAAACTAGAAACAACAGGAGAGGATTTGGCAGTTTAGTTTGGGTTAGTATCTCCAGAATCAACAACCTCTTTTGGAAAGGGGCTTGCATAGATCCTGGTGTTGGTTATAATGTTTCCTTTTGGCACGATGTTTGGATACCTGGAGTTTGTTTGGCCGACAACTTTCCCAGAGTCGCGGCTGCAACTATCCATCTGGAAGCTAAACTCTCTGAGACTGTGAACTGCAATGGTGAGAATACTAACATTAATATCCCTCTATCTATTGATCTACGTTGGGGGCTGAAAGAGAGGGTTAGACTTTTTTTATCTTATTTTGGATAATCGTCTGGGATTATCCTGCGGTCCTTGTTATGTGGTGTGGGTTCCAGATATTGGGTCGTCGTTTTCAGTTAATGCCATGTACAGGTTTCAGGGGGGGAGGGGGGTTGCTCCGAAGAGACCATCAATCACTTATTCATGGATTGCATGTTTACAAGAGACATCTGGAGAATGATTTCCAATGCAGCTAGCACCTTCAGAATCCCTTCTGGTGATCAAAGACGGGATTGCGTAAATGTTTATCCGGTTTTCGGTTACAATCGATACGGTTTAAACTAGTGAATTCCGGTTTGACCGAAAAATTAAGATCGAATACCCTACCCTTTTTTATAACACGTAATAAACCAACTGGTTTCCAATAACTCGAGTTATTGGCAGAGGTCCATATATGATACTTGAACATTTCTTACAATTTGCTGCTACCTCCGGCCGGAGCAGTAGCATATCTATAACTGTATTTTTTTTTTAGGTTATCGGCATGATTATTATTCCTTCCGGCAGAATGCCCTACGTACCGACCTAAACCTAACCCTACAACATGAATTTTTCCGCTCCTTCACGTTACGACACTTCATTAATCTTCAAACTATTATATAAATAATCGGTTTACGATTCATGCAGTCTTGTGTATGCAAGATGAAATTAAAGAAGTATCTCTCTATTGTATCAGCCGGTCGATTCGCATTCTCCGGTTGCTCGTCGGAAAAAGTCCATATAGTGCCCAAAAACAAAAGAGAGAAGAAGGGGGAAAACACTACCGATTGACCGAGTGGCCGCCGGGAGAAACCAACTAAACGACAAACGGTTCGTCTATATATATATAAGATGACGGGACACTAATTAAGTGGGATATATCTCTCAATATTACAATTAATAATTAAATTCATAATGGGTTACTACTACACCAGTGCATTTGCTGCATCGCTAATGGCGACGGTGATCATTGTCCTAATCGGCGGGGGGAATTTACGCACTTCCTTTGGAGCTCCAATTTGCGGCGACACTCCGGCGACCGATCAGTCCACGTTCGCCGGTTACGGACAAGGACTTCTTGACATTCTGGTGGGGGAGACGGCAAGGTGGGTCCCAGATAAGTTCACCTACGGCGCGACGGTTCCGAGAAATGGAGGTCCTGGTTCCGCTTCAGGCTTTGGCACTTGCGTTGATCAAGGACCCAAAACTGCTGAGGATTGCAGGAAATGTCTCTTCCAACTGCAGCCGCAGTTGGAGGCATGCCTGTACACCTCTTCTACCGGCGGAGCTAGCTATGAAGGAAGGTGCATGATTCAATTCTGGCAAAATTACTAGTAGTAACTAAGTTGAATTATACCAAATATTGGTGTTGTGTTTGTGGTGCGCACGTGCTATAAATATATGTTACACCTGACTGTGTATGCTTTAGTGTCTGGGGGATATGGCTTTCTTAATTACTTGCAATGGACCATATGATGTATATTGCGCTTTGAAGTGTAATATGTGCAACCTTGGCACATGTAAGGAAGTACCAATGTATTAATTAATTGATAGAAATATCAAATCAAAGAATAGCAACAAGAATATGTTGGCAACCTCCATTGCGAGGATATGTGACATTAGGACTGGCTATTTGGTTCGGATTGTTGTTTTTACTCGAAACCGAACCGTATAACCCGGACCGAGACCTGACTGGGACTGGATAGCGAACAATCTAATCTCATATTCGGGCTTAGATTTGAGGTAAAAAACCGTTTGGGACCGGATCGAAAACTGGATAAATACCAGATAAGAGAATCCAACACACAGAACTTAACCAACTCCTCACCCTTTGATGCCTAAGGCCACTCAAATCCCCACAAGTTCAATTTAAAATCATGACCAAATTGGAACCGCACCGGATCAAGACCGGACTGTATAGTCACCCCTACGTGACATCGTCACCAAAAATAGAAGATATCATCATAGGATGACGTGAATAATTATTCGAAAAAATAAAAGAAGATAAACATAAATGAGAGTGCTAACAAAATCACTAAGAAGAGCGTTGATACAATCCTGGATAGGGGTGTCAGTCGGTCGGTTTCGGTTTAACCAAAAACTGAATTCTCGGCTATCGGTTAAACCGAGCCACCACCCTCTGCTGCCCACCACCGACCGTAAGAGGCATTATGGCTAGCCGACCACCGACCGGTCGGTTATCTGTTTTGGCTCGGTTAGCCGCACACCCGAAAAAGCACTCCCTTCTCACAAAAAAAATTCATTAAAACTATTAAAAAAATACAAAATCCCCCACCACTCAAACCTTATCTCCTGCCTCCTTCTCTCTCCTTCCTTTCCCCATTCAAACCCCACCACTCAAACCTTATCTCCATTCCTTCCTTCTCCCTCCTTCCTTCTGCCATAGCCAAACCACACTCCTTCCTTCTCCCTCCTTCCTTCTGCCATAGCCAAACCACACAAAACCCAAAATCTGTCTATCATCTCCACACAAACTCCTAACCCAATATTCTTCCTACCCGATTCAACCAGAGCTGGCGGACAAGGCAATGGCGCTGCTGGAAGCCGTCGCGATCTCGTCGGAGAGAGCAGTGGGTTAGGCCGCGGTAGGGATACAGGTGCTGGTGGAGATGGTGGAGGAAGGCAGCCCACAGGGGAAAGAACATGTTGTTGGGGTTCTGGTCCTCATATGCCAGAGCTCGAGGGAGAAGTACAGAGGGTGATTCTGATGGAAGGCGCCATGCCCGGTTTGCTGCAGCTGAGCGTCGATGGGAGCTGGAGAGCGAGGGGTTTGGCTCAGGAGCTGCTGATGATGCTTCGAGGGAATTGCGATGGTGGGTCAAGAGGGAAGCAGTGTAAGCAGGAGATGGTGGAGAGGGTGATGCAGGAGATCGATGATGCTTGAAGGGGGGAGAGTTTTGTTGAGATCTAGGGTATGAGGAGGAGAGTGGAGGTGGAGATGATAGGCAGATTTTGGGGAAGGTTAAGTGGGTCTCGGTTGGGGTCGGTTTGTCGGATAACCGCGGTTAATCACCGTCGGTTACTCGGTCAACCAACCCATTTCTTTTCCCAGCCGACCACCGACCGCCAAGGTAACTGGTCTGTTTTCGGTTAGCTTATAACCGGTCTGGAGGATTGATTGAAGTGGAAATCATTCTTTATTGTAGTTGAATTGAAGGAAGGAAAACCTTACAACAAGCTCAAGTGATGAGCTTTTATAGCCTGATTTCTTGGGAGAGAAGAGAGAAACGAGTGGAAAAATTAGTCTTATTTTCTGCAATGTTTCTCGGGATCAAGTTCTAAATATTTTGGTTACATTGGTTTGCTTTCAAGCAATTACCGGTTTGGTTTGGGTTTAGGTAAACCCATGGGTACCCGCTCACACCCATATAATTAATTTATTCGTGTTATTGAATATTCTTAGCAATATATCTTCATTAAACAACTAATCTTATTTATATTTATGGAGACATGTCTAATTTGTTCTTTCTAATTATGCACAATGAAATTGATATTATGGTCATTGTAAAAAAAAAGTTGATATTATGGAGTGGAGACTGAAGACACTTAGTTGACGAGAAAGAAGCATTCAATTAATCATGTTGTTTATAGATGTTTATCTTAAATTTTTGTATAGATAATTTACGGTTTGCTTGTATGCTCTAGAATGGTGTTTTTGTATAGATAATTTTTATGAGAAAAGTGACGTTAGACTTTTATTTTGAAAGAAACTTGGTATTGTAAATTTTTTACCACAAAAATCCACGGGTACCCAGCGGGTTGGATTGGGTTTGAGTTTTTCAAACCCAGCGGGTTTTACCCCGGGTTTTTTGGCAGATAAACCCATGGGTTTGGGTTTAGCAAAACGCCCAAACCCGACCCATTGCCATCCCTACTCCTATTTAATCTATTCCCACCAATTCCACTCACTATCACCTAGGGCTGGGAATTCGGTCTCGGTTTTCCGGTCAAACCAGAAACCGGGCAGTTAAAACCGTTCCGGTTGCAACCGGAAATCGGATACCCATTAACCCAATCCAATTTACAGTTATGGTGAAGGTATAAAAAACTGGGCCGGTCCAGTCGGGTTAAAACAGGAAAAACCGGATAGTAAATTATAAAGCCCAACCCAACCCAGCCTAACTATTAAAGCCCACTACCCCAACTCCACAAGCCTGCCAGCGACCCAGCCCAATCCAGCCAATCTCACCCAGCCCGCTCCCTAACCCTAATACCAGACTCTCTGTTCTCTTCCCACTCTCCCAGGAGCCGTCGAGCTCAATCATACAACATATTTCGATTCCCAAAAACTCTTATCAACGAAAAAAAGACAGACACCCACCCTCAACTCGCAACTCACTCACCTCATCGAGCTCTTCCCATTCTCGATTTCTCTATCCTCCTTCACCCAAGTCTGTGGAGAGAAGAGGCAGAGCAGCAGCAATGGCGAAGAGGCGAGGCGAGGCTCTAGTGGCGGGACAACCATGTCGGTCAGAGGTGGAATCCGCGGAGAGTTGAGACTAAGCAGCAACACCGGCGAGGCGACGTTCTAGTGGAGTGGCAATCGGCGATTGCATGTCGAATCTGAGATGAAAAGAAGACTAGCAGCAACAGAGTTTTGGACCAGGGGATGGAGGTCGACGCAGCGATCGGGGAGGGAGGTCGTGGTGGCGGCCGGGAAGGGAGGAGGATGGGAGAAAGGTCGAGAAAGGCCAAGGAGAGTGGTTTGGATTTCTTGGTACCAGAAGAGAGGCATTGAGATGAAATTGAATGGAATGAGAGATGGAAAAGATGAGACTATGAGAGAGACGATAACAGTGGGAATGGGTCTTGTGTCTGGCTTTCTTTTTCCAATTGAACGGATGCGTTTTGGGATGGAAGAAGGAGATCCGGTTTTTCGGTTGAAACCGGATCAATCCAGTCCGGTCACGGTTAAAACCGTGCACCAATCCAATCCCGTGTACGGTTGGGTATATATCCAATCCGGTTATAAAAAACCGGGTCAATCCGGTTCGGTTTAAAACGAACCGGACTGTTTCCAAGCCCTACTATCACCATCAGACGTGATTAAAAAATAGAAATTAATATTTAATATAGTCATTTCCTAATTTATCCTTATGAGGTTGGACGATATTTACCTCCAACCCGGTATGGATGCTCTCCCTACAACCGTCCACATGTGCTCATTCTATTGACGGAATAATATTTAATTTTTCTTTTCTGTTACAGTTAATCATTAATGACTAACAGAAGGAACAGAGACGGAAGAATCATTTCTTCTCTTTTACCATGCAACCTTTTTTTGTGGGTGTCCTTCAATAAGTCGGTAAAAGGATTGCATAAATTTAGAATTTAACTAAACATAATAATAATTTTTTATGTATTTCATAATTTGTGATATTATTTATTGGATTTAAATATAAATATTTGAACGTTGATGTTAAATGTTGTATTTAATTATGGTTTGGGTTCTGGTACAAATCTCAGCTTGCAAAAACCCTCCATGTCATATCATTGTATCACGACATCGTATCACCCTACGACTGAGACTTTTCAGGCCGAGAATGTGTACCCTATATGTTCCATTTAAATATTAATGTTTTTTATTTTATTTGTAATGTTTTATTTTATTCAAATATAAATGTAGATTTTTTTATAATATGTTTTATACATGGTTAAATTTATTCGGTGTTAATGATATTTCACATGAATACTTATTTTGTTTAATTGATATGACAGTACTCCTAGTTAAAATTAATATTATGTTTAATAGTACTTAAGTGTCATAATATATAAAATTATATATTTTATAAATAATATTAAAGTTAACAATTTAATTCATTCAAATGAGCCAATACGTGAGTAAGAGATATGAAAAGATTGCATAATAAAAGAGAGGAAATTATTCTTCCGTCTCTCACTTTCCGTTAGCATTAATGGGGTATTAGAAAAGAAAAAGCAAAATATTTATTTCAGCCTTTAAACTGAGCACACGTGGATGGGTAGTAGGGCAAGCCTCCATAATCTTAGGTCACAGAATTCACCAGGAAGGGGTCGACGCTCCCGACTTGGAGTGCGGAAACGCGAACTAGAAGGGATCCGTATAAAATTCACGAATTACTTTCTATTGGAGCGCGAATTTTGTAAACTAATTCGCGACTTTGTTTCACAGAGACAGCGGAAGGAGAAGTGTCAGCAATATTGACTGCCGAAATGGTGGAGGAGATGAAATCGCTGGTTGGGTTGATGAAGGAAGTTGGGAAGAGGCTGGAGTCTCTGCATGCATCCGAAAGTACTTTAGCAATTGAGGAGATCTTGAAATATATTTGGGGAGAACGCGGATAAAAGACCTGCTAGAATGTTCAGTGGGAGAGAGAGAACGACGGTGACGACGAGGGATTTCCGAAAGTATGTTTTATAGTCTCCGTCGCTACACTACCATGAGAGATGCGATGGTGGAGTAGAAAGAAGAGATAAGCGAGAGGAATTTCCGAAAATGCTTCACTACGATGGGGAAACTCAGTATTGAAATTCTACCATGCTTAATTTTAGGGATTTGAAATTCTATAGAGAAAGGGCATAGTTGAAGAAGAAAGAAACAGAGGAAGAAGACAGAATAAAGGAGAAATAATACCTTACTCTCGTCAAATGTCAACTTAGTTGTGGCTCCAAATGGATATGGGCTTAAAATAGTACTAAGTAATAGTTAAACCTTAAAACAAAAGCCCACTTTTACAAAACCAATATACTAAACAAAATCCACGACACAAAAATTAGCTCGGGGACATTATATTACCTTAGGTATGAAATTAATTAATAGTTTAGTACAAGTAGCAATTACAACTTCTATTCTTTTGTCCAAGTTGTGTTGGTATATTATATAATATATTAATTAAAATAATATAATATGAACGCTCTTTTAACGCTCTCAAAATATAATTCTCACAACATAGACGCTTTCGCGCTCTCATTCTCGGTTTGCTTCAGTGCTAATCTGGTGGATCAAGAGGCAGCCGCAATGGCAGCTCTGCTTGGGATTTCTTCAATCGGGCCGCTAGACAAGTATCTTGGCCTACCTGCTCAAGTCCAGAGATCGAAGGTTCAGACTTTTCTTTTCGTGGAGGATGCCCTCGCGGTTCGCATCCAGAGTTGGCGATCTAAAGGCTTTTCGCTGGTTGCAAAAGAGGTAATGATTAAGGAGGTTGGATCAGCAACTCCGGTCTACACCATGTACTCCTTCAGACTCCCCTCCACCACTTGTCGTCGATTAAACAGCCAGCTGGCTAAGTTCTGGTGGGCTGGTCAAGATAAAGAAAGAGGGATGCACTGGATTTCCTAGCCAGCGATTTGTGTTAGTAAATTTCGTGGAGGTTTGGGGTTTCGGGATTTTGATCTGTTCAATGTGGCAATGCTTGCCAAACAAGCTTGGAAAATTCTCTCGGCTCCGAACTCTCTCCTGGCAAGGCTCTACAAGGCGCGGCATCACTCGCAGTGTCAGTTTCTCGATGCACCAGCAGGGTCTCGCCCTTCGTGGGCATGGCATGGGGTCTTGGAAGGTCGGTACTTGCTCAAGAAGGGGTTACGGTGGCAGGTTGGGTGTGGGTCTGCTATCCGTATTATTGGCGACCCCTGGCTACCTTCATCGCCTCCTTCTTCTCCCATTCTGCTGTCGGGTATCTCGCTCTTGAACCCTTTTGTTGCTTCACTTATTAACCCCATTACTCGGACCTGGAACGTGGAGTTAATATGTACCTCCTTCATCCCCGAGAGCGTTAACTGGATTCTCTCCATCCCTCTTCCTTCGGCACCTTTACCGGATAAGCTGATATGGCACTACTCCGCGACTGGCCTCTACAACGTCAAGTCTGGGTATCAGTTGCTAGCCTCAGAAAGGGAGCTTGAGTTTGATAATCTTCCTCTTCATCTTAACACCGCGTTCTGGAAGACCCTGTGGAATTTGCCGATACCGCCGAAGCTCAAGTTCTTCTTGTAGCGTGTCGTGCGCGGCTTCCTTCCTATGCGATCGATACTATTGGGGAACAATCTTTCCGAGTGTGACATTTGCCCCGTTTGTTCCGAGTTAATTGAGAATATTTCTCACTGCTTCTTTGAATGCAGAGTTGCGCGTGGAGTGTGGTTACTTGCAGGGAAGGAGGGGATTCGAACAGCAATGGCCAGTCTAACCCCTGATCTTGCATGGCATAAGCTCTTTTTTCTTTGCATCTTTCCAAAACTGAAATTGCAGAGGTTGTGTTCATTACCTGGAGCATCTGGAAGGGCCGCTGCTGGTCAATATATGATAAAATTCAATATCTCCCTGGTCCACTCTACCAGCAATATACCAAGCAATCAGAGGAATGGTGGGAGGCCACTGCAGCTCCGCAAAGTCGGGTGCCAACTTCGGGTCAATCTAGGAGCCTACCGCCATCTCCAACCTGCCCAAACGGGGGTCTGCTAATTAGGTTCGATGGTGCAACGCGTCGGGGAACAGGAGGCAGCATAGGCTTTGTTGGGTTCACTGTCGACAGGTCAGTTGTCTGCGCGTACGGTAAGTCTTGTGTTGGTATTTCAGATCCCTTCCTAATGGAACTTCTGGCTTTGCGAGATGCAATGGTATGGAGTCTAAACCATGGTTACTTGTCTGTTTGCTTTTGTGGGGACTCCCAATTGGTGATCCGGCGAGTAACGGAGGGTGATGTCAGTCATGATCGAGGCGGAGCAGTACTTGAAGAAGTGCAGATGCTAAAGACTTCATTTGCTCTTATTTCTTTTATTTATGCTCCTCGTAGTACTAACAGGGCTGCCCATCGCGTAGCACAAATGGCCCTTACATCGGTAGCAAACCTTTTGGTTGACTACCGCTCTTTCCTTTCAAATGCATTGTAATTCCCTATCTATTACGAACTATCTATGGCAAAAAAAAATCATCTTACCAGATCAACTATAAGCAACCTCTCACCTAAATAAACTTCACTGCTCCGCAAAGCAACAACAAACTATGGACATGCTAAGACTAGGGATGACAAAAATATCCGTAACGGTGGATATCCGTCCGAATCCGGGCTAATGGGGTAGGGTAAAACCCAAATCCGAAGGACATTTAATGGGTACGGGTAAAATCCGAACCCGAATATTGCGGGTAATGGGTGGGCATGGGTTTCTCACTATCCAACCCGAACCCGCCCGATTATACACATGCTTATGTATTTTGTCTAGAAATAAGCATTATTTTTCTCTAACATTTTTATATTTAGCATATAAATATCATATATTCATGAAATTGTGTAGTTTTAATTAATTTTCTTCATTCTAGTGAATAATTGTCGTACTTTTCCTCTTACGTAATGTGAGAATACGTGTGAATGTTAACATATTTGTTGGAGTTATGAAGAGAAATTATTACCCATGAATAACCGTGGATACCCGAAACCCGAACGGGTATGGGCATGGTTTTGATTTTTTACCCGTTTAACATGTGGGTATGGATATGAGTAAAACCCGAACTATTATAGGTAGGGTAACGAATATGCACTATCCGCACCCGATCCAATCGATTGTCATCCCTAGCCAAGACCCATTTTACTAAGATTTCTATTTTAGTAGACTTATTTATGTTTCATACGAAACTCTGTTCATTTAAACCGCGAGTATTGTTCTTATATATATTTTTTATTATTTCGAATCAACTACCTTAATCACTTTGAATATTTGTAAAATTAACCAAATCTCCACCATCAACATTTACAATTTTACATGGCTAGTTAGCTATTATTATTCAAGTGTGTAGTCTGACAATAATCATTACCCCACAAGACAAGAGAGAGGTTCTGGTTCCGGCCGGAGCAGTGGCTTATCTATACCGTTTTATTTCGAGGTTGTCGGCACGATGATTATTCCTTCCGGCAGAATTTATGCCCTACGTACCTTTCCTAACCTACAGCATGAACTTTTCCGCTCCTTCAACGTAACGACACTTCATTAATCTTCAAAAGAGAGAAGAAGGAGAAAAACACTACCGATTGACCGAGTGGCCGGGGGAGAAACAAACGACAAGGGGTTTCGTCTATATATATAAGATGATGCAATAATTAATAGTCTCCTGAGTTTGTCATCCATTTTACAATTAATAATTAATAAATTCATAATGGGTTACTACTACACCAGTACATTTGCTGCTGCATCGCTAATGGCGACGGTCCTTGTCCTCCTAGTCGGCGGGGGGCATTTGCACACTTCCTTTGGAGCTCCAATTTGCGGCGACACTCCGGCGCCCGATCAGTCCACGTTCGCTGGTTATGCACAAGGGCTTCTTGACATTCTGGTGGAGGAGACGGCGAGCTGGGTCCCGGAAAAGTTCACCTATAGCACCACGGTTCCAAGAAATGGAGGTCCTGGTTCCGCTTCAGGCTTTGGCACCTGTGTTGATCAAGGACACAAAACTGCCGTGGATTGCAGGAAATGTCTCTTTCAACTGCAGCCGCAGTTGGAGACATGCCTATACACTTCTTCGACCGGAGGAGCTAGCTATGAAGGAAGGTGCATGATTCAGTTCTGGCAAAATTACTAGTAGTACGTAAGTTGAATTACCGAATACATCTACTTGGTGTTGTGCGTACGTGCTATATATATATATAACACCTGCGTATGCTTTTAGTGTCTGGGATATGGCTTCCTTACTTGCAATGCAACATGATGTATATTCCGCTTTGAAGTTGTAGTTTCGTTTCAGTTTCATTTTCATTTTCCAATAAAGTTAGATTCCAGGCCCAAGGGCGGACCCACCTGTTAGCAAGGTATGTCGCCTGAAACACGTTGGCCCGGAATGTTTGTCAGAGACTCACGTTTTTTCGGTGTAAAATATTGGAATGCACGCGATAACTTCGACACATTTTTGATAACTGTTACCGAGACACATTGTTAAATTACAAAATATCTAATAGTCATAAAGTTATTGAAATATATAATTATAGAAATTATCGGACTTCAGACTATGTAGTTAATTAGTTGGTTATACAGGAGTAAAGAATTAATTGGCTACATGGTTGGTACGTAATGAGTGTTCAGAGAGATAACTATCACATTAAGGATAACCTACGTCATTTGAATGAAAATTAAATTGATTAATAAGAGTTAGTCAAGTAATTAGCAAGAGGGTCGACCGATAATTTGCATACACATTTTATTGCATCACTTTCCTTTTTTTTAGTTGAAAAAAAAATTAAAAATTCATCCCACTAACATTAAAACTTGTTCATCTGCTTACCCTTTTTAGTTCAGATTTTTCATCTCTTTTTCTCTCTGTTGAGTGTCACGAGAAATAAAATCCTCAATCATTCACAGCTCTATGCTTTCTGCTATATAGGGTTGGCTATTTGGTATGGGTTTTCCAGTTTAAGCTGAACCAGGATCGTATAAACCAGGACCATTTGAGATCGGGAGTAGATGTAAAACAATCAAATTTCGTCTTTGGTCCCAAAAATAGCATAAATTGGATCAATCCTGTAAGCCCAAAGCCCACTAATCACTACTGTCGCCAGGCGCCAGCCCTCTCTAGTCTCCATGTCCAATTGGACCCAAATTGTTAGAAGCCCAAAACTCTATAGGATTTGTAGTGATCTGGTAAGTGGAGAGGAGAGAGTGAGGTCGAGTGAATCCCAAAGGACCCAAACCCTAAATTCATCCCCAACCACACCGTCGATCCCACTTGGACGCGTGCCGCGGGAGATCGCCGATCTAAGCCTGCCCGTCGCGGCAGCGCCTATTCCCATTTTCGGCCCGTCCTTCCTCCTCCTTCCTTCCCGTTCCAGTGCTTCATCTTGAGAGCCAGGCTGTCAACGACGGTGTCCAGCTTTCGTTCTTCTGTCCTTCCTCCTCCTTCTTTCATGTTGCAGAGATCCAGCGCCGGTCTACAACTTCACTCCATTCTAGCTCCACGGCTCCACGGTCTCCAGCTTCCGTCCCTCCTCCCTTTCAGCCATCAAAGCGAGATCGGAGAGAATAGAGAAGACATATTCCATCCGTCAAAAAAGTCAAAGCAACCAGGTCAAAACCGACTGGACCGGATCAAAATTGGACTGAGTTAAGGGAGCAGATCCGATGAGTAACCTTGTAGTGAGTAACCCCATGCATAACCCAATAAGAATTTGACACATCAGCGTCTCCTTCTCTCTCTTGGAAAAATCATTAATTTTCTTTCTCTTAATCTTTAACGGACGATTTCTCACTCGTTTTAACTCGGAATTCAATTTTTTTTTTGCACAGTTAGATCAGATTAATTGTGCTTTTCAAAATGATATCCACTTTGATATTTTTTGGAACAAAAAAAAATTGTCAATTATTACCAGTCAATACCATATGGTATTGACTGGTATTAAATAACAGCATACCATATGGTATGAAAAATACCACCTCATACCAGGGTGGTATAGTATGGTATGGAGTTAGTAACGATTCAAAATGATATTCACTTTAATATTTTTTGGAACAAAAAAAATTTGCCAGTTATTACCAGTCAATACCATATGATATTGACTGGTATTAAATAACAGCATACCATATGGTATGAAAAATACCACCTCATACCAGGGTGGTATAGTATGGTATGGAGTTGGTAACGAGAGGTACGGAATTTTTTCCCCCAGAAAATTTTGAAATCCAATAGATCATGATTAAATCATTCCTTTTGTGCAAAAATTTCCGAAAATGACTAAACAACGAAGGAGATACCATATGGTATGGAGTTGGTAACGAGAGGGATGAAAAAAAATTCTCAAAAAATATTGAAAATGGGTATCATTTTGTAGAGCACAACGAACTCGTTCCATCTGTGCAAAAAAAATTAAAATCCGAGTTATAATGAAGAAGATATGATCCAATTAAGAAAACTACGGAAAATAAATTCCTTTAATTCTCCACCCGTGATCTGCAGCCACTTAAAATAAGGGTCCAGATTTGGTTACTCATTGTTACTCACCCTAAGGTTACTCATTATATCTTGAGCCCTGAGTTAAAACCAGAGGAAAAAATCCAAAAATACACACGATAATTAAAAAAATTCTCAAAATACATACATTATAAAAAATATTCCCAATCTACACATGTTTGGGCTTCACCGCGGTCGTCAACCGCAGTGAATAACATCACCGCGGCGGTCAACCACAATGAATACTTCACCGCCACTGTCCGAAACGGTGAATATCACCCTGTCCATTCACCGCCGGTGTCCCAAGCGGTGATGTCCTAATTTGGGTGGCTTCCTCTTCTTATGGTTCTGGTTCGAGTTCCCTGTTGTAGGGGCGAGTTCTTGGAGGGGGGAGCTGTAAACTCCAATGGTTGCAGCTGATGGACCTCTGTTTTGTTTTGGCAAGAGGTATATAATTAGTGGTTCTGGGTTGTTGATTATGAACCACCACATCTCTGCTCGACGACACATCATGAAGCTGCGGCGGCGGCGGCGACCACGCCAACCGCAACCGGAATAAGAACAAGAAGAAGAAGAAATGCTCCTCCTGGTCCTCCCACCAACGGAGCATCGGAGATCGTGGCGGAGCGTGGACGTGCGGTCGAGGGCGCTGGAGTTTCTCCGGGGCCGGCGGTGCCTGAGCCGGTGAAGGATTTCAAGCATCCGACACGGTTGTGGTCGACGCTGGGTCGATGGCGATCAAGCACCCAAAAGTACTAGGATTTTTTCCCTCCATTTCAGTCAAGTGCCAACGCAACAGCAACTCCAGCCATGGACTTTTGGCCAATACCCAAATTAGTCCATCACCGTTTGGGACACCAGCGGTGAATTGACACCGCTTCGGACATTGGCGGTGAAGCATTCATCGCGGTTGACGGTCGCGGTGATGTTATTCACTGCGGTTGACAACCGCGGTGAAGTCCAAACATGTGTAGATTGAGAAAATTTTTTATAACGTATGTATTTTGGGATTTTTTTTAATAATGCGTGTATTTTTGGATTTTTTCCAAAACCAGACTGTATCTAATCCCGTCTTTGGTCCCTATATTTCCAAAAATAACGAATTGGGACCGGATCAATTCGGACCAGTTTAACCGGCCCAAACCGTATAACCACCCCCTAAATTTTGCCCCATCCTCCAATTGTCGACATCGAGCCGACGACATCCTCTTTCCCATTCAAACTTCCACGTTGATGCTTGCTCTACTCTTCCAGCTTTACATTCCAACTTTATAAATAATATATTTATATCTATGTTTAAATTTTAATTGATTTAATTTTTAACTTATTTTTATTGGCCGACACACCTATCCAAAAATTCTGATTCCGCCACTTTTCAACAGTTTGCCTTCCTTTGGTTTTTCGTTGGATAAGGTCAGTTATTTCCTTTTACTTTTAGAACGATGAAGATAATGTTATGCGAAAGTGTCTACGAATTAATGTGGTTATTATATACGTCTCTATGTGGTGTAATATTTCTAGTCTGGAAATTTCTTCCACGTTTGAATTAGTTATATATAGGCTCAGTTTGGCTTGCAGTAGCTTTTGGAGAAGCAACTTCTAGCTTGAGTTTTTAGAGAAGTACTTTTCAAAAAAAGCATTTGAGTGTTTGGTTGAAAAACTATTATAAGTGTTTTTTAATATGAGAGGTTGTGTAAAATGACTATAAATGACTTATAATATAAACTATGAATAATAATTTTAAACAATAAAATGTAGTCAAAATGGATCTTATTAGACTTCTTTAATATTAAATAATATAATTTTATAGTTTATTTTATTTTAAAATGAGATAAATGAAATAAAATTATAATTTCTAAATTAAAATTAAAATATTTGAAGGATAATCTTGTATTTTCAAAATAATTTTTCGCAGAAGCTACAAATCGGAGCTTCTGCTTTTATGTTATACAAAAGCACTTTTCGGTTTTTCAAAACCTGAACTTTTAGAGGTGCTTGACCATGCTTCACATTTTGAATACGAAAAACAATTTTAAAAGCCCGGCCAAACATACGGTATATAATAATAATCACATGTTGGCTCGTCGTACCAATACTTTCAACAATACTACATGTTTCCACTTTCCAGTAGGCTGGAGTTCAGAATACAATTGGCTCTCCAAAACAGGGGATTTTGAGCCTCCAACAGCAAGGCATATCAAATTGAAATAGTACATGGCCTGTCTAGCTGTGGATGTGCTCCCTATAATTTGATGAGTACTACCAAAAGAATCCCTCAGCAAACTTTCTTGAGTTCAAGCCCTCTTCACTGTTCACAGAATGGATGGTGGCCGGATGAGCCGTATAGCAACGGTGTATCCCAATTTGGTTTCTTCTTGACAGACTGGTCTGATTAGAGGTTGTTTTTCTAGCTCAGTGTGGGCTAACCGGCTAACATCTCTAAGGAGTATGGTTCGTTCTGGACTGTTAGAGTGTGGTATAAGATCCAACAGAACTTTCTCCCAACAACTCGAGTTATTGGGACCAACTGGTTCTTGACATGGTATCAGAGCCTCGAACCAAAAGGTCATGTGTTCGAATCTCCACGACCCCCAATATTAACCGTTGTCTTTCAAGCACATGGTATGGTGGGCCTGTGCAAACTTCAAGTCCATGGGTTGGCTTTCGTTTGAGGGGGCGTGTTAGAGTGTGGTATAAGATCCAACAGAACCTTCTCCCAACAACTCGAGTTATTGGGACCAACTGGTTGTTGACATGGACATTAGCGTGTCTTGATCCGGATGGAGGAGCTGTTGTTTCTTTCTTTCTGGTATGATTGCTGGGTTCCCGAAACAGTTCTTGCTGCCTCCTTTCCACAAGTTACCGCCGCGTCTTACCCCGGTTCTCGGGTCTCTAATATGGTACATCGACCTAATCTTACAAACTGGTCCTATATCTTTCGTGCTTTTACAAACGTGTCCTTTTGTCCTAATAGAGATGAAAAATATCACACAACTTATTAAACCAACCTGATCAACCCTTTAGCCATCCAGTTAGATCAATAACTCACGGATGCTTGTCTTTCACCGTGTTTAAACTAAAATTGAAAGAACAATTGAGCATTAAGATACATCATTTCCCTCTTTTGGGAAATATAATTTTGACACATGAGATTTCATGACTTTGACGGCGATCTCGAAACTGGATTGTCTTTGACGGCAAGTAGTTTGGGATCCCCGCTTTGATGCGGCAGTACAGCCAACAGGTCCATGAATGGGTTAACCTACCGGTGGACAGGGTCCTTCCTGTTCCTCACTCCCCTTCTCCTAGCTCCCTCAGACCCAACTGGGTTGAATTCTGTGATTTGTATGTGGGCTGGGGCAGTTAGGAGTGGGTCTCATTCGGCAGGTGGAATGGTCCTCATGACTTCAGCTAGAGAGGATCTTTTGGTTGAGGGAGTCCAATTCCCGGAGGTGGATGACCCTATGCTGACTGAGATGCTTGTTCTCCGAGAGGTTATCGCGTGGTGCGTGGGTAATGGCTTCACTGCAGTTAGGTTTGAAGGTGATGCCCAGGTTATCATTGAGAAGATCCTCCGGAGGGACACAAGGGATAACCGAGTGGGGTCGATCCTTGAAGAAGTAGTCCAGTCCTTTGACATGAATATGGGCTTCATTGTACGATTTGTAGGTCGGCGTAACAATAAGATAGCTCATTTGGTGGCTAGGAAGACCCTTACTTTGTACCCGATGACAAGTCGTTTATTTGACCTGGCTGAATTCCAGGATGTAACGATCTATTTGTTCAATCAATATATGATTATCTTTTGTATAAAAAAATATATTTTGACACATAAGAAATCTTTTGGGTTGTCTTTGCTTCATGGGTTGTACTCACCCACCCATCTTTGAGTAGTTGTTGCTTTAATTTGTTAATGTGCTTCCTAAACTTTTTCTAATTTGTTGTTATTATACTTGGAAAATTTTTCTCATTTGTTTTGCATGAGTATCGGCACCATTACTTGCTTTTATATATTTTGTTAAAATGGTTTGTGGAGTTGCTAGCAGAGGAGAAGTATTTACTATAGTATATTAGATTGTTAATTTTGAAAATAATTAATTTGATATTTGGTATATACCGATATCGAACAACGTACTATTAGACAATGCAGTTAAAATCTCGCTTTAAAATATAAAAGCTTACGGTTTTACGCTTCTAGGTCACCACAACGCTTTCGTTTCCATATAAAATCGTTAGTGCATAAAATCATACTAAATTACGTTTTAAAACTTATAAAATTATGCTTTTACGCTTCATGTTCACCAAAATGTTTTATGCTTTTACGCTTTTAGTTCACTAAATGGGTATTCTTTTCATGAAATTAATTACAAAAAGTATATTTTATAGATAAATCATTAACAATATGATACATTTCAGATTAGCATATACATACCAAATACTTGAATGCATTCTTAGCTTCAATAGAGTAATCTAATTCACGCCCTTCCCAAAATCATTAGCATAGAGGGGAAAATGACATATTATTAAGATGCTATGAGTTGCTCTACTTTATATATGAATTGAATGTATTTACTAACTTATCTAAATTCTATATACTCATATTTTACATAGTATATGTCGTACTTAAGCTATTTTTAGTTATTTTACAGTATGCGTCAAAAACTTACGCTTTTACGCTTTGATTCTACGCTTTACGATTTTACCCCTTTTCCGCTTCTACGTAAAATCACGCTTTTAACTGCATTGCTATTAGAGATTGGAATTGTGATACCGAATTTATTTCGGGGTTGGGATTGAGATTGAATTCAAAATGCTATTTAATATTCAGAAATTTGTTAATTGACATTGAGATACTGATACTGATACGATTTTCACCTTATTTGTAAATAGATGTCAATTGGTCAATCAAGTAAGTCGATAGGTGTATAATTAAACGACAAGTTGATTGCGCTCGTTTACTGGCCGTATGTTGTTAGCTAATTGCAAGTTGCAAGTTGCAAGTTACATGCCTATTCCCTAGTAAATACATGTACACTGTTTGCAATATTGAGCAGTGTTTAAGGAGAATGATTATTTATTGATACATAAAAATAAAAAAATAGTAACTACAGAAGATTTATTTTTTCCTTTTATGCTTCAACTGAAAGAAGGTTTTTATTTCTGGCCGGACGACGATGAGAAGAAGGAATTGAGAGTGGGCATGACTTCCGGCGGCCGCGTGCGGAGGAACCGCCGGAGACCATGCTCGGCGTACTTCTCCCCATCCTCTCCGTTCTCCAGCACCCCCATCAGCCTCCTATTCTTGTTGATTCTGTGCACCCACAATCAATCAACTTAATCAATGAGACAACAGATTAAGGAATTAAGCATGGTTTAACGAGCTGAGGGTCTTAATTAATTAATCAATTAGCTTTGAACCTGACATCAGGGTTGAGCACAAGGTTCCTGCTCAACTGGAACCCCACCATCGTCACCACAAATCCCATGGCAGCTAGCAGCGGGTAAACCTGCAAGAAGATTAACCCAAAGCTTCATGTAGAATTGATTCATTGAAACAGAAAAAAAGTTTGTGACAGAGACAGAGGGAGATGGCTTGCCTCTGGTTTCATCCAACGAGAACCCATTTCTAAGCTAAGGCACTGCTTTCTGTAATTTCCACTTATCAAACAGATTATGCTGTGTATACAAGTTCTTGTGGTTATTATATATATATGTGTGTGTGCGGTGTGATATTTCTAGTCTGGAAATTTTGTTCCGCGTTTGAATTCCGTCGTAGCAATACTTTCAACAAGTCTAAGATACTACATGTTTCCAGTGGGCTGGAGTTCAAATACAGTTGGCTCTCCAAAACAGGGGATTTTAAGCCTCCGGCATGGCCTATCAAATTGTAGTAATACATAACATATATATGGTCTGTCTAGCTATGGATGTGCTCCCTATAATTTGATGAGCAGAATCCGTCAACATATTTTCTCGACATTCATACCATCTTACTATGTTAATTTTTTTAGAAAAGTAAACCCTTTTGTTCGTAATAGATTTTAACTGTGAGATAAAATGATCAAAGTAATTAAACTTGTTTATCCCTTCAACGATTTTTTAGTTTTAACGATTTTGGGATAGATAGTAAATAGTTTTGTCATTTAGGCATTGTTGTAATAAGAAATTCGTCGAATTGGGGTTGAAGAGTAAAATAATTTGTTTATTGGTATGTTTGTGTTTTTTTCTTAATTAAGTTTACCTCTTTGCAAATCCATATAGTTGCGGTTAATTAAATATATGGTCAATTATACATGACCGATAAGAATAAGTCGTTGCATTTGTCTGGATGGAAAATTTTGAAAAGAACCAACTAGTAACACACATATTTGTCCTTCTATTAAAATTTCGAGTGGATGAATCCTAGTAAGCAAATTTGTAAGAGGACTTATATAAATTTCATGGTATCAGAGGTGTAAAGTTAAATATTATATAACAGTATGACACTAATCCATACAATTTTTACTTTTTATTTTCAAGTTGGGTCCATGAATCCCTCACATCCTCTCAAGTTACACCTCCAAACATATAAAGAAGTATCAACGTATTGATTGACCGAAATTTGACATTATAAACACATAAATATCTAAACCAATCTAATCAAAGTTTTAGTCATCCCATAAATGAATACGTAGTGAATATTTTTTTACTTGTTGTCTTCACCATGCTTAACACTTTAAATTAAAAAATGAAAGAACAAATTGGATATTACGATCCATCATTTTCCTTTTTATGACAAACAGAATTTTGACACATGAGAAATCTTTTGTGCTGTTTTTGCTTCATGATCAAAGAAATGCATCAGTCGCATTCAACTAGAACCCACTACCGTTGCGATGTTAACCTTGGAACAACTCCGTGTATCTCCTCCCCCCAATTCGTCACGTAACTTTGCTTCAAAAGCTCGCAACTGGAGAAAAAGAAAAAAAAGAAGTTCCAGAATCGGACAGACTGTGACACAGCCAGCCATGAACATGTGCTCTGTATATAATACAACAAACCAAGCTTAACAACCAGTAGTTAGGCCGCTCTGTTATGCCCCTGACTTCCTTTGTTTCCCAAGTCATCTGTCCCATTAAAACTGAAGAACACCTCTGCTTTTCCAGATATTGCAGTAGACGCCCTCTCTTCCAAGATGATCAGAATTGCAGTGCCAATTGTCTGCCTTTTGCTGCTTTTCACTTGTGCGGGTGAGAACTTCACAGCAATCTTGCTCAATCTCTCCGCATTATAGAGGGAAATCAACTCTTCCGGTTTCACTTAATTTATTTACCGTTGTGCTCTGTTTTGACTCTGTTTTTGCTCTGTTTTGCAGCTGCATATGATCCATTGGATCCCACCGGAAACATTACAATCAAATGGGACATTGTATCTTGGACAGCCGACGGGTACACGGTAAGAGCATTAACCTGGCCAAGAGCAGCATTAACCTAAATAACAAAACACATTGTAAGATTGGAACTAACAATTACTCTGTTTTTTTTTTCTTCCTCCTCCCATCATCACAGGCAGTTGTAACATTGAACAACTTCCAGCTATACAGACACATAATGAATCCAGGGTGGACAATGGGCTGGACGTGGGCGAAGAAAGAAGTGATATGGGCGATGAACGGAGCACAGGCAACAGAGCAAGGCGACTGCTCCAAGTTCAAAGGCAACATCCCCCACAGCTGCAAGAAAACCCCCACGGTGGTGGACTTGCTCCCCGGAGTGCCTTACAACCAGCAGTTTACGAACTGCTGCAAAGGCGGTGTGGTCGCGGCGTGGGGGCAGGATCCATCGGCGGCGGTTTCCCAGTTCCAGATCAGCGTTGGGCAGGCGGGGACGTCGAACAAGACCGTGAAAGTACCCAAGAACTTCACCTTGCTTGGTCCTGGACCTGGCTACACTTGCGGCCCTGCTAAGGTTGTGCCTTCCACTAAGTTCCTCACTCCTGATCTCCGCAGGAAAACTCAGGCACTCAGTAATGTCCAAAAACTCTCTCTTATTCCAATTTGTTTAGATTGTAATTCACTAATTTGTCACTTCTACTAACTACTTTTTTACTTGAGGATTACAGTGCAATTTAGATTGACTACGGTTATTGTATGGTTGTTTTGACATGTGGAAATGAAGTGACTTGGAACGTCACTTGTACATACTCTCAGTTTCTAGCAAGGAAGCATCCAAGTTGTTGTGTGTCCCTATCGTCCTTCTACAATGACACCATCACCCCTTGCCCCTCTTGTGCTTGTGGCTGTGAAAATAAACACACATGCGTCAAGTGAGTTTCCTCGTCACCAGAGAAGTTCAAAAGATCGAATTTCAGTGTCGCATACTCATCACTAACTTTCTTGTGCGCTCAATGTATCAGTAACGACGCGAAGATTCTGAGCATGGCCGGGATCCACAAGCCAAGAAAGGACAACACCTCATTGTTACAGTGCACGCACCATATGTGCCCAGTTCGAGTCCATTGGCACGTCAAGACCAACTACAAGGAGTACTGGCGTGTAAAAGTTTCGGTCACCAACTTCAACTACCGAATGAATTACACACTGTGGACTCTGGTCGTCCAGCACCCCAATCTCAACAATGTCACCCAAGTCTTCAGCTTCGATTACAAGCCTCTGGTTCCCTATGAATCCATCAGTGAGTCAAATGGATAATGATATCCATATATAAGCACTTCTCATGAATATGTGAGTTTCGTTAATTGGGTTTTGAATTGTTGGTTGCAGATGACACGGGGATGTTCTATGGGATGAAGTTCTTCAACGACGTGCTAATGGAAGCAGGGCCACTAGGGAATGTGCAGTCAGAGCTCCTACTACAGAAGGATGCAAACACCTTCAGCTTGCGGCAAGGGTGGGCGTTTCCTCGAAAGGTCTACTTTAATGGAGATGAATGTATTCTACCCTCTCCGGATTCATATCCTTTCCTGCCAAACTCTGGTCGTAAATCTCATTTCTTGGCTCTGTGGAGCACTTTGATTCCTGGTTTGGTGTTGATGTTGTTATGCTCCGGCTAATGTTGCGCTCTAGAGCTTGATGGGATTGGGAGATAAGTGAGAAAGAGATGTTAAGACATTTTGACAACACAGTTTATGAGCATATGCACACTTATGTATAGTTAGTAGAAATTCTTTCATAGAGAAATGAGGAAGTATTGGAGTTACCAAGTTGGAGCATTATACTGAACAATTTGTATGTATACGAACATCCAATTTTGGATGTTCGTTTTCCTATATGTTAGGATATGTATCCATTTCTTGTTTATATACAAAAAAAATTATTTAAGAATAATAAAGCCAAAATTATTCACAAGTTTTGTCGTTTCAGGTTCTTCATTTTGCTGAAATCAAGTTTTGGGATTTTGGATTGAATATTCCTTGACTGATGTTTTGATACTTTGTGATGAAATCTAAAATACGGAACAAAACGTGACATAGAGATATAATTAATTATCCAAAAACATTTCCAAATCTTGTTGTAATTGCACCCATATTTATGATGCAATCAATGGCTAGCTGGTAGCTTGATACCAATTTTGGCGAGTACGGCAAATCCCCATTTCCATGATTTGATCACCCGACTCAAACCCTTTTCCCCATTCCCCACAAAAAATCAAGACCCGTACTTTGAGTATAAGACAGCAAATGGTATCCAGGACAGAGCCATCCGCCATATCTGGTTCTTACAAAGCTTAGTTATTACCCCCTCTCTGTTTTGTTCTGAATGAAGCTTCGCGCTTCGTCCTGTACAGTGAATGCCAAAGATACAACCCTCTTATAAAACCAAACACCCTGAATT
This sequence comes from Linum trigynum, assembly GCA_964030455.1. Taxonomy (NCBI): domain Eukaryota; kingdom Viridiplantae; phylum Streptophyta; class Magnoliopsida; order Malpighiales; family Linaceae; genus Linum; species Linum trigynum. The sequence continues at coordinate 6,768,914 of OZ034819.1, forward strand.
AAAATCTCCATCCCTCTTTCTTCCCGCCTTCGCCCACCCAGCAACAACACCAATCAGGTCAGTAATCCGATCCGATGGGTACTAGTTCAGGTGTGGGTAAAACGATCAGCTGGGTATTGTTGGCGGCTGCTGTAATCCTGGCTTTTGGGTGCTCACAGGGGGAATGCAAGGTCAGGCTGGCAAAACTCTGTTTCACTTTCACCCCTGTTTTTGTATTCAAACTTCTTCTTCTTCTTCTTCTTCTTCTTCTTCTTCTTCTTCCCAAGAAGCAGGGGAAATTGGGTTAATTGATGCTCTGTATTTAGGTGGGCGATAAATGTTCGTCGGACCAAGATTGTGGAGCAGGGCTCTACTGTTTCAGTTGCCTGGAGAAAGTAACCTCCGGCGCAATATGCGTTAGATCCACCACCACAAACCAGTTCCAGCTCCTGGTAAAAAAAACTCCCCTCTTCCTTCTCTGTTTTTGTTTGTCTTTCCCTTCAAAATTGGTTCACTTTCCATATCTGAAAAGGATACCGCGCTTGCCGTTCACTTTGTGTTTTGCTAAAAAGGACAGAAAAAGCTTCTGGTTCTTGTTGTTTAGAGATCAATTCATTTCTTGTACGTAATTCACAAGAATTTCCGGGAGGATAAGGTTGAGAAATGAGAGATGATAGAAAATGTTTAGTTTGATCATTTTATACATCGTTAATTTGGTGTATGAATTTCTACAGTTGAACATTGTGGTGATATTATTAATTCGCTAGAATTTAAAGATGTGACAATAACCATAATTAACATACCAAGGTAACAAAGAAATTTTAAGTGTTAAAATGTAAAACAATTACTAAAAATTACCAAATGATCAAACCAAAACATTCCAAGGGTCAAAGTGGGATTGTTTTGTCATTTGTATAGGTGGGAACCAGTGACATTCTCCTAGGAATGTTCACATAGTTGGTTGGTTCTTTTTCACATTTGGTTGAAAATGAGAACAAGGCAGGCAGATATCTCCAAGTAGTTGGGCGGAGTACCAACCAATTTGGTAGACAAAAGGGATGGATAAAGTGGGAAAGAGTGAGACATGTTGAATTTCCCTTGTGCTGTGGGCTTTGATATGGAACACCCCCAAAATTGTAAAATCGTATTGGATGTTATATATCAAAAAAATTAATGATAGGATATTTTGTAATGAAATAATTGTATTGTGGTTTTATATTGTTAAAATCGCCTATTCACTTTGACTCTGACAAACAATTTCCCAGTAATACCATCAGTATGGTTTTGTAAACACAAGTAATAACAAATTGTGTAGTCCATCGGTGTAATTATGTTGATCAAATGTTTGAGTCTTAGGAGATAATCTATGAAAATTTTAATTTTCTCAGAATTTTATATATATATATATATTAATTTTTTCTGATTTTCCTATATATTTTGAACTTTTAAACCCATTTTCAAACATATTTCTCAAATTACACAAAAAAAACGTATTTTCAATCTTCCATTCCAAATTTCGAACGCGGCTGAAGGCCCACTATTACTGTTTTTTTCTGTTTCTTTTACTAGATTAGCTCATGAAACCCAAAGAATTGTTTGTGCCTTACTGAAATATGTTGTCATTGTCATTTTCTTCTAGTTAGGCCTTTCAAAATAGATTGGGCTAAAGGGCCGGGAATCTGAATATGAACATTGAAGAATTAGAAGTTGCTTTGCTTGCTCCTGCTTATACTTCTCATGTTTTCCTATCATCTAATCAAATCTTATGGTTGGTGAAACAGAACAACTCTCTGCCCTTCAACAAATATTCATTCTTGACAACCCACAATGCATTCGCCATCGATGGGTATCCGCAGCACACTCCGATACCTCGAATCACTGAAACGAACCAGGAAGATAGCATCACCACCCAGCTTAACGTAAGTCATTATGTACTTCCACCTAAAATCTAGTAAAAAGCTTCCCTCAAAAATCTAGTAAAAAGCTAATTTGGCTACCACAAGCGTAATTAAGCATTCAGACTAGATTAGAGAAAGCCTTTTTTTTTTTTTTATGTTTGGCTCCAAAATTCGGCACTTGCATCCATTAACTCAAACCTGTTGGGTCGCTTTCTTTTTTTACTCCATCAGAATGGAGTCAGGGCATTAATGCTCGACGTCTACGATTTCCAAGGCGACGTTTGGATGTGCCATTCCTTCGGCGGCAAGTGCTACGATTTCACTGCCTTCGTAATCCCCAAACCCTCCCCTGTTTCTCCCTTTCTTCTTGTGTAAACAAACTTCCTGATGTAAATTATAACTTCCCCGACGCTATAACAAAAACAGGGTCCAGCAATTGACTTCTTGAAGGAGATCGAAGGCTTCATGTCGGCAAACCCATCGGAGATCGTCACAATCATCCTCGAAGACTACGTCAACGCCGACAAAGGCCTGACCAAAGTCTTCACCGACGCCGGGCTCATGCCGTACTGGTTCCCTGTCTCCAGCATGCCCAAGAACGGCGGCGACTGGCCGCTGGTCAGCGACATGGTGAAGAACAACCAGCGCCTCCTCGTCTTCACCTCGATTTCGGCCAAGGAATCGAGCGAGGGCATCGCTTACCAGTGGAATTACATGGTCGAGAACCAATGTGAGTAACTAAAAACCCAGTTCGAAAATTGAGTTGTGTGTGTAATGTAAATTGAGACGGCAGAGGAGGACTTGATTGTCGAATTTTTTTTAATTGGGGGGGCAGATGGGGATGGAGGGATGAAATCGGGTAGCTGTCCGAACAGGGCGGAATCTTCGGGTATGAACGACACGACGAAGTCGCTGGTGCTGATGAACTACTTCAGGTCGACGCCGATGAAGGCACTTGCTTGTGGGGATAACTCTGGTGGTGTGATGGACATGCTTGCCACTTGTGAAGCTGCTGCGGGGGACCGATGGGCTAATTTCTTGGCCGTCGACTACTACAAGGTACGTTTTGTTTCGAATTAGTTGATTTCAGTAACTCGATTTGTGCAGTGAAATAGATTAGACTGAGGAAGGTGACTGAATGTGTTGTTTGGTGTGGACAGAGAAGTGAAGGTGGAGGAGTGTTTCAAGCTATGGACACTCTGAATGGGAAGCTGCTCTGTGGGTGCAATGACGTTCATGGCTGTGTGGTAAGCAGTACTACTAGTCATCATGGCTTACAGTCTTGTTATTCTGATGATGACATGTATTACATGTGAAATTCGACTTGTTAACATTACCTTATGTATTTAAACTTTCTCTGTTAAAGCCTTGCAACCAATGTTTCCAGATTGAACAATCTCTGATTTGTCCATTCATGATTGGGTTGAGCGCGTTAAATGGGTATGTTGGAGTCAACTTAATTAATCGGTGACGGGGTACACGATATAATGAGTCAATAGATATACAAGATAAAACTCAAAAGATTACAATGCTTATTTAAAATTTTCCAAATTCTTGTTTGGGGGTGATGTCCTATGTATATAGAGTTATGTTTCTAGTGACGATACATAAATTCCACTCTCCGCGTATAGCATGATTGAGGTTGAAAATGTTTGAACCTTTAACTTCGAGTCAATATTTTTGAATGCATGGCCACCCAATAGTAGTTAGTTACATCTAATGGATGTTCAAACAACCAATTCGACCATAGGACCAATGTCGGTGGGGTTTTACTAAAAGAAAACATATGTAAACCCAGTTGTCATTTTCTTAAAAAAAAAAATATGTATTCTCTTGTTGTCTATTTCTTATATTTGATTTGGATTAGACTATGATCTCGTTGCATACTAGAATTATGGAATAATGAGTGATTGTTAAATCAAGCATTTTGCGATCCACATTTGTTGAATCACATGTCCCCCTCAGTCATTGGGTATCTCTAAATGGATCCTGCTTATATGTCTGCGTGTATTTTGTAGGCTGGATCAGATTCAGCGGCCTGCAATCCTTGACATATCCGGCCCAATGTAGAACCCCACAGTTGCAATTTTTGGATAGGATTCAAGCAAACAGCAAGACAAATGTATGTAGGAAATCACTCAGCATATGAAGTTCAAAAAGAAGCTATACATTTCTATTTTTTTATGTTATCACTTCAAATATCATTAGTGTGGATTATTTGCAAATCCTTGAATGAAGGAAAAGAAGAGAGTAAAAGTTGTGTCATTGTTTGGGGCTCTGGTACTTTTAACTTATGAAACTACTAAAATAGATGAGCAAGTTATGTGTAAAGTTTCGGTATGTGATAATATTCCGCATATGATACGAGAGTTTAATTATTCATTTATATTGGTTGCTCTGTTGAAAAAACGTGCACGAACTTTTATAACTAAAATCAAGAGGTCTCACGTATCTTTCTGCAATCGCTGTCGTTTGGAATGGTCTTTTGGTCGACATAAGATGGATTTTGCATAGAGGGACCTTTCGACTATCATAATTTGTATTTTTTTATATAATTTACTATTAGTTGATGTCTCGTTCTACCTAATTATTTTTCATGGGTTATTTCATTTATTTAAGAACATAACTCAAACACAAAGCCTTAGGAACCTCTGATTGTTGTTTCATGCTCTTTTTTTCCTTTTGACAAAGAGCCTCACTCTTATTAGCTGACAGTTAGTATTCAGATCAACCCTTCGCTAGATCTCATACTTAAGCATTTTGAAGTATTAAACTCGAATGTTGTTTTGTCTTAACCTATTATTATATTGTTTTAATCTTATTTTAACTTTGATATAAGTCAAAAAAGTGGTCATTGATCCAAGAGAAGTTGAAATTAACAGCTATAGGCCCATAATATTTATTCCACTGTAGCTAACCACCACCACATGGTTACCGCAACACCATCTGAATCATTGGTCAAACCCACGATGTGAAAATACATACAAGTCTACAACTCAGTCAAAGTGCCCAAACCCCAATCCACCCCTTTACTAAAAACATCATTAATCCCAAAAAAAATATTGACAATAACAGCTCTAGCTGCTAGTAAGTAGCAAGACATTTTGTCTTCGAGTTTCTCAATTATAGATTTACTAATTTTTGTATTCTTGAGGTTTTGGATTTAATGCCGGCAATCGCTACTACTTTGTTATTCTTGTGGCGGTCGAAAGCGTTTCACATTGCATCGTACTACGTTTTGAGGTTATGCACCAAACCAAAACACAAGTTGTGATGACATCAATTATCCATATAATTAATTAATATATAAGTATATAACCACCTTGGTGAGGGGCATGTGAGTTTAGGACCAAATAACTTTTAGAGGTTTAATTTATAGGAGCCATCCGTGCCCATCACATGCTCATTAGCTCGCATGCAATCCCAACAAACGAATGAAATCAGAACCAAAACATATAATTACTAATAAGTACGGTATTAATTAATATAATCCACGCAATTTTGTATGATATGATTAGATCTGCAGAATTATAATTACTAATTAGTAACTTGCTTTTTGGAATCTGCTTAGATGTTGCTTAATTGGTTAGCACATTCATATTACTGTTGATGAAATAGTAGTTCGAAGGTGATAATGGACAGACGACACAATTACGGTGTTAATCATTGTGGCGATGACATTTAATTTGTGACGATATTATTAGTGCAATTAATCCAATGATGTGATGACAATAGGGAGGAGTTACAGTGCTAATTGCACAATAGTTAGCACTGTACTAACCAAGGGAAAAGCTAGTTTGAATTAGTAGTGATTTAGTTTAGATGTTGTATTGATTTTATAATAATCCGTAGTGATTTCGTTATTTTTAGTAGCGTTTTTTGCTAGTTATCACGATGCTAACCCCTATAAGGGTTAGCACCTAATCTCATCCCGATGACAATACCATGTTCCTAATATTTATATATTCTTCGAAAGAAAAATACTGAGAAAATGGGGTGCTGACCAACGTGGGGGTGGGATATCTCTGTCCGCCATGTAAAATTAAAATCATATATTTAATTTATAAGTTCTCTAATAATTATAATTTTCCATGTTACAAATTAATGATATGGATATGGAATTTCGAGGAAACAGAGATTGAATGGCTCATCATTTTATTGGGTGTTGCTCGTGGACACTGAAAAAAATAATTGAGGCCTATTTAGCAAAAGAAGAAATAATAATTGGGGCCTACAGTAGGTTGGTCTATATTATAAGCATAATTTATTAGTGTTTTATTTTTTTTTTAGACATATATTCCATCAAATAATTATTTAGGAAATCTATCAGATATGTATGAATTTTCTTTTTATTAAAAAAAAAAAAAGAGGTTTGGGGAGGTCAATTAATGGAGGGACACATGGTTTAGGAATATATGCCATTTTGGATATACATTATCATATAACTTTTGAGCTAATTAGAAGGAATTGGGTTAGTAGAGTATTAGTGTATTACAATCCATGCTACTTAAGAGTACACATGGCTGGAAACCGCAAGGGAAGGATCCTTTTTGCAGATGAATCATTCAGAGTTTTGTGTTTCAGTCATTCAATTGGTGCGATGCAGTTTTATGGTACAGTACAAGTGTGTAACATGCAATTTGACATACGCGGTCAAGAATGAAAGTTCAGTGATATCAATAATGTCGTCAACTTAATTATGATTACAAAATTTCCTTCTTGAACCTCTTGTGAGCACCCTTTATGAAGTTCAAGGACTCAAACACTTAGTTTGATTGTCGTATTACTTGTTATCAGCGGCGGATCCAGAACACAGAAGTGCACTGGGCCGTATTTTATTAGAAAATTAGAATAATAAAAAAATATAATAATTATAATTTTTTTACAATGTAAAATTGTACACGACGGTATTTTAATTTAGCGAATGCATTAATAATGGAGTCCACATCCATACCAATAGTACACTGTTTCAAATAAAATACTTGAGCAATCGACTAGAAATCCATAGCTCATTTTGTTGCGCAAATCAATTTTCACATGTTTCATTGTTGAAAAGGTTCTATTCGTATTAGCTGTTGAAACGAGCAGCATCATCACTAGACAAATCAATCTACTAATCTATTTGAATTGTGTTTCCATCCCTATATCCACCAGCTGCTCTAGTAAATTTTCCAAGGTAACAAACCTCATATATGTTTTAGTATTTTACGTTTTAAACTTTTTGAATTTTTAGGTTTCATTGTTTTTTAGACGAATAACCTTTGGGGTTAGAATTTATAAACTAAATTTAGAGTAGTGATTCTGAATATGTTCATCTGAATTACTTTTCTAATTATACCCAATCTTATTTTAAAATAACAACGACCCGAATATTTAAAATCGAAAAATTCATAAGGCCTATACTAACGATGGATCCAGAGGAGGGCTAGGCCGGGGCCCGGGGTGGCCACCCCTGGATCCGCCACTGCTTGTTATCTTGGTAGAAAGTATTAGGGTTCAATAGTTAACTTGGCATATTTTTTTTTATGGGCAATATCAAAAAAATTTATTGAGCTCTATGTGTACCCCAAACAGGGGTTTACACATCATGATCATTTACAATCTACAGCAAGCAAAAACCTGCACTACTACACTCTACTTCTATACAACAAACTAAAGAAACCTACACTACTACACTCTGCTACTACACTCTGCTTCTAACAATTACTTTACTGACTAAACACTGCTTGACAATCAGTATTCAATGTTGCATTTCCATGCCTGGCCAACTCAATCGTCCTTCGAACTGTCTGAATCAACTCCCCATACTGCATTGATTTACTCCCAAACAGTCTGCCACAACGTTCCCTTCAAATCATGCTCACTACTAAATTCCAAACCAATCGACCAACCATAGCTAAAGCCTTTTTGCCTTTGAAGTTCCTCACTGCCCACATCAAGTAATCTTCATAGTTGACTAGCTGGGGACATCTCAGATCAAGCATTTACATACAACCCTTCATCACCTGGAACGTATATTGACATTGGAAAAACAGGTGGTCTCGATTCTCTGTATGAGTAGAACTGAGCAAATAGTTAGCATCCAACACCTTCCCCCAACCCTTCAATTGATCCAGTGTGGTGATCCTGTTGCGTGCTACAATCCAACTCAAAATATTGTGCCTTGGAAGAGAGTGTCTTCCCCATGCAAGCTGATACAAGGGCACTAGAGGTCTAGCCGACTGTAAATCATCTCAAACCTGCTTTACAGAATATCGCAGCATCCGCTTATCATTCCAAAAAACTCGTGTTCCCCAACAGCGAAAAAAACCTTCCACCTTATCTCTGACCATTAGCAATCTCTTCCAAACCCAAGAAGCAGTACTACCCGTTCTTAATTCCCAGAATGTGAGGTGCTTAATATGATACTGATAATTCCACGCAACCCACCAGGGCCCCTCTTTGGCAAGCAGAGCCCATATGTGTCTCGTAGTACAAGCTATATTCCATGTCTTTAGACAACGAATGCTTAGCCCCCCCCCCCCCCTTTTTTGTTTGGAATAGCTAATAAATCCCAAGCCATTACTGCTTTTTTCCTCATGGATTCATCATCTATACCCCAAAGAAACTTACAACATATTTACTCTATCTCCTTTATGATGGACAGTGGCAATAGGAAAACATTCATCCAAAAGTAGGATAAACTACTCAAGACAGAAGTGATGATTTGAAGTTTACCTGCATAGCTGAGCATCCTAGGCTTCCATCCAAAAATGCATTTTGTGATCTTCTCAATTAACACTCGACAATCACTTGTAGTAAGTTTCCCTGCTATGGGAGGAACTCCCAGATAACGGACTGGTAATGAAGCTTTCTGAAACCCAGCTAACTGAGCCAGTCTAGTATGCTCTGCCTCTTCAATCCCTGCGCAGAATAATTGATCTTCTCTAGATTGAACTTTAAGCCTGAAAGCCTGTAGAATTTATCCAGCAGACCACTTACACTCTCCACTGCTTTTGTAGAACCATTGGAAAATAACAATAAATAATCTGCAAACACAAGGTGTGTTATGCCTAGCTTCTTACATCTAGGATGGAATGGGAAATCACTAGAAGCAGCCCCTTTGTTCAATATACAAGATAAAACTTCCATAGCTATTGAGAAAATAAAAGGAGATAGGGGATCTCTCTAGCGCAGGCCCTTCTTTGATGGGAAGTAACCACACACACCCCCATTTATTGCAACACTTAGCATTGGGGTAGTGACACAAACCCTGATCCAGGAGATGAATTGAGGAGGGAGACCCATTGCTCTCATCACAGTAAACAAAAACTCCTAGTCAATGGAATCAAATGCCTTCATTAGGTCTATTTTCATCGTGCACCGAGGAGAAATATGTTTCCTATGATAACCCGCTACTAATTCAGATGTCATCAGAATGTTGTCACTAATACTTCTACCCTTCACAAACGTTGATTGAATCTCACTAATTAATTGGGGGTAGAACAGTAGAGAGCCTGTTAGCCAATATCTTGGCAATGCATTTGTGTAACACATTGCAACATGATATTGGTCTGAACTGTTTCATTTGGTCCGCCCCAGCTACCTTTGGAAGGAGAGCTAACACTGTCGAGTTCAATTCCCCGGGGAGAAATCCAGTGAGAAAGAAGGAGCTAATAGCACTAGTTATATCATAACCCACTATTAACCAGGCTGCTTTGTAGAACTCTACTGTATAACCATCAGGGCTTGGGGACTTATTAGTTCCCCTATCAAACCAGGCATATTTTATTTCCTCTTTTGAGACATTCCTACAAAGATGCTTAGTATCCACTGATGTTACTTTATTTACCAAGAGTTGCTCCATTTCCTCCACTGAAATACTTCGTACTTCCTGGTTTTTCTCCCCAAGCAACTTCATATAGAATTCTACTGCTATCCGTCCAATGTCCTCAATATCAGTAATAATACTGCCATCCTCCTTTTTGAGGAAAGGTATATGGTTTCTATGTTGCCTCACCCACAGTGACTGATGAAAATAAGCTGTGTTATTATCTCCTTCTGTTATTGCTTGGATCCTGACTTTTTGTTTAAAGAACCCTTCTTCTGCTTTTTGATACATTATACACTCTGCTACTGCCTTTGCTTCTTCTTCGAATAACTGTGGGGAAGGATCACTAAAGACCTTATGTTGGATAGCTTTTAAATCTTCTTCTGCTTTTCGAGCTCCTAGAGATATATTTGAGTATAACTCTTTATTTAGTTCCTTAAGCTTCTTCTTCGACAACCTCAACTTGTGGCAGACTTCAGAGACCCTTGTACTCCAGACTTCTTGCAAGATTTCTTGAAACCTGGGATGGTCACACCAGAAATTAAAGAATCTAAATGGTTTAGGTAATGTCTTCTAATTTGGGGAAGAATTCAGTTATAAACCACAGTGATCTGAATGTGTGCCTAGAGTGACAGTGCTGGCAAAGCTTCCTGGAAATTTTGCAAGCCAAGAGCTATTCATGAAACTTGGCATATTTCTTAGGAAGAGAAACCGATAATTAGAGAATTGTACACATTATGTAAATGCAATTGAACAGTACTAGTACACCATCCATATTTAATGTTACAAAGCATACCACTTTGCTGATAAAAGTTGGCCTTCTTTCCATAGCAGGGACATGCAATGATCAAATATAGCTGCAAACATTGTCATGTATATCTTGAACCATATATAATTTTTTCCATGGATCGATATATATTAAAAGGAAGGATGAAACTATTTAAGAGGGGGGGAGTTGGGGCTCACGATCTGAACTGTCGGGTACTTGTCAATTGTCAACACCGAAAAGAAGAAAACAAATGAATAGCAATGAATGAAGAAATTGTACCAAATCAACCAAAGGGCAGAGGACGATTGTGATATGCCCACGAGGGGGTAACGTGCAATTGGGGCATCATTTTCCATAGTTGGGGTTTTGGTTTTATTATTGCATATTGCACAGCAACTTCTGCTTCTGCACTTGCGCTTGCAGTTGCAGTTGCAGGCGCTAGTCCACCCAGGTCCTCTCTAATATGCACTACTGCTACTGCTTATTGCCCACCCAGCCCCACAATCAAAAAGCAAGGTTGTTAAACCCCTATCGAACCCCCAGTCTGACTCGAGTCGGGCTTTAAAACGGCCTCCAGAAAGCTCCCCGATCTGACCCCTAAAGAGGGAGAAGAAGAGAGGGGGAAGAGAGGAAAAGGAACGAAGGAAGGGAAATGGTGGGTGGATCATAGATGTTAGGTAGATTTATTTTGTTGAAAATAAGTTTTTAATAGATATATGTAAGATAAATTTTATTTCACTCATTAAATCTTTAATTACTACCTTATTTGTATATATATTTAGAAACGTCCAAAACGGCTCAAACCGGCCAGACCCCGACCAGACCATTAAACCTCAAATCCCTTGCTTGACAGGCTCAATGACTTAAACCGGTTTGACAACCTTGATCAAAAGCGCTAGCCAATTTAAGTCAGTCCTCTTCTCTCTCTTTCTCTCTCCCACACACTCTATAGTACTCTCTACCCAATATCACATGGGTTTTTGGTAAGCCCTCCCAATCTATGTATCCTAACAAGGTTTTGATGGACCAGCAGCACATACTCAAATTGCATGTGGGTTTTAACAACATATAAATATAATGTCATTGTGAGTTATTGGACACCACAATATAAGTTTGAGCGACAATTGTGTGACTGTCAATGTCCAATTACAAACACGAGAGAGGGGTGGCTCGAATATATCATTCATATTGACAGAGAAGGGAGAGTTAACAACCAGTTGGAAAAATTCAAGGTTTACGTTTTATTATACCATCAATCACATGCCTCTACGAACATAAATGTATTTATGCTTGAAGATTGTAGAGGTTCATAATGTTCTTGTGCATTGTTAAACATGGATATTGAAGGGTTCACAAGATTCAAAGCACATGATGACCTTTCAGCCAATGACTTCACTAGTGCTAAGTCAAGAATCAGCTAATAACGAGTAAGGTGTATTTTCTTAAGTGAGAATAAGGAGTAGTTGTGGAGAAAATTGATGGGAAGGAAGGTAGAAGGTACTGGGGCAATCCAGCTAGTGTGTTCATATGAACTAGTTTGCAAGTTCTAACGAATGTGGGGGGAGCTCAAACGCTTGATCTGATAACTCTCGCGATCTCGTGTATATGTTCTCACGAACGGGTTGTGAACACAATAATCGGATCGGGTGTTCGGAAGAACTAGATGAGGAGAGGCGAGAGATAAGCACGAGAGCATGAGAACAAAACGAAGTGGTGCCAATGGGGGACCTTTGACACACATGGGGGTGGAGGCTAGGGCTGGCTGCCAGTACGTACTGTTGTGTGTTTGTGGGGTTTTATTCCTTTCTCATTTTCTTTCTTTGCGGTTATGAGAGTGAATGGAGCCACCTAAAAGTCGAGAGACAGGGAGAGAGAGAGAGAGAATCTTTTGCAAAATGGTGGTTGGAGTTGGAACTTGGAAGTGCACGCTTGGGCTAATCCCCTTACTGCCTTACATATATGGTCCATCTCAAGATTTCCAGATCTGACTCCGACTCAGCTTATCGGCTTGCCAATATTACCAGAGAAATTTTACAATGCTATATAGTATTGGTGCTATAGGTTTTTGCCTGTATGGTACAACTTAAAATTGTACATTTACGTTATGGTACAACTTCAGATTGTACCTATACTTTTTGTACAAATTCTTTTATGGTACAACTTGAACTTGTATCTTTATGTGATGGTACAACTTCAAGTTGTAAAGTTGTACCATAACATAATGATACAAATTGCTTTATGGTACAACCTAAACTTATACATTTAATGTTATGGTACAACTTTGAGTTGTACATTAAAGCACCAATGCTATATAGCATAGTAGAAGTGCTCATATTACCAATCCACTTAAAAATACAAATTTTCGTAGAAGCGTCATGATTATCTGAAAGTGTAAAATGGTAAACTTTAAAGCATAGATTTTTTTACTATACTTATAAGTGAAACGTGTCATTCTGCATTAAAGTATTTTAGTGACCTGTAACCGTAAATGCATAAGTTTTAATTTTTAAAACGTCATTTTGACTATATTAAATTTTTACCGCTCTCAGTAGTCAGTAGCCAACAAAAGTTTTTAATTGATCGTTTGATAAAACCGTTAAAATCAATTAATTCAGATTGAATTTGATAAAATCCCGTTTAATACCAAATCGAACGCATAAAACGCGATATACCATCCAACCCAATTCAAAAGGCTATTATTCCAACATCTGCTTCAACAGCCATGCAAACTTGAGAATTGTAAAAACAAAGAACAAAATGTAGAGGCATCATAATCGGACAAAGAATAGGGAGGCGCACCCTCGTTAAACAAATCAGAGTCAGCCAATGCCAAATTAACCCTAGAAAAAGAGCTGTGATTAGAGCCGCGTGGTGGTGGTGGTACCAAGTAGCGCAACTAGCTAGTCCAGAGACAGACGGTGTGGAGATGACAGTAAAGTGCTGACTGACTCTCACCCTCTCTCTTCTCTTGAAGGCTGAGGCTGACTAAACGCCAATCAAGCCGAGCAACAAAACAGCGCAGCAGTACCACTGTATTTGCCTTCTTTTTATTCAGAAAACCCAGAAGAAAAAAAGTTGGTTTCGGGGTGGAGAAAGAAGGAAAGAGAGAGAGAGGAATTGCATAGTTGCAGGCAGAGAGATTGAGGCAAAGACAAAACTAATCAATTCATTGCATACAAACAAGTGCTCGTGGTCGTGGACACCCCCAACCCACACGTGCAATCAATTATCTCCTCCTTTTTCATTTTCCTTTCTAGCTTTTCTTGTGATAACAGTTATCAAGTTTTTTTGTTGTTTTTCCATTGAGCTAAAAAATATATATAGGATAGTTTGCTTCATGAATTTGATAATAGGACTTCTGGTAAAATTTGAAAGAATTTATTGTTTGTTTATTGGATTTGATTATAAATTTACTTGATTAGATAGTGGATTTATGGTCATGCTTCAAATTCCACTTTTTGACAAGGGATTTCCAACTCTGTAGGGGTTCATGGTTCAGTTTCTTTCTGTACCCTCAAAGTTCATGAGCCATGGATTTGATCCCCAACAAACTTCAAGCCAATAATAATTTTGTATAAAATCCATGATGGATTCATTTTGTGACCCAAATCTACCTATCTTAAATAGCACTACAAATGTTCGGGTGCTTAATCACTTCTTACTGTGACTGATATTAAAGAAACCGATTTTAGGTCATTGGGCATGTGCAGCCCGAACCATTTCCGCCGGTGAACGGCATTTAATTATTTTTTGTCGTGCGTCATCGGACGCACTCGTGCGATCTCCTAGAATGTCTTTCTTTTGCCCTTTTTCAATCAATTGTTTATTCAGAATGATCATCTCGAATGTGTCAATTTAATTTGTGGACTTCCCTATCGTACGCATGGATTAAGATAGAGATATAGAGATGCATATAATGTCTCGACACATAAATACAGCAACAACAGCACAGTAGAGCACAGTCACAAGTTGGGCCGGCAGACGACGAGCGAATTTATTAGCGCGATTGATGGGATCGATCTTTCGATAATTCCTTCTTCCTCATGGCCCATCACCAATAATTGTTCGGATGATGCATGCATTGGCAGTGCACGCCCGTTGCTGTTAATCGGCAGAGAATTATTGCAGAGAATTTTAGGGTGTAGGTCACTCCATTTGCCATTTCTTTGGCCTTCCACGTCCTCTGTAGTTAGAGCTAATCATAAGCTGACGAGGTCCTCGATCAACAGTTAATTATCAACGTTGGACAAATAATTGAAAAGTTCTCCTGCGGAACTGCACTATATTTTTCGTCAATAGTATATATATTAGTAAGAAAAGTAACTCTTTTTATATACTTTTTTTTTTCTGGATTTCCAATCGAGTCTGAATTGTAAAATATCTATTCGATAGGAACTCGGCTAACAAGGCTCACCAATAGAGAACATATTAATCATATGGTAGATCTTATTTTATGGCTCGTTTGTACGTCGCTTTTCTAAAATGCTTTCTCATTTTTCTGTCAATTCAAATCGATGCAAAAAAAAAAAAACAATTTATATAGTCTCGGATCGATTAGATGCATCCATTATGTATTACAAAACATGGCAATGTGATTCAATAAATTTATTTGTCAAAATACACTTGTATAGCCAAAACTTTCGCGTTTGTGCTAATAATAGCCAAATTTGGAGAAATACCACTTATAGCCAGAATTTTGAAAGTTTCATGACAAATATAGTCATTTCCGTTACAAACTTTAACGGTGTTAGAGACTCCTTCAGTTAGGTTAACGCTAGAGTGACTAGGATGCGAAATCATCGCACACGTCAGTGACAAATCACCCTATCATTGCCACGTCATTAAATTTTGATTTATAAAATTAATTAATTTTGAAAAAAACATAAAATATCACTTATTCCAATGTGGAAAAAGGAAAATAAATTAACTAAAATAAATAAATTAATTAAAAGCTCTTTTCTAATCTTTACAGATTCCTCCGCGGGTACCTTCCTCCTTCTTCCCTCGTTCTTCTTTTCTTCCTCTTCGACAGTCACCAAATACCTGCAGCAATTCGCTAATGAAAAGAGAGCAGAACCTTAATTCCTCAACATCTTACCCGTCTTCGGGTCTCGCTGAGGTTTCCGCCATGGTCGTCGGGTCTCGGCATAGGCAAGCGGTTGCGCGAAGAACGGAAGAAGAGGAAGGAACGCGGCGGAGAGTCAGGGTCGATAGGGGAGTCCAGAATACAGATCGGAGATGGGGAAGACTGGACGACATCAGTGATGGCGATGGCAATAATGGCGGGATGACGAGTCGGAAGAAGCGCTGGAGTCGAGCTCGGATCAGCAGCTGTATCTCCGTCTCTTTGGCGGCCATGGATTTGGAATTAGGGTTTTCTGGAGAGTGTTTGCTGGAGATGCATACAGGGATGACCAAATTGATTTTTTTCAATTTGTAGATGGAGATACGTCTTGTTGGAGATGCGGTCGAATCTCCTGGCGATGACAGCCTCCATCCAGCTCGACCCAATCCATTTCCTACCCCATGAAGGCCCATGCTTTCCCCTGCTTTCCCCTGCTCATCAATCCCCCTCCTCTCCCATTAGTAGAATCAAATCCAGCAATCCTCCTTTAGCTTCATAATATGGAACAGAAGACTCTGCGACACGATGGCGACGGGGGTTGAGCAAAGACGACGAGGCAGAAGGCTGACAAAGGGACGAATCTGGAACAGGGAGCCATCACCATCGCCACCGAATCCCTAATCCCCAAATCCTTGTCGTCATCACCATCGCCACCATCACCATCTATCGACAGTGGAGCCACGATTCTGGGAGCCATCACCATCTCTGACCTGGTTTCAAGTTCACTTCGCAACCCGCCGCTACCGTCGTCGGAGCTTCTCCCCCGTCCTTCCTCTCCTCCACCAGTTGAACCCCCCAATTTAGTAAGCAGAAAATTCAGATTAGGGAGATCGCGATGCAAAGAGTGGATTGAGAATCGGGTTCAGATTTGATTCCGCTCTGGGCATTTTTTAAGATAGAAAGAAGAAGATAGAGATGAGAGGAGAAGGATTTCTAGGGAAGAAGAAAGGGGAGTGAATTTCTTCTTCGTTGATGCAGACGAGAAAAGGGGAGAAGGTTTTTCCTTTTTATGATTTTTTATTTAACGTAATTAATAAAAGGATAAAATTTTGATAGTGGGGAAGAAGAGAGATGGAGAGAGAAAATAAAAATTATTTATTTTATTTATTTTTAGTTTCCACCTCACATTTTTAATTGACTAACGGTCGCCAACTCAGCAATGCCGTTAGTACAGTCAGCCTGTTACTTGACACCATCAAAGAATTGGACGGAAGTGGCTATTTTTGGTATTTCGCCAAAAGTGGCTATATTTGACAAAACCGTCAAAGTTCTGGCTACACAAGTGTATTTTGCCAATTTATTTTTCAGGTAATTGGATCAAACAAATAAGTTAATATGTCCCACAAGAGTATTTATTTGTGAAATTAAGGAGACCATTGGGACACTGAGGTTCATTGGCTAGAGAAGTAATTTTGGGACAGATTGGCCTATCCCTTCTGAAAAGTTGACCAAACAGCAAATTGACCCTTTTTTTTTACAAAAGATAATCATATATAGATTGAAACAAAGGTAGTTACATCTTGGAGGTCAGCCGGGTCTGATAATCAAAAAGACGACTCATAGTCGGGTACAAAGAGAGGGCCTTTCTAGCCACCATATGGGCTTTCCTATTGTTTCGCCGACCTACAAACCGAACACCAAAACCATCACGCGAGGCGAAGAGATGAACAACTTCTTCAAGAATGGCCCCCACCTGGTTATCCGCAGTGCTACCTCTATTAATCTTGTCAATGAGCACCATAGCGTCCCCCTCAAAGCGGACTGCTGTCAATCCCTGGGCAAGGCACCACCGCATAGACTCCTGTAAACAAAGTAATTCGGCCACCAAAGGGGCATCCACTCCAGGAAAGTGATACCCTTGCGCACAAAGGACCTCCCTATTAGGACCCAGGAGGACCATCCCACCCGCGGAATGAGAACCATTCCTAGTCGCCCCATACCACATACACACCAGGGAACCACTGTCCACAGGAGGATCGGGGGCAGGCTGAGGGTTAGAGAGACTGGTGCCTGAATCTTTAGGCAAAGTGACCCACTCTTCATATTGCTGGTGGAATTGACGCATCAAGGCAGGAATCCCAACCTGTTTTCCTTCAAAGACAACCCAGTTTCTTGACCTCCAGATTCGCCAGAGAACGGCCACCACTGCCATGATAATTGAGGGTTGGGATAAAAGGGACATCAAACGTTTCAGGAATAAAGGGAAGGTCTGACGCGGCAACCCCTGCCCTAAATAATCCAAGCCCGAATGGTCCCAAAGAGCGCGCGCCACTGGACAGTACAGGAACAGATGCTCCATGGTTTCAGTTTCAGCCCAACAAACCGGACAACGGGGGTGTACTGGAATTTGCTTTTCAATCAAGGCTTCCGTAGTGGGCAAGATTCGGTTAAAGATCTGCCACATAAACACCTTCAATTTGGGTGGGATATCCGCATCCCACAGACGAATCCAACTTCTCTTATCCATCCAACTAGCGGAGGCTTTCCATCGGCCCTTCTGTCTATCCAAAGTGACGGCCAGATGGTAAGCAGATTTGACCGTAAAGACCCCATCCGTCGTACCATGCCAGATCAATTTATCCACCCAGTCCTGGCGAGGAAGGGGGATCCTTTTAATCGCGCGGCAAGTCGGAGGATCAAACCATTGCCGGAGTTTTGCTTCACACCACCTGCCCTCGCCAGAGACGATAATCTCTGCCACCCGCGAGTCACCGTCTTCAGGCAAGACCTGAGGATTATAGCGAGGTGGGATAGGGTGAAGCCTAGGAATCCAACTGGACCGGAGCAGAGATGCGGACTGACCATTACCAATCTGTCATCGTAAACCTGCCTCTAATAACTGACGCCCATAAAGAATACTCTGCCAACCCCAAGAAGGGCGAGAGCGGGCCGTAGCTTGGAGGAATGTCCCATTTGGAAAATATTTCCCTTTGTAAACCTGAGCCAGAAGGGACTGGGGCTCATTCAGAATTCGCCACCCAATTTTGGCTAGGAGGGCCTGATTAAACTGTTCAAAACGCCGAAACCCCATGCCCCCCTCGTGCTTACTCCTACACATGTTACGCCAGGAGATCCAATGAACTTTAGAGTGGCCCTCCTCTGCACCCCACCAGAACCGGGCGACATGTTAATCCAAGAGCCGGCAAAGGGACAAAGGAAGCCGAAAACAGGACATAACATGCAATGGCAGAGCCAAAGCGACAGACTTAATCAAAGTCTCTTTGGCTGCCGAAGAGAGGGTTCTCCGTTTCCAGCCCCGTAGGCGAGCCAACAATTTCTCCTCAAGATATCGAAAAGTCACCATTTTAGAACGGACAATTAGGGTGGGCAAACCCAAATATTTATCATGGACCCCAACAGCCCCCACCCCTAGGATTTGAGCCAAGAAAGTCTGATCCTGCGACTTAATGTTTTTGCTAAAACATACAGCTGACTTGGCCAGGTTCACGCGCTGACCACTGAGTTCTTCGTACTCATTGAGCACCTCGATTAAATTCTCGCATTCCTGTAGGGAACCCCGAAGGAAAAGGTATGAATCGTCTGCAAAAAACAGATGCGAGATGCGGGGGGCCCGAGGCGCCACTTTCACTCCTTCGAGCCGTTGTTCAATGATTGCTTTGGTGAGGAGTGCCGCAAATCCCTCTGTGCAGATTGCAAACAGCAAGGGTGAGAGAGAGTCTTCCTGGAGAAGCCCCCTGGAAGGGGTAAAGTAACCAGAGGGGGTCCCATTCATGAGAACCGAAAACGAGGTTGACTTGAGACACTCCGAAATCCATCCACTCCAAGTAGAGTTAAAACCCAATTTTTTCAAGACCCACTCATTTTCGTTCAAAATCTCAAACCTATACACTTTGTTCTTCGATCTACAACAATCGGACAATTGATATGAACAAAGATCCAACAATATCAACCTATAGTCTTACACCCCTATTGGCTATTACTCCCATCAACCAAACCCTAATTGAATGCCCTTGGCTTAAATTTCCTGAAAACGACGGCTGAACAAAAAAAGTTGCCCACTTTTGAAAATTAGTGAAATTTGCAGATTTCGTGCTCTGTTATGTCCTGTCCCTTTCCAAGGATCCCTCCATGGATCCTTTCTTCGTTTCTTAAATGTCACCGTCCGTTTCTGCTTCACATAGCCTCCCTAATGAAGACAACCCCATCACTCATATCTCGAGAAAAGTCAAGTAAAGAAACCAGAATTTGGAATTCGATCAGAATCAAAGTGATAAATATTAGATAAATTCACACGGTACTAGAAGAAAATGATGATATATATGGTGCGTATTCAATTACTAGAGTTCGATTAGGGAAGAAAAAAAATGAGGGCTTTTTTTATGTCTCAATAGTTGTGTTATAACTATAAGTCGTTGAAATTAAAATTCTTTGAATTTAAAGTCCGATGGTATAATCACTTGACTGAAATGATAAGAGGTTTTTAGGTAAAATGGATTCAAGGAGTATATGGGTACTTTCTAAAATGGAAAGTGTTGGGCATGTGACTCGGATCCTTCCCCACTGAAGAAACACCAAGGATAATCACGCCAAAGAGGAGCGCGCAAGTACACCGGAGTAAAGCGCGCCGGAGTCAGGCGCGGGAGTCACGCCGGAGTCAAGCGCGCGGGTCGCGCCGGATCCAAGCACGCTGGTGAAGACCACCCCCGGAGGGGCGCGCGCGAATACTAAACGACGACGCATCACCCGGGCGTGGGCCCTTATCGAGAAGCAGCAGAAGCGGCGCCGCGTCACCGCGTCACCCAACGGGTAGTCACCATCATAGTCCTAGGTATAGTCCTGCTTGTGTCAGGAGTAGTCACATCAGTGTCCTAAAAGCATGGACTAAATCCCTGGCATGTCAGTGGTCATATCATTGTGTCCACTTGTAACCCAACCACTCACCCACCACCATGTAGCCTATAAATATGACATTTACTCCGGTGGGTGAGGGGATTGGATTTTTCAGACTCTATCTCTAAAATCATCAACTTCTCTCTCTAAAATATTTCTCTCTCAATCCTTCTCGTAATCTCCTCTGTTCTTCCATCGACGATTATCCCCTCACTGCTTACTCTCCTTGACCTATTTTCCCGAGTCTCCCTCCTACACCCAGTTAGGCTCAAACAGAAAGGTTACTCAAATATACGCCGGTATCAAGAAAGATTTATATTTTAATGGTCAAATTATTGAGAAGAATTAATTACATTTTTTTACATAATGTTGGAGCATTCAAATAAATTCCTCTATCAATTATCACATATCGGATCCGTACAAATTTCACGTTGTTAAGTTTGTGTTTGATTGAAGTTACATACAGCTAAACAACATATCATCCTATGCATATAGTACTACAAATCCAACGGCGGATCCAGGGGCCGCCCCGGGGCCACCACGGTCCAACCCTTCACTGGATTCAGAAATCAGAGCTAGTATAGCCCTTGTAAATTTTCAATTTTTGTTGTTAGTTTCAGTGTTCGTCGGGTTACGGCCCAATCATCTCCATCTCTTTTCAAATGTGACTCAGTACTCTACTTTATCTTGGATCCGGCGCTGTACAAACCAAAACAATTTGGTATCGAAAGCCACGTCCTATCTTCTCATTACAATAAAATGTTCATAACAAAATGGCCATTGAAAACAAATCGATAAGACCTGTGATACAAATCGCAAAGTACACAGAGCTGTACGGGCACGTAGCTTTCCATTCGTGTGAAGGATAAGCTCTATATATGCACTAGTCGTGTCCATTTTGAAGTTCCAAACAAAGCATGCAGACAAAACACAAGGAAAAGCTTTGAAACCAAAACAAAACAAGGAAGCAAGGATGGCCACGTTTCACATTTGAGAAGTCGAGGGAAGGATGGAAGCATGCGGTGTTTCATTCATGCTCAGCTAATTAAGCTTAGGGGGAAGTGGATTATTTAATTAGAGTCGCTGGTATGTCGATTTCCAATGGTTTTGGTTCACATGCTTTTATGTGGTTAATACAACAGTTTCGACGTTCTCCATCCTCATGCTTATGACAGATACAGACCCAAGGTCCAGTTGGAGACGAAGAAGATGAGTCTGGTTTAGGGATGTGAAAAAGGAATTGATATTTGGGTATTGTCCAAATTCAATTTATCATTGGTCAGGTTAAGTTTGAGTAATGGGTAAATTGCAAGGTTGGTCACTGAATGTACTAAAAACGTTCATGTTTGGTCACTATAAATATTTAATTCCATTCATGGTCACTAAGATTAGTTCAATAGTTCATGTTTGGTCACTCTCCGTTAGTCTCCATTAAACTTTTACTGATGTGGCAATCAACCATTACAATTTACTGTTAAATGAGCGATGTGGCTATTAAAAAAAAAAAATTTAATCGATCAAAATTTCCACCTCATTACACATTCATTAAAAAATAAATTAAAAACCTAACTTCTTCCAATTGGCCACCTCTTTCTCTTCTCCGCCTTTCTTTTCACCAGCTCCCCATCGACAAAATCTAGTTGGGGGTAAGGAGAAGAAAACACCAAAAAGTCCACTTTGTTTCTAGCTAGGGTTCATCATCAGTTTCCGCCCGTCACTTCCTTCTTCCCTCCTTCGTTACTCCTTCACCGCTTCAGCTCCCCTCAGCAGCCCTCCTGCGGTGTCGACCTTGTTCCTCTGCTGCGGCCTCACCGAGGTAAGCGAGTGGCATCCTGGCTCTTTGTTAGAGTCAGAATCAAAGGAGATGAGGTTCAGGCATACGAGTCCGAGGCTGGGATTTGGGCGAAATCGTTTTTTGTTATGGTCGGAGAGCTCCACATCGGCGTCGAAGTAATTGGTCGACAATCTGGACATGAACATTCGGCTCATGGTTTCGTCGTTGTCGTTATTGAAGATAGCAGCAGAGGAAATCGAACCAGAGGAACAAGCACTGAAGAGCTTCTTACACGACGTCGTCTCCCTCGGAAGTAGTTGAAGAGCTGAGCAGAAACGGTAGCGTATGAGTCGGTGCTTGTGGCTGTTTCAAGTTTTACTGTACAGGGACACTTGTCATTCGTTGATTAGTTGTGTATAGGTTTTCTGTTTGTTACCGTTATATTTTCATCTCTGTAAGTAACTTTCCTCAACCCCTTCGTTGAGAAGGTGTCTGAGAGTACATATATATATGGCCTTTGAGCCAACCTGGATCCCTGCGGGTTTCCATTACAATACCCAGAACCCAAATTCCACATGGTATCAGAGCCTGGTTACCTCAACTAGGGTTCTTACCATTTCACCCGCATTCTTTCTCCTTCAACCTAAATCTAAATTTCTCCTTCAATGTTGACTGATTCTGCAGCCACTGCTTCAAGCAGCTCGACATTGATGACTACTCCTTCTACGGTGACAAACCCTTTCTACATCAACCCTAATGAAACCTTGAGCTTTCCTATTAAGCTTACTGGTACTGCAAACTACAATCTCTGGAGTCGTACTGTGCGTGTGGCTCTGAAGAGTAAGAACAAGCTGGGATTCATCACTGGAGCAATTCCTGTTCCAGATCCATGCCATGAGAGTTATCAGGCTTGGGAGCAGAGCAACACAGCTGTTTATTTTCTGATCCTTGGGTCTTTGGATCCTTCCCTCGTCAACAGCGTCTCCTCCCAAGACAATGCTAAGCTCTTATGGGATGATTTGAAACAAAGGTATGGACAAGCTGACAACATCAGAATCAGTGACCTTCAAACAGCTGTCTATACATTGAAGCAAGGTAACAAGACTATTAATCAATTTTACTCCGAGTTGAAGGGACATTGGGAAGAATTGATACAATTTTTGCCTATTCCTGACTGTCCATGTGGTGGAGAAAATAGTACTGTTGCTTGTATTACTGAAATCACTGTCAAGAAGTATCGTGAGAATGAATTTGTGACTCGCTTTATTACTGGGTTGAATTAATCCTATGGAGGAGTTAAGACCAATTTATTGATGATGACCCCATTACCTCCTATGGAAACTGCATTTCACTATGCAATTCAGCATGAAAGGCAGGTTACAAAACCTAGTCAAGAGTCACAAGTAGAATCAGTGGCTCTTTTGGCTACTGGTCAGTCAAGAGGAAAAGAAAATTCTAAGAATTCCCAGAGTGGTCAGGGTCCTCTATTCTGCAGGTATTGCAAGAAAGATAATCATGTTATAGCAGACTGCTATAGACTCAAAAGGAAGAATAGAGAGGCTGGGAATTCTTCAGGTTTTGCTGGGCAGTTGCAGATTGGAGAGAATTCAGGATCTAGAATTCTTGTCAAACCAGAAACCAAAAGCTCTAGTGAATAAGCTGATGGATTTACTAATGTTAGATTGTCTACTGAAGATGTAAACCGACTTCAAAGGATCTTATCTCAGTTGAATGCTTCTGGTTCTCCTTCCTCACCTGGATCACCTGAATCTAACAGCGGTGTTCAACAGTCACAGCAACCAATGGTGAATTCAGTGGGAAGACACCTCACTGTTAGTTCCAACTATTCAGGTAAATACACTCTTAATTCATATATTCAGCAACATCCATTGGAATTAATGAATGTGTGGTTCCTAGACACTGGTGCAACAGATCATGTTACTTGTTCTGTTTCTAGTTTCATTAAGCATAGAACCATTCATAATGTGTTTATAACCTTGCCAAATGGTTCCAAAACTCCTGCTACTCATTCTGGGAGTGTTAGATTATCACCTCATCTGGTAATCCATGATGTCCTGTATGTTCCAACCTTTTCTTTAAACCTTGTGTCAGTCAGTAAACTGACTAAATCTTTGCCTATCTCACTTACTTTTAAATCAACCATCTGTTCTATCCAGGACCTTCTAACCAAGAGGATGATTGGTTTTGCCCAAGAGACTAGAGGTTTATACCAGTTTGCACCCTTCACAGAAGACACACCTATCCATGTCAATTCCATCAAGACTCCAAATTTTACTCCTATGTCTTTTGATTTATGGCATTGGAGACTTGGCCATCCATCTGATTTTAGAACTCAAGAGTTGAAGAAGACCATTCCTAGTATAGATAGCAATCAAGTCAATCATTGTGATGTTTGTCACATTTCCAAACGGAAAAGACTTTCCTTTCCTTCAAGCCAATCTGTGGCAAAGAGTGTTTTTGATCTGATTCATGTAGATATATGGGGACCTCTGTCAGTTTCCAGTTATAGTGGCTTTCACTACTTTCTTACCATTGTGGATGATAAATCTTGATGTGTATGGACCTATCTTATGAAGCTTAAGAGTGAAGCAAGAAAATTGTTGCAAGACTTTTGTGTCATGGTTCATAATCAGTTTGGCAGAAAGGTTAAAGTCATTAGGTCTGACCAAGGAGCAGAATTCCATATGCCTGATTTTTATTCCCAAAATGGCATCATACATCAAATGTCCTGTATTGAAACTCCACAGCAAAATGCTAGTGTCGAAACCGTCCCGTCCGGGGGGGGTCCGAATGTCGTCGCGTCGGCATTTTTGGGAGTCGCCATCGATCTTACTTGGAGTGGATCGAACACTCTTCAAATCGGCTCTAACCTTAGTGTCAGAACCGAGGCATGGTCTGCGAAAATAAAGTTCTGGGTTCGGGAGTACGGTTACGTGTGGGGAAGTTAAGCAACACCCCCACAACGCCCTAAATCGGTACTACTTAAGTCGATAAGTTTTTATGCGAGTTGGGTGTATTTTAGTAAAATTTTTCAATTTTTAGGGTCCCACTGGACTATTTAAGAAATTAAATCGTATTAATTGTAATTTAATTATACGTCCACTGACGTAAAAGATAAAGTTAATTGGTTAGTTGGACTCGAACCTTATCGGTTGCTTACGTACCCGTAAGACGGGATCAAAGTCCACGTAGTTCGTTAGGACTTTGAAAATTTTATATAAAATTATTACCACATTCCATTGATCGTGGTTCTCGTATCAAAATTTATTTGTTAGTAAAATTTAAGTTGGTATTATGAAATTACAAAAAGATAATATAATAATTGTAATTATTAAGAGGAGTTTTGATATATTAGGAAAGAAACGAGATAAACTTAATCCGCAATTCTTCATTTCGTATTAAGGATTTTAAATGAATAAAACTATACGGGATTATAATATTGACGCATGAGGGCCAGCAGCCCAACTGGCTAAAACGCCAGACCACTCCCGCGTTTGAACCGGAGGACGTGGGTTCGAAACGCGCTGGTGGAGAAATTTTTAATTTTTCTCGTTTTGATGCAGAGAAGGGGGAAGGGCATCCTAGTAATTTCACGAAAACGCGGTGGCAGGACATGTAATTTGCGAGAAACCCTAGGGGCAAAATCGACATTTACCGGTGAGTATAAAATCATCTCTTTGGACCCAAAAAAAAAAACCCTAATCGTATTCTAAGGCTAGCGGCGGCCGCTCATCCCTCTCTCTCTCTCGGCCGATCTCTCTTCCTCTCCCGAAACAAAAAAACGAAACCCTAGCCTAATCAAAACCCGCCGGCGCTGCTCTCCCTCTCCTTCTAGCCTCTCAACCGCCGATCCCTCTCCTCCCTCGTCTCTCGCCTCCCTATCTCCCGCTAATCCCTACCTCGAAACGAAAACCCTAATCACTTAACCATCCGAACAACGCCGCCATCTACATCTTCTCCTTCTCGCGTTCTTCATGTAAATCGAGAAAAGGAGATGAGCCTTCTTCATATTTAATCTATCTCCCCTTCTCCTTATTCTGGAAACGAGTGGTGACGGGGAAAAGAAGCGGCGGCGGCGGCGACGACTGAGGATGAGCGCTGCCAACACCAGCAGTGACGATGACGACTAGGGTTTTCCAAAGGTTAGGTTTTTTTTGGCTTGCATGTAAGATTTTTACCATTTTTCGATTTCGATTTTAAGATTTTCTATGTTCTAAACCTATTTCTTGCTTTTCTTTCAGAGACCGATCCAAAACCGAGGAGGGACTCTTGATTTACTTTCTAATAATCTCGATCTACTCTTTCTAGTTGGAGCAGAGGCGACGACGAGATCTTACCCTCTGGTAAGCTCTTTTCTACATGCATGCCCATTTTCATTGGATTTAATGGATGAGATTGGGATTTAACTTGTTTTGTTTTTTTTTGTTTATGTTTTTTTTTTTATTATTTGGACCTCCGCCGAGAGAAGGGAGGAGCGGCGGTCGCCGGCGGCGCGGCCAGCGCCAGAACCGACGGCGAGGGTTTTGTTTGGGGGTAAGTTGTTTGTTTTATTTTTTTATTCTCGTTTTTTACCTATTATCATTTTTGGGGTTCTAACTCTCGATTTCCTAATTTTGCAGATCTTATTCAATTTGAAGGAAACTAGGTGATACCCCTTCTAAACCTAAAATGGGTGGTTTAATTATCGTTATGATTGTTTATAGAACTTTCTGGTGTTGTGAAAGTAAATTTTGTTAGACCTCCTAGGTTTGTTTAGCCTTAATGTTTGGTTTTGGATATGGTGGTGAACTTGCTTTATTAAAATTCGACAATCTATAATGGTCCTAAAAGTAATACGACATCATAGCTACTGCTATTGACTATCGATTGGTTAAACAACTTGATTAAAAGGGCTAATACTGATTAGTAACAAATGAGACTTTTAATGAGAGTGTTTTATTGTATTTAGCATACAAAATAATAATCAAATGAGAACTTCGTGATTACCAAATCTGGTAATTGAGTTAAAAGGGCGCCCTTACAACCATCAAATGAGGTATTTTAAAATACTCTCTCAAAAATCTAGTTTGGGTCCTATTTTTATGTTTTGAATAGATTGTTGGATTTTTTATGTGTTGAATGAGTAAACGGGTTAGCCTAGTTGATATTATTGCTAAGTTCACCTAACAATTTAACCTGAATCATGCTTGCTAGAAAAACAGGGAATAATTTAAGCTAATTTATTGTATGTTGACTATAAATGGAAGCGGTCTCTTGTGGTATGTAACAAAAATTAAAAATGAATGGTAAAGAGAAACATACATATCACAAAGATCAGGATTTCATAATACCCCCTTTTACATACAAACTTAAGCAACTCAGCCATGGATTATAAACTTAGAAGTATCATATGTTAAGTAGATCTTCTACATGGATGTATAAATAACTAGGATGCTTGTACGGTTAATGGGGTGTAGAGAATACCAACCTGTGTTGTGATTGAGTGGATTTTGATGGTGATGGCTCGTTGCTGTTTCTGACTCCCTGCCCTTTTTGGATCCTTAGTGCTTCTGTCTTTTTGGTGCTTAGTGCTCTTTAATGCTCTTTGTCTCCCTTTTTGTCTGTTTTTTGTTGTTGGTCCTCCCCCCCTGTTTGGGGGTAAAACAGCTCCTTATATATGGCTGCCTTTTACTGTTCATACCTGTGTGTTGGCTGCTCCTCCTTTGCTCTTGAAGTGGTAGCCTTAGCCACTTATGTTGTTGGCAATTTGGGATTGGTTCTTGGAGGAGGTGGCCGAAATCTTCTTTTTTAGATTTGGCAGAGACTCTGCTGTTCTGCTGCTCTGCTACTCTGCTGCTCTTTTAGATAAGAATGATGGGTTTGGTTGACGGGGTTGACCAGAGTTGGCCCGGGCTGACCATACTTGATTGGGTTGACCCAGGTTGACCAGGTTGACCAGGGTTGACCAGAGTCAATTGGGCCTGAATATGGGCCTGGGTTGTGGGTTTTTATTTTAGGTTGCTCTTCTAACATTTTCTTTTTTTTGTTTGCAGGTCCCTAGTCCGTTTCCGGCCCAAAATGATGATCAATGGGGGTCCAAACAGCCTTAATTGGCTAAGCCCCCAATTCTGATTGGTGCCCAAAAGCAGAATTTTTATTTTTTTTTATTTTTTTTAATTGTATAATTACAAGGTGTATCTTAAATGTCACGGATTGTAATATGTAATTACACATTTGTTTATTTATGTCCTTGCCTTTAGAATTAGATGATCATTGTATGTATTACTCAATCATTCAATTGATTATTTCAAACCAATTCGTTAACTACAATCGTGACCAATATCCCAACTTCTAAGTAAATTATTCTTAGTTATGAATCGTGACCAATACCCCATTCAACCAATTTCTAGACCTATATCACCAATCGTTAACAATAATACCGGTATAAGTCGTGACGGCATACTATTGCTATTCTAAATAAAGCGAATTTGGTAGCCATTAGCCACTGCTAATCCTACCTAGTACAAATATTCGAAATGAATAGAAAGAAAGACTTGGAAAACGTTGGTATTTATTGATTCGCCACCGCTAATCTCAACCAACCTTATCTAAACTTTCACTTGGGTTTTCTTTTCTAATTTTACATGGAATATTCTTCCGAATTTTGAGTAGGATAGTTGCTCCGGACAAAATGTGGTGTCTACAGTTGCCCCCCTTTGTATATCTCTTTGTATAAAGAGTTATACAAAGTGCTCATAAGGACACCACATTTTCTAAAAGTATCATGATGGTTGTGTTAGGGTCCTTGAAATAGGATATGTTTTGAGGATGATGTTAGGATAGCGAATGATTTAGTGCGTTTGTATAAGATTTCCGATAGCGAGAACTTCTGTTTCTTTGTTCATCTTTGCTGCTGATGGAAAATTTACGTTTTTATATAGCGTTCGCCAACGCGAGTAATTTTCTAATATTCACTTTATTGTATTTCTTTGATGCTCGACAGCGTCGACGGTTTCCTCTGATGCCTATCAATCATCTTCTGCTACATTTATTTAACGCTTGCCAGCTCCAGTTAGATATTTACTGGTAGGGGCGCTCGTTATCTCTTATGCGTTATTGAATGATAGAGGGGCTCGCCAGCTCCTGTGAGGTTTTGATTGGTTGGGGCGCTCCTCAGCTCCCGTGAGGTATTGATTTAGTAGGGGTGCTTCTCAGCTCTCGTGAGGTATTAAATAGTAGGGGCGCTCTTCAGCTCCCGTGAGGTATTGACTTGGTAGGGGTGCTCCTCAGCTCCCGTGCGTTGTTGACTGATAGAGGGGCTCGCCAACTCCTGTGAGGTATTAGTTTGATAGGGATGCTCCTCAGCTCCCGTGAGGTATTGATTTGGTAGGGGTGCTCCTCAGCTCCCGTGAGGTATCGATTTGGTAGGGGTGCTCCTCAGCTCCCGTGAGGTATTGATTTGGTAGGGGTGCTCCTCAGCTCCCGTGAGGTATTGATTTGGTAGGGGCGCTCCTCAGCTCCCGTGAGGTATTGATTTGGTAGGGGCGCTCCTCAGCTCCCGTGAGGTATTGATTTGGTAGGGGTGCTCCTCAGCTCCCGTGAGGTATTGAGATTTTGGTTTCCCTTTGTGGTATAGCGATATAGAGTGCTGGTTTATTCACATTGTGACATATAATAGCTTTGATAGTCAACTAGCTGGTTTGGTACAAAAATCGATAACGAGTAGTCACACGGCCTAAAGGACTTCGTAAGTATCCGATAGGCTTAACATTGATATGTAATGCTTTTGTATCATATTGCTAGATAGATGTGAAAAATGCGGCGTGATATGGCATGATGTAATGTCATGATGAAAATGCGTAAATGGGGAGGGAGGATTCCCTTATGTGGACGTTTACTCGACTGGTGTGCCACCTTGTGACAACCTTTATGAGTACGTGACACAATATGTTGTATGATGAATGTTTGCCGCAAACGTAAAGGCGAATTAGTTTCTTTTATTATATTTTTCTAATTTTCCTCCAAATTGGTCGCCCTTCGAGAGATATGTCATTGCTCTCAACTTAATCGACCCTAGGCCTTGTTCGAAGTAGGATGGCAAGTGTACTGATAGTGTTGCCGCCTTTAATTTTCAGTTGTTAGTGAACGAGTCAACCTTCATTTCGATGTTCGCCTTGTAAAGTTGCTGAACCTCCTTTTGAGTCCCGAAAAAGGTTCAACATGAAAATGTCGTATCCAATCTTCTATTGGGTCTGCAGGACATTTGCGAACCTACCAATTTCTTTCGAGTGGTCTCGAATAAATTTCCTTTGCATGCCCATGTCATTCATAACTGCGGGGGGAATCCCGGGTTGGCTTCTCAAAACTGTAACGATTATTGGATTTTTCTCTTCATTTGTGAACTATGAGCGTACGGGGTTAGGCCAAGGGAGGAGTGGAAATAACAAAACGAATCCACTTTAGTTATGGATATTTTGGTCAAATTGTTTTGAAATTGTTATTGTTCCTTTCGATTGTGTGCTAGTCGTGAATTGCTTCTGCTTTTTGCTAAGACTGTAGTTGGTTTACGCGACTGTATGGCCACTAAGGGTTTATCATAAGATCATATTTGTGATTGGATGGTATAAGAGGCGACAATCAGTTGCAAGTAGGATGGAATGGTAAATAAAGGAGAATACGTGCAAGATTGAGGCAAATTCTAGCGGAATTTTATTTCTGGGGTATAAAGGAAAGATACATAGCAACTACGAGATACATCAAAGAGATTCATGATTTGACAGTCCACCCTGCACTCGTCCCATTATTTTCATGGAGTCGACCGAGCATTGGCTCATTCTTATGCATAGTATTTCTTCACTGAGTCGGTGTTGACCGGATATGGTAACTCGTCTCCGTCCATGTTTGTTAATATGAGCGCTCCTCCTGAGAAGGCTCTTTTTACCACATAGGGACCTTCATAGTTAGGGGTCCATTTCCCTCTTGGATCCCCTTGTCGGAGCATAATTTTCTTCAAGACTAGCTCTCCTTCACGAAATTGTCTCGGCTTTACTCTTTTCTCAAATGCTCTGATCAATCGTCTTTGATAGAGATGACCATGATGGATGGCTCCTAGCCTTTTTTCCTCAATCAGGTTTAATTGGTCATACCTAGCATTGACCCATTCGGCATCTTCGAGTTCTGCTTCTTTTAATACCCTTAAGGATGGTATCTCTACTTCAATAGGCAATACTGCTTCCATCCCATAGACCAGAGAGAAAGGTGTTGCACCCGTTGACGTCCTCACTGTTGTTCTATACCCGTGCAGAGCAAATGGTAGCATTTCATGCCAATCCTTATACGTGATCACCATCTTTTGGATGATTTTCTTAATGTTCTTGTTTGCAGCTTCGACAGCACCATTCATCTTGGGACGATATGGTACAGAATTATGGTGTTTGATCTTGAACTGCTCGCAGAGTTCATCCATCATTTTGTTGTTTAAGTTTTTCGCATTGTCGGTGATCAACCTCTCCGGCAATCCATAACGACAGATGATTTCTTTCTTAATAAATTTTACCACCACACTTCTGGTTATGTTCGCGTAGGAGGCTGCCTCTACCCATTTGGTGAAGTAGTCTATTGCTACTAAGATGAATCGATGACCATTTGATGCTTTGGGTTCGATTAATCCGATAACGTCTATTCCCCAGACGGCAAAAGGCCAAGGCGATGACATGACATGGAGAGGGACAGGGGGAGTATGAATTTCATCCGCATACACTTGGCACTTGTGGCATTTCCGAACATAGTTGGTGCAGTCTCCCTCCATTTTAGTCCAGTAATACCCCATCCTTAATATTTTCCGAGCCATGACGTGACCACTTGCATGTGTACCACATATACCTTCATGTATTTCTTCAATTATCCTTGAGGCCTCCTTTGCATCTACACATCTTAACAGCGTTGAGTCGTGGTTTCTTTTGTACAAGGTCGATCCGCTTGAATAGAACCCATAGGCCAATCTGCGAATAGTCCTTTTGTCGTTTCCGGATGCCCCTGGTGGGTATTCTTTTTCTTTGATGTAGATTAGGATGTCATAATACCATGGTTTGTCATCTGGTTCCCTTTCAATATTCATAAGGTATGCGGGAGCATCTCGTTTCTCGATTTTAATACATGGTATTTCACCCATTTCTTCCATTTTGTACATCGATGCGAGGGTAGCTAATGCATCTGCGACTTGGTTTTCCACCCGTGATACATGTTCAAACGTTACTTCCTCAAATTGCAATATCATTTCTTTGATGAGCTTCTGGTATGGGATGAGCTTTGAGTCTCGAGTCTCCCATTCACCTCTTATTTGGAAGATTACTAGTGCAGAATCCCCATACACCTTCAACCTTTTTATCCCCATTCCCAGGGCTGCTCGTATGCCGAAGATACATGCTTCGTATTCTGCCACATTGTTTGTGCATGCAAAGCAGAGTTTAGCTGTAATTGGTAGTACCTCACCTTCCGGGGACATAAAGACGGCCCCCACTCCTTGTCCTAGAGCATTAGAAGCTCCGTCAAACTTCATGATCCAACCTCCATGTGGTAGGTTTTCTTTTTCCTCCTCTGTTGTCATTATATTTTCATCTGGAAAATTCATAATCATGGATTCGGGATCCATAATAGCATGCTCTGCCAAATGGTCGGCAACGACGCTCCCTTTAATTGCTTTTCTTGCCACATAAACAATGTCGTATTCTGCTAAGAGGACTTGCCATCTGGCGAGGCGTCCAGTCAGTGCGGGTTTTTCGAATATGTATTTGATGGGGTCCATTTGGGATACCAAATGAGTTGTGTGATACAACATATATTGCCTTAACCTTTTTGCTGCCCAAGCTAGGGCACCACACGTCTTTTCTAAGGCCGTATACCTACGTTCACAGTCATTGAACTTTTTACTGATGTAGTAGATCGCATGTTCTTTCTTTCCTTGTTCTTGTTGTGCCAGCATTGCCCCCATAGAGTTCTCGAATACAGATAAGTACAGTGTTAGGGGTTTCTTTGGTGTAGGGGGTGCTAGGACCGGTGGATTTAGAAGGTATTCTTTAATTTTGCTAAACGCATTCTGGCAATCTTCGTCCCACTCACATGGTTGATTTTTTTTGAGTAGTTTGAAAAGGGGTTCACATGTGGAGGTCAATTGTGAAATGAATCTACTGATATAGTTCAAGCGTCCGAGGAATCCTCTTACTTCTTTCTGGGTCTTGGGTGGCGGCATTTCAACTATTGCTTTGACTTTGTCTGGATCGACTTCTATCCCTTTCTGACTTACTAGAAACCCTAGCAACTTTCCCGATGTGACCCCAAAAGTACATTTTTCGGGATTCAATCGTAATTGATATTTACGCAATCTTTTGAAAAGCTTTCGTAGGATTTCCACGTGATCTTCTCCTGGTCTAGATTTGGCTATCATGTCATCCACATAGACTTCTATTTCTTTATGCATCATGTCATGAAACAACGTGACCATTGCCCTTTGGTAAGTAGCTCCTGCGTTCTTCAGCCCGAAAGGCATTACAATGTAACAAAACGTTCCCCATAATGTGATGAAAGTCGTTTTTTCCATGTCCTCTGGGCACATTTTGATTTGGTTATATCCTGAAAAACCGTCCATGAAGGAGAATGTGTGATGACCAGCCGTATTGTCGATAAGAACATCAATATGAGGTAATGGGAAATCATCTTTTGGGCTCGCACGATTTAGGTCCCTATAATCTACGCATACTCGGATCTTTCCATTCTTTTTAGGGACTGGGACAATATTTGAGACCCATTCAGGATATATGGCTACTCGTAAGAAACCAGCATTGTATTGTTTTTGAACTTCTTCCTTGACCTTCAACAACCATTCTGCTTTCATTCTTCTCAATTTCTGCTTGATGGGTTTGCTATCTTGTTTCAAAGGCAAGTGATGCATTACTATTTTTTCGTCTAAACCGGGCATGTCTTTGTAAGACCAAGCAAACACGTCTTGATATTCCTTTAGCAGGTCTACAAGCCTCTCTTGTGCGTCTTCACTTAAACTTTCCCCAATTTTCACTTCCTTCCGATCTTCTTCCGTCCCTATGTTTACCACTCTGATTGCTTCTCCATACGGTTGTAATGCTGGCTCTTCCCGCTCAAGCACCCAATCCCAGTCTGAAGATTCCTCTTCCTCCTCATCCGACTCCATTTGATTAATAGGTAAGTCAAAGTTGATTGTCAAATCATGAAGATCTCGAGTATCCTCCCATTGCTCACATATCCTGAAGCAAAAGATATAAAGGCAAAAAGAAAAGGAAAATAACGTGGAATAAGGAAGGGATAGAAATCCATGTCATGAACGATTGGAATTCAAATGCATATGTTTATTTGAAGACAAAGGAAGGTGCTATAAGTGCGCTTTATTTCCCACTACAGTCTTAACAAAAGCTTAACTAGTCTTTTCGACTATATTTTATTCATTATTATACGATACTCTCGATTTCTCGTGCCCACGACATTACATTGCGTCTGGTATAGGCATGTCTTCAGACTTCCAATTGCACAGCTCTTCATCTGGACGCATCAGGTGGACAAACTCGAACGATTCAGTGTTATTCCCCCCAGCCATGTTGATCGACAAATCACTGAAAACAGTTAACATCACATGGTCCTCTAGGTCTATGTTTGCCTCGACGACATCGACAGTCTTACTATTGATCGTTCCTCCACTTATGAAGGTTTGACTTATGTGGGGTGTCTTGTGTTCAAAATTGTCCCCCTTTAAGCGAACCAACCTCTTGTTTCGTTTCTCCTCTTGGATCCTTTTCATATCCAACATACTTGGCGAGTACCCCAAACCGCAACGATTTTTATTTTCCTTGATGTTCATTGGCGGCCTGATTAGGGTGTTCCACATTGACTTGTCAATTCCCTTAATCAATTGTTTGGCAGCCATGATGGAGGTTACAGATGGTTTTGGGTTTCGCGTCTTATTTTCCTTATTGACGTATGCGACGTCTTCAATTTCTAGTGACTGAAATGCACTTTCAAGAGCTTCCTCTGTAGCTTCGATATATGGTGCATCTGGTGCTTTCGTTATCATTATATCTTCTTCCCCGTAGACCTCCATTAACTTCTTGTCAATGATGAATTTAACTTTCTGGTGGAGCGATGATGGCACTGCTCCTGCCGAATGTATCCATGGTCGACCCAGTAGGAGGCTGTATGTGGGAGTAATGTCCATCACCTGGAATGAGATGTTGAAGATGCTTGGTCCTATCTGGATTGGAAGCTCGACTTCGCCGATTACCTTGCGTTTAGTACCATCGAATGCCCGAACTACTACAAAGCTCGGCTTGATGTATGATTCATCCACCGGGAGTTTATTGAGGGTTGATTTGGGTATTACATTTAGAGCTGACCCGTTATCGATAAGCGCACGAGCTATCATATGGCCTTTGCATTTTAGCGAAATGTGCAGGGCTTTGGTGTGACCTGTTCCCTCGGTGGGGATTTCATCTTCGTCAAACGAGATCTTTCCGCTAGTCAGGACAGCTCCGACGATATTGTCTACCTTTTCTACTGATACATTATGGCATACGTGAGCTTGATTCAGTACTTTCATTAGAGCTTGACGATGAGGTTCAGAAGTGAGGATTAGGGATAGAAGAGAAATTCGTGCAGGCGTGCGGTTCAACTGCTCTACCACCTTGAACTCACTTTGCTTAATCAGTTTTAGGAATTCACATGCATCCTCATCCGAAACTTGTTTTTGGTACTCTTTTGGACCTTCCATGATCGGTGCCCTCTCCTCTTCCTCATTGAGCTGTGGGTTCGTGAACTCGGGGAGTTTTTGCTTTCCCTGCTTTATTTCTTGCCTTTTTGCCAATTCCTCAATTCTACGCTTTTCAACGTCATCCGGGGTATAATACCTGCCTGTTCTAGTCATACCGCCTATCCCGGTTATGTTTGTCACTTCACTTTGGCGAGTAAAGGTGTTCTGATCTGCCTGACAGTTGTACATCCATGGTACTGCTTTTGAATTTTCATATTTGAACGGTTTTGGGGTTTTTATGACCAGAGGGACCACTTTTGAGGATGGAGGGCTAGGCTCATCCTGTCGTGCTTGGTAGCAAATGAACCTTTCCTGCTTTTGGGGTTCGTCAGTTAGCGAGGACATCATATTTACGTCCCTCATGACTTTGCCTCTAGTTCGAATTAGTATCACTTTCGCATCCATGAGTTGTTGTAACTTTATTTTGAATGGATCACAATGCTGGATAGAATGCCCCTTAACTCCCGCATGATAAAGACATGTATCTTCCAGATTTATGACGGGTACCTCTTCATCAGGGTCCTCTAGGTAATTGTTGTGGGATAGTATTTTATAGATGCACTCCAAAGGTGTCTTTATTTCTGCCACACTTACCCTGTCTTCGTATTGTTCAAATTCTTCGATGCCATTTACTCCCTGCCCCCCATGATTAGGCAATGGATTATTGTTAACATTCGGTCTGTTGGGCTGTTCTTCGAATTTTAGCCAACCAACTTTTATCAACTGTTGTACCTTAACTTTCAGTATTCTGCAATCTTCAGTTGAATGCCCTGGGACCCCCGAATGGTAGGCACAATGTTGATCCGGCTTATACCAATTAGGGTAAGGTGGTTGCAGGGGCTCAGATGGTATGGGGGCAATTAGATGACTTTGGATTAACTGAGGAAAGAGTTCAGTATATGTGATGGGAATAGGATCAATTTGAAAAGTTTTTCCATACATTCGAGTGACGTTCTGATCTCTGTTGTTTGCTTGGGGTGGTGCTTGTGGTCGATTCTGGTTTAGTGGCTGAGTAGCATAATTCGGGCGTTGAGTAACAACTGTAGCATTATTTATGTATGGACGAATTTGGTTGGGTTGAGGTCGACTGTTCCATCTCCCTATTTTTGAAGACTCTCCCTGGGCTGAATTGACCTCCGCTTCCTTCTTTCTGATGTGGCTCGCCTTCCGTGAAGCTTCTGGGCTTTCCATTTTCCCTAATTTGATTCCCTTCTCAATTCGTTCACCAATTACTAACATATCAGCAAAATTTGTTGTAGTGATTCCGACCATGTTATTGTAATATGGAGGCTTCAGGGTTTCAAAGAAAGTAGAGATCATTTCTTTCTCAGATAAAGGGGGCTGAACATCTGCAGCTCTTCCTCGCCACCTTTGGGCATACTCTCGGAAGGACTCTTCCTCTTTCTTTTCCATGGCGCGTAGATCTTCCCTATCTGGGGCCAAATCTTGATTATGCTTATAGTGTTTCATGAATGCATCAGCAAGATCTTGCCATCTTTTGACTTTTGACCTTTCGAGCTGCATGTACCACCTTGCGGCTGGCCCAGTTAGGCTGTTTTGAAAACAATGTATCATAAGCTTGTCGTCTCGGACGTGGTTGGCCATTTTATTACAATACATGATTAGGTGGTTTCTAGGGCACGTGGTACCGTCATATTTTTCAAATTCTGGGATTTTGAATTTTGGGGGAATTATCACGTCTGGTACGAGGCATAATTGCGTGGCATCAGTAGAACCATATGATTCTACTCCTTCGATGGCTCTCACTCTTTCGTCCAGGTATTCCCATTTTTCTTTCAATAGTATGTCATTTTCAACGCCTTCTATTTTCTCTCTCTCTTGGTCGTGTTCAGGCGATCCCGCATTGTTTTTGTCATGCACGATGATGACTTTGGGGCCCGAACCTTCCCCTTTTGGAGGAACATCATCTTCAGAATGTACCTCCTCATCGTTGGATACTATTTCTTTTCCTTTTGCCGACAGCATTTTTACTATCATGTTCAGCTGATCTTTCATTTCATCAAACCCAACCAGCTTTTCATCAAATCCAGTTATCTTTCCTTCGATGTCATTCAGCTTCTTCTGAAAAGTTTCCATGACGAACTCGGCCTTAGATCTCGTTAAGTATGTAAAGTCTTGACTCTTCCCTGGCGGACGATCAATTTTAAAGAAAACCCGGTGCTCTGGTTCCTGTGTTCTCGTGAAATAGTTTATAATTAGTCGATGCGGAGTGATATGATGTCATGCTTATGCTATATGAGGTGAATGCATGATGTGATGTTTTTTGTTAGTGCTTGAATGCAATTCTAGGATTTGCCAATGAGATAACACCTCTGCTTCCAAACTTTATATTTACAGTAGCTGGGGCTACCATTACAATTTATGTGCGCTTCAAGGCGCTATATGCTTACTACATGGCCTCGTACATATTTCACAAGAGACCATGATTACAAAAACAACCCAAAGTACATTGTTTATTCCCCTGCTACCTTACATTACCATATTACAAAGTATTATAATATGATTAGTGAAAATTTCCATAATACATCAGCTCTTGTTGCAGGTTTTCGAGATAGGTTCGAAGGTCGGGATCTGGATTCTCCATTTGTACCAGACGTAGTCTAGCCGCCTCAGCTTCATTGGACAATTCATATGCTCTTCTAGTAGCTCCTCTAACGACTTCCATGAGGCGGTTAACTTTCCGTTCTTCATTCAGCCTGTTGTTTTCCAGTGTTTGTGCTGTAATCTTCCAGTCCGCATTTTCCTTCTCGATAGCCTCTTTTTCAGTAGTTAATCGGCTAATTTCTTCATGATATTTGATAGCTTCCTTCCTTTGCTTACTGATAAGATGCTCCGTTCGTAGCCCCCATTCTTCCAGATGCTCTAGTCTTTCTAGCATTGCCCAATTTGCGCTTTGGTGTTCGTTGATTGTAGACTTCTGCTCATGGCTAAGACCTTCCAACTGAATAACCCTTTGGTTCAGGATATAATTTGCTTCTTCAAGTCTCTTTATCTGGGTGAAATTCCCTCTTGCGTATGCCCGCATCTCATCATTTTCTCGTTGTAGTCGGTTTAGAGCCATATCTTTAGCCAAAGATCCTGCTTGATGATGTATCGCCGGTGGCAATCTGGGTTCAAAATCCATTTTCCTCTTGCCTTTCCTGTCTACAGTGACTGCTTTTCCTCGCCCCTGATACCATGGTGCGTATTCAGGAGCCAGGAAATTGTGGAGGTCTTGATCATCTTTCATCATTGCAATGCTCAAACTTCGGTTGATTAGTCTCGGATTTTTCCAACATGGTAGTACCCGCTCACTTTTAGCCTTTGAATCGGGATTGAAATACCGGTAACTAAACCAACCCATCCCTTCGGTTGCCGGCACAAACTGCATGCAACCCACTTGCCTCCTGAACATATTAGGTGCGTATGCCACGCATCCCTCGGGACCTAGCAGAGGTACCCATGGGTCGGACCCGCAGCTATACAATATACTTCCCTCGTACATCCACGGGGCTTTCCATTGGATATCTTCACTCCCGAGTGTGGCGAAATAATTTTTCCAATGCTCTTCAGATGCTGACATATATATTAAGTCCCCAGAGGCAAACTCTTTAATTGAGCATCTCCTTTCGTCGAAGACGAATGAGTATCTAATTATCGGGATCCCTTTCCTCGGAGAGGGCTTAAGATGTCCAAAAATCCAGACCACTAGTAATGGGGCGCAACCAAGTAGGATGCCCCCACGATTTTCTCTACATCTTCCCAAAGCAGCAAATGTTTCAGACAGAATAGAGAATATTGGGTTGACATCATGTGTATCTTGCTCAAACACTTTCATGGCAGAGTTGTCAATGTGGTCTGGCATTCGAGGGTATAGGATTAACCCATATAGTACCAGTGCGAACATCTTCAAATCTTTCTCATTTTTCGGTCCGATATTTATCTGAGATATGAGTGTGTCGACGTGAATGTACTCGATCTCACCATCAGATCCTATTAAATGTTCTATCTTTGCACTTTTTGTATCTAGAATCTGGGATAATACATTCTTCGCTTTGAGATAGGGCTTATGGACGTAGATCTTATACGGCTTCTTGGGATCTATTTGGAGGATAGATTTGTACTCTTCCATAAGGGGGGAGAAATCATTGTCATTTATGGAAAAGCAATGATAGAACGGATCCCAATAGTTGAGCATTTCTTGGATCATGTTCGCCGGGAATGGGACATATAACAGATCAGGTATTCTTCCATATGTGCGAGTGAACACCTTCTGCTCATGTTCTGTGAAAGTTCCCCACATCTGCTTGAGTGATTGGATTCTGTTATCAAGAATCCTGACTGGCCCCATGGGTAGCAAATCAATCACTGTGCCCCTCGGTAGACGATCACCTCCGTCCCTATATCGCTTCATTGACTCGAACATTACCATCTCTTCTTCTTCGATAATGGGTGATATTCCCGCCATGTTGTACATATAAAGTCCTGTAGCAAGGATGTTATTTCGTGGCAAAACCTATCAATGAGATGACGTGTTAGGAACATCGAAATAAAAGAATAGGTGTGAATGCATGCGTGCAATGATATGATTATCGCGCACAGTTAAAGT
The DNA here is from genome assembly GCA_964030455.1 of Linum trigynum. Classification (NCBI taxonomy): domain Eukaryota; kingdom Viridiplantae; phylum Streptophyta; class Magnoliopsida; order Malpighiales; family Linaceae; genus Linum; species Linum trigynum. The sequence goes on from OZ034819.1 coordinate 6,809,557, forward strand.
TAAGCCATCCACATAGACATTAGACGCAAAACACCAGGCCCTTTATTTCATCATTCAGGGTTACAGTTGTACTAAGCAAAAAACGGCTACCCAACTGGTTGCCATACCCTGAGCAACTCCTTGTCCTTCCGTTTTTTTTTTTTTTTTTTTTTTTTTTTTTTTTTTTTTGGATAGGGAGTCTGAACAAAATATGTCAAAATTGTCGACCTATTCCTAATGGTCGACAGTTACTAGGGCCTTCGGTCTTCACTCTAACATACGCGAGGACTCTGGTTCCTCGGGGTCTATATCTTCTGGTATTTTAGAGCATTCGTCTATGTAAGTTCTCACTTTTGCTGCCTGCTTCATATTGTACTTGGCTTCTTTCAAGAAATATTTCTCCTTCATGAACGGTGGGAAACACGCCTCTTTGATTCTTCCGTCAGTGTAGTAGTTCCTGGCGGACCTTAATGCTACTGGCACGTCATTTGGTGATAAGTTGTTGCGCATGCAGAGTCTATCTTTCATGCTTTTCCATGTTGTAGCCATTTTTATTGGTTCCAAAGTGGGATTCTCTATGAAGCTCTGTTCGAACTTTGCAGCTGGTTTTTCCACCACCACGTATCCGTTATCCACGATCATTATTTCCCTTTCCACATGAAAGGTAAGGAAAAGATAGTCATTATGATTTTCATCAAGGAAGATCGCCCATCGGCGTAGTGATAAGAACTGTCGAAGCCATTTTCCCAGGAGAGTTACTTTATCGGGGAATGTTTCCCATTCGTGAATACAGTTCTTCAAAACTGGTTTGTGCATTATGATTCCTATAGTACATACACGAATCATGCGTCTCAGGAGGCAGTACACAATTTTTGACATGTCTGGGTACTCTTCGAGAGGTATATAGAATACGTTCAGGCACATGAGATCTGGTGTCCAGTCGAGGTGTTTGATGGGGAGATTGTGGCTGCCATACTTGTGTAGTAGTAGATTTCTTGCCCTTTCGATAAATACATCATCATTTCTCCTCAGGCCCCTCGAAACGATGTCCTGAACTATTTCAGATGGCACACCCCTCAGGTTGCGGACTAAATTTTGATCAATCCAGACAGGAGCAAGTTTGTTGGTGGCAGAACGAGCGACCACTGGCTGGGCTATAAAGGTGCCTTCCATCTAATCATCATATGTAAATGGCTCAAGTTTTAATTTTGCGCGATATGAAAATGCATATGATAGTGATGCATGAAAATATGTTCGATTCAACTTATTATTGTTATTATTAATATTATTACATCATTTTTAGTCATTTTCAAAACATAAGTTTTTTTATTATGCAAGCAAATGAAGACAAATAATAGAGAATAACCAAAATATTTACTTTTTGTGAGAATATACACAAAGTATAGTATAGCCATACATATTTAAAATACGGAATATCCGAAACATTTATCACCGCAGTAGGAAATATATACGCGACATATACATGTACATATACAAAAAGTAGTGACTGCCTATTTTAGGTATCACCTAGGTGTGTTTGGGCAGCGTAACGACATGGTTAAGGGTGGCTTAGGAAATGTTTTGGACGGTTAAAGGTGGCTTCTAAGCTTGCTATATGCTGGCAGAGGGATTGCTAGGGAAATGGCTCCCAAGTTGTATCCTGCCGTAGCCTTTTCAGACTGACTGGATACCTCGAGATCATCCTCGGATCCGAGTTCAACTTGGTTAGAAAGTTTTGCGTGACTACCACTACTGTGGAGGTCACGGTACTCCTTTCAATTTTCTAAAGGGATAGCTCGGGCATAGAGCTTTTATGCATGAATGCAGAATTAAATTGCGAAAATATAATTGCGCAAATAAGCAAGTAAACACCCAACATTTAATAGGAAAATATAAAACTTATCGAACTTAATTATGTAGCTCGACTCTCGAAGTCCCCAGCGGAGTCGCCAACTGTCGAAACCGTCCCGTCCGGGGGGGGGTCCGAATGTCGTCGCGTCGGCATTTTTGGGAGTCGCCATCGATCTTACTTGGAGTGGATCGAACACTCTTCAAATCGGCTCTAACCTTAGTGTCAGAACCGAGGCATGGTCTGCGAAAATAAAGTTCTGGGTTCGGGAGTACGGTTACGTGTGGGGAAGTTAAGCAACACCCCCACAACGCCCTAAATCGGTACTACTTAAGTCGATAAGTTTTTATGCGAGTTGGGTGTATTTTAGTAAAATTTTTCAATTTTTAGGGTCCCACTGGACTATTTAAGAAATTAAATCGTATTAATTGTAATTTAATTATACGTCCACTGACGTAAAAGATAAAGTTAATTGGTTAGTTGGACTCGAACCTTATCGGTTGCCTACGTACCCGTAAGACGGGATCAAAGTCCACGTAGTTCGTTAGGACTTTGAAAATTTTATATAAAATTATTACCACATTCCATTGATCGTGGTTCTCGTATCAAAATTTATTGTTAGTAAAATTTAAGTTGGTATTATGAAATTACAAAAAGATAATATAATAATTGTAATTATTAAGAGGAGTTTTGATATATTAGGAAAGAAACGAGATAAACTTAATCCGCAATTCTTCATTTCGTATTAAGGATTTTAAATGAATAAAACTATACGGGATTATAATATTGACGCATGAGGGCCAGCAGCCCAACTGGCTAAAACGCCAGACCACTCCCGCGTTTGAACCGGAGGACGTGGGTTCGAAACGCGCTGGTGGAGAAATTTTTAATTTTTCTCGTTTTGATGCAGAGAAGGGGGAAGGGCATCCTAGTAATTTCACGAAAACGCGATGGCAGGACATGTAATTTGCGAGAAACCCTAGGGGCAAAATCGACATTTACCGGTGAGTATAAAATCATCTCTTTGGACCCAAAAAAAAACCCTAATCGTATTCTAAGGCTAGCGGCGGCCGCTCATCCCTCTCTCTCTCTCGGCCGATCTCTCTTCCTCTCCCGAAACAAAAAAACGAAACCCTAGCCTAATCAAACCCGCCGGCGCTGCTCTCCCTCTCCTTCTAGCCTCTCAACCGCCGATCCCTCTCCTCCCTCGTCTCTCGCCTCCCTATCTCCCGCTAATCCCTACCTCGAAACGAAAACCCTAATCACCTAACCATCCGAACAACGCCGCCATCTACATCTTCTCCTTCTCGCGTTCTTCATGTAAATCGAGAAAAGGAGATGAGCCTTCTTCATATTTAATCTATCTCCCCTTCTCCTTATTCTGGAAACGAGTGGTGACGGGGAAAGGAAGCGGCGGCGGCGGCGACGACTGAGGATGAGCGCTGCCAACACCAGCAGTGACGATGACGACTAGGGTTTTCCAAAGGTTAGGTTTTTTTTGGCTTGCATGTAAGATTTTTACCATTTTTCGATTTCGATTTTAAGATTTTCTATGTTCTAAACCTATTTCTTGCTTTTCTTTCAGAGACCGATCCAAAACCGAGGAGGGACTCTTGATTTACTTTCTAATAATCTCGATCTACTCTTTCTAGTTGGAGCAGAGGCGACGACGAGATCTTACCCTCTGGTAAGCTCTTTTCTACATGCATGCCCATTTTCATTGGATTTAATGGATGAGATTGGGATTTAACTTGTTTTGTTTTTTTTTGTTTATGTTTTTTTTTATTATTTGGACCTCCGCCGAGAGAAGGGAGGAGCGGCGGTCGCCGGCGGCGCGGCCAGCGCCAGAACCGACGGCGAGGGTTTTGTTTGGGGGTAAGTTGTTTGTTTTATTTTTTTATTCTCGTTTTTTACCTATTATCATTTTTGGGGTTCTAACTCTCGATTTCCTAATTTTGCAGATCTTATTCAATTTGAAGGAAACTAGGTGATACCCCTTCTAAACCTAAAATGGGTGGTTTAATTATCGTTATGATTGTTTATAGAACTTTCTGGTGTTGTGAAAGTAAATTTTGTTAGACCTCCTAGGTTTGTTTAGCCTTAATGTTTGGTTTTGGATATGGTGGTGAACTTGCTTTATTAAAATTCGACAATCTATAATGGTCCTAAAAGTAATACGACATCATAGCTACTGCTATTGACTATCGATTGGTTAAACAACTTGATTAAAAGGGCTAATACTGATTAGTAACAAATGGGACTTTTAATGAGAGTGTTTTATTGTATTTAGCATACAAAATAATAATCAAATGAGAACTTCGTGATTACCAAATCTGGTAATTGAGTTAAAAGGGCGCCCTTACAACCATCAAATGAGGTATTTTAAAATACTCTCTCAAAAATCTAGTTTGGGTCCTATTTTTATGTTTTGAATAGATTGTTGGATTTTTTATGTGTTGAATGAGTAAACGGGTTAGCCTAGTTGATATTATTGCTAAGTTCACCTAACAATTTAACCTGAATCATGCTTGCTAGAAAAACAGGGAATAATTTAAGCTAATTTATTGTATGTTGACTATAAATGGAAGCGGTCTCTTGTGGTATGTAACAAAAATTAAAAATGAATGGTAAAGAGAAACATACATATCACAAAGATCAGGATTTCATAATACCCCCTTTTACATACAAACTTAAGCAACTCAGCCATGGATTATAAACTTAGAAGTATCATATGTTAAGTAGATCTTCTACATGGATGTATAAATAACTAGGATGCTTGTACGGTTAATGGGGTGTAGAGAATACCAACCTGTGTTGTGATTGAGTGGATTTTGATGGTGATGGCTCGTTGCTGTTTCTGACTCCCTGCCCTTTTTGGATCCTTAGTGCTTCTGTCTTTTTGGTGCTTAGTGCTCTTTAATGCTCTTTGTCTCCCTTTTTGTCTGTTTTTTGTTGTTGGTCCTCCCCCCCTGTTTGGGGGTAAAACAGCTCCTTATATATGGCTGCTTTTTACTGTTCATACCTGTGTGTTGGCTGCTCCTCCTTTGCTCTTGAAGTGGTAGCCTTAGCCACTTATGTTGTTGGCAATTTGGGATTGGTTCTTGGAGGAGGTGGCCGAAATCTTCTTTTTTAGATTTGGCAGAGACTCTGCTGTTCTGCTGCTCTGCTACTCTGCTGCTCTTTTAGATAAGAATGATGGGTTTGGTTGACGGGGTTGACCAGAGTTGGCCCGGGCTGACCATACTTGATTGGGTTGACCCAGGTTGACCAGGTTGACCAGGGTTGACCAGAGTCAATTGGGCCTGAATATGGGCCTGGGTTGTGGGTTTTTATTTTAGGTTGCTCTTCTAACATTTTCTTTTTTTTGTTTGCAGGTCCCTAGTCCGTTTCCGGCCCAAAATGATGATCAATGGGGGTCCAAACAGCCTTAATTGGCTAAGCCCCCAATTCTGATTGGTGCCCAAAAGCAGAATTTTTATTTTTTTTTATTTTTTTTAATTGTATAATTACAAGGTGTATCTTAAATGTCACGGATTGTAATATGTAATTACACATTTGTTTATTTATGTCCTTGCCTTTAGAATTAGATGATCATTGTATGTATTACTCAATCATTCAATTGATTATTTCAAACCAATTCGTTAACTACAATCGTGACCAATATCCCAACTTCTAAGTAAATTATTCTTAGTTATGAATCGTGACCAATACCCCATTCAACCAATTTCTAGACCTATATCACCAATCGTTAACAATAATACCGGTATAAGTCGTGACGGCATACTATTGCTATTCTAAATAAAGCGAATTTGGTAGCCATTAGCCACTGCTAATCCTACCTAGTACAAATATTCGAAATGAATAGAAAGAAAGACTTGGAAAACGTTGGTATTTATTGATTCGCCACCGCTAATCTCAACCAACCTTATCTAAACTTTCACTTGGGTTTTCTTTTCTAATTTTACATGGAATATTCTTCCGAATTTTGAGTAGGATAGTTGCTCCGGACAAAATGTGGTGTCTACACCAGGCACACCAGGGGTTCTTTGTTGCTGATTCGGATAGCTGGTTTGAAATGAACCTGGAGAAGAAACTTGGAGTGGAGATTTAGGAGGACTGGCTGAGTCTCTTTGCTTTAATTTGTTGGTATGTCTGAAATTATAGAAATGAGTTCATTTTTCAGGGGAGAAAGATGGTTGAGTCCTCCATAATCAATTATGTCACTTCTAAAGCTAACGACTGGTTGAAGACGTGGGACAAAGCCAGCTCAAACTTAAGCGCAATAGAGAAACCTCCGAGATCAGACCAGCTGATTGGTTGGAAGGCGCGCCGGGAGGATGTAGGAAAATGAACACTGATGGTGCAGCCCAAGGCAATGCAGGTTTAGCGACGGCAGGTGGGGTCCTCTGAGATAGCAATGGGGATTGGGTATGTGGTTTCTGTAGCAAGATCAGTACTGGTTAAGCTATTCTTGCGGAGTTATGGGGCATTCATCAAGGGCTCCTAATGGCCTGGAAACACGGTACGCAATTTCTTATCCTAGAAACAGACTCGCAGCTTGCTATTGATCTTATCAAAGCCCGAGAAGACCCTGTTCATCCTCATTCCACGATGTTGGCTGCTATACGGCGTATGATGTCCCAGAACTGGGTGGTCAGGCTGGATCACACGTACAGAGAAGGGAATAGAGCCGCAGACTGGCTCTCGAAGCACAGTCTCGTCTATCCCTTCGGTACGTGTGAACTAGCAAGTCCACCTAGAAGGCTTGATAGAGTTTTGTTAAATGACATTGTTGGGGTTAGTTTCCCTCAGAGAGTTCTGCAGAACAGAGACTTGGATGGTTGAGTTGTGTTTATGTCTGCCACCTGTTTTGGGGTTGGTTCTTGAGGGATTGGTCTGGACTCTTTGCTGTTGTTGGCCCGCTGCACTTGCGCAGGGGTTTTAGCCACCAATACTACCTGGCTTTGTAACCTTGGCTTTTGCCTCCCCTTTATAAAAAAAAATAGACGCTATAAATAATTCTTAGCATAAGGGTTAATAACATCACATTGAATGTCTTAAAATTATCATTAATATTATCAACTCTCGTTAGTTATCATTTCAAAAATGTGAAATGATTATTAACAAAAACGTGTCATTTTTCAATGAAACCCATTACGAACGCAAATTCATTTCATTCATATCTATAAAAAAACCTCGTTCAGAATCCATTCCACTATCACGAAAAACGACGTACAACGGGATGGTGGCGTCGCAGAAAGTTGGATCATCGGGATGCGGGAACTATAGCGACGAGATGCTGGCGGGATTGTGGAGGTTCTAACAACGGGATGTGTCACATGTGGCAGATGACATGGCGCCAACAAGGTGACAACATGGCAGCAACACATGTGGCATGCATGGAAGACTAGTAGCATAGAGATGCTCCTAGGATTCTCCACCATAATGTAGAGCTTTATAGTGCACTTATGAGTCACATAATGGTGACATTGATAGAGTGCATAATGGGGGGACTTAATGGGGTTTATTGATGCAGTAGAGGGACTTTATGAGGGGCATTGATGCCTTGTATGTGGAGAGGCCTATATAAGGAGCCATCTCCCTCATTTGTACTCATTCCATCATTTTTTAGAGTAATACACACTAGAGAGTTCTCCCAATCCTTTGTCTTTGTTCTTGTTCTTTGCTTGCTTGTGAGTTTGAGAGAAAGGCTGCCTAGCGCTCTAACGGAATTGAGAGCTAGGGCCGCACGATCGAGAGTAAGGTCGTGACAAGTGGTATCAGAGCCTAGTTCGGCTTTGTGCTAGCAAAGTTGAACCTAGAGCCAGAAGGAAAGGAAGAACCTCACCAAAGATGACTGGATCAGAAGTCCACGACGATGCGGAGAAGCACCGTGGAAGGGATACCGTGAAGAATCCCAAACCAAAGGGTGACAAGTCAAGCACTCGCGATCCTATGACGTCTCTAGAGAGGCGTGTCTCTAGAGTGGAGGTGAAGTTGGCGGAAGACATCAGTGCCATCGAGGATTTGGGAGCAAACTTCACCCAAGTCGAAAGCGATTTTCAAGGTATGAATGCTCGTTTGTCGAGCTTGGAGATTGGTAATGATGGCTTACGAGAAGAGCTTGTGGCCCTCATCAACAACACCATCACCACATCCTTGAACAACGCCATTGGAGTTGTGAAAGAGCAAGTCCAGGCTGAGCTGGTCGGCGTGAAGGAGGAGATTGCAGATCTCAAGAGTGAGGTCACTCTCGTGAAGAGAGCCATGGCTAGCGGACCAGCCACGGTGCAATCCGTCCCACGTGCTGATATTCCAAGACCGAAGAGCTTCGGAGGTTCACGGAATGCGAGGGAGTTAGAGAACTTCCTTTGGAGTCTTGAGCAGTACTTCAAGGCGTCCGGCATCCAAGAGGAGGAGGTAAAGATCCGTACCGCTCCACTATACTTGGTTGATGTTGCAATGGTGTGGTGGAGGCGACGTGAAGCGGACGTCGAAAGAGGTACTTGTGTGATGGTAACGTGGGAAGATTTCAAGAGAGAAATCAAGAGGCAGTTCTACCCAGAGAACGTGGAGTTTGAAGCCCGTTCAAAGTTGAGAAGACTCACCCAGAGGGGTGGAGTTCGAGAATACGTGAAAGAATTCTCGGAGCTGCTTCTAGAGATCCCGGACATCACGGACAAGGAGGCCATGCACGGCTTTCTTGATGGGCTGCAACCATGGGCCAAGATGGAGATGCAACGTCGAGGAGTGCAAGACCTTGCAACTGCCATGGCCACGGCGGAGTCTTTTGTCGAGTACAAACGACAAGAGAGCAGCGGCAAAGAGAAGAGTTCGAAGCCCAACAAGGGTGGAGAACAGCAGAAGCCTTTCAAGGAGGGTTCTCGCACTCAACAACACCAAGGTGGTTCGAGCAAAGGGGGTAAGTACGAGCCAAAACCCATGACTTGTTTCCTTTGCGACGAACCACATCGAGTGCTAGATTGCCCAAGGAAGGCGAGATTAGCAGCCATGGAAGCTCAAGATGAGGAGCCCAAGGCGGCGGAGGCCAAGATTGGCTCAATCCGCAAGCTTGGCGCGGCGAAGACCGACGTCAAGGAGAGCAAGCGGGGGAGGTGCTATGTTCTGGCGCAATTCATGCAAGGCGAGTCAAAAGCCTTGGTGGATACCGGTGCCACGGACAACTTTCTTCGCGTCGAGGAGGCAAACCGGCTGGGTATTGCCTACGAGAAGGGGCAAGGGAGGCTCAAGACGATCAATTCGGAGTCCATCCCGATCCATGGAGTTGCTCACAACGTACCAATGAAGCTTGGCGAGTGGGAAGGCCTCATCGACTTTTCCGTCGTCACCATGGACGATCACCCAGTCATCCTCGGCATCCACTTCCTCGACAAGGAGGGAGTGCTTTTGAAGCCCAACTCCAACACGATGTGCTTGGAGAAGGAAGGGGAGTTCCATGCTGTTCATCTCTTGAGAGAAGATGGTCCCCATAGTGCTCTATCGGCCATGCAAGTGGTGAAGGGGTTCAAGAAGAATGAACCAACCTTTCTTGTGTCCTTGAAGATGGAGGAAGAAGGAGGCTCAACGGGAATCACAACTCCCATCATCGAAGGTGTCCTCGAAGAGTTCGATGATGTGATGCCATTGGAGTTGCCCAAGAAGCTGCCACCAAGAAGAGAGGTGGACCACAAGATCGAGTTGGAGCCAGGAGCGAAGCCCCCTTCGCGAGCACCAAACCGCATGTCGCCACCAGAGTTAGAAGAATTGCGGAGGCAACTCAAGGACTTGGTGGACGCAGGCTACATGCGGCCATCGAAGTCACCTTTTGGAGCACCGGTGCTGTTCCAAAAGAAGAAGGAAGGGTCGTTGCGGATGTGCATCGACTATAGAGCCATCAACAAGTTGACGGTGAAGAACAAGTGGCCGATTCCCAACATTGCCGACTTGTTCGACCAGCTTGGAGATGCAATGTGGTTCACCAAGCTAGATCTTCGCTCGGGCTACTATCAAGTGCGGATAGCAGAGGGCGACGAGCCAAAGACGGCTTGTGTGACGAGGTATGGCTCTTACGAGTTTCTTGTGATGCCATTCGGTCTCACCAACGCACCAGCCACGTTTTGCACTTTGATGAATCAAGTGTTCGAGCCATTCTTGGACCGGTTTGTCTTGGTCTACTTGGATGACATCGTCATGTATAGCAAAACACTCGATGAGCATGCCGAGCACCTACGCCAAGTCTTCCAAGTCCTTCGCGACAACGAGTTGTACGTCAAGAGGGAAAAGTGCACATTTGCCGCCACGGAGGTTCCATTCTTGGGACACGTTATTGGTGGAGGCAAATTGAAGATGGATGGAGCGAAGGTGCAGGCAATCCAAGAATGGGAGCCGCCGACGAAGGTGCCAGAATTGCGGTCATTCCTCGGCCTTGCCAACTACTATCGGAGGTTTATCATGGGCTACTCCCACATTGCAGCACCCTTGACGGATCTCTTGAAGAAGAACAAGGCGTGGGATTGGTCGGAAAGGTGCCAGGAAGCATTCGAGGCCTTGAAAGCAGCGGTGATGAAGGAGCCCGTGCTCGTGCTCCCCAACCCGACGTTGGCCTACGAAGTGCAGACCGATGTGTCCGACTTCGCGATTGGAGGAGTGTTGATGCAAGATGGGCATCCCATTGCCTTCGAGAGTCGGAAGCTCAGCGAGACGGAGAGACGATACACCGTTCAAGAGAAGGAAATGACGGCCGTGGTGCATTGCTTGCGCACATGGAGGCACTACTTGTTGGGGTCCAAGTTCGTTGTGAAGACGGACAACGTGGCAACGAGCTACTTTCTGACGCAGAAGAAGCTCACCCCTAAGCAAGCAAGGTGGCAAGACTTTTTGGCCGAGTTCGACTTCGTCATGGAGTACAATCCAGGCAAGGCTAATTCCGTTGCCGATGCTCTTAGCCGCAAGAGTGCAGCCGCAAGCATCAGCCAGCCCACGTTTCCTTTGAAGGAGCGGATCGTTGAAGGCCTTGGCCATGACCCCTTCGCCAAAACCGTAGCGGAGTACATTGAGCAAGGTAAAACTCGGCGGTTTTGGATGAAGGATGGGCTCATCATGACCAAGGGAGAGCGGGTGTTCGTGCCAAGATGGGCCAACTTGAGGAAGGAGATCATGAAGGAGTGTCATGATTCCAAGTGGGCGGGCCATCCCGACATCGAGAGAACGCAAGCGCTCATCGAAGAAGCATATTTCTGGCCGCGTATGAGAGACGACGTGGAGATGTATGTGAAGACTTGTCTTGTGTGCCAACAAGACAAGATGGAGCAGAGAAGCCCGGCAGGCTTGCTAGAGCCCTTGCCCACGCCTCAACGACCATGGGAGAGTGTGAGCATGGACTTCATCATCGGACTTCCCAAAGTCGATGGATGCGGTTGCATCATGGTTGTGGTGGACAGATTCTCGAAGTATGGAGTGTTCATTCCTGGGCTAAAAGACTTAACGGCGGAGGATGCGGCACGGCTATTCTTCAAGAACGTGGTCAAGTATTGGGGCATTCCTAGCAGCATCGTGAGCGACAGAGATGGGCGCTTCACGGGCAGATTTTGGCGAGAGTTGTTCAAGATCATGGGCTCAAACTTGAACTTCTCGACGACATTTCATCCTCAAAGCGACGGACAGACGGAGCGGGTGAATGCCTTGTTGGAAGTGTACTTGCGGCACTACGTGAGTGCAAACCAACGAGATTGGGTGAAGTTGATGGACACGGCGCAGTTTTCCTACAACTTACACCGCAGCGAGTCGACCAACACGAGTCCATTTGAGTTGGCGACGGGGCAGCAACCTTTGACACCTACGACGGTGGCAACGGGGTATAAAGGCAACAGTCCGGCGGCCTACAAGTTCGCTAAAGGCTGGCACGAGAAGATGGAGATGACCAAGTCTTACTTAGCCCGCGCTAGCAAGAAGATGAAGAAATGGGCGGACAAGAAGCGGCGGCACTTGGAGTTTGAAGAGGGAGACATGGTGATGGTCAAGTTCTACCCTCATCGCTTCAAGCATCTCAAGAACGTGCACAAGGGACTGCTTCGCCGCTATGAAGGGCCATTCCCCATCGTGAAGAGGATTTGGCAATGTGGAATACAAGGTAGAGCTGCCGACGCACTTGGAGATCCATCCGGTCTTTCATGTGAGCCAACTCAAACCTTACCACGAAGACAAGGAGGACGAGCAGCGAAGGGAGCCGCAGCGCGCACCAACACTCGTCACCAAGACACACGACCATGAAGTCGAAGAAATCATGGCGCGTCGTGTCATTCCTCGTCGCGGCGTACATCCAAGCTTTGTGGAGTACTTAGTCAAGTGGCGCAACCTTCCGGAGAGTGAAGCAACATGGGAGAAAGAGCTCACGCTTTGGAAGAACAAGGACTTGATCGAGGCATTCCATCAAGAGGACGCGACGAGGGCGTCGCGAGCATAGGTGGGGGAGGATGTCACATGTGGCAGATGACATGGCGCCAACAAGGTGACAACATGGCAGCAGCACATGTGGCATGCATGGAAGACTAGTAGCATAGAGATGCTCCTAGGATTCTCCACCATAATGTAGAGCTTTATAGTGCACTTATGAATCACATAATGGTGACATTGATAGAGTGCATAATGGGGGGACTTAATGGGGTTTATTGATGCAGTAGAGGGACTTTATGAGGGGCATTGATGCCTTGTATGTGGAGAGGCCTATATAAGGAGCCATCTCCCTCATTTGTACTCATTCCATCATTTTTTAGAGTAATACACACTAGAGAGTTCTCCCAATCCTTTGTCTTTGTTCTTGTTCTTTGCTTGCTTGTGAGTTTGAGAGAAAGGCTGCCTAGCGCTCTAACGGAATTGAGAGCTAGGGCCGCACGATCGAGAGTAAGGTCGTGACAGATGGCGGCGGGATGACGCTACTGCCGTAGCTTTTTTTTTTTTCTTGTCGGCGCCTTCGCTTGGCTAATTTCATGAGGAGAGCTCGCCTCCGGTCACTTTTGGAAGGGAATAACTAGGGATGGCAATGGGAGGGTTTGGGGTGGGTTTGCCTAAACCATCCCATCTCATCCCCATTACCAAATATTCAAACCCATACCCGCCTCAAACCCATGCGGAGGAAGGTTTTGCATACTCATGGGTTTCGGATACCCATGAGTAATACCCGCCCCGTACAAGCAATATTATTATATCTAAAGTTCAACATATATGTCTTCAATTATAACACAAAACATACATAATAAATAGTAGAAATCAACATAGTTATATTATTTTTTAATAGGAAAAAGCATTCAATCCTAAAATATTGATTAATCAATAAAATAAAGTAAAAATATAATACTATATCAAATCATTCATCTTCGAATCTAACACATCTATAGAGTAAATAGCTAACATAAACTTGGCAACTAGACAAAAACCTCTTTTGCTTCTAAAAGATCAAAAGTCTACTAGACTACCAATTATTCAAACACACTAAGTTGCACCAATATGCATCAAAATAATTCAAATGTAAAAAATAATATGCAATGACCTATTACTATCTCATCAACAATTTTGGTAAGGTGGTCATCTTCAAGATAATTCAGGAGTCCGGAGAGGAAAGTAAACAATAGTGTCATCTTTACCTTCATGCGACATTGTGGAATTGAGAAAGTAAACAATAGCCGGCTGAGAGGGTTGAAAATTTCAAGGGTTTTGATCAATATAATTACATTTTAATCATGTTTTCTTATTTGATTACCTTCATGCTAATAATAATTTATAAAAATATATGTATAGCTTTTTACGTATAGCAAAATACCTTGATGGGACGGGTATGGGTATGGGTATGGGTATGGGTATGGGGCGGGGGACGCTAAAACCATACCCGCCCCATACCCATCAAGTTCTTTGCGGGTTTTACCCATACCCGGTCAATGCGGGGATTCCCTGCGTTGACTTGGTCAGAGGTGGACGGATACCCGCGATCATGGGTTTGATTACCATTCCTAGGAATAACGGAGATGGCTTTAGGGTTTTCTTCTTCTTTAATAAATAGTAATATGAATTATATTAATATTAATCATATTTTTAAAATGTCTAATTTACCCTTATTAACCACTAACTTCCCATTTATTAACTACATTCCTATCAACCAAAAGGAAAGCTTTAAGCTGGATCCTCATCTTCATTTCTACGCTGAAACATGCAATTACTTGAAATAAATATGTATACTTGAATATGTACTACGTAAGGTACTGGGTGATGAGAAATATATTAGTTTCCAAGAACATCACAACACAAACGAAGAAGGCTCCTGATAAGAAATCAGCTATTGAATAGATACTCTGCACAATAATATGATAATATGAATGAATCACATATCTGTTTAAGACATAACTTAGTCCTATTAACTCCAAAAACAATAGGCTGAATTAGTGAATTTCATGGGAAGACAAAGAACTTTAAACTAAACAATGTAGATTTTGATTTTTCACTCTTTGTCTTATGCAAAACCTATATAGATGGGGTCAATACAAAATTGGACGATAACTTAATAGATGAGATAATTCATGTGTCTATGACAGTTATGAAAACTAACAAATCCTAAGTTTTTATCATGAACATTGAAAAAAATGTATCTCGCAAACCCATGGGATTCTAATTTAGGAGCGGGGCGAATCGGCCGATGCCGCAGTGGAGACTGAAGAGTGGAGGAAGGGGGCGATTCACTCCTTGCTTCCTTGGCAGCAGGGGCGGCCATGGGCCTGTGCGGGCAGGTCGGCCCGCACAGGGCCTCATAAAATTGGGGGCCTCCATCTAATATGATACTAAATAGTAGGCTTAAATTGATTGACTAAATTCTGGGGCTTTTATAATGTCATGGGCCACGATAAAAATCTCTTAATTATATATGACTGATAGTTTTAGGGCTTCTTTCTTTTGAGCCCACTCATAATAAAGCATGATCATGGAGAAGGGATTGATTGGTCTGATAACAAGTGGGCTTCTGGAAGCACTTTTCACTTTTATCTGTTGACTGAAATTTGTGTTATTCTTCCATCACCTCAATTGCTCTCATTCCCACGTCTTCACCCTACCAAGTGGCAACGATAACAAAAGTAAAATTAGCAACCGCAAGGGAATTAAACTGACTTTCCCGTTATTATATTGCCGTTGCAAGACAACGGGTAAAAATAGTATTGGTACAAATATTTAGTATACCATTCAAATAATCTACTTCTACTCATCTTTCTCATTGTTCTTTTATTCTCCTCTTTACTTTTCTAAAACTATTCTCATATTTACTCAATTGAGCCCCGTAACCTATTCAGGTGAGTCTAGTATTTATACTAATTTTCAATTTTGTTATTGTTTTGATTCTTTTATTTGTTTCACTCTCTCAATGTTCAATTTGTTTTCTATGTTCTTGTTTCAGCTATCAACAATCACCATCATTTTGTGGAGAACGATTCAACAATCATTGATCATCAATCAATCATTGATCATCAATCGTTCACCTTCTTCCTCAAGTGTTCGTCATAATTGTGAAGTTCACTATCATAATTTCATTTTCTACTAATTATATCGTCTAGGAAATTTGAATCAGGAAGCTCTAAGCGTATAAAGAAACAAAAACGTGAAGCATTAATCCAATCTCAAAGAGGAGCAATCGATAAATTTGTTATGAGAGATTCTAATGCTATTGTTGCAAGTGGTGATTATTTTGGTGCCAACAATGATTTTTCGGAAAATTTTGATGCTAATGTTGCTCCTGTTGATGCTAATGTTGATGTTGCTAATGTTGTGCATGTTCATGATTCTGATGCTCAAATGATAGATATATTTGATCCTAGAATTTGGAATTCTCTTGATTCGAAAATGATTGATATTCTAGCAAGTTGTTATACTAGAGTTTTACCAAATGGTGAAAAACGTGATAGAGATTGGCTTGTGTATTCGAAAGAGCTTGATAAGTTATTTTGTTCTTGTTGTAAGATTTTTAAAAACAAGGTGTAAAAGGTCAATTGTCAAATGAAGGTTTTTGTGATTGGTCGTACATGAGTAGTAGACTTAAAGAGCATGAAATAAGTTTACAACATATAAGATATATGACTACTTGGTATAATTTACGTTTGAGACTCCAAATGAACCAAACCATAGATATTGTAGCTCAAAAAGAAATCGAGAAAGAAAAAGATCATTGGAGAAAAGTCTTATTGAGAATTATTTCAATTGTAAAGTTTCTTGCTAAATATAGTCTTGCATTTCGTGGTAGTAATGAAAAATTGTATCAAAGTAGCAATGGAAATTTTTTAGGCTTGATTGAAATGTTGGCTGAGTTTGATCCTGTTATTCAAGAACATGTTCATCGTATTAGAAATGATGATCTTCACTTTCATTATTTTGGACATAGAATTCAAAATGAAATTATACTTTTGCTTGCTTCTACAATTAAATCCGAAATTATTAGAAAAATAAAAGAAGCAAAGTATTTTTCTGTGATTCTCGATTGTACCCCTGATATAAGTCATCAAGAACAAATGTCTATGATATTAAGGTATGTAGATGTCTCTTCGAGTTCTGTCCTTATTGAGGAGTCTTTTTTGGGATTTTTGCATGTGAATGATACTACTGGTTTAGGATTATTTGATGTTTTAAAAGATGAATTGAATTCTCTTGATCTTGATATTGATAACATTAGAGGACAATCTTATGATAATGGGTCAAACATTGATGGAGAACATAGTGGTGTGCAAAGAAGGCTATTAGATATAAATCCTAGAACATTTCATATATCATGTGATTCTCATAGTCTTAATTTGACTTTATGCGACATGGCCAATTGTTGTGTTAAAGCTAGAGACTTTTTCGGAATCATTCAACGAATTTATACAATATTTGCAATTTCAAATAAGAGATGGCAGATTTTGAAAGATAATGTCAAAGATTTAACTTTGAAACCATTGTCGTCGACTCGTTGGGAGAGTCACATTGAAAGTGTAAAAGCAATGAGGTTTCAAATGTTAGAAGTTAGAGAAGCTTTACTTCAAGTAGGTGATGTTGATAAGGATACATTAATAAGCAGTGAAGCTAGTTCTTTGGCACGAAATGAACTAGGTGACTTCGAATTTACAGTATCCTTAGTTATTTGGTATGAAATATTGTATGCTGTCAATTTAGTTAGTAAGCAGTCCAAAGATATTCTTATTCATGATGCCATTGAAAAGGTAGAGGGATTACTTTCTTTTTTCGTAAGATATAGAGAAAATGGTTTTCAAAATGCCTTAGAACAATCAAAATAAATTTGCACAATAATGGAGATTGATCCAGTTTTCCCTCAAAAGTAGAGGTGGCAATTGGATCGGATTCGTGGATTCGTGGATTGGATTGGTGGATCCATGGATCAAATGGATTGGATTGGTGGATCCATGGATCAAATGGATTGGTGGATTCATGGATTGGATCAAATGGGTTGATGGATTGATCCATGATTCCAAATGACATCCAAGGCTTGGACCAAAATGTAAATTTTGAAAAGTTAAGGTACTAAAATGTCATAATGAAAAATTTTAGGTACCAAAATGTAATTTTCCAATGATATTTTTGTATAAAAATAAAAAATTTAGGTACCAAAATGTAAAATATAAAAAATATAAGTATCAAATCGTAATTTGCCATTTGGATCCATGGATTGATCCATGAATCCACCAATCCAATAGGATTTGAATCAAATGGATTGGATTAGGTGGATAATTTGGTGGATGGATTGGATTGGATTCATGGATTTAGATCATAATTGCCACCTCTACTCAAAAGCGTGAAATTAAAAGAAAAAGACATTTTGACGAGCTTCCAAATAATACATCGAATAATGCATCATCATCTAGAGAAGAAGCATTTAGAGTTAGTTATTTCTTATACATGGTGGATCAAGCAATTTCTTCACTTACTAAGAGATTTAAGCAATATAAACATTTTGAGTCTATTTTTGGTTTCTTGTTTAGCTATAAGAAGTTGTATTCTTTGAGTGACACATGTCTTAAGTTTTCGTGCATGGATATTGAAAAAGTACTTAAGAATAATGAGCATTCTGGTATTGATGGCAATGATTTATATGGTGAGCTTAAGTTGTTACATGTCTTTTTGCCCAAGGAAGCTTTACAATCAATTGAAATTTTGAATTTTCTAAAACGTGTCGATTGTTTTCCCAATGCCACAATAGCATATAGAATCTTGTTAACTATTCTTGTGACTGTTGCTACTGTAGAGAGAAGTTTTTCTAAGGTGAAGTTGCTGAAGTCCTATTTGCGTTCTACAATGACACAAACAATGACACAAGAAAAGCTTAATGGATTAGCTATGGTGGCGATTGAGAATAATCTCCTGGAGAATATAAAAGTCGAAGAGCTTATAGATACTTTTATTTCAAACAATGCAAGAAGGATATTACTTTTAAGTAACATTGTCAAAAAAAAATTATTTGATCAATATAATTATTTTTATTTTATAAAAATAGAAAGATAGGCCACATCTTCATTATGGAACAGGGTCTACAGAATTGATTGGCCGACCCTGCTTGGCAGGCGGCTGTTTCTCGCCCTCTTCTTCCTTCCTATCTTTGCCTTCTCTCATTGGTTTTGGATTTTTACTTCCGTCATGGTGCAGAGAAACTTGAAACCCACACAAGTGACTGAGAATCAGAGACAACGAGAGTGGCTGAAGTGGTGGCGGTGGCAGAGCGGTTGAAGCGGCAGCGGAGAAAACAGAGACAGAGGCGAGGAGGAATCGGGAGGAGAGAGGAAAAGTATTCCCCGTTTGTTCCTTCTTTTAATAGTTTATAATTTTATTTTTTCATTTTAATAGTTAGAAATGAGGTGGAAAATTAAAAAAATTAAATAAAAAAATTTTATTATTTTTTAATTGCCATGTCACACATTTAACGGTCAACTATGAAAGTTGACTGCCACATAAGCAAAACTTAACGGAGATGGACGGAGAGTGACCAAATTTAAAATATTTAACTAATTTTAGTGACCATGAATGGAATTAAATATTTTTAGTGAACAAAGGTGAACGTTTTTAGTAATTTCAGTGACCAACCATACAATTTACCCATTTTAGAAGCATATGACACCCTACCAATTCTTAGATACTTCAGGGTGAGGAGGAGCTTCAAGATGTCAACAAAACAAAACAAAAAAAATAAAAATAAATAAAGAGGATTTGCGTCGACGTAACTATATATATGGGGAAATCATAATAGAACCGGGTATGTTACAGTTCTTTCTACAATACCATCAATTTCTCTTTCATATTGTGCTTGGGAGTCTTAAGCGAGCTTTGTATAATATGGTTTATCTCACAATCCCCAAACTCATTGCATGCAAAGGAGAGAAATAATGAAAGCACGTCTTGAAAGTTGAAAGAGGAGACCAAATAAAATCGAAAACAAATATATAAAAAGGACGTGACTAGAGGTAAAAAAAAAAAAAACTAAAAGGTGTGACAGTGACCAGTCTCCCCCAACCCATCAAACGTCTATCTCACTGCCTTATTGGTGCATATATAAATAACTAGATCAATGACCGCCCGTTGGCCAGATAAATCACAACAATGACATAAATAATAACAATAATTGTGTGAACAAAGATTTTTATTTGGTACCATGAAAAATCAAAACAATTTGATTATTAAAAATATTAGAAAATGACGTACATCATATGTTTTATCATTTATGACATTTAACATTTTGATCATTATATTCAAGAAAAAAGTCTTCATCAAAAGTAAAAGTACTACAACTCATTCAAGAAAATAGAATCCTAAAAATTAGTATTTAAAATGCACTTCAATTTACTCTTCGTTGTTAGAAATTACTACAAATTGTCTTTTGAATTTCTTTGTAATTGCTTCGCTATAAAAAATCTCAACATAGCTTTGTATTCATTAATGAAATTTTCTCTTCCTTCTTCTCCTAAATTTCATTGAAACCCAAATTTTAATGTAAAATGTTCAAAAATATGAATCATCAATTTCGTGCCAGTAGAAGGTACTCCATTCAAGTCATAAATATTATTAAGCATTCGCTCTTTCCTCCATCATTGGAGTTTCTATATCCACCATCAACAATCTCTTCCTTTATCTCAATAACGTCATCATCTCCATTGCCAATTTCACTGCCTCAACCATTATCATACTCTACATTGTTATCATGCATTTCACTTGACGCAAAAATATAATGGCAAGATATTTATAATTGTGAAACACCATTTTCAATAACTTAAATATACCAATGAACTTTGTCTGAGATATCTCTTCGTCACCTTCTTTCTTCAAACCATGTGCCCATTTATGGGGTTCATAATGCTGTAATCGATGAACTTGATATGAAAATTCAACTTCATTCCGTCAGTTTGTAGGGGATGAGGTGGTGAAACTTCTCTTATTTTGTCACTATCTTCAAGTAGTAGTAGGTGTTAAAAAAAACTAGCTCCCTCGCGATTCAGAACAATGAAGTTAGATTCAACAATGTTGTACACGTCGCAGAAGAATCATGAATCTATAAAATATCTGCAATTGAGACACTATTTGGTCAAAAAATTTATGTGTACAGGATATAATTTTTTCCTTGGATAAAAAGAATAGAAGAGTAGAGGTAGATAGATTGTTATCTAACTATTGTTGTCTTTGATGTTGTTGTGCAATTCTTATAAAATTACTCATCATAATATTCTTTAAGTTATCTTTGACAGGATTAAATTAATATGATTATTCTAAACAATTTTTTAAAAATCAAAATTGAAATGAAAGGAGATATCCATTAAATTTGTTAGAAATTGAAGAATTATTAACTATAACTCTTGATATCTATGCCATTTGTAGTTAAAGAAGGATCGACACCAAAATCTCATCCTTATACTTGGTTGTTTGAAGATTAAATCGGAACATTGTTTTGTCAATGAGATGGTTCTTCATGGAGAATATTGATCTAAGGCATATATAGAATCACTAAAAGTAATACTCAATAATACTATGAATTAACTTTAATAAATAAAATAATATTGAAACAAGTATAGGAGAACAAAATAATATGTTACTGTTAAAGGAAGTTAGCAACTGAAAGTTATCCTACACTACACAGTAATATATAAAGGTTCTTCGCTATCTCTTCCTTAATTCAAAATTTTCATGTCTCTCCGCATAGCTAGGGAGGGTTGTTTCGTCTTTCTATATCTCATCTACTTTTTTCTTTCATTACACAATTTTATAATTTAAGTCGGTGTTGTCGCCTTGGCCTATAGGAATCGAAATTCAATTTAAAATCTTATGGAAGGTTATCAGCCTAGATTGATGTTTTTCATCATTCTATTTGAGCATTAGCCAAAAGATTCTCGACTAATGGTTTTCAGAATCCATTCCCCGAGGAAAAGAATCTTATAGAGGGGATGTATGGATGAACATTTAGTTATTATTAGCGCAATATTTATTTTTTATCCAAATCTTTTTTGGGTTCTTTTATATAATCCAAACCTATCGAATACTAAAAATTAGCTAAATGTTAACTTCCAATTAGTATTTTTTGTTAGTAATATTGACTTGGCAACATGATACTGACTTGGAAGAAACTAATGAATGTCAACATTCCAAAATTTTAGTATTTTAACTAAGAAAAGAGTTACAAAATTATTAACGATAACGTAAAAATGGCTAATATTTTTATACATTATGAAAGATTTGGATACATTAATATTTTAGTATTTTAATATGTTTGAATAGTATAAAAGAATCTGAAAATGTCTGGATAAAAAATAGACATTACCCTTATTATTATTATTGACGGTAAGAATGTTTTCCTATATTTTTATATTCTCAGCTATCAAAGTCTTCTTGCCCCCAAATCCTAGTTCATTAATACATAACCCTGAATTTTTATAAATTTTCTTCTAATCACTCTCAGGCTCTTAAGCTCCATCTAGCCTGAGTTACTCCTTATCCGGTTGTCTATTTCTCTCCATAATTTTGGCCAATTCTGCTTGTATCTTTCTATTAATCAATCAGTAGTGCCAAAATCCCGACCCTCATCACACTCACTACCTCCATAATTAGAAGACTCTATCTTTTTCTCTTGCATTTTATCGAGATAAAATTTTGATGATAAAATATTTTCAAAGATGAACTATAATTTTATTGCAAGTAAAATTTACTCTTCCTTATCTTCAAATTGTGTTCCCACTTATAGGGTCCGCAATGCTATAACCAGTGAGCTTGATATCGAACTCCAATTCCATTATCTGAATTTGTAGGAAATAATGAGGTGGGAGTCCTCTCATTCTATCACTGGCTTTGAATAGTTTCCTAGCATACATTCCAAAAAATATAGTTTCCATGTGATCAAGAACAACAAAGTTAGATTCACAAATTTTTTCCACGGAATTGGATTCTGAATCTATAAAATTACAACAAATGAGATTCACTATTTAGTAAAATAATTCATATTTTAGTTGGTATGGTAGTTTTTCTCAAATAAATGAATACAAATTTGAAAATAATGGAAGAGTAGAGATAAATTGTTACTTTTAGCCTTCCAAATAT
Organism: Linum trigynum; assembly: GCA_964030455.1. Classification (NCBI taxonomy): domain Eukaryota; kingdom Viridiplantae; phylum Streptophyta; class Magnoliopsida; order Malpighiales; family Linaceae; genus Linum; species Linum trigynum. The sequence continues at coordinate 6,831,974 of OZ034819.1, forward strand.
TATTGTACAGTTTCCACAAAAGTACTCGTCGTAGTGTTATTCAAAATTTTGTGATAGGTTGCATATGCAACATACTACTACCAATTCATAACTTTAAAAACTTTGCATTTTGTGATAATACACATTGCCCTAAATATTATTGAAAGAGTTAGCATTTAAATATTAATGACTCATTATATTTAAACTCATGTTTATCTCTTTCCGACCCTGGACAATCAATTTAGGAAGCTCTTACAATATCTTGGTCGGGATTGGTGGTCAAGTTGAGAAAATAGTTCATCTCCATCACTTTAATCACAAAAAGAATGGTTATGGAATCAAAATTTGTTTTTTAACTCATAACTTATAACAAACAATAAAATACATAAATTCAAATGACATTAACTTCACCATAACCCATATAAATCACTTCCAAAATTTGTAGATTTGCCAGCAACAAAGTGAGTGCATATGAGAAGAATGTCTGCTCATTGTAAAATCATCGATCAATTAATTTACCAAGTGTGTGAATGACATTAATTCGGCATCTAGCCCACCATGTAGAATAACCTTTACGATTTTGAAATTTATAGTAACTTTAGTGCGTCCGAGGTACAGATGGGAATGATAGTATTTGCAAATTCAAGTTGTTTTCCATTCATCAATAAATAATATTTAAATTTTCATAATGATATAGAATTATGCTAACGTAATTATATGCTTACATTCAATTTTTTAAGATCGAAAAAGCATCATTTGACTGATGGAATGATTTTCCAAGGACCATATTTCTCTAAGATATAGAACTGCAAAAAATAATTGCTAAATATAATATGAAATAATCACAATCTTAACAATAATTGAAATAAAAACATAGTTAATGGCTAAATTGTTGAGAGAGAATATCTAAGACGTAATGATGTTGTCATTTTTTTTTTGGCATAATATTGTGAAACTATTTGCCTCAACAGACAGAACCACCATGGAGATTGGAGAATATAAGTAAAATCACATAGCAAAGAATTCATGACAATTTAATAAACCATCCATCCCTAAGCATGTATTATTGTGATTATATTTTATAGTGGATTATCTTTTTAGAAGAACAATCTATTAGGGGCAGTTCATCATGACAAACATGAATTTTACATTTCATATATGTTGTTCCATCGATCGAAACATACTACAGTTAAAAGCCTTCAATTTCAGGGACTAAATGTTGTAAACACATTCATAATTAAGAAAGGAATTATGGGCTGAATACATTTACAATGATGCCGGATAGGGATAATAACTTTGACCTAACTCATTTTATCCGATCCATTTGACATGTTTTAATTTGGAGTGGGTAATACTCACCTCGTAAATGAAGCAGGACGCGCATGAGTACTCTTGTCGACGTGACTTGTCCTGACATCTCTCTTTTTCGATCTAGTTTTGTCTAAATTGTATATAATTTTAGTCAAATTGCTTATGACTTTATTTTTATTGCCTCATATTCTTAGCAATAGTAAAGTTGTAAATATGTGAAACTTACTACATTTAGAAGCCTCCAATTTGGGGAACTAAATGTTGTAAACACTTCCAAAATTAAGAAATGAATTATGGGGCTGAGTACATTCCCAATGATGTCGGATAGAGATGATAACTTTGACTAACTCATTTATCCGATATATTTAACATGTTTTAATTGGAATGAGTAATACTCACCTCGTAAGTGCAGCGAGATGCACATGAGTACTCTTTTTTACCTAACTTGTTTTGACATCTCCCTTTTTCTTGATCTAGTTTTGTCTAAATTATATGTATTTTTACTTAAATTACTTATGATTTTCTTTTATTGCCCCATAGTCTTGGCGATAATAAAGTTGTAAATAGGTGTGAATCTCAGTTTCTTGAATGATTTAACTACATTTATCGAACTCATATGCATTGATCTATCCTAATATGTGTTTCATAATAAATTATTTGACCTGATATGAATGAACGGATATGGATATGGATATGGAGATACTTCCGGTCATTCATAGCGTGGGAGTGATTGATGTAGGGATTTATACTACGGAATGGCGCGGCAGCAATTAAGTAGTGGACCTTGAATTGTAAAACCATGACCAATTGGAGCTTATTATTATTTTATTTGTAGATTTGCTATCTTAACTTATAGAAAAATCATAATTGGTATGTGCCAGTTGTAACTAAAGGAGGATACGTTATATATGCACCAAAATTTTATTTTAGTACTGTCTCTTAGAGTGCCCACAGCAAGAAGGGGAAAAAGGATGAAAGGGGAAAAAAGGGGGATATGACTCACAATAGGGGTGAGTTTAATGGAAAAAATGTTAAAGAGGAAAGAAGGAAAGGGTTTCCCCTACGCAAGAGGTTAAAAGACGGAGGGGAAGTGGGGCCAGGTGGGTGGGAGGAGGAGAGGAAGGGGGACCCCGTGGGTGGGTTTTTTTTTTTGTTTTTTTCTTTTTAGAAATTGTTTTATGGTTTTCTGATTGGATTTTTAGGAGTTATTGGCCAATGACCATATTTTACAACCGCCAAATTTTCAACGGCTATTTTTCCAACGGTCATATTCTACAACCACTCAATTTGTGAAACATGTGAGGAGTCGTGGTCTTCTGCAAATTATTGCGGTTTATCATTGATGATGTCACATATAATTAGTGATAAAAAAATTATGTCCAAATTAAAAATAAATTATATCGAAAAGTTCGTCTTAATTTAATACTACTTATATAAAAATCATGAATAAATTATGAAAATAAAGTTACCATATCAACTCTAGATTGATTTAGCAAAAAAAAAAAACTCTCCCCAATACCCTTTTTTCCCTACCTCCTGTTGTGACCATTATCCTTCTCCCGTCCTTTTCCCCCAATTGGCCCATCCTTTTTTTTTCTTTTTCCCCTTCCACCATTGTGGATAGTCTAAGAATTCAAATTCTACGGCCCTGTAGGAGATGGTAATAAAGAGGTATTCTTCAATCAGTAATTAAGAGAGAAGGTAAATAAAAAAATAAAATAAAAAAGAGAAGGATAGGGGTCTCAAAACTCAATAAAAAAGAGAAGGATAGGGGTCTCAAAACTCAAGCATCAGACTTGCCGGAATAAGATTCTCCATCAATAATTCAATGCTCTTTTCTTCCTCATCATCCTCGTATATAAATCCAACCTTCTCTTCAAGGAGAAAGTTGCAACTGGTTGCAAGATAGAAAAAGAAGAGATGGCTAACTGGTCTATTACTCCAATGGTGAACGTGTTCGTTCGTCTGAGAAGGTTCTTGTACAGGTGTGTCCACTTCTTTATTTATTCATTTCTTCTTCTTCATTTTTTCTACTCAGATAAAATAATTAACAAAATCTCCTCTTTGTGTCCAGGAATTATGCTATATGGGGTTTGCTCGCATCACTTTGTGGAGCGGGGATTGCTTTATCTGCTGCTTTGCTAAGCAAGAACAAAAAGGAGATGCCGAGAGTCAGGTTCATACCATTGGGTGTACTGGTCCACAACATTGTTTGTGTTGGGTTTGTCTTATGGCGTGGTCGCTGGTGGGGCCATCCTATTTTTGACTTTGCCCTCCACTGGGTGGAAAGGCTGTGCTCCAAATTTTCGGCATGCTTTTTTCGAGGTTGATATGATGGGTGGTGGGTAGACTAGAGTTGACTCCAGCTGAGATACTCTTGTACTCTCTGTATTCTTATTGCATCTCAGAATTCATGCAATTCCTAGTCGTCTTAGACATAACCGCTGCCTGGATGAGGTACTCTTCCTCTCTCTCTATTATGTTTTTTTAGTCATATATATTAACACATTTATCTCTTCTATTTTGTTAGTACTGCCGCATATGAGGCCTGGTCGAAGGACGAATTTAGCATCAATGATTATGTGATTGCTGTTGTTGACACAGTTGTCCTCTCCTGCCTTCATTGTTATAGATGCTTCCTGCGGGAAATCGCCCCATATGCGCATTTAGAAGAAGAGGCGAAGGATCGCTATATCCAAGCATGTTGCGGTGGTGCACAGCCGGTTCTACGGGCTTGTAGGAGATGGTAATAAAGAGGTATTCTTCAATCAGTAATTAAGAGAGAAAGTAAATAAAAAAAATAAAAAAGAGAGAAAGATAGGGGTTCAGACGTAGTGCTAGAGAGAGGAAGAATCTCCGTTTATATTTCTTCCGTCCATAATTAATAGAGTTTAAAAAGATAAAAAGAAAACAATTAATTCCAACCAATGAAACGTCCACACGTGCATGAGTTTTGAGGCAAATATCGACCCTATTAATTTATCTGACTCGAGGCAAATAAATCCTCTTTAACTCTTCTTTCCCCTTTCTTAACAACCATTTTGCTCATTTCCCAAATTAAGATTTCAAACTTTCTCTAACAAAGAAAACAAAAGTCTACTAAACACATCTCCTCCTCATTCTGACGCCTTGAAAAAGTTTCACAAAAGAAGAACTTCCTTCATTGTTGATTGAAAACTCAAGCATCAGACTTGCCTGAATGAGATTCTCCATCAATAATTCAATGCTCTCTTTTTCCTCATCATCCTCGTATACAAATCATTAATACTTGCTGCTAGACAAATGTGGATGGGCCTCGGGATGATTAAAACAAATAAATGAAATATATATGATGCGCATGGGTCTAGCGGGATTGAAATTTGAAACTATAATTCATTAATTCTCACACCTAACTCTATTTTCTTTTTCAATACACTTACGTGTCTTGGAAATTGAAATAATAAGGTTTTATATTTTTTAGTTTTTTCATTTGTTGGATGATTAAGGGCATCGTTATAGACTTTTAGTGTTTTTCTTTTTCATCTTTGTTAAATATTCCTCAAACGTTAAACCAATTTGTTAAATATTAAGCAACGTGTAAATTTAGAAAGAGTTATATTTAGAATTTAGGATTTTTTGTTTAAAATGGATAAACTTACAAATTTGTGTGGTTAATGTAAAATTTGAACTTAAAAGAAGATAAAGAGAGGTGTGTTTAAAAGAGGAGATGACTCACAATAGAGGTGGGTTTTATGGAGAAAAAAAAAGATAAAGAGAAAAGAAGAAGAGGGTTTCCCCTACGCAAGAAGTTAAAAGAAGGAGGGGAGGTGGGGCCAGGTGGGTGGGAGGAGGAGGGGAAGGGGGACCACGTGGGTCAGTTTTTTTTTTCATTTTAAAAATTGTTTTATGGTTTTTTGATTAGATTTTTAGGAGTTATTGACCAACGACCATATTCTACAACCGCCAAATTTTCAAAGGCTATTTTTCCAAAGGTCATATTCTACAAACACTCATTTTTTGCAACATGTGAAGAGTCATGGTCTTCTGCAAATTATTGTGGTTCGTCATTGATGACGTCACATATAATTAGTGATAAAAAATTATATCAAAATTAAAAAAAAATCATATCTAAATGTTCGTCTTAATTTAATACTACTTATATAATAATAATGAATAAATTATGAAAATAAAGCTACCATATCAACTCTAGATTGATTTTGCAAAAAAAAAAAAAAACTCTCCCCAATACTCTTTTTTCCCTACCACCTATTGTGGCCATTATCCTTCTCCCGTCCTTTTTCCCCACTTTTCCCATCCTTTTTTTTCCTTTTTTCCCTTCCACCATTGTAGATAGTCTAAGAATACAAATTCTACAGGCCTGTAGGAGATGATAATAAAGAGGTATTCTTCAAACAGTAATTTAAGAGAGAAGGTAAATAAAAAAAATAAAAAAGAGACAAGGATAGGGGTTCAGACGTAGTGCTAGAGAGAGGCAGAATTTTCGTTTATATTTCTTCCGTCCATTAATAATAGAGTTTAAAAAGATAAAAGGAAAACAATTAATTCCAACCAATGAAACAACGTCCACACGTGCATGGGTTTGGAGGCAAATATCGTCCCCTATTAATTTGTCTGTCTCGAGACAAATAAATTCTCTTTAACTCTTCTTTCCCCTTTCTTAACAACCATTTTGCTCATTTCCCCAATTCAAATTTCAAACTTTCCCTAACAAAGAAAACAAAAGTCTCCACAACACATCTCCTTCCCATTCTGACGCCTTGAAAAAGTTTCACAAAAGAAGACCTTCCTTCATTGTCGATTAAAACCTCAAGCATCATACTTGCCGGAATGAGATTCTCCATCAATAATTCAATGCTCTCTTCTTCCTCATCATCCTCGTATATAAATCTAACCTTCTCTTCAAGGAGAAAGTTGCAACTTTGCAAGAGAGAAAATAAGAGATGGCTAACTGGTCTATTGCTCCAATAGTGAACGTGTTCGTTCGTCTGAGAAGGTTCTTATACAGGTGTGTCCACTTCTTTATTTATTCGTTTTTTCTTCTTCTTTTTTTCTACTCAGATAAAATAACTAACAAAATCTCCTCTTTGTGTCCAGGAATTATGCTATATGGGGTTTGCTCGCATTTCTTTGTGGAGCGGGGATTGCTCTATCTGCTGCTTTGCTAAGCAAGAACAAAAAGGGGATGCCGAGAGTAAGGTTCATGCCATTGGGTGTACCAGTCCACAACATTGTTTGTGTTGGATTCGTCTTATGGCGTGGTCGTTGTTAGGGCCATCCTATTTTCGACTTAGCCCTCCACTGGGGTGGAAAAGCTGGGCTCCAAATTTTCGGTGTGCATTTTTAGGGGTTGATAGGATGGGTGGTGGGTAGACTGGAATTGACTCCAGCGGAGATAGTCTTGTACTCTCTGTATTCTTATTGCATCTCAGAATTCATGCAAATCCTAGTCGTCTTAGACATAACCGTTGCCTGGATGAGGTAATCTTCCCCTCTCTCTCTATTATGTTTTTTTAGTCATATATATTAACACATTTATTTTTTCTATTTTGTTAGTACTACCGCATATGCGGCCTGGTCGAAGCACGAACTTCGAACCAATAATTATGTGATTGCTGTTGTTGGCACAGTTGTCCTTGCCTGCCTTCATTGTTACAGATGCTTCTTGCGGGAATTCGCCCCCGATGCGCATTTAGAAGAAGAGGCGAAGGACCGCTATATCCAAGCATGTTGCGGTGGTGCACAACCGGTTCTAAGGGCCTATAGGAGATGGTAATAAAGAGGTATTCTTCAATCAGTAATTAAGAGAGAAGAGAAATAAAAAAAATAAAAAAGAGTGATGGATAGGGGTTCAGACGTAGTGCTAGAGAGAGGAAGAATCTCAGTTTATATTTTTTTCCGTCCATAATTAATACAGTTTAAAAAGATAAAAGGAAAATAATTAATTCCAACCAATGAAACGTCCACACGTGCATGGGTTTGGAGGCAAATATCGTCCCCTATCAATTTGTCTGTCTCGAGACAAATAAATCCTCTTTAACTCTTCTTTCCCCTTTCTTAACAACCATTTTGCTCCTTTCCCCAATTCATATTTCAAACTTTCCCTAACAAAGAAAACAAAAGTCTCCACAACACATCTCCTCCCCATTCTGACGCCTTGAAAAAGTTTCACAAAAGAAGACCTTCCTTCATTGTCGATTCAAAACTCAAGCATCAGACTTGCCTGAATGAGATTCTCCATCAATAATTCAATGCTCTCTTCTTCCTCATCATCCTCGTATATAAATCCAACCTTCTCTTCATGGAGAAAGTTGCAACTGGTTGCCAGAGAGAAAATGAAGAGATGGCTAACTGGTCTATTGCTCCAATGGTGAACGTGTTCGTTCGTCTGAGAAGGTTCTTATACAGGTGTGCCCACATCTTTATTTATTCGTTTCTTCTTCTTCATTTTTTCTACTCTAGATAAAATAACTAACAAAATCTGCTCTTTGTGTCCAGGAATTATGCTATATAGGGTTTGCTCGCATCTCTTTGTGGAGCAGGGATTGCTCTATCTGCTGCTTTGCTACGCAAGAACAAAAAGGAGATGTCGAGAGTCAGGTTCATGCCATTGGGTGTACTGGTCCACAACATTGTTTGTGTTGGGTTCGTCTTATGGTGTGGTCGCTGGTGGGGCCATCCTATTTTCGACGTTTCCCTCCACTGGGGTGGAAAGGCTGGGCTCCAAATTTTTGGAGTGCTTTTTTTGGGGTTGATAGGATGGGTGGTGGGTAGACTTGAGTTGACTCCAGCGGAGATACTCTTGTACTCTCTGTATTCTTATTGCATCTCAAAATAATTCCTAGTCGTCTTAGACATAACCGCTGCCTGGATGAGGTAATCTTCCAATCTCTCTCTCTCTCTCTCTCTCTCTCTCTCTCTCGTGTGTTTTTTTATACATTAACACATTTATCTCTTCTATTTTGTTAGTACTGCCGCATATGCGGCCTGGTCGAAGCTCGAACTTACCACCAATGATTATGTGATTGCTGTTGTTGGCACAGTTGTCCTCGCCTGCCTTCATTGTTATAGATTCTTCCTGCGAGAAATCGCCACCGATGCGGATTTAGAAGAAGAGTCGAAGGACCGCTATATCCAAGCATGTTGCGGTGGTGTACAACCGGTTCTACGGGCCTGTAAGAGATGGTAATAAAGAGGTATTCTTCAATCAGTAATTAAGAGAGAAGGTAAATAAAAAAATAAAAAAGAGAGAAGGATAGGGGTGCAGACGTAGTGCTAGAGAGAGGAAGAATCTCCGTTTATATTTCTTCCGTCCATAATTCATAGAGTTTAAAAAGATAAAAGGAAAACAATTAATTCCAACCAATGAAACGTCCACACGTGCATGGGTTTGGAGGCAAATATTGGCCCTATAAATTTGTCTGACTCGAGGCAAATAAATCCTCTTTAACTCTTCTTTCCTCTTTCTTAACAACCATTTTGCTCATTTCCCCAATTCAGATTTCGAACTTTCTCTAACAATGAAAACAAAAGTCTCCACAACACATCTCCTCCCCATTCTGACGCCTTGAAAAGGTTTCACAAAAGAAAACCTTCCATCATTGTCGATTCAAAACTCAAGGATCAGACTTGCCTGAATGAGATTCTCCATCAATAATTCCATGTTCTCTTTTTCCTCATCATCCTCGTATACAAATCATTAATACTTGCTGCTAGACAGATGTGCATAGGTCTCGGGATGATTAAAACAAATAAATGAAATATATAGGATGCGCATGGGTCTAGGGGGATTGAAATTTGAAACTATAATTCATTAATTCTCACACCTAACTCTATTTTCTTTTTCAATACACTTACGTGTCTGGGAACTTGAAATAATGAGTTTTTATATTTTTTAGTTTTTCTATTTGTTGAATGATTAAGGGCATCGTTATAGTTGCCTGAATGAGATTCTCCATCAATAATTCCATGCTCTCTTTTTCCTCATCATCCTCGTATACAAATCATTAATACTTGCTGCTAGACAGATGTGCATAGGTCTCGGGATGATTAAAACAAATAAATGAAATATATAGGATGCGCATGGGTCTAGGGGGATTGAAATTTGAAACTATAATTCATTAATTCTCACACCTAACTCTATTTTCTTTTTCAATACACTTACGTGTCTGGGAACTTGAAATAATGAGTTTTTATATTTTTTAGTTTTTCTATTTGTTGAATGATTAAGGGCATCGTTATAGTTGCCTGAATGAGATTCTCCATCAATAATTCCATGCTCTCTTTTTCCTCATCATCCTCGTATACAAATCATTAATACTTGCTGCTAGACAGATGTGCATAGGTCTCGGGATGATTAAAACAAATAAATGAAATATATAGGATGCGCATGGGTCTAGGGGGATTGAAATTTGAAACTATAATTCATTAATTCTCACACCTAACTCTATTTTCTTTTTCAATACACTTACGTGTCTGGGAACTTGAAATAATGAGTTTTTATATTTTTTAGTTTTTCCATTTGTTGAATGATTAAGGGCATCGTTATAGACTTTTAGTGTTTTTCTTTATCATCTTTGTTAAATATTCCTCAAACGTTAAACCAATTTGTTAAATATTAAGCAACGTGTAAATTTAGAATGAGTTTTATTTAGATTTTAGGATTTTTGCTTTAAAATGGATAAACTTACAAATTTGTGTGGTTAATGTAAAATTTGAACTTAAGAATTTTTCATAATCATGTTTTAATGATCTATATATTTTTTTAATATTCATCGGTTTATTAATGATTTTTTAACGATACCGGTTAAACCAGTAAAATGCGAGTTATTCACTATATCGGTTCATTCTACGGTTCGATTATGACAAGATTGCCAAATACACAATCGATCTGGTCTTTTATCTTTCACAATTGAATTGTAGTTCTAATTAGTCCGATCCGAACCAACCTATAATACACAGCTACCCAAATTGAAATATTCTTGCAAAACAGAGGAGTTTTTTATTTTAGTACTGTCTCTTAGAGTGCCCACAGCAAGAAGGGAAAAAAGGATGAAAGAGGAAAAAAGGGGGATATGACTCACAATAGGGGTGAGTTTAATTGAAAAAAGGTTAAAGAGGAAAGAAGGAAAGGGTTTCCCCTATGCAAGAGGTTAAAAGACGGAGGGGAAGTGGGGCCAGGTGGGTGGGAGGAGGAGAGGAAGGGGGACCCCGTGGGTGAGTTTTTTTTTTGTTTTTTGTTTTTAGAAATTGTTTTATGGTTTTCTGATTGGATTTTTAGGAGTTATTGGCCAATGACCATATTTTACAACCGCCAAATTTTCAACGGCTATTTTTCCAACGGTCATATTCTACAACCACTCAATTTGTGAAACATGTGAGGAGTCGTGGTCTTCTGCAAATTATTGCGGTTTATCATTGATGATGTCACATATAATTAGTGATAAAAAAATTATGTCCAAATTAAAAATAAATTATATCGAAAAGTTCGTCTTAATTTAATACTACTTATATAAAAATCATGAATAAATTATGAAAATAAAGTTACCATATCAACTCTAGATTGATTTAGCAAAAAAAAAAAACTCTCCCCAATACCCTTTTTTCCCTACCTCCTGTTGTGACATTATCCTTCTCCCGTCCTTTTCCCCCAATTGGCCCATCCTTTTTTTTTCTTTTTCCCCTTCCACCATTGTGGATAGTCTAAGAATTCAAATTCTACGGCCCTGTAGGAGATGGTAATAAAGAGGTATTCTTCAATCAGTAATTAAGAGAGAAGGTAAATAACAAAATAAAATAAAAAAGAGAAGGATAGGGGTCTCAAAACTCAAGCATCAGACTTGCCGGAATAAGATTCTCCATCAATAATTCAATGCTCTTTTCTTCCTCATCATCCTCGTATATAAATCCAACCTTCTCTTCAAGGAGAAAGTTGCAACTGGTTGCAAGATAGAAAAAGAAGAGATGGCTAACTGGTCTATTACTCCAATGGTGAACGTGTTCGTTCGTCTGAGAAGGTTCTTGTACAGGTGTGTCCACTTCTTTATTTATTCGTTTCTTCTTCTTCATTTTTTCTACTCAGATAAAATAATTAACAAAATCTCCTCTTTGTGTCCAGGAATTATGCTATATGGGGTTTGCTCGCATCACTTTGTGGAGCGGGGATTGCTTTATCTGCTGCTTTGCTAAGCAAGAACAAAAAGGAGATGCCGAGAGTCAGGTTCATACCATTGGGTGTACTGGTCCACAACATTGTTTGTGTTGGGTTTGTCTTATGGCGTGGTCGCTGGTGGGGCCATCCTATTTTTGACTTTGCCCTCCACTGGGTGGAAAGGCTGTGCTCCAAATTTTTGGCATGCTTTTTTCGAGGTTGATATGATGGGTGGTGGGTAGACTGGAGTTGACTCCAGCGGAGATACTCTTGTACTCTCTGTATTCTTATTGCATCTCAGAATTCATGCAATTCCTAGTCGTCTTAGACATAACCGCTGCCTGGATGAGGTACTCTTCCTCTCTCTCTATTATGTTTTTTTAGTCATATATATTAACACATTTATCTCTTCTATTTTGTTAGTACTGCCGCATATGCGGCCTGGTCGAAGGACGAATTTAGCATCAATGATTATGTGATTGCTGTGTTGACACAGTTGTCCTCTCCTGCCTTCATTGTTATAGATGCTTCCTGCGGGAAATCGCCCCCGATGCGCATTTAGAAGAAGAGGCGAAGGATCGCTATATCCAAGCATGTTGCGGTGGTGCACAGCCGGTTCTACGGGTTTGTAGGAGATGGTAAAAAAGAGGTATTCTTCAATCAGTAATTAAGAGAGAAGGTAAATAAAAAAAATAAAAAAGAGAGAAGGATAGGGGTTCAGACGTAGTGCTAGAGAGAGGAAGAATCTCCGTTTATATTTCTTCCGTCCATAATTAATAAAGTTTAAAAAGATAAAAAGAAAACAATTAATTCCAACCAATGAAACGTCCACACGTGCATGGGTTTGGAGGCAAATATCGACCCTATTAATTTATCTAACTCGAGGCAAATAAATCCTCTTTAACTCTTCTTTCCCCTTTCTTAACAACCATTTTGCTCATTTCCCCAATTAAGATTTCAAACTTTCTCTAACAAAGAAAACAAAAGTCTAGTAAACACATCTCCTCCTCATTCTGACGCCTTGAAAAAGTTTCACAAAAGAAGAACTTCCTTCATTGTTGATTGAAAACTCAAGCATCAGACTTGCCTGAATGAGATTCTCCATCAATAATTCAATGCTCTCTTTTTCTTCATCATCCTCGTATACAAATCATTAATACTTGCTGCTAGACAAATGTGCATGGGCCTCGGGATGATTAAAACAAATAAATGAAATATATAGGATGCACATGGGTCTAGCGGGATTGAAATTTGAAACTATAATTCATTAATTCTCACACCTAACTCTATTTTCTTTTTCAATACACTTACGTTTCTTGGAAATTGAAATAATAAGGTTTTATATTTTTTAGTTTTTTCATTTGTTGAATGATTAAGGGCATCGTTATAGACTTTTAGTGTTTTTCTTTTTCATCTTTGTTAAATATTCCTCAAACGTTAAACCAATTTGTTAAATATTAAGCAACGTGTAAATTTAGAAAGAGTTATATTTAGAATTTAGGATTTTTTGTTTAAAATGGATAAACTTACAAATTTGTGTGGTTAATGTGAAATTTGAACTTAAAAGAAGATAAAGAGAGGTGTGTTTAAAAGAGGAGATGGCTCACAATAGAGGTGGGTTTTATGGAGAGAAAAAAAGATAAAGAGAAAAGAAGAGGAGGGTTTCCCCTACGCAAGAAGTTAAAAGAAGGAGGGGAGGTGGGGCCATGTGGGTGGGAGGAGTAGGGGAAGGGGGACCACGAGGGTCAGTTTTTTTTTTTTTTTTTAAAATTGTTTTATGGTTTTTTGATTGGATTTTAGGAGTTATTGACCAACGACCATATTCTACAACCGCCAAATTTTCAAAGGCTATTTTTCCAAAGGTCATATTCTACAAACACTCATTTTTTGAAACATGTGAGGAGTCATGGTCTTCTGCAAATTATTGTGGTTCGTCATTGATGACGTCACATATAATTAGTGATAAAAAAATTATATCAAGATTAGAAAAAAATCATATCTAAATGTTCGTCTTAATTTAATACTACTTATATAATAATAATGAATAAATTATGAAAATAAAGCTACCATATCAACTCTAGATTGATTTTGCAAAAAAAAAAAACTCTCTCCAATACCCTTTTTTCCCTACCACCTATTGTGGCCATTATCCTTCTCCCGTCCTTTTTCCCCACTTTTCCCATCCTTTTTTTTTCTTTTTTTCCCTTCCACCATTGTAGATAGTCTAAGAATACAAATTCTACGGGCCTGTAGGAGATGGTAATAAAGAGGTATTCTTCAAACAGTAATTTAAGAGAGAAGGTAAATAAAAAAAATAAAAAAGAGACAAGGATAGGGGTTCAGACGTAGTGCTAGAGAGAGGCAGAATCTTCGTTTATATTTCTTCCGTCCATTAATAATAGAGTTTAAAAAGATAAAAGGAAAACAATTAATTCCAACCAATGAAACAACGTCCACACGTGCATGGGTTTGGAGGCAAATATCGTCCCCTATTAATTTGTCTGTCTCGAGACAAATAAATTCTCTTTAACTCTTCTTTCCCCTTTCTTAACAACCATTTTGCTCATTTCCCCAATTCAAATTTCAAACTTTCCCTAACAAAGAAAACAAAAGTCTCCACAACACATCTCCTTCCCATTCTGACGCCTTGAAAAAGTTTCACAAAAGAAGACCTTCCTTCATTGTCGATTAAAACCTCAAGCATCATACTTGCCGGAATGAGATTCTCCATCAATAATTCAATGCTCTCTTCTTCCTCATCATCCTCGTATATAAATCCAACCTTCTCTTCAAGGAGAAAGTTGCAACTTTGCAAGAGAGAAAATAAGAGATGGCTAACTGGTCTATTGCTCCAATAGTGAACGTGTTCGTTCGTCTGAGAAGGTTCTTATACAGGTGTGTCCACTTCTTTATTTATTCGTTTCTTCTTCTTCTTTTTTTCTACTCAGATAAAATAACTAACAAAATCTCCTCTTTGTGTCCAGGAATTATGCTATATGGGGTTTGCTCGCATTTCTTTGTGGAGCGGGGATTGCTCTATCTGCTGCTTTGCTAAGCAAGAACAAAAAGGAGATGCCGAGAGTAAGGTTCATGCCATTGGGTGTACCAGTCCACAACATTGTTTGTGTTGGATTCGTCTTATGGCGTGGTCGTTGTTGGGGCCATCCTATTTTCGACTTTGCCCTCTACTGGGGTGGAAAGGCTGGGCTCCAAATTTTCGGTGTGCATTTTTAGGGGTTGATAGGATGGGTGGTGGGTAGACTGGAGTTGACTCCAGCGGAGATAGTCTTGTACTCTCTGTATTCTTATTGCATCTCAGAATTCATGCAATTCCTAGTCGTCTTAGACATAACCGTTGCCTGGATGAGGTAATCTTCCCCTCTCTCTCTATTATGTTTTTTTAGTCATATATATTAACACATTTATTTTTTCTATTTTGTTAGTACTGCCGCATATGCGGCCTGGTCGAAGCACGAACTTCGAACCAATAATTATGTGATTGCTGTTGTTGGCACAGTTGTCCTTGCCTGCCTTCATTGTTACAGATGCTTCTTGCGGGAATTCGCCCCCGATGCGCATTTAGAAGAAGAGGCGAAGGACCGCTATATCCAAGCATGTTGCGGTGGTGCACAACCGGTTCTAAGGGCCTATAGGAGATGGTAATAAAGAGGTATTCTTCAATCAGTAATTAAGAGAGAAGGTAAATAAAAAAAATAAAAAAGAGTGATGGATAGGGGTTCAGACGTAGTGCTAGAGAGAGGAAGAATCTCAGTTTATATTTTTTTTCCGTCCATAATTAATACAATTTAAAAAGATAAAAGGAAAATAATTAATTCCAACCAATGAAACGTCCACACGTGCATGGATTTGGAGGCAAATATCGTCCCCTATCAATTTGTCTGTCTCGAGACAAATAAATCCTCTTTAACTCTTCTTTCCCCTTTCTTAACAACCATTTTGCTACTTTCCCCAATTCATATTTCAAACTTTCCCTAACAAAGAAAACAAAAGTCTCCACAACACATCTCCTCCCCATTCTGACGCCTTGAAAAAGTTTCACAAAAGAAGACCTTCCTTCATTGTCGATTCAAAACTCAAGCATCAGACTTGCCTGAATGAGATTCTCCATCAATAATTCAATGCTCTCTTCTTCCTCATCATCCTCGTATATAAATCCAACCTTCTCTTCATGGAGAAAGTTGCAACTGGGTGCCAGAGAGAAAATGAAGAGATGGCTAACTGGTCTATTGCTCCAATGGTGAACGTGTTCGTTCGTCTGAGAAGGTTCTTATACAGGTGTGTCCACATCTTTATTTATTCGTTTCTTCTTCTTCATTTTTTCTACTCTAGATAAAATAACTAACAAAATCTGCTCTTTGTGTCCAGGAATTATGCTATATAGGGTTTGCTCGCATCTATTTGTGGAGCAGGGATTGCTCTATCTGCTGCTTTGCTACGCAAGAACAAAAAGGAGATGTCGAGAGTCAGGTTCATGCCATTGGGTGTACTGGTCCACAACATTGTTTGTGTTGGGTTCGTCTTATGGTGTGGTCGCTGGTGGGGCCATCCTATTTTCGATGTTGCCCTCCACTGGGGTGGAAAGGCTGGGCTCCAAATTTTTAGAGTGCTTTTTTCGGGGTTGATAGGATGGGTGGTGGGTAGACTTGAGTTGACTCCAGCGGAGATACTCTTGTACTCTCTGTATTCTTATTGCATCTCAAAATAATTCCTAGTAGTCTTAGACATAACCGCTGCCTGGATGAGGTAATCTTCCAATCTCTCTCTCTCTCTCTCGTGTGTTTTTTTATACATTAACACATTTATCTCTTCTATTTTGTTAGTACTGCCGCATATGCGGCCTGGTCGAAGCTCGAACTTACCACCAATGATTATGTGATTGCTGTTGTTGGCACAGTTGTCCTCGCCTGCCTTCATTGTTATAGATTCTTCCTGCGAGAAATCGCCACCGATGCGGATTTAGAAGAAGAGTCGAAGGACCGCTATATCCAAGCATGTTGCGGTGGTGCACAACCGGTTCTACGGGCCTGTAAGAGATGGTAATAAAGAGGTATTCTTCAATCAGTAATTAAGAGAGAAGGTAAATAAAAAAAATAAAAAAGAGAGAAGGATAGGGGTGCAGACGTAGTGCTAGAGAGAGGAAGAATCTCCGTTTATATTTCTTCCGTCCATAATTAATAGAGTTTAAAAAGATAAAAGGAAAATAATTAATTCCAACCAATGAAACGTCCACACGTGCATGGGTTTGGAGGCAAATATTGGCCCTATTAATTTGTTTGACTCGAGGCAAATAAATCCTCTTTAACTCTTCTTTCCTCTTTCTTAACAACCATTTCTTTCCCCAATTCAGATTTCAAACTTTCTCTAACAAAGTAAACAAAATTCTCCACAACACATCTCCTCCCCATTCTGACGCCTTGAAAAAGTTTCACAAAAGAAGACCTTCCTTCATTGTCGATTCAAAACTCAAGCATCAGACTTGCCTGAATGAGATTCTCCATCAATAATTCAATGTTCTCTTTTTCCTCATCATCCTCATATACAAATCATTAATACTTGCTGCTAGACAGATGTGCATGGGCTTCGGGATAATTAAAACAAATAAATGAATTATATAGGATGCGCATGGGTCTAGGGGGATTGAAATTTGAAACTATAATTCATTAATTCTCACACCTAACTCTATTTTCTTTTTCAATACACTTACGTGTCTTGGAACTTAAAATAATGAGGTTTTCAATTTTTTAGTTTTTCCATTTGTTGAATGATTAAGGAAAATGTTATAGACTTTTAGTGTTTTTCTTTTTCATCTTTGTTAAATATTCCTGAAACGTTAAACCAATTTGTTAAATATTCAGCAACGTGTAAATTTAGAATGAGTTATATTTAGAATTTAGGATTTTTGGTTTAAAATGGATAAACTTACAAATTTGTGTGGTTCATGTAAGATCTAAACTTAAGAATTTTTCATAATCATGTTTTAATGATCTATATATTTTTTTTATTAGTCATCGGTTTATTAACGGTTTTTAACGATCTAATACCGGTTAAACAAGTAAAATGTGAGTCATTCAATATATCGGTTCATTCTCCGGTTCGATTATGACAAGATTGCCAAATACACAATCGATCTGGTCTTATATCTTTCACTATTGAATTGTAGTTCTGAATTTAGTCTGATTCGAACCAACCTATAATACACAGCTACCCAAATGGAAATATGTTTGCAAAACAGAGCAGCCTTTTATTTTAGTACTGTCTCTTAGAGTGTCCACAGCAAGAAAGGAAAAAAAGGATAAAAGGGGAAAAAAGGGGGAAATGGCTCACAATAGGGGTGATTTTTATAGGAAAAAAAAAGGATAAAGAGGAAAGAAGGAGAGAGTTTCCCCTACGCAAGAGGTTAAAAGAAGGAGGGGAGGTGGGGCGAGGTGGGTGGGAGGAGGAGGGAAAGGGGGACCACGTGGGTGGGTTTTTTTTTTCTTTTTAAAAATTGTTTTAGGGTTTTCTGATTGAATTTTTAGGAGTTATTGGACAACGGTCATATTCTACAACCGCCAAATTTTCAACGACTATTTTTCCAACTGTCATATTCTACAACCACTCATTTTGTGAAACATGTGAGCAATCATGGTCTTCTGCAAATTATTGCGATTCGTAATTGATGATGTCACATATGATTAGTGATAAAAAAATTATGTCCAAATTAAAAAAAAAATTATATCGAAATGTTCCTCTTAATTTAATACTACCTATATAAAAATAATTACTAAATTATGAAAATAAAGTTACCATATCAACTCTAGATTGATTTTGCAGGAAAAAAAAGCTCTCCCAATACTCTTTTTTCCCTACGTATTGTGGCCATTATCTTTCTCCCATCCTTTTCCCCCACTTTTCCCATCCTTTTATTCCTTTTTTTCCCTTCCACCAGTGTGGATAGTCTAAGAATTCAAATTCTACGAGCCTGTAAGAGATGGTAAGAAAGAGGTATTCTTCAATCAGTATTTAAGAGAGAAGGTAAATAAAAAAATAAAAAAGAGAGAAGGATAGGGGTTCAGACGTAGTGCTAGAGAGATGAAGAATCTCCGTTTATATTTCTTCCGTCCATAAATAATAGAGTTTCAAAAGATAAAAGGAAAACAATTAATTCCAACCAACGAAACGTCCACACGTGCATGGGTTTGGAGGCAAATATCGTCCCCTATTAATTTGTCTGTCTCGAGGCAAATAAATCATCTTTAACTCTTCTTTCCCCTTTCTTAACAACCATTTTGCTCCTTTCCCCAATTCAGATTTCAAACTTTCCCTAACAAAGAAAATAAAAGTCTCCACAACACATCTCCTTCCCATTCTGACGCCTTGAAAAAGTTTCACAAAAGAAGACCTTCCTTCATTGTCGATTCAAAACTCAAGCATCATACTTGCCGGAATGAGATTCTCCATCAATAATTCAATGCTCTCTTCTTCCTCATCATCCTCGTATATAAATCCAACCTTCTCTTCAAGGAGAAAGTTGCAACTGGTTGCAAGAGAGAAAAATAAGAGATGGCTAACTGGTCTATTGCTCCAATGGTGAACGTGTTCGTTCGTCTGGGAAGGTTCTTATACAGGTGTGTCCACTTTTTTATTTATTCGTTTCTTCTTCTTCATTTTTTCTACTCAGATAAAAATAACTAACAAAATCTCCTCTTTGTGTCCAGGAATTATGTTATATAGGGTTTGCTCGCATCTCTTTGTGGAGCGGGGATTGCTCTATCTGCTGCTTTGCTAAGCAAGAACAAAAAGGAGATGCCCAGAGTCAGATTCATGCCATTGGGTGTACTGGCCCACAACATAGTTTGTGTTGGGTTCGTCTTATGGCATGGTCGTTGGTGGGGCCATCCTATTTTCGACTTTGCCCTCCATTGGGGTGGAAAGGCTGGGCTCCAAATTTTTGCATGCTTTTTTCGGGGTTGATAGGATGGGTGGTGGGTAGGGGTCCTTCTCTAGCGATCTCACTTCGTGGATTTCGATATTTTGCCCTTTTCATAGATCATGCCACTCGGTTCACCTAAATTTTTTTTCTTCGTCTTAAATCTGAACATAAATCTGTGGCAACCGATTTTTTGAAAATGATTCACACTCAGTTTGGTCGTCCTGTGAAAATTATTCGTTCAGATCCTGGTGGGGAATTTAGTTCTTCTCCGTTGTATGATGTGTATCAATCTCTTGGTGTCTTAACTCAGCAATCTTGTCCTGGGGTGTCCCAGCAAAATGGACTAGTCGAGCATAAAAATCGACATGTGATGGAACTCACGGGAGCTATGCTGTTAGCTTCTCATGTCCCTGATAAATTCTGGCCTGAAGCTGTTGCTACTGCCGTTCGTCTTACTAATTATCAGGTCACCCCAGTTTTGAAGAATACTAGTCTATTTTTTGCTCTTTACTACCGTCATCCTAGTTATTCTCGACTTCGTGTTTTTGTTGTCTATGCTTTGTTCTACTTCCAAAACGCGAATGTACCAAGTTGTCTTCTAAAACTGCTCGTTGTGTGTTTCTTGGGTATAATGATATTCACAAGGGTTATTTATGTTATGATCCATTATCCCAATGCATGCGCATAGCCAGTTCGGTTGTCTTCTTTGAGAATCTCATGTTTTATACCGAACCATCACCAACATCCCAACTCCTGGCACCCGAAGCTTCTTTTCTTGTTTTAGGTGATGATAGTGACCCGATCTTCCCTCACATTGATCCTCCTGATCCCCCTACGACCGATCTGTCCTCCCCACCGCTGCACTCCTCTTCTTCAAATTCATCTTCCAGCTCTAGTGTGCCTCCCACGCCTTTAGCATCTGGCTCCCTCTTCAGTTCCTCTTCACCGACCTCGTCTGCTTCCTCTTCCAGCTTTTCGTCCTTGTTCGAGTCTTCTTCTGGTACCTCAGCGACCTTGTTGAGCTTAGCCCATGCTCCTGCTCCACGTCGCTCTGACCGTACGACGAAAGGTATTCCACCTTTGCGATTCAGTGATTATCATGCTTATGGAGTTGATTCTTTTGTAGTCCCTACCCACTATCGTCAGGCTCAAGGAGACCCTATGTGGGACGCGTCCATGCGTCGTGAATTATAGGCCCTCCATGCGAGTAACATATGGACATTGGTTCCTCGTCCACCTTCGTCTACTTTGGTTGTTGGTTATCGCTGGGTGTATACCGTCAAAATGAATCTTGATGGTACGGTTGATCGATATAAGCCTCGGCTGGTTGCTCAGGGTTTTACTCAAGAGTATGGAGTTGATTACAGCGAGACATTTTCCCCTGTTGCTAAAATGTCTACTGTTCGGACACTTTTGGCGGTTGCGTCTCTTCAAAACTGGCCACTGCATCAGTTAGATGTGAAGAATGCCTTTCTTCACTGAGACTTGGACGAGGTTATCTATATGGAACGACCGCCCGGTTATGACCAGGGCACTCCTGATCAGGTATGCCGCCTAAATCGCTCCCTCTATGGCCTTAAACAGGCACCTCGTGCTTGGTTTGAGAAGTTTCATACTACTGTCGCTCAGCTTGGATTTCGTCAAAGTCAGAATTACCCCTCTCTTTTCACTCGCACTACAGCCGCTGGGATGTTGCCCTCTTACTTTATGTTGACAATATGGTCATCACTGGATATGATCCTCAGCCCGCCCATGTAATTACGTAGCCCATGTATTTTGTAGTTGCCCTTTATTTTTTTGTACACCAAACCCATGTAGCCCATGCAGGTGGACGTGTAGGCACTTAGGGTTTGGGGAGTTGCCCTCGGTAGGGTTATATATATGTTGATAGGAGCTGTAGGCGGTGGTAAGAAACACAATACGTATAATCATATCAGTAGCTGAAGAGTTTTACCTCTTCCGTGAATTAGTCCTGGATACTCCAGGAATACCGCGTAAATCCGGTTGTTCGTGTTCTTTCAATTCTGTTATTTCCGATTGATTATCACTAGCTCGTCCAATCCAATCAATAACATGGCTAACACATTAATATTCAATATCATAAGCCGTCTCTTGTGAGTCGTTTGAAGTCAACACAACACAGTGAATTTTTAATCCGAAATTACAATGGCAACTGGTAGTTAATCTGCATATTGATATCGATCCACAACAAATAATCCGACCCGCACGCTGTGGGTGATTCATGTGGGTTGATTGCGGATTGATAAATCTCTCACCCGCACTTATGTGGGTGGGTGGGTGGTGGGTGGATTGTGGGTCACCCGTATGACCTGCATCCTTTTTATACATAAAAAAATGTTGTTCTTATAGTATCGAATATTCATCATATTTTCGAACTGTACTCAGTCTGACCATATACTTCAAAAGGTGGAGAATGAAGAATAATTTTTACTACTATTATTGGTTATTGTGTTGTGCAATATCCATTAGATATTGGATATTGGTATGCAAATTATTGTTAATATCCATTAAATATTGGGAAGCAAACTATAAATTATTAATTGTATTAAAATCACAAATTATTGATACAATCTTTACTAATTTGCCATGAACTAATTATAAATGTTAGTCAACTTTCTTAATAGCTAGTTTGAGAATTACCTTAGCAGGTTAACCCGCGACCAAACCTCGCCCATCCGCCACCCATCCAACCCAATTCGCAGAAGTATGTGGGTGGATTGCAGGTCACGATTACTCCAAATCTAGTAAGTGGGTGGGTCACTTTGAGACCAAAACCCACCCAACCCGCTCATTGCCCAAACCTAAATGATGGTAAAGAGTATAGATAGGATTGCTCCGAATCCGAGCTGAAAAGCCAAAGTTAGCCGAACCCGAGTCAGCATATCTTGGTCCAAGGATTTACTTAGTCAACTGACAATGGGGTGTTCAAATGGTTACCATGGTAATTACCAAACCAAATAAGCCTAAATTCTATTAACCATGGAATACAATATCATAACCAAACCGTCCAAACTAATACAATAACCAAATTAACCAAACTAAAGTTTATTCGGTTTGGTTAATTGGTTAACCAAAATAACCAATATAACATCACATTATCATTAAGTGAGAAAATTTTTCGGTTAGTACATCAATTCACAATTTATATAATGAATAACATATAACAATCCACATAATTATAGTTAAACCTTAACGTAAATACATATAACAAATACAATTATCTTGCATTTGACTCTTGAGTAATAATGAAAAGTATTAAGTATATGTATATAATATATAATAGATATATGGCTAATTACTTAACTGGTTAATTTGGTTTGATTTTTTAGGAGTGTCTGAAACCAAACCAAACTATCTAAACCAAACAAGCTAAAAATTTTAATCAAACCAAACCAAACCAATTATCTAAATTAACCAGATCAAATTAATCAAATATTACCGATTAAAATGATTACCATGATAACCACACTGAACACTCCTAACTGACATAGCCCTTTCGTTAGTCATCTTGTCTCATCAGTACGCAGCAGCCTAGTTCATGCAAAGTGGGCCAATTTCATCCAACAATTTATGTAGACCCAAAACTTCCATATGGTTCATTTGAATATGTTTTCCTGATCCCTTTGCTTGGACCAATTTCGGTCCATAACCCATTCGTTACTGCGTGTCTGCGTCCATGTTTGGGCTTTAATTTAGAAAGCGTGGGCTTTTCAAGCATGCCTCGAAATTGAACTGGTATCTGAGCCAAGCCAACCCACGAATTTGTGTTCGCCCATCGTCTTCTTGCCTGATGGAAGAGAAACCACGTAACGAGGAGCATACATACTGGCCGTCTTTCTAACCCAAGGCCCAAAATGTAATCAACTAACTAATAATTATCCCCCCTAATTTATCTAGGCCAATACTACAGTGCCAGTTGTGCCGCAATAAAAAGTGCGACAACAATGACGCTACTTTCTACTGGTCCACGTGGTGCTGATGTGGCATAGGCTGATTTCATTAAACCCAATCTAAACCAATGACCCATTAGAAGTGGCTGAACCTAGCCATCCTGAAACTAACAGTAACGTCACTTTCCCACAGCTATTACATTTATTTCCTTTTCCATTTATTAATTCTAAATGTATGAATATTTAGTTGTATTTATTTTTATTCTGGAAAAAAGCGAAGGAAAAAAGAATTGTTGCCGTCTTCATCGTTCCCTCCCTCGTCATAATCGGAAAAGAGCGAACTGCTCTGCTAAGCTCCACCGTCGCTCATCCAAACTTCACACCCTCCATCAAATTCTTCAGGCGTATTCCTCGTCCATTAATCCAATTCGTTTGGGTTTGGAAGATTAAAAATCTCAAAAACAGGGAACGACGTCGAGGGACGAACCAAAAGGGATTTCCTCGATCTCCTTCGCCGGCGTTCTTCAAAATCACTCCGGTGACTTGTTACTGGCCGATCTCATCTCCAAAATCACTTCGGTGACTCGTTCAGAGGGAAAGAAGTCTGTATCTTTACGGACCTCTGTCACCATCGAAAATTGGCTTCGCCAAATACCAGACCAATCCATGTCAGAGAAGGGGAGAGAAGCCTCCTTCACCGGCAGTCGCTCCCAAATCATTCATGTCCTCGTCGTGATCCCGTCTACCGGGTCAATCTTACGCGTCGATTGCGGCGTACCCGACCCCTGCATAGTCAGTCCTCTCTATTTGGTATCAAAACTTCCCTCACCCGCTCATTTGTCGGCCAGGAGGAATACGCTGCAAGAGTTTAGTGGAGGGTATGGAGTTCCGACCGGTGGAGTTGGCCGGTGCAGTTGGCTATTCTCACAGTAAGATCGGGCCGAGAGCTCGACGACGAAGACGCCCCTACGATTTTCCTTTTCGTTCATTTTTTTCCAGGGTAAAACTAAATGCATATAAAAAGTTAAATCAATTTAAAATTAATTGCTGAAAAAAAGAAAGAAATAGAAAATGGCTGTTGGAACTTCCGCCTGTGGCTAGTGCTTCGTTTTGGACAATTCCGAATTCTTATGGGTCATGGGCTCAAAATAATGAAACCAGCCCATGCCACATCAGCTCCATATGGACCAATAGAAAACAGCGTCACCGCTACCGCACTTTTTAGCGCGACACCGTAGTATTGGCCATTTATCAAAGGCCGCTAACCAATTGATATCATGCGACTATGTAGGATGATAATTTCGATCTGGTTCATGTTACTTTAGTTGTTTTGATTTGTTATAGAGTGGCCATGAATTCTTCTATAGTATTATTATGTATGTCCTATTGTGTCCCGTTCTCAATTCTTTTGGTTTAATTTTGATATAATATTTATTCAATTTACTCTTCGTCAACATAATAGTTTAACTCTAGTTTAGCTATGAGTATACGAAAGTCGAATAATTTGTCTTAATTTATCATATCATACTCTCCATTTGTAAACTAAAGGTTATTTCTTCAATCTTTTTAAGAAAAAAAGTATTTTAATATTTTCTCTTAGAGATGCATGCCTAAATGAGTCAACTTGTCTCCAATTCATATACCTAAACAAAATGTGCAACATAACTCTCAAGTGGATGTGTAGCTTAGCTTCATATACACATCCTCTTTTTATGGTGGCCGGCGGCGATCTTTTTTCTTGTCACCACCTACCGACATTCATTGCTTTTCCCTCATTTCTTCTTACTCGCAACTTGCAAAACTTCCAACCGATGCTTATCCCAAATCACGTCTGACCATTAATCTTCTCTCTTAATCACGTCCTCTTGACTATCCAGTCCGCCACCCCAACTAATTGCTTCTTGTTCTATCTATCCCTCCATCATTAGCCGCCTCAATAAAGCCTATGTCACTTGCAATTAGCCGCCTAATCCGATTCATAATTATTAGTGCCGTCTACCCCTTTGAAATGTTAGCAAATTGGTATCTTGGGATTCACTTGCTCAGTTGCTTGTGCATTATTTGGGTATCGTCGGTGCTCTAGTATCTGGAAGGAGTTGACAGGCGTTGTAAAGGGTTTTCAGTTGAACACAAATAGAAAACGATAATCAAGACGCAACTATAATACAACGCTTCCATGAGTTGTTAGATAGAGACGAGGGAAGTTGTACTCTCTCCTAGTTATGAAGAGGGTAACAAATGTGATAGTCAGGGTATTCTTTGTTTTTTAGGTTTTCATTTCGTCTCAGTGGTTGATCCTTTGCTATGTTATTGGACTGTGTATGATTTACTAGGGCTCCCCGAAACTCGGTTGGTTTTTTTTTTAGGAACAACCGATGTGATTTCATTAACCTTTAATCAAAGCTTGCCTCAGAGGCAATAACATCAGCTATATGAGAAGGGGAATAACCCATCCAAACAACATCATCAGACATCGAAGGAAAAAAGTGTGCCAGCAGGTGGGCTACAGAGTTAGCCTCTCTGTAAGTAAAATTCCATTCCCGGACTTCAACTTCCCGCCCCAACTCCCGAATACTTTTGCAAACACTATCCAGCTCAGTTCTGCACTCCTCTTCATCACATTGCTCAGCTTTTTGCAGTCCGCTTCAACACATATGGAAGAAAGCCCACAGTCCTTCACCTTTTGTAAACCAAACAACACTGTCATTCCTTCCGCTACATCAGGAGGCGACCCAGCCTTGGCTGTTCTGCAAGCTGTGAATAAAACATCTCCTCTCCAATCCCTCAAGACACAACCCAATCCCACGTCCCCCTTACCATTGAAACCTGCATCAGTATTCAATTTGAGGATTCCCATTTCCGGTTTTTCCCATCGCGAGCTCTGTCTTTTCCCCTGGTTACTAGTATTTTTCTCCTTTCCTTGAACTGCAAGAAAGTCTTGTATGAAATCATCTGCTCTTGGGAAAACCTCCCATTCCTGTAAGAACTTTGCATTGAAAAGAAATTTATTTTTCTCTTTCCAAAAATACCATAGCAACGCACAAAATCTTTCAATTTCCCCATCTTTTGCCTCCTTCATGATTGTGAAAATCCAAACTGTGGTATGAAAGAAAAGTTGAAGCACTGTCTAGTGGAATGTAGTTGGGTGGGAAGGATTTGGTCGAAAACTCTGGCGGCAGATCTGTTCAGGAAAGCAGAAACTCGGTTGGTTATAAATGAAGGACATAGTGTTTTTTTTTTGTATCCATTTATTTATATATAAAAATTAGAACAATAATAATGGTAAGACGATGGCGCCTACCTAGTCATGCATTATTAGGGTTCAAAATCCTTCAACTTTGTTGAGTATAATCATACAAACTCTACAACGTATTTGAGCGTGAGTAATACTAAATGTGAGTGAACTCTTGAGAAGCCGTTGTGTTGTGCATTTTCTATTTTCAAAGCACATTTGATTATAAGTACATCTTTTTAATCTATCTATCCATAAATTTTGATAAAGTGATATGATAATGTATTAACAATATTATCTTTGTAGCCTCTGGGCTGTTTATGGGCCACTTGTTGCATATGGTTTTGTTTTTCTCTTCATTTTATATATGATAGGGATATATGCTTCAATTTCTCCAAAACTAAAATGCAAAGGGATAGGCACAATGTCTATCATTTACGTGGCAGCTGTGTTTGATTAATAATCAATTTAAAACAAACTTCTAATAATTGTGGTGGGTGATTAATAAACAATTTTCCGTGATTAAGATCTTTGTGAATATCTTAATTGGCTGGAACCTTTGGTCCACAAGAGATGTGCCTAATGAGAAGAGAAAGAGTACAATTAGTTATCTCCTTGCTGAAAAGAATTTATTCTATTTTCAATCACAACAAATTGATAGATACGAAATGGACAATTTTCAATTAGCTAACTTCATTTTATATAACTTCATTTTCATTTAGTGATTTGGACATGAAGTCTTGAGTTGACTACATAATTGCATATGTTTAGCCGACTTCATTTTCAAAAGTTTAAATTGGGCCAAACATCTTTATAAATTCGGTTTTTGAAAAATTGAAAAGTGTTTTTTATAACATAAAAGTTTGGAGCTTATGCGAATAAAATAGTTTGAAAATACAAGATTATTCTTACAAAATTTTAATAAATATTGAGAAAACATAAATTTTATTTGTATAATTAAAAAATAGAAAAAAATATTTTTTATGATAATATAATTATAACAAAATCCATTTTGAATACAGTTCTAATTTTTAACTCAACTGATTTTTTAAGTGTTTTTCTAAAAGGTTTAGTCCGAAATTGTTTTTGCAAAAGGTACAACATGACCAAACTAACCCAATATCCTATGAACCACTTTTCCTTTTCACCACAAAATCGTAAACTTCTTCCTGCTATTAAGACGGTATCTTTCTTCATTCTAGCTAAATTCTGAACTTCTACACTTATTTGCTCTCTGAAAGCCAACTTCAAACAATATTCAGATTGAATTTCACCGAAGCGTTTGCACAGACTCACTAAACGTGATTTATTTCACTTAACTCAGAAAGAAGCTCTGGAGCTCTAGTAGTTTGTGAATCGTCCAGAAGCAAACAAACTCTTTGGAACCCAAACCCTAAAACCCCCAGAATCAGAGCCCTAAAATTGGACAGAATGAGAGATTTTATGCCATGGCTATGAGTAAGCATGAACATAAATCTAATGGGCGTGGGGTTAGAACTTAGAAGAAATGTGACAGCTGATGCTAGTGCTAGTCTATACCCCTACTCCAGTCTAGTCATAAAGTTGGGCCACAACGGAAGTTATGCGCGAAATTGGAGCTCCGCTATTGGACTGTTGTATTTGGGCCCATCCAACCCGGCCCACCACCACCAAGCAACTGACCTGACCTGGAGTTTTGTTTGCCCTATCTTGTAATATAATCTACCTGTACCCACGTCCTCCTCTCCTATCCATGATAGTGAAAGTGAAGTGGGTGTTTTTAAATTTATTATTAGTAGATTAGATCCTCTTATTATTTCCTTCCCTTTCTTTCTGTTTTGTTCTTTTTTAGGGTTTCGATTGCCATCTGCCATCTGGCATTTGCCTTGCTTCCATGATTCCATCCCTGTAAACAGCTGTGCATATGAAAGAGACCTCCAAGACTCCATGCATTTCTCTATATCTTTGTGAGAAATTTCTCTTTGTGAACAGACTAGACATTACACAAAAAACAACAAAACTACGGATTGAGATTTGGGAACAGCCTTAGAATAAAATAATTTATTGGGAAATTCATGGACGGCTGCTAGCTACGTTAATATTAAGAAAATATATGCTCAATTTTAATATGATTTTGTATTTTTCTTTGTTCTAAAATAAATATAAATGTCAAAACACCAAGATTAAAGATGTGAATCGGTTGAAGACAAATAATGAAATAGTCTGTATTATTTTTCCCGTGTGTATAATTATATAGAACCATTTCGGAGCTAATTAATTAAGAGACTATCTTTGTATAGCAATGGAGTTGGGATGAATGTTGCCTTTTTTGTTCGAGCTGCAGCTATAATGGTCTTCTTTGAACCTGTAAGCATAATCTTTCCATCGAAAACCTTTTGTTCTGTCTTTGTATTGGACTGCAAGGTACAAATATTCTCAGCTTCCTCCTGAATTGATGACAAGTGAAATAAAAAAAAAAAATAGAGCTACTTTAGCTTCATTATTACACATGAACCACATTCTTGGCCTTGATATATTCCCTTTGTTGGCCTATATATGCAGCTAAATTTGCCTGATCGATTCAACATTTAGTGTTAGTTTATAAACATCTACGTGTTGATCAATGATTCTACTCCATTATTTATGTGTTGCAATGATTTTGAGTTTGATGATAACAACGGAAACAAAATAATTGAAGTGCATCGATCAATAATATCATTGCCAATATATATCTTGAAAATTTGGTTATCAATGGTAATGATTGAGTGTATGTTTCTTCTCAAGGGGCAAATATCATATACCAAAACAAAATCAAATTATCGACGCCCCTTTCATTTGATTTTGCTTTCGAATTATGAAAAAAATCACAGAATACACTAGTCATTAAAAAATTCCCAAAATACAATAGTTATAAAAGTATTTCTCAAAGTACAGCAGTTTGATCATCAATGTCATTGTCGAAGACAGTGATGATAATCACCGCTTTAGAAAAAAATGGTGAACAAATCATCGCAATTGTCTACAACAGTGATGGTTGTCGTTTAGAACGGGGACACGATCCCCGATTTTGAAAAAAATGGGACTGTAATGACCGTTGATTAGAAAAACGATGAAGCGACGGGGATCGCTGACGTGGACAAGCGCGGGCACTTCACTGTTAATGCGAAAGCAGTGAACGCCCCGCTGTCCACGTCACCGATCTGTGTCGCTCGAGCCCTTCATCGTTACCATGCGATGTGGTGAGGCGCGGATTGTGGTTTTTCTCCCCGATCTGACGCCTCACAGCACGCCACGTCAGTGATCCGGGCGCTTCACCGTTATCGATTAACGCGGTGACTTCACTGTCTTTGAGGAGCGCAGTGATTGCTCTGTGAACAAATTTCCAGCGCCTTTCCACTATAAATACCACTCATCCCTCCATTCCAAACCACACCACCATTTATACTTCTTTCTCCCTCCATTCCTTCACTCTTGTTTCGTTCTAAGTATGCTCGGTGGTTGCGGCTAAGTCCGATCTTCCACATCAGAAAGAATTACTAGAGTTTTCGTCGATACTCTCTCTAGCTTTTCGGCAAAAAATTGACGAAGAGGCTCAGAGTACGTAATTTTTTTTCTTTTGTGATTTTTTTATTTTAAATGGGTTCGAAATAATTTGATTTCATTTCATATTTTTTTATAGATGGGTGCTGAGATATACGACCCTCGATTGTATATCGATCCTGACCCAAGGGATCGAAGGTATTTAACCGGGCAAGAACAACATCGCTCTCGTGCAATTTTGGACAATAATCCGTTAGACACTCCTCGCCGTTTTTTTTAAATTATTTTATTAGTTTAAAAGTTTTTATTTTGCTTTCTATTGACTAACAACATTGTGTTTTTTTTTTGTAGGAATCACTTATTTCCATTAGTCATCGAGGGACATGTCAATTGCCCCATTGGCATGCTCGACTGGCGCCCTATCTAGACGGGACGGGATTGCACATGCTAAGGCACTTTATGAGACTTGACATCGACAACGATCTGCTGACAGCAATGGCAGAGCGATGATGCCCCGAGCTGCATACCTTCCACTTTCCCGAGGGGGAAATGACGATTACCCTCAAAGACGTTGTCGGTGATTCTAGTTGTGCCTCGATCACGTGCTTAATGGTTCTTGCCACTTACTTTGCTTTCAGTTGCCGGTGATCCTGGGATAGTATGTTTGAGGAGCAACTGTGGTTGTTCTCTGATGTCTGAATGACCCAGGCACTCTTTCTCTTCATATTTGCAGCCCGCAATTGCCACATACAACCCTCTCAAGCATTCTTGCAAATGACATGTAGTTGTTTGGTGTCATAATATTTTACCTTCCATTCGAAATTGCGCCGCATGGCTTCTTCGGTAAAAGCATCTTGAACATCGACTTTCGAAGTGAACGCCATACCCACCTCCAAACTGGCAGTCGGATTATACACATGCATAAGGCGAAAGTCAGGGGCATCGTTCTGACTATATAAAAATTGAGATGGAACCTCTGTGTAGTAAGGCGTTGGTGCCTCACGGAACGCCACCTCGCTGTCCTCGATATCGTCCATATCTTCATCCTCACTGACTGATCTCAAATCTTCCTCACTCTCCTCGTTGCTGGAGGAGAATGGATAGCTCGGCTCAGGAGGATCATCGTTACCAGCATAACCAACATCGTCTTCTCGGTCATGCGAAGTACGCCCAGTTCAAAGGTGTTCTCAATGTCAGCCCACTCTGGCCCCCAAGCAGGCCATTGGTCACCGCCGGGCTCAACGAATGGGACAATCTCAGCATGTTGCGGGTATTCTTCTCACCCAACAACTCCTGCAGAACTACCTCCTTTGTAGTAGCTTGCACCTCCACCCCAGCCGTACCCTCCTGCAGAACTACCTCCTCCGTAGTTGCTTGAACTACCACCCCAGCCGTACCCTCCTGCAAAACCATCATCACAAGTATACTGGTGAGAACGAGTTTCACCGACCGGCTCGGTCTCGACATACACATATGCACTCATGTTTTGATATCGGTAAGTAATTTGACCAACTATCATTTGCCCGCCCATACAAGTCATTTCTGCACAAATGTCACCGAGTTCTTGCCACGTGAATCTCGACTCAATTTTTAGCATAGTGGATTCGCCATTTTCATAGTCGATCCCAATGTCCGAGTTTGTCACCCGACCATTCCACCGAATAATAAGCCGAAACTTCTTAAAAGTTTAAATCGAATAAGATTAGTATAGTATAATTAGTATATTAGGGATGCAAAAATAATATCATCCAAACCCATAAACAACCGCAACTAACTGATCTATCATGAGAAAACTAAACAAATTCATCTAAATTCATAACTAACTAACATCAATCATACCATAATTAATCTAAATATCTCTAACATAACATATTTGTCAATAACCGCAATTCACTAAATACAGACATATCATTACTAATACATCAACATGTAAACAATACATAATTATAACATACCGAATCCCGATGAGTTTCTTGTTGTTGTAAGCCAACTGCAAGCCAGCTGAGAAAAAGACCAAAAAATCACTAACTTTTTACTGAATTGCTGTAAGGCAGCTGGAGGTACACGAGGGATGGGTTTTTATAAGCAAAATATAAGGGCTAATCACCGCAGTGGACAATTGAGGTGAACACATCTCCGCTTTCGACCAAGACGGTGAAAGCTAGGTCGTTGTGACCTAATTTTCAACCTACTAGGGTCGTAAAACGTGGTAAGAGATCACCATTTTTTACCACTGCGGTGATGTATTCACCATTTTCACAGACGCGGTGATGGCTATCACCGTTTTAAAGAGACGTGGTGATCTGTTCACCATTTTTTATTAACGCGGTGAATACATAACTGCGGCTGTTCTAAACGGTAATACCTTCACCGTTGTCCACTAACGCGGTGATTATCATCACCGTCTTCGACAATGACGGTGATTATCATCACTGTCTTCGACAATGACAGTGATGATCAAACTGCTGTACTTTGGGAAATACTTTTATAACTACTGTATTTTGGGAAACCACGGTGCAAGAAGGCTAAGCTAAAACTTAACAAAACAATGTGACCCAAACCCCACAACTCTATATCGGGCTTCACGATCCAAATAACAACATAATCCATAAACTTGTATTTGCACTCTATTCTGGAGTGCATTTGTTTACATGTCAGAACTAACGTTGTATCGTATCGACTAAAAACGAGTAATCAAACATTGTATAAGACCACTTCAAACATAAAATTTAATTTAATTTGAGGTGGTGCTAATTGATTGAAGGAGAATGTTTATATGCCCGGAAATAATGAAACTGAGATCACGAATTTGCGGCCGATTCTTTGACTCGTTTCACATGTGTTACAACTTACAAGCAAGTGCATATATTCCAAAAATATACTTCGATTAGCATAGCCTAGCTGGCTAGATGTTTCACTGAAAGAAGAACGATGATGCAAATAAGAAAGTACTTGAGGACATTAAGGAAAAGGATAACCAGTAATCTTGATTAGGCTCAGTAATTAAACATAAGGATTAGTAGCACAAATGGTTAATTAAGGACATTGATGAGCTAGCGAGAGATTTTTCTTGTCGAACCACAGTGCGGTTTTTCAATCCTAAACACTCTTTTTCTGCAAAAAAACAAGCTAGTCTTGGCTTCCTGTTATTGTTTTAATCTGTAGGAATCTTTGTATCTTTGTTTCCCCCCAATGGAATAATAATATGGTGCGTATTGTCAATTTCACCTACTCTAACATAACTGTATGCATAGCCATAGACTCCTTCCTTCAGTTACCGTTGGTTTACTACAGGACAAAGGTTTATTATTAATTATGTAATTAACTTTTGTTGTGTCAGCTGCCAGAGAATGCTTTGTTTTACATTAAATTGCTAATATTTAAAAGGCGATTCTGTCCCCCTTTGAAATTGCTTTGACATTATCTTGTTAATCTTTTTCTTAATCCGAATCATTAGTCGTCTTTTTTTTGTCCAACGTAATTAACTAATCTAAGTGAGTGGTCTTGACCTTAGCCGAAAGTGGAAAGCTACCTGGGATGTCTTTTTTTTTTTTTTTTTTTGACAAAAACTACCTGGGGCTGGGATGTCATTGAAGAAGTCTTGTTGAAGAAATTAACAAACAAGTTACACGCCAAGTATTCTATATGTGGCCACGAGCTAGCTGGCAAGGCTTCTTCTATTTCTATATAGATACATGATGATGAGTTGTAAGTATCAAATATGACAAACAAATTATGAACGTTAATAATAACGGATACAAAAATGTATTCTGATTTGTCAACATATATAAACCCTGATTATAATAAAAATCTCTCACTAGCTACAGCCTACATGTACTTTTCTTTTACGTTTGAATAAAAAAAAAGTGATGGATAATCTCATTTTCAAATTATCACAATGCCAACAATATTCGAGTTGGTAGTTTCCTTCCAAATTAGGGCAATAATGGAAAGCCGGTTTCCCCCAACCTACCACCAAAATCCACATTCACCCATAATTTTTTATCCCTTGTCATGTATATACCCTATGTTTGGCTCGGCTTTTAGAAGTGTTTTTCGGGTTCAAAAGCTAAAGCAGGGCCAAACACCTGTAAAAGCTCGGCTTTTGAAAAGCCGAAAAGCGCTTTTGTATAACATAAAAGCAGAAGCTCCAAATCGGAGCTTATGCGAAAAGCTGTTTTGAAAATACAATATTATCCTTACCATATTTTAATTTTATTACAGAAAATATAATTTTCCTTCATTTATATCATTTTAAAAATAAAATAAATTATAAAATCATATTATTTAATATAAAAGAAATCTAACAAGATCCATTTTGACTACTTTTTATCGTTTAGAATTTTTATTCATATTTTATTTTATAAGTCCTTTATAGTCATTTTACACAACCTCTTATATTAAAAACACTTCTAATAGTTTTACAGCCGAACACTTAACTGCTTTTTTAAAAAAAATACTTATCTAAAAGCTCCAGCCAGAAGCTGCTTCTGCAAAAACTATCGCAGGGCCAAACTAAGCTATATAGAGCAGCATCTATGCATATACAATGTATAGAGAATCTGGGTTGATCGGTTGAGTATTGGTACTAATGGTATGTTTTCTTACAATTTTGTAAGAAATTGAAATGGAATTGCACTTTCAATGCTGATTTTTATAGAATTCATTTCAGATTCTCCTGTTTGTCGTGTTTGGTATAATTCACACAACAATGAAAATAATTGTATTTTTAACGATAATTAACAATGTAATATATTTATTTTATCTTGAATAATAAAATTTAAATAAGAAAGAAAGATGATAGAGGAATAATGTAATAATCATAGTAAATATTGATGGGATCCGCTAAATTTGTTTCATAACACAATTCTATCACTTTATATAGAAATTCTAATTCCCAAAATTTAGGCGAATATGAATTCATTTTCCAACCCTTTTACCACTCCAAACTTAGAATATGAAAATGAGACTCAAAGTATAAATCCAGTTCCTAAAGTTTTTTTTTTGTTTTGTTTATCCAAACGGGTTGGAGTGTATCATGTTATGTATGCACATGTTTCTAATTTATATTCTACATGTCGCACGATTCATTTGCCTATAATGCATATTGCTCTTTCCTTCTTCTTCTTTTTTTTCCCCTCACAAACACCGTCACTATTAATATGTTATTTTATAAATTATAAGGAAGTCGTAGAGTAACAATGAAATTCAGGCATTTCCTTAAAAAATTATATATTTGTATGTTAAATAGAGAATTTTCCATTAAAACTCTCCCTCCTCACCCTCAAACACAGAGAATAGGCCTCTCGCATTTGTGCTTCGCGGATGACCTGCTAATTTTTACAAAGAAGACCTGTGAAGCTGTTACAGTTACTAAGAGGATATTGGATGCTTTCTATGAGGTGTCGGGTGTAAAGTGCAACCCTTCAAAGAGCAAAGTTTTTTTGTGTTGGGATTGATTATGCAACTCAAGAGTTAATTGCTTCAGCTACTAGTTTTCAGATATGGAATCTCCCTGTGAGATATCTTGGCATTCCATTAGTGGTTGGTAAGCTGAGTTCTATGGATTGCAGAGTACTTGTAGAACATATTACAGGCAGAATTAAGGGTTGGGGTGCCATGTCTTTATCTTGTGCTGGTAGACTGCAATTGATTTCTTCTATCATTACCAACATAACACAATATTGGATGAACATAATCCAACTTCCCGTGAAAATGATTAAAATTATTGAGAGGGTTTGTTCTGATTACTTGTGGAGCTGTGAAGAGGAAGGGAAAATAGCAAAGATAAAGTGGAAATTGTTTCCCTGCATAAAGATGAAGGAGGCCTTGGCTTTAAGTACCTCTGAAGTTGGAACTCAGCTTTCCTTATTAGGCACTTACGGTCTATTCTCTCCAACTCTTCCTCTCTTTAGACTAATTGGGTGAAAAGCTACCAGCTACAATACACTTCGATCTAGGATATATCTTCTGATATCGATTGTTCTTGGGCATGATGAAAGTTTTTAAAATCTAGAAGATTGGCTGAAGGCAAGATGCAGATTAGGGCTGATGGAGTTCACTAGAATTGTAGTGTTATGGTAAACTTCTCTGTAAAAAAGGTTTGGGAGGTCATACGAATCAAGAGAAGGAAGGTTCTTAGGAGTAAGTTGCTTTGGCAATCTCTCTGCACCCCAAGAGACAAGGTGGTTGTATGACTGATTATTCACAACAGGATACATACTCTAGACAAAGTAGAAAGGTGGAATCCTTCTGTGATCAACATCTGCCCCCTATGCAAAGGCTCCCCTGAATGTAGAGATCACATTTTCTTTGATTGTCCCTATTCTTGCAGGGTTATGCAGGCTACATTTCATTCCTCTGATATGATAGGTGGTGACTAGAATGATTCACTTGATCAACTAAGTTATGGTAGCATTACTGCAACGAGAGGAAGGCTGTTATGGACTATGATGGTTACCGAGTTGTGGCGAGAATGTTGTAGAAAACTATATGCTAATCAAGCTCTCTCAGAAAGTCAGCTCTTGAAGAAATTCCAGGAACTCCTCAGGCTTCTACACTGTGGGATCCCATCTGTCACTTCTGCTATTTCGATGGGAGACATTGCTACTTTCGTAATCTGAGAACTTTGTATTTTGTTTAGTTGTGGAAACTATAGTGTAGGTAACTAGCAACTGTATTGTAGTATAGGTAATGATAATGGCTTTAAAGGTAGAGTTGTCTTGTATAGATGTTGTACATTCAGGGGTGGTTTTAACGCTCCAGTTAGGATGATAATTTGTCATCCTTTCTCGATGAATACAATGCTTATTCATCAAAATATTATATAGTTTGTATTATATATTGAAGCTTAGCATTATTCAATTGTGAAATTCATTAATATACTATAGCTAGCACGTGGTATAGCTAAGACTAAGAGAAGTATGTACGTACCCACAGTTTCTGGTCTGGCTAGCTACCTAATACGCATATGTACATGATATACATGTATGGATGGATGGACGTAGTCAACAAAATAACTGAATTATTACGTCTGGTGAAAGTGGGAGTGAGTTGTTTCTGATCCCTTTCAAACTCCATTTTCTTATTCGAAATCTACACTTCCTTGATTTCGTGCCAAGAAGTTGCTAATTGACAGCAGAATGGTTAATCCTTCAACAAGCCAACACCTACTGCACGTAACCACACAACTAGGCAATACCATTTTATTTATTATTATTATAAAATGCATGATGACATTAGTTCAAGCTCTTTAATCTTTTTACGTATAGAAGAGGGGATAAAAATTTCGACTAAACTTGTCATACTCGTTTTGTTTTGTCCTATTTTGAGTGGTTAATACATGCTTCTGTGATTGGAGCAGGACAAGTATTTCCAAACTTGGCAAAACAATTTCCTTAAAAGGTGACTATGCATAGCTTACTCTTTTGTTATATGTTGGTTGTGTGCTCATTAACGTCAATCATTAAATAGTTGCATTCGTACTCTGAACACATGCATATCCATTTTCATAGTATAAAAATAGCATTCACCAATCGTGCATTGCAAAGTGAAAGGCTACATACTATTTGAAATTGGTTGAGAAAGTCATAATCATATGCAGTATATATATAATTGTACGTAGAAAGACAATTAAAGAAGATAGAATTAGTCCGGCCATTTAAAAAAGAAATTGTACCGACATATTTTAATTAAGTTTGAATTTTGATAAAATAAAATTCAGCTATAATAATAACTTTATAAAACTATGTGAACCGAAAACTCACAACTCCAAAGGATTAACAATACTCGATCTGTCTGGTGGTCTAGATTACTGCTTCCCACTAATTTGCACTTTATCCCTTCTCCAAGACTCCCCGTAAAAGTTTTGTTATTATATGAGAAAGGAGTTGTTTAATGTTGAATCCTATACTTAGGAGCCTTGGACCGGAGGTAAAGTGGCACCAGAATACGGCGAAAAAAGAAACAATACTGTGAATGAAATTATAATTTATAGTAAATAAAGGGGAAAGAATAATAAAAAGTTGAGGAGAACAACAAAAGGCTAAGGCCAGGAGGAGGAGCACAATGCAAGAAAAGGATGACGAATCATTGCTTAAATTTTGGGTATGCAAAGAGGAGACCCCTTCTCATATTAGGGTTGTTCAAATTATTATCATAATAATTATCAAACTAAATAAATCACAATTTTATTAACTATGAAATACAATATCATAATTAAACCGTCCAACTAATACAATAATCAAATTAATCAAATTAAATTTTATCGGTTTGCTTAATTGGTTAACCAGATTAACCATCTATTACATCACATTATCATTAAGTGATAAAATTTTTTTCTTAATGCATCAATTCACAATTTATATGATGAATAACATTATAATGAACACATAGTTATAGTTAACCCTTACAGAAATACATGCAACTGATACAATTATCTTACAGTCAATAGAAGTATTCACCTAACAAAAATATATGTCAATAGTATGGAGTTAATTAATTGTTGTGATTGTGTGAAATGAATTAGACTCTTAGCAATTGTCATAGGTTAAAAAAAGACCTTCCTTTCAAGTTTTCATCTAATATATTGTATGAGTTTTATCTAAATTGGGTGTTCATATATCATGGTTTACACTCCACAATACAAAATATATAGTATAGGAACAATATGAGCTTTATTGTTAACGAGCCTAAAGGAATGACTGTCAAGTATTAAGTATGCGTATATAATGACAAATATTATTAATTGTGAATCTCAATGTGCTAGGTTTGAATACTTTTAGTACCACCTAACTATAAAATATTAACTTACTTCGTCCTTATTAAAAACAATGTATATAATTTAAAATGTATATGATTTAACGTATTGAAGCATTTTTTAACGTCATTTTTTATTTTGTAAATGTTTTTTTTTTAAATCTCTACGTACTTAACAGAGAACAAGATGTTAAGGTGGGGACAGCTGGGACTGCAGTGCATGGTTTTGGTCAGCCAATTGCGCCGCCCCATTTCCATTTATTGGAAAATGCACAACATATTTTCTGCTTTCTAACTTTACCCTCAGAAGCCCCCGGATTCAGAGAAACCTCGTGGTGCCGTCGTTGTAAATACCAAAGGAAGAGCGGGGTAGTTATGGGCAACAAGCCAACAACCATTAAATAAGGAACGGAGAGAAAAAAAGAAAATAAAAAAAAAAAGATGGGGAATGAAAGGCGGCAGGACTACTACTAGACATGAATTCAACGAGAATCGCGTGGGAGCCAGCCAGAAGGCAGCCACTGTATTCCGGCGCCTAGGTAGTTGACACGGTTTGCCACGTGGACAAAGGAGGGCCTGTGACCGCAAAAAAACACACACAGACATACGCGGCGGCGGGACCCAGCATCATCGTCCGATGGTCACGGGGAGATGTGGCTCTGCCGAAACTTATTGCGAACGCGGCCGAGCTCCACCGTTTCATTTCGTCAAAACGAGTGTGTATATTTTTCGGGTCAATATCCTTGGCCCGAAGTTTAGCGTAAGTGTTAGTTCTGATCTCATTTCTCAAATAATTAATAAGATATCTATAATTTATTTTGAAATTATTGGACAAATTTGTCACGCATTTTGAATTGACAGCTCTGCCACATCAGTTGTTTTTTGTTGAGTCACTAACAGAATAGTGTTTGACCGTCAATATTAACAGTCAAAGAAAATTATGGGGCAAATTTGTCCAATAGTTTCAAAAGTATGCCATAAATGTGTTATTTTTTTTTTGAGTGAGTGGCCGATGAGTGTGATTGAAATGTGGATTAACCCACAAAAGTAATTTGTAAGAAAGTAGTAATTTAGACACTTTTCACTTTGTTTCCTCTGGATCTATGTAGTATTTGCATAAAAAAATTTGATACTCCATCAACCAATTGTGTAGATAAAATTGACGCATTTTGCAATTTTAATACAATTAAGAATTTATAATTTGTATCAAAATATCTTATGAACATTATACAACATAATGACAAATAATAGTAGTTTCAAAAGTCAAAATATTCTTTATTCTCGATTGAATTTGTATTTAGAACATCATTAATGCAATAGCAAAACAAATTGCATATGATGTTTTTATTACCATCTCAAATTTTATACAATCCAATTCAATTTTATTGCATTACATCTACATTAATGCAATTCACTTGTAATTGCGAAGTAATTTTATAATAAATAAAATAAGTTAATTAATGTAGAAAAACAAAATTTTGTTGTTTATTTTTCTAGGTGGCTTGCATTTTCAATTTCATTTAATGCAAGCTTGCATATTTGCTAGTGCCCACCACATTGGTGCAATCTCCTTCACAATTGCATGCTAAGTGCCTATTCAATCTGATGCAATTCAACTTTTTACACTGCATCAACACATTCCACGTCAACTACGGGTTGGTTTGGAGAACAAGATTTAGACCGTGGATTCAATGAATCCATCGATTTTGTAGAAAGTAATGTTTTTTTGTTGACTTTTGTATGGTGGATTTTAGCTTTAGAAATTTCAAATCTATAAAATCTACGGATATCAAACATTTTATAATCAGAGAGATTCTATATCTTGATTCATGAGATTTTTTTCCTCCCACTTTATCTCAATTTTTTTATTTATGCCATTAAATATATTTATCAACAAACTTCTCAATACTTCTTGAACTATTATAACTTTGTTTATTAAGAATAAACATGTTATTTAATATAAAATAAAAATATTTTATTTTATTTTCATTGAATTGATTGTTAATCATCACAATTCATAGATATCAAATAATAAACATTTTAAAATTTATTTTCAACAATTCAAAATTTTAGTTTCTTTAAATTATTGAAAATCTATAAATTTAGACTTATACTTCCAAACTAACCATACATTCTTTCTAACACTCTCATGACCCGTCGGATCCTTTCCGTGGTCTTGCCGAACTTTTTACACGACCTTGGAGCAATCCTCATATTTCATATAATTTTAGGGTACAATTTTGGCCTAAAATACATTATATACATCATATACTAATTTCCCTCGTATTTTATCATATCAAGATGACTTATTTGTTTAACAAACGTTTTTTTGGTGTTTGTAATTAATTCTTTGGTATTCTTAGTTCCTCATAAATGCTTTTTACAAATAAAATTCTATATAATACAATAAAATCTATATAATATATTTACCAAATAGGTTTTATGAGTTTATCAGTTTGTACTTAATTTCTTTTTCTAAATTTAGTCCTTGTGATTACTTATCCAAAATAACTTAGGTGGAATACATTGTCAATCCCTTATCTTTTAACATATGGCGATGCCATTTTAGTACATTTTCTTAATAATGTGGATTGGTCTTGTAATTGAGTCCTTTGATAGTTTTAGTTCCTCATATATATTTGTGTGAAGAAGTTTCCATGTAATATATTCAAACATATTTGTTTAACAAATAACTGGCACTTTGTTAAGTTACATCTAAAACCTGACTCACTACAAAACTTATCCAAAAGTCTTTAGACGCTTGTCACTGCTCTAATAGATCTATTTGTAAATACTAAGAGATCATTTATGAAGCACAAGAGCATGATCTTTAAAGACTTACAACGGGAATATAAGAAGATAGTAGTAGATTATTTCAAATTATATTGGTTTTCTTTTGGGGATCTTGTGTGTATGGTATCAAGGGGTTCCATTAATTACAAGCAAGCTCTCATCAAAGGATTTCACAACTTTGGTGGATAACATAACAACAGGGATTGGATCATGGCAGACATGTATGCAGTGGCGTAACCAGGATATTGTTGAAGGTGAGTCCATTTAAAAAAAAAATATCTACGATTAAATAATTTTGTTAGCTTTTTAAACCATTCATGATATATGTTGTATTTATAAAAACATAGTACATTATATATATATATGGTGGTGTTTTCAGTGCACTCACTTTTTTGAGTGCATTCAG
Source organism: Linum trigynum (assembly GCA_964030455.1). Lineage (NCBI taxonomy): Eukaryota > Viridiplantae > Streptophyta > Magnoliopsida > Malpighiales > Linaceae > Linum > Linum trigynum. Next base: position 6,873,962 of record OZ034819.1, read on the forward strand.
TGCACTCACTTCATAACCGTCATTTTAAACATGCGATTTGTGTCAAAATGATGTCAATCATCACTTATGATGTGATGAACAATAAGGTACATGAATTTGCACAAAAACCATTAAAGGTTTACTTTAATTTGAAGGATTTAGAGTTTAGAGATTTAGGGTTAGGGTTTACAATTTGGGGTTTATGGATAGAACTCGAAATTGGAGGTCTAGGGCTTAGGGTAATCCGCTAATTAGTTGTTATCATATGTTATATCATCATATTACACAAATTCTACAAATTATAATTCAAAATATGACACCTTAAGACTAGTTTTTGAGTTGGGTGCATTGAACGCACTCATTTTTGTGAGTGCACCGAAGTAGTTACCATATATATATATATATATATATATATATATGTCGAAACTATCAAGAATATCACTTCATATGTACCAAATAATTATTACCATCTAGTTAGGCATTTACTTTTGAATGATGTTCTTTATCAAGGCCATTTATCATCAACAACTCGAGTTATTGGGTTATATTTAGTTATGGATCTTATAGTATTTAGTATTTACTAACACTTCCTTGCTTACCAAAACCAACTTATACGTGTTTAAAATTTTCACAACTAAGAATATCATGTGGTTAACAAATTGGATCACCAAGATTCGGAACACATGATATCTCGATCAACCATTCTCAATTAGAAGTTCCCTAAATTTAATTCTTAATTAACTATTATTTCAAAAATTGCCCCTCAACTAGTTGCAGCCATCAAAACTTAAACTAATAACCTAAGCTGAATAGATGATGCCTTCCTTAGCCGATCGCTTTACTTATCGGCCTCCCTCCACTCCTTATAATTAACTTAAACTAAACCTAAATCTAATCGGCCAGAAAATCCTTTTCGTAACAAGAGCAATCACGCTAACAAGAATGTCGATTTGAGCATAATCGTCTAATAATGTGTGGGCTGTTTGGGAAGAGACCTGGGGAATCAAATCAATAATGAAGGGGAAATTGAGGGTTTGTCGCCTCCTTATGACAACACAAGACACTCAGTTTGCATAGCTGTAGGCCTAACACAATTATGAGGATTAGCGTTACGTAGGGGCTCGCAGTAGAATCTATTGTGAAATAGAGTAAGCCTTCACCCTTCATAATATAATCACCGCAACCTTTTTTCAATTGGATTTGGATAATTTGAGTGCTTCAGTTTATTCAAGTCAAAGTAGGACCGTTTCTTCAAGGCTGGACAATTTGGTTGCTTTTATTGATTTCAAGTAGTAGTAGAAGCCTTTTTCAGTGTGCTTAATTATATTGGGCGGATTACAATACCTTTGCCTGGCTTTGTCTATTTGGGTTGGTTATTGTTTCTCTCACTTGCTCTGTGTTCAGCAATGATCAGTTGGGACTCGAGATTACTCATTTTTTCAGGTATGCTTGTAGCCCGTAGGTTCTGCGTTCTGGCATCTCTGGGATGTATTAGTCTTGTTGAGAGAAAGATATCTCGGCTCCATTGACTTTATGGAGAATGCAATTGCAAGGTCTCTCCCACTCTCTCTTTGGTGACATGCTGTATATTCTTGTAAGTAGAAAAGCATGGAAATTTATAAATATGTTGTTCAAAATTGTGACGAAATATACTAAATCATATGTCAATATATATGTGGATCACATCTCTTATATGCTGATGTTAAGATAAAATTGGCTTCTTTTGAAAGAAAAATGTGCAACGGAGCATCATGTTGTTGCTTACCATTGAAAGAAAGAACGTTGTGGCTATAAGTGAACTCTTCAGAGCCAAGTCCGGGTGGAAGATGCTTCTTCGGGTTCTAGTACTTCATGAGAAAGTCAAAGCTTGAGGCTTAGTGATGATAGGAAAGTTTTTGCAGTGGGCAATTCATTGATTGCTATTATTGCCTTTCATTCTTACTGTTTGGATATGTATAACTTTTCTCGGTCTCATAGTGTAGCAAGAATCACATTTACTTATTCAAACAAATAGCTTTTTATACTTGTTTTGGGAATTCTTTTACAGATAGATCGCTAGAGTTTTGTATATATGAGTGGGAGGATCATATGTATTCTTTCTTTCTATTTTATGTACAAAACTTGTAACAAGATTTGGTTTACTGATGAACCAGATCGTCACTAATGTATACAATTTTTGATAGTAAGTAGTTGTCACAGATATTGGATCATAGACAAAAACCTTCATCACAAAAATGTGTTTCGCTACAAAGGCACCATAGCCGAAATTATCTCCTTGTCACAAAACCATGCTATAGTGATGATAGTATCGTCACAATAGTATGACTTTGTGATGACAATACAGTATGGAAAGACACATTTGTGGCAAACTTAAATTGGTGAGAATTGAAATTATTTGGTGTCAATACAAACATGTTAGAAATGTGTAGAAGTTGTTACTAGGAAAAGTTGTCACGATTGGTTAATCTTACATGACAACAAAACTTGTCACGAATAAAATATAAACATGTTGCTTATACTTGTTAGAATGTGTTGCATAATCTTTTGAGGTGTTGCCTAAAATAGTGTTGCCTAAGTGGTATACATATGCAACACATAATTATAATGTTGCAAAAAACAAAAAAAAGTGTTACTTATTACTTTATACAACACCACCTATAGGGGTCACTACAAAAAGTGTTGCATATCACTTATGCAACACTTTACCACTTTTTGCAACACATTCCATGTGTTGGGTAAAGCTTATTTTCCTGTAGTGATTATACTTGATATATCATTTTATCTCTCGAGTCAGGATGGGTTCCGGGACCCACCCTCTAACCTTCTCCCTCTGTCTCTGTGTGTATATTCAATTATGCTGGAAGACTGCAACTGGTTTCTTTTTTTGATAACCAGCATTATGCAATTCTGGATGGCGTTATTTTTTCTACCCGAGAAAGTAAATCAATTTCTTTAAGGAGTTGGGGGTCCTAATAAGAGGAAGAAGGCTTTGGTGGCATGACCTAAAGTTGCATTACCAATTATATTGATGAAGGACTAGGGATACGTGACTTCAAAATATGGAACAAAGCGTTTGTAATTCAACATATATGGAACCTGTTAGCAAAAGTTGGGTCGTTATGCGTTGCATGGGTAAAGAAATACATGTTGAAGCAGAGAGCAATATGGGATCTCTCAGATAATTCAGCAAGAACCTGGATATGGAAGCGAATATTGAAGTGTAGAGATGGTCTCAAGCTTCATTTGTTAAGTAGTGGCTCCCATCTGGCCTGGGATGATAAGATCCTACCTTGGTATTCTGTCAAAACAATATGGAAGTCATTACATACTCCATAGTATTCTGTCACAACAATATGAAAGTCATTACATAACCCTTGTCCTCGAGTTGATTGGTTTCAGGTTGTATGGGGGAAGCCATATAGTTGTTATGGTTAATTGTTTTAAATAGGATCACAACTAAATATAAGTTGGTAGCTTGTGGGATTTCTGTAGAACGTGCTTGTTTACTTTGTCCAGGGGGAGAAGGAACAAGAGGTCACTTATTTGTTAATGCTCCTATAGTTCTAGTGTGTTGTCAACTGTTCTTAGGAAGTTCTGTATGTTTTCATATTTCTTCCCATGTTTTGATCATCTGGAATGGGCTGTTAGACAGTGGACAAGTTAGAGTTCTACAATGGCTGAGGACAGACTACTTTGGCCACTATGTATAAGTCATATGTGCGCGAAAGATGCAGAAGGAGTTATGTAAGTGTTCCCATTGGCACCCCATGAAAATTATAGGAATAATTGAGAACGAGGCTAAGTGTTCCCATTTGCACCACATTTGTTCGTTTCAAGGAACTTGTAGTCAACTTTGACTTTTTCTTGTATGATTTATGAGTATTGTGGTGGAAGCGAGCTTTTAGTATGCTTATGAGCTTTCTTGACTACTTTATGTATTTATGCAGTGTGTTTATCATGTTTCTGGTTGAGTTTTCTAGTGAGCACTACTTCTACTATACTTTAACGCATTGGTGCTTTAAAGTACAACTAAAGTTGTACCGTAGCGTTAAAAGTATAAATTGAAGTTGTGCCATAAGGAAATTAATTAGGACATTTTTGTTATGATACAACTTCAAGTTGTACCATAATATAAAGGTACAACTTTAGTTTTTAGCATAAAGGCTAAAGGGATTTATACAATAAGTATAGGTACAGCCTGTGGTTGTACCATAAAAGCAAAAACTAAAACACCAATAATTTGAAGTGTTGTAAAATTCCTCCATTCTAGTATGCTTCATGAAACGTGTGGTGTGACACTACCACTAAGGACGAAACACAAAATAAATGGGCATCGCCACATGTGTGTTGCTCTTATTATTTTTCAAAATGACAAGCATACCTCTCTCTTTAAAATCAACAATGAAATGTGGTCAATGCCTTTAAGATATGGACTCCGTATAAGAAAAGCTTTCTATTAGCTGAGGTTAGTGTTAACACCATGCTAACAAATGATCATTTGTTAGCATCCTAACCCTAGCCTTTGTTTTGATACGAATGCCCCATGCATTTCATATTTTATGTATTTTCATAACACATGCTAGTAGTATGATGTTGAATGCTTTAGTCATATTTGACACCCCATACAATTTTTATTTGAGATATACAATGATGCTTTAAAATTAAAAAAATTATGTTTATAATATTACAATAATTCTTACAATTTCACCTTCAAATCAAACCGATTCGACTACTATATTCACAACACCGGTTATGAGAACATAGTCACATAAGTTGGAAGCCGTCAAATCGTATACTCAGCGTCCCCTTCTATTCATGATCCATAGACTATGAGACGCCTATCATCTAATTCGATGACTCCCTATCTTACAAGTAGGATTATAAGCACCCTAACCTGTTGAAATCAAACATCCCCCTAATATATAAAAAATTAAAGGGGTTGGCGGATCGAGATGAACCCTATTGGATCTCAAGTCTCAACACTTTATTTTTCACATAGAACGATGTAAAGAGAAGGAGAAATCTTTGGGCAGAAGTTGATAAAATGGGGAAGACAAATTTGGGCAATAAACAAAGAAAGAACAAATCTGGGTTCTGTTTCTGTACAAGGAAAATCCCAGCTAGGCCCAGGCCACAGAACGAGAAAATGGGTGAAACAAACGGTCTCCATTCTGGGCAATATCGAAACCAAAAATATTTACAAAAAATCACCAAAAATAACCTCGTAAAGGGATAACAACAAGGTTGTCAAACCGGTTTATGCCACTGTGCCGGTTTAGCAAGTGGAATGGTTCGACCAGTGGTACATACCGGTTTGTGCCGGTTCATACCGGTTAATATTACAAATAATTTACAAATACTCATATTTAAACACGACATTTAACGTAAATACCTAAATATTTGTACTTGAATCTAACAAATAACATCAACATTTAACTTTTTAACACATAAAACAAATAATAAATGACTTTTTATCAATTAAATTCACTAAGATAAGATCATTTTACTTGGAGATTAGTATATCGATCATGCCGGTCATACCGGGGGTGTCATGCCGGTTTTATGACCGGTACAGGTTGAACCAGGTTCAACCAGTGGCACGCCGGCCGGCGTGACAACCATGGATAACAATCAATTAATAAATTAATAAATGTGGGAGGTTGGGAAATTTTGCCAATGGATCCACAAATCGGGATTTTATTTAATTTTCTTTTTACCTCGGAAAATCAATAATCTGTCCCCAAAGCTCCACAAAATCAATCAATAAACATTTACAGCTCAACCACACTTCTCTCTCTTCAATTTTTTCCATTTTTCATTTTTATCTTCCCCCCCAAAAAAAAAAAGAAAAGACCCATAGTCTCCTTTTTCTCACTCTACCCATTAAAAACTGGACTCCTTCCTCTCCTCCCCACTTTCTCATTAGCCTTTTTGATTACTCCTTCCTCCCTCTCCACCTCTGGTTTTCTTCTCTCTCAGCTCTTTCTGTAGAGCTCTAGAGCTATCTTTCATTGTCCCTCCAGCACACGGCTCTCTCTTTAGTCTTGACATCTCTTTCTCACTCTGCTTTTCTCTTTTCATTCTAGTTTTGGCTCCTTCTTCTCTCTGCTCAGAGCCATATTTATACACATACATATATATTTTTTTTCTCCATACAGAGAGCGGAGGGAAAGACTTTTTTGGTTTCTTTTTTTGTTCTTCGTTTGAAATTTGTTCTGGGTTACCGAAGAAAGGTTGAAAGTTCTAAGCTTTGTATTTTGTATACATACCATTGATTGCTTGATTGTAAAGAACAGGGGGGGTGAAGAAAATGGGGAAATCTGTAGTGGGTTATTGTGGCCTTTTCCTGACTCTGCTTCTGGTTTCTGTATCTGGGTTCCACCATGGGAACTTGCCTGTTATCCCCTTTGATGAGGGCTACACCCAGCTTTTTGGGGAAGACAATCTGGTTGTTCACAGGGATGGGCATACCGTCCACTTATCTCTTGATGAAAGAACAGGTCTTTTTTTCCTTTTGTTTTGTGTTTTTTTTGCTCTGTTTTCCCTTATGCAGCTATCGTATTTGTGTTATTGCCTGACTGAAGTTTTATTTATTCGTCTGTGTGGTTTGTTGGAGCAGGGTCTGGATTCGTTTCGCAGGACCTTTACTTACACGGCTACTTCAGTGCTTCCATTAAGCTCCCTGCAGATTACACTGCTGGAGTTGTGGTTGCTTTCTATGTGAGTTTCCTCCTCAGCCACCCTTATCCTCCATTTACTCTATCCATTGACTTGTTATAACCGATTCTGCAGCAGGGTTTTTGGGGGTTTTCGGTTTTGATTGAACGTGAAACGGACAAGGATTATAACCGACCTTTTGGATTGCAAAAATTTGGTCTCTTTTTTTTTTGTTTGTTAACAGAAACCGGAAAACGGGGTTTGAAACTTGGATAACGAATTCTAAAATTCTAATCCTTGCCCGATTATGTGTATGACAGATGTCCAATGGCGATACATACGAGAAGAACCATGATGAGATTGACTTCGAGTTCTTGGGGAATATTAGGGGTAAAGATTGGAGGATACAAACAAATATCTACGGGAATGGAAGCACGGCCCTTGGCAGAGAAGAGAGATACAGCCTTTGGTTTGATCCTGCCGATGACTTCCATCGCTACTCCATTCTCTGGACTGATTCCCACATCATGTGAGAGCCCTTGCCTGTTGTCCTGTGTTCAATTTCTCACCTAATGACTGGTTTTCATGGGTTTTAATGATGATGATTATCTTTAACTTTCCTTTGGTTTGTGATGTTGATTGTGTAGTGGAGAAGGGGTAAAAGTTTTACTTTTTACCATTTTTTCATTGTTAAGAAACTAGCACAAACATACACACTCATCAACTATAAATTTCCTGTTACTAGCAAGTCTGATAAGTTCCGTGTCTTCTGTTTGTTTCCTGAGAAAAGGAATAGGAAAGTTACCCGTCTACAAGTTTTGAATTATACATTTAGACTGCACTGCACGCAAGATCCTCTTTTGTGCAAGCTTTTGTTAAAACAGTCCAACATACAGAACATGGTATGCATTTTTGTGGGGGGTGGGGATATTGACAGTGAAAGTTCTGTTAGTAACTAGTACCACTGCCCAGTCTTTGAAGTACATTTTTTTTCATGAAATGGCTTTTCTTACTGCAGATTCTACGTCGATGATGTTCCGATCAGAGAAGTGGTAAGAACCCCAACAATGGGTGGAGATTTCCCATCGAAACCGATGTCTCTATACGCGACGATATGGGATGGATCGGACTGGGCCACCAATGGAGGGAAGTACAGGGTGAACTACAACTACGCGCCTTACACCACCGAGTTCTCCGACTTCGCCCTCCATGGCTGCGCCGCCGACCCCACAGATCACTCCACATCAACGTGCGACGCCTCCTACACCACGCTATCGAAAGCCGAAGCAATCTCCGGGTCGCAGAGGACCAAGATGGACAGGTTCAGGACCAAGTACATGACATACTCCTACTGCTACGACCGTGTTCGATACAAGACCCCACTGTCCGAATGTGTGATCAGCCCGCAAGAAGCACAGCGGCTCAAGTCGTTCGATCCTGTCACTTTCGGTGGAGGTAGGCCCCGCCACCATGGGAGGAGGCACCGGAGGAACCAGCGAGCAGCAGCAGTCAATGGTGAGGCCATTTCTATGTGAGAATACAATCAATGAAGCATGTTTTGCCCAGAATGGAATAATGGAATGTATGTCTTGGTGGTACATGCATGAATGTGGATGGGTGGTGGTGGGGAAGGGGGGGATTTTTGGTGTTTGATTCTGTTGGTTCTTCATACTATTGTTATTTTTGTGAATAGAAAGATGAAAGAAAGAGCATAGATTCTTAAGAGAGTGGTTTGTGGTGGTGGTGGTGGTGGTGGTGACTGGTGAGGGAGTGATGGGTGTATTCATGGTTTTTCATATTATTATAAAAGTATATGGGTTATGTGTATAGATTCATAGTTTTAATCTTCTGTTTTTCTTCTTCTGTTGGTCCAATTTATTTTCTGTGGCATTGGCTTTTTGTTTGGTGGGGAAATTGAATATGGTGATGGTTGTTTGTCATTTTTCAATGTATCCCCATGAACACACTCTTTTGCCCGTTGGGAGAGGTTGTGACTTGTGATGAATGAATAAAAAAAGGTTTATAGCATTATTAGTTTATTTATTTCCCAAAGTTTTGTGCTTTTATTATTATGTGTATTTCCTGATCACTAATTGGGTTAGGTTGCTCTGTAGTCTGTATGTAAAGAAAGGGTAATCTTCTTGGGATGAAGGGAAGGGAGAATCTTTTTGGTTTAGTGGTTGATTAATCTATGTATTTAGAGGGTTGGGTTCTGGGTTATTATTATTATTATTATTATTATTGAGTTAAATGAGGTTTGGCAGAGACCAAACTTAGGAACAGAAGCATGTCTCCACAACATGCTCTATAATTCTTTCTTAAAAGAAGTTTTGAGGATGGGGGAACCAGTTAGTTCAGAAAGCAGATGTTGGGTCCTCTACTGCAGAGTTGTCTGTCTGATATTATTATTTTTATTGAAAAATAATTAGATTCTGTTATATTATATATGTGAAATTTGTTTGGGAGGAGAGGGGTTGTATGTATAATGTATGTAATTATGTATCAAGTTGAGAAGGCAAAAGGGTTATGGAAAATGGGGTTAGTTGGGTAATAATACAACAACTACAGATGGTGCCAAATGATGAAAGGCCAAAATGAATGATATGCATATCTACAGTAGTGTAGTACTTAATTGATTGTGTTTTGGCAGTGCTAGGTGCTGGATAATATTGACAAATACAGTACACCGAAATTTTATATGTACGAGATAAAAAAAATATTTCGTATAAAAAAGAATTCGAGATAAAAACACTATTGGAAATTTTTGGGAGAAGAGAGGTTGAAGACTGAGGAGTGTAAAGTATGAAAATGTTGAGTAAATTTAACCTTCCTAAGAAATTGACAGTTTATGTGCTTATAAAATTGCTCTATTGCGAGAGATCAATTTGTTTAAATTTCTTGAATGAGGCAAACGTGAAGCCATTCAGTCACCATTGTCATATGGTTTTCTGGGACTAAGTTGATTCGTCATATTTGAACTCTTTTACTCTACGTTGTTACGTTCAGTTTGAACCCTATCGTATATTGAGTGGACTGTATTTTAGCCGATTCAAACCAAATAAGATAAAAATGAGTGAAAAGTAAAGCACTTATCGTTGGAAATTATGAGTTGGCAACTCAATTGGATTCATCGACCTGAATTAAGTAGTGTGAACTAAAGTCATTGCCTTTGTCCTGTCTCTTATCTTTGGTGCTCTGCTGGTACCAAATTAATAGAAGTATGAATTAAAGTCAACTACTACATCGGAATCAATTTAAAAGAGATTGGCAAAAACCATTGATGGCCCATTGAAGGGAGCCTAAATATCATTTCCTTTATAGGCAAAAGGGAGAAGGTGGTGGAGGGCAGCCTTGTATTATTTGGGTCATGGGTATCTAAATGGTACTATTTTGCAGGTTGGCCATTTTCAAGCATGTTCCTTTCCCGGGTTGTCAACTCGTGGATTGATTCGGGTTGGCTCGGATTCGGTTTTAAAAACGGGTTAAAATAGTCCATGTGAGAGTTAGCCTGGAAATGGTCAAGCTCGGAAAAATCCGGGAAAACCTGGGCGGTTGGCCCGTCCGAGCGGGTCTGCGGGCTGTTCGTTCCAAAGTGTCGTTGAATTTGTAATATGTTGAATTTAAGTTGATGTTATTTAAGTGTGTTGGAGTTTAAGTACGGTTGTTTTTTTATGTTGTATTCAAAATAAGTACAATATAATGAGTTGTTCATATTTTTGGGCTAAACCGGGCTAAAACGGATGACCCATTAAGCATTAACCCTTGACCCACTAGCTCGACCGGGTCCGGGTCGACCCGCGGCTTGACAACCTTGCTTTCCCCCAATGTATTTATCTCCCATGAGAAATCTTTCATCTTGTACAATTTGAAATTTTATTTTTTGGTTTGGTTTTCATCGTTGAAATGATATCATAGCCTTCTATGATCGAGAGGTCTTGTGTTTGAATTCCCAATTTTCCATGACCCCATTTGTTAAACACATTTTATTTGAACTTGTGCAAACTTCAAATTACAATGACTAGCTTTCTTTTAAAGAGACGTGCTAATATGTATATAAGATTTCCTATTAAGCATCTTCCAACAATTCGAATTATTGCGAACCACCAGTTTTTTAAATCTCATTGCTTGAGCTCTCTTTGCTCCTACCCTTCGTCCCTTTTCCCTCTTTCATTTTCATATCCCAGCATGGACTCCTACCCCCCAGGTTACTCATCATCAACAAATTCTGATACTGGCTTGTATTGTCACAAATGGTGGAGCTGTCAAATTCTGATAGATGCTACCTATTTTTTAAAAATATATGTTTTCTACCCAAAAAAAAAATGTACAATAAAAGGGTTAATTAGTGAGTGTTAAAGTCAGATGTTGCATTAATTTGACGGATAGGGGAGTGGTGGTTGTTTTTATTAGAAAGCAGGATATGATAATTAATTAATTAATGGATATGGATTTGCGTGTTGATCAGTACCATCAATCTAGCCAGCCAGATGACCATTGCATTGCCGACTTTTTAAAAGCACATTAGTCACAAAACTTTAGTCATAATCATTTCAACATTAACCAAACTAATTAACATGATTTAATTTTGTCATTTAATTCTTAAGCTTAAATTTTTTTTTTTACAAATAAGTCCAAAAAATCGATGAAAATAATATTATAGTACTTAATATTTACTTAAATTAATAATATCTAGAATTTTAAAATTTTACAAACATGTCCTGATGACCAGTTTTTAAGTCTAGTTAAGAGCACTTCTACTATGCTATATAGTATTGGTGCTTTAATGTACAACTTAAAGTTGTAACATAACATTAAATGTATAAGTTTAGGTTGTACCATTATGTTATGGTACAACTTTACAAGTTGAAGTTGTACCATCAAATAAAGGTACAAGTTCAAGTTGTACCATAAAAGAATTTGTACAAAAAGTATAAGTACAATATGAAGTTGTACCATAACATAAATGTACAATTTTAAGTTGTACCACAAATGCAAAATCCTATAGCACCAATACTATATAGCATTGTAAAATTTCTCTCTAGTTAAAAGTATCACATTTATATATATGGAAACGACCCTCACATCGATCCTACTCAAGCCCACCCAACAAACACTCAAACTCATATGTACTTCATGCTTACCCTCTGTCTAATCAACAGATTAACTTAGATACGAGTAGAATTACCCATGAATGAATAATTGCCATCACCTTGTAGCCAAATTAACCTTGCAATTTTCCACCAGAGGGATGAAAAAGTGAGCAGTAAAAATGGCTGGTATTGTGTGTCACAGCTGGAGAAGAATAGAACAGAAATTGGGTGGCATTTGGATTTGCAGTTGCATGCGAAACAAAGGCCAACTCAGCATCATTGCGACTGCCACAACTTGATTACCAAAGGCAGTGGGCTCTCCTTCATTCCATTTCATTGTGTGAGGAAATTCATGTGGTTGGGGGGGAAAAAGGGATAATGTGACACTTCCCTTTCGGCCCATTTTTGGACCTCTATCATCATGTGTTGCTCAATTTGCCTTTTGAGCCCAGTTGAGGCAATGGTGCAGGAAACTGCAGCAACTCATGACTCAGTACTACAAAGCTGAGAGTCGCTCTCTCTGGTATTTTTGTTATCATCGCCAGACCAGCTGCCATTGACAGTTCGTTCTGAACTGGAACGCAGCAATTCAGTTTCAAAAAATCCAATCCACCATCATCATTATGATCAATTCTTTCCAACTGGGCGCAGAAAGAATGTTTTGATTTATTCTGGTTGCTGGAGCAAAGCTTAGCTTTGAACACTAACCAGACCAATCTAAACATAGGTCTCATTCATCTAAACAGAAAACTAGTTCTAAACTAAACCAAAAAATAGGTGTCCACTATCAACTAGAACAACAAAAAGCTTCTCCAGCGACTCGGGCATTTCCCTAATCTGTGCCTCCCTCCCACTACATTTCTTTGCTTCAGCATATGGCTATCGCAATGCAACACTAGTTCGTTGACTCACCTCCTCGTTCTCCTCTATCATCTTGAGAAAATTCCGAACGATGATCTTCCCTTCTGAGGTTATGATGCTCTCCGGATGAAACTGCACACCCTGCAACATTTCCACCCACAAAAGAGACAAAAATGTTGGCTTGAAGTTATGGGGAGAAAAGAAGAAGATTTTGTTCTGAGTGAATCTGTATGGGGCCTAAACTAAACTGATTTCAAGCAATCAGAAGAGGTAAATATTTTGAAGCTACCAACAGAACACCATTTTTATGTTGTTTAAGAATTTCTGGTTTGTTTTCAGATTCCTAAGGCATTCAGAAATACAATTGGAATCCGCCCAGGTTTTTATAATTGCTTGAACGACTAAGACAAGGTTGCTGGCCTAACCCACTGGGCCACAAAGCAAGCTCAAGGTGAAGGCCAGGCATAATAGTGTGATTGAAGAAGAAAACCTTACCTGCAGATACTTGTGCTTTTTGTGACGGGCAGCCATGATCAAACCATCCTTGGTCCACGCTGTGATCTCAAGTTCATCAATCGGGAACATATCCCTGTCAATAACTAGGCTGTGATATCTACCTGCTTTGAATGGGCTGCAGAAAATCCACATGAAAACAAACATGTAAGGTGGTGCATCTCTTCAACAGATCATTGAAAGCCACCACAACAGAACGGTTCTATACTTAAAAAGTTTTCATATAGTGGAGAAGAAACTGGAAAGTAACACAACATGCGCCACATTGGACAAAAAATATTTTGATAGTTATACATATAGGTGTCAAGTTTGATGTAGAACCATAAACATTTTCATAGTACAAGGAGATTAGAACATACAGACAAGATGTAGTAAATCCATAAAAGCTCTCAACAAGACAAAAAGAACGGGAGGTTAGCTTGGCAAAGAACAGGAGAGGAACCAAGCAAACAAATGTATGAACGTGTTTAGTGGTAAAGTTACATACTTTGGCAACCCAGTAAACAAGCCTTTGCCTTTTTCGTCATAGTACACCAGTGAACTTTTCCCATGCATAACCCCGAGAGGAGAACGCACAATCTTCCCTGAAAACATAACAAATTATCCATTTAATGAAGCATAGTATGAGAACAAAGTGCTCATTTACATTCATGAACTGTACCATCAAGAAAATAACAGTAAAGTGGCAGTAGCAGTTCAGAATGCTCAAGAACACTCACCACCAAATGCCTCGCCAATGCACTGTAAACCCATACACACACCAAACAAGGGTACGATTGGCCCAAGCTCCAAAACTGTCTGCAAAGATATTCCAGAATCCTTGGGGGCTCCTACAGAGAGAATTGCAAATCAGTGAAGTACTTAAAATTTCCCTTTTCAGTTTGTTGTATTCGTAACAATGTACAATAAAGTTGGCCCTTTCCACTTGTGCAGCAGACTGACCTGGTCCTGGGGATATCAGCACTCCTCTAGGATTTTTCCTGTTAAAAGCCAGAAAATGTTACACATGTCAAAAATCATATAAAATATACACCTCATAAGATATTTGATCATATTAGAACATAAGATGGATACCTTTTCAACTCTTCCACAGTTAACTCATCATTCCGGTAAACCTCGAATTCGCATCCCAGCTCTCCCATGTACTTTAGGACAAGACAGTTTACATGGGATTAGCACAGGTAAAATACCCAGTGTAGAAAAGTACAGGGGAAATAGGAACGAGCAAGAATATGAGTTTGCATCCTAGCACGAATATCCACAGATCGAATTCGCATCCCAGCTCTCCAAACCAAAGCACATTAACCATCTATTGGTACTGGACAAATCAGAGCCCTTGTGAAGAAAAGGAATTTTCTTTCAATTTAACCCAAAGATGGCTATTACACAGATCAAGTGGCTCTAAGTTTCTTATGAGTTTTGAGAATCTTTCCCCCACATACAAACACTATCCAATATTCAAGGCTTTCATTCAATCTAAATGATTAAAGAAGATATCAACCCGCAACCCACAAACAGATCAGTAGCCAAAACTCAAGCAAACTGAAAACCAGCAAGTTTCATTATCTTAATTCAGCAACCCAAAGAGAAAAAGTGTTAAACCTGGCAGAGATTATAAGTGAAACTGTCATAATTGTCAATGACAACCACAGGGCTTTTGGTCCCCTTCCTCCTGGAATCCCCAAAACTTGAAGCGGCTTTAGGGACCGCCACCGAACATCTGATGGCCAACCCATTTCCCTTGGTGGCCATAAAAGCCACATCTATAAAAGCAAAAAAAGAAAGAAATGCCATAAACAACAAATGCCAAGAAATTTGAATGTAGCAAAAGAAGAAACAAGAAAGCAAAGGAAGAAAAGGACTTCACTTGTTGGCACAGAGGGCTGAGGGAGATGATGGTTGTGCACGGTTTTGAAGGAGAGGGAGGGTTTGGATTGAATGAAAGAGGCCCGCGAGACCATATTCGTAGCCATTGTTAGACCAATCACTCCGACCTCAAAAAGGCACTGAGAAAGAGTGGGAATGCAGAAGCCCCAGGAGTGGTTTGCCTATTGGAACAACGAGAGTCTGTTCTGCACAAAGGAATCAATGCAAAGAAAACCAATTAGTGAAAAGCAATCACAATGTGGAAATGGCTAACGTTCACAGCTAACAGCTAAAACCCCCCACAAAAGAACGCGCATCCTTATCCAGCCACTGGTCCAATTTAAATATCTAGAACAAGAAGAACGGTTACAAGAAAGGGAAATTTATAGCCATGGGCGAACCTCGGAAGGGGAAAACAGAAGCTCCGGTTAGTTAGCATGTGAAAGGAAGCCAGAGCAAGGGCAGTCTCTTTGTTGATCCCTTTGGATGTCTGGCTGAAGAGAAGAAACTAAAACGGAAGCTGCTCAAATTGAGATTGAGAACCAACGAAGAGGCAGAGGAAAGGAGAATTTATATCCTGAAAACACTCTGCAGCAGAGGTGGTAACCGGAACATAAGGGCGTTTCGCTTCTTCATCAACTGCTAAATGGCGGTTAGAGGGGAAAAACTGCGAAGGGGAACTCGTACCGTCCAACGCCGTTTCAGGGCAGGGCCTCTTCTCTGTTTTTGGTTGCGTTTGTTCTGCTCAGCACGGGATGAGAACAAAATCCGGATCCACGAGGATCCTAGCATATTCAATCTAGTCAAAGTGGGTAAAATCAGTGGTGATGGATTAGGAGTCGGGTTTGGATTGAAACTCGTTGTACTGTTCAACGGTTTGGGTTTGAGTTTAGGTATATCCAACTCATGGATATCCATCTATACTCGTATACCCATAACTCATCGACCCAGACGTCTCAACCTCTAAATTGTTGATGTTCTTATGTGTGCTCAAAATTGGTTGCTCAATTCAATGATTTCAAGTAGGTTTTTTTGTTTTGTTTGCCAAACGATCACTCATAAAAAGAGGATACAGAACCGATCCAAGTTTACAATGAAACTATTTGCTATTGTACCAAGCTACATAATCAAACCCCCTTTGAAAGCGGAGCGATAAACATAGAGCACGTCGGGCCACGAAATGAGGCACCCTGTTGAAGTTACGACTTACGAAAAGCACCTTTGAGTCCCCAAGATCTCATAGCAGCGATAGAATCTCTTGTAGTAGAGCTCCTATCTTGGAGTCTGAAGTATCCTTGTTACGGTATTTATCAATTACAACCTTTGCATCACCTCCAATAATCACATTGCTGAACTGACGCCGCACACATTCCTGCATACAGTTGCGCAAAGCCAAGTTTTCTAGGATATACAGATTTCAGGTAGGTTGATAACCTTTCATTGTTTGCTTTCACATAGACACTTTAGTACTTGTGAGTTATGATAATGTTGGCTATCACTATTTGCTCATTTGTTATTCTATTTGCAGATAGTTTGGAAACAATTGATAGACTCGTGAGTTATGTCATCATTAATGATGACCAAGATTCCAATAAAATCTTGTTATCGAGCATCTCGATTAGGAATTGATCACAATGTATAATCGAGGGGATTTGGGGATAGAGAAGAATCAGGGATTAAAAAAATAGATTGAGAATGAGATGAGAAGAGGGGAACGAGAAAATGATTTTTAACTTTCTCACGTTACTGCGTGTAACGACAAGCGACGAAGACTCAAAATTTCATTTTACGGGCAACAGATTAGAGCTAAGGCAATAAATTTAGGGATGGCAACAAAACCCGAACCCACGGGTACCCACCCGACCCAACCCGGTCAATGTGGGTAAAACCCGTGTTGACGGGTTTTGGACCGGGTTCGGGTTTAAACTCGCTACACTATTCACCGGGTCGGGTTGGGTTTGGGTTTAGGTAAACCCGCCCCATGGGTACCCGCCCACACACATATAATTACTTTCCCGACATATTTAATATTCTAAACTAGCTTTATCCCCGACCAACAGGCCGGGTAAATTTTACGTCTTAATCAAATAATTCATCATTATATTTAATTATTTTAAGTTTTTAAGTCATTTACGTTTTTTAATAATCATTTTCAAGAACACATTTGTGGTCTCTTCTTATATGTTTATGAGATCGTAACTAAGTAACAGTTTATTTAAAAAACTAAGCAATTAGCATTTAATCTATAATTTTTTAGTATTTGATTTAAACAATACACATTTAGAAGTTAGACAATCAAATTCTATTCGATGAATATTGGCTTGCGATTAAGTCTACCTTTTGTACATGTTCATCTTATTTTGAGGATGATGAAAAAGAAGTGCAATACTATTTGAGGATATCAAGTTTCAATCTAAATATTGTGAAAAAAAAGTTTCAATTTAGCTTCTTATGTAATGATTTGTCAACTAAATATTCAAATTGATTATTTTATTATACAATGTACAAAAATCAATAATAGATGTTTCAACTAACATCTATCAAGATACTGAAATCGAATTTTTTATGATGGAAGAGAACCAAATCCATCATTTTGAATAATATAAGCTATGAATTTCAGATGCTTATATTTTCTTTCGGTGATAAATTAGTGTCTAAAATCGTACCATGTAGGCGACTCGCCAAAAAATCCTTCTATCAAATTCTAAATCAGCAAGTAGTTTTAATATTATGAAATAAGTTGAACCATGATTAATACATACACTCTACCGTTGATTTTTCAATCCAACCCAAATGTTTTTACAATCCTTAATATAAATTAGTGGTTGTGAGATATTATTTCGTGGTTCGAATTTAAAAACTGTTATTAACATAATGAAGTTTAATTGTACAACAATAGAAACTTGCACGTTTTCTTTTTTCCAAACTGAACTTGCCCACATCTTGAGAAAAAAGTTAAGAAAAATTTGAAGTTTGACACATACAAAATTGTTGGTTGGAAGATAAATTGCTATTTAGTAGGGGATAATATAAGTCAATGGATAACAACAAAAAGTATAAAAAAATATAAACCTGCGGAGAATTCTCCAAAACTTACGTGGAGACCCCCTTTACAATTTTGTTTTTCCAGAATATTTTAGTTAAAAGGGGACGGGAATAAAAGTAAAACGTGTGTGAAAAAAAAAGGGATTAATATGGATAAATGTTGTAGAAGAAAGTTTTGAGAAAAAAAAATTAAGGGAAAACCCGAAAAATTGCGGAGAGCACGAGAAAATTTGAATGGGGAAGGTGGTTTTGAGAAACCCCTTAATATATTTTGTAGATAATATATCTTTCTTAAACAACTAATTTGATTTATGTTTGTGGAAACATGTATAATTTGTTCTTTCTAATTGTTTAGAATGAAGTTGATATTATGAAGTGGAGAGTGAAGAAACTTAGTTGATGAGGAAGAAGCTTTTAATTAATCTTATTGTTTATAGATGTTTATCTTTAATTATGAACAATTTGTATTGATCATTTGTGGTTTGCTTGTATTCTCTATATTGGTATTTTTTTTTATGAATAATTTGTATGAGAAAATTGATGTTAAACTTTTATTTTGAAAGAAACATGTTATTATAAATTTTTTACCACAAAAACCCACGGGTACTCATGAACCCGCGGATACCCGGCAGGTTGGGTTGGGTTTGAGTTTTTCAAACCCAACGGGTTTTACCCCGGGTTTTTTTGGCGGATAAACCCATGGGTTTGACGAACAAGCGCTTGGTCTAGTGGTAATACCACTAGCCTAGAACCTGGAGGTTCCAGGTTCGAATCCCTTAAGTAGTACATTAATCACACAAAAAAAACCTATATCACCCTTATAAAAAAAAACCCCATGGGTTTGGGTTTGACAAAACCCGCCCCAATCCGACCCATTGCCATCCTATAAGGCATGGATCCAATCATGCTTTGTGTTTTTCTTTGACTTCTAGAAAATTTGATACTCGGGCCTCATAAAATTTGGAGCCTTAGCTCATTAGACTATGAACTAATATGTTTAGTTTCAGGCTTGTACTAAAACTGATTTACATAATTTACATGAATTTTCAGAATTTCAAGGCCTGTATTTAGTTTTTGAAACCGAGCCTCCAAAATTTCGAGACAAGGCATGGGCAAGACCTAGAGTTGAGGCACAGAGTAATCATACATCTCGGGGCGAAGGTGTAGAGCATGCTTGCTATTTTGGTGGCATGCCGTCTAGTTAAACCTGGTTCAATCGGTGCTTGTCATGAAACCAACATGAACACTACCATTATAATTGACATGATCAAATGCTAAGCAAAGTGATATCATTTTAGTGAATTTAATTAATAAGAAAATGGATTTCTTATTTATTTCATGAATTTAAAAGTCAAAAGTTGATGTTATTTGTTGAACTGTAAGTAAATTGTCCTCAAATATGTTTAGTATATGATTAAATTTATTAAATGTTAATGATTTTCACATTTTCACAAATTTTGTTAAATCAACGTAAATCGACACAAACCGATTGTACCACTGGTCGTACCATTCCAATTGCCAAACCGATACAAACCGATTTGACAACTTTCATAGAGACTAACCTAGCGTTTCTAAAGCCAAGGCACAATACTAAAGCTTCCCTATCACCAAATCTGGAACGGATACCCTTTTCTACCTTTTCATGTTGAGTTTGGTCTTTAGCTTCTTCTTCTACATATTTTATCTTATTCAAAATTACAATTTTTTATAGGAACCCGAAGTTCAAAATTACATATGAATTAAGTATACAAATTACTTTTTTTTACTATGTTTATGTACTTTTTTACTTTCTTTTCCGGTTAACATGAATGTGAACTTAAACCGTGCAATGCGTAATGACTTCGTGTTTTTTGAATGATGATCAACATTAGCATATCTCACAAAAAATCAAAATAAAAAATCTTACGATTCAATAAACAACAAATAAGTATTGATAAATATAATTAGTAGATTTGTTGGTAAAAATGTATTTATTTAATAATAAAACTATTGAGTGATGAGGGTTTGAATTGCAAAATCTCACAAAAAATTATGTAGGGAGTGATGATAGATGAAGTCACGATCACGACAACGTTGGAAGTTGGAAGAACTCAATTAGAGAAACATACGGGCCAGGTTGAGCAAAGTCAATTAATCGAGGTGCAACCCCAGCCCAAAAAGCAAAATGAAATGACCAGGCCCAAGGGGAAAAACCTAAGCCCAACAAAAGCAGCCTATAGAATAAAACGCGGTTTCCATTGGAAATTTTAGCGCCAATTCTCTTCTCAGACTCAAAACTCAACTCGACCGTTGTCGGCTTTGCGGCAAATCAACGCTTCCGGCAGCAAACCGACCGACCTTCCGATCGATACTACAAATAGACATTAGCACTTGCGGGAAGCTTCATTTCCTTCAACCCAACGGAAAAACTTTCTTCTTCTCTGCTTCACTTCCCGTTTTCCCTTTTCAATCTCCCTTCACTCGTCTCACCATTTCTCTCGGCAAATCTTAGGGTTTCCATACCCATTTTCAGTCTCAAGTCTGAACCTGTCTTCTCCTACTCCTGCGCTCCGTGGAAGATCTCTGACTGCTCGAAGTTTCAGAACGCGTTGTTGTTTCCCGATCGCTAGGGTTTCAGAAGCCGGATCGGAATCTGGGTTTTGCTTCAGGTTCGTTTATTCTGTCTGCATTGTCGTTATTTTTTCAATTCATGGCGGGGAAAAGGGGAATTTCTATCGCAATCGGTCCGGATTTCAACATTTAGGGTTTTTTTCCCCCTTAGGCTACAGCGGGCTTACAGTATCTTATTTTTTCAGCTTTTAAGAAATGGCGATCCATACTGCACGAGATGGGGTAGGAGCAATGCATATGAAGAGCCGCAAAGTTTGTATCTACTGGAAGCAGGGGAGGTGTAATAGAAACCCTTGTAGGTTCGTGCACGGAGACCTGGCTACTGCGGATCTGCGTGCTTCTTATGTGTACCGCGCGCCTCAAACACAATCCCAAGCTTTACCCGGTGGCCTGAGAAGGAAGACCCTCTCACCTCCAGAAGAAGATAGAGCTGTCAAAAGATCCAAATCCACTCAGGTAACATCTGCTGCTGTCTCACAGAAGAGCCGAAATAACTGCCAAAAAATTGAGAGTGCTCAGAAACCAGAAGCTTCTCTGCTAGTCACCACCACTACTGTTGAAAGAAGTGAAGACAAGGCTTGTTGCCAAGAATGGATGTCTGGAAGTTGTGGGAGAGGGGATAGCTGTCAATTCCTACATTCTTGGTCCCGTGGTGATGGATTTTCGTTGTTAGCAAGACTAGAAGGGCATGTTGGGAAGCCTGTTTCAGGTATCGGGCTTCCTTCGGGGTCTGATAAGCTCTACACAGCTAGCAGCGATGGAAAGGTATGTGCTTGGGATTGCCATAGTGGTCTGATTTCTGGGGCTGTGAATGTTAGTGATCAGATTGGGTGTCTGATAAGCGATGAGGAATGGGTCTTTGTTGGTTTCCCTAATGGTGTTAAAGCATGGAACTTTAAGTCAGAGGTTTATTATGACCTCACTGGTTCGAGTGGTCAAGTGAATGCCTTGGAAGTTGGGTTGGATGCCTTGTATGCTGGAGATGAAGATGGTGGAATTTCGGTTTGGAAAGGATTCACTGACCATCAGATAGCTAATCGATTCCAGTATGCTACTCCCCTGAGAGGCCATGCCAGTGCTGTTACTTGCCTGAGAGCTAGCATAAATGGAGAATTGCGTAGATTGTACTCTGGTTCCAAGGATGGGACGATCAAGGAGTGGGATTTGAACACTGGTGAGTGCATTCAGACACTGAAGGCGCACGATGACGATGTAACGTCTGTGATCTGTTGGGATCAGTACTTAGTGTCTTGCTCGCTGGATAAGAAGGTGAAGTTCTGGGGTCGAATTGAAGGCGACAGTTCCGAGATAATCCTCTTATACACACATGAAGAGGGGCATGCTGCACTGACTCTTGGTGGTGTGAATGATTCAGATGGAAAACCAATCCTGTTTTGCTCGTGGAGTGACAATTCTGTGGGTTTGTACGAACTCCCATCGTTGAAAGAGAGAGGGAGGATATATGCTGAGAAAGAAGTGAGAGCAATCCGGGCAGGTCAGGGGGGATTGTTCTTCACAGGGGATGCAAGTGGCGTGGTCAGTGTGTGGAAATTAGCAGAGAAGCTTTGCAGCTAGCTAGCTAAAGTGCAATTAGTAGGTTCATTCATTTTGCTCAAGTGAACAGAGAGGGAGACATAAACGGTTGGATTCCATTGTTTTTGTTGGAATTGAACTGAGAATAGGCTGCTGCACTGAAGTTTCTGTACGTATTAGTGTGGTTGTTGAGAAGCAACTATGCTTCTGATTATTTTGTATGTATTGCGTATATAAAAGTATACAATGATGAGTGTATATATAAAGTGCTGATTTCTGCACTGTTTGGTTGTTTTGGTCATAGGCGGAGGCAGGGGTGTTTGCCCCTATCCGGGACAGGGATAACTTTTGGAGAGGGAAAAAAGGAAAAAAATAACCTCACATATATTTGTACAGATCGAATTAAACACTTACAAGTAACATAAGAATATTTTAACATTCTAACAAAACTCATTAATTCACAAAAAATAATTAAATTATTGGTTTCATTCATGAGACTATCATTTCACAATAGCTCGTTAGGTATTATCATGATATTATGGTGTAAACAATGAATGCATTTTACATTTCTTTCATAATATGAAAACTCGTCCTGGTTATTTATGAAAAAATAATTGTATTAGTCAGTTTTTGTTTCGCTGGTTTTGGTTCATATAATGACAGTAGGTATGTTTGTGTGAGTGATAGAATCTATTGTCGGGTTAAAGATGGCTGCATGTTTCACTGACAAAACCAGAGAGATTGAGACAAGTACAGAAGTGTTGCAACTTAATAGATTATAAAGCATTACTAAAGCCAAACACGGTTTAAAAAAGTGTAAATTGCATGAGTGGTCACTGAGATTAAAAAAAACGTTCATGTTTGGTCACTGGAAATATTTAATTCCGTTTATGGTCACTAGATTTAGTAAAACAGTTCAAATTTGGTCACTCTCTGTTAGCCTCCGTTAGCAGCGTTAGTTTTTCGCTGACATGGCTAACAGAATCGCCTTATCAGCCTATTTTAATCCAAAAAAAGTTATATCTGATCTGCCACGTCATCAACCCACTCCAACCCAACCCTGACCCAATTCTTCCTCTTGTTCCTCTATTTGATCCAGTCCGACCCTTTCACTTCGACCTCAACGAGCCAGAATCCATATTTCTGTGAGTGGGTCGAGCGCGAGACCTACTACCTCTTTATCTGCTTGAACTGAAGAAATCGAGTTCCTACAAAACCCTCCCTGCTTCGAAGACTCCCCTGTATCTGAACACAGTGATCAAACACACAAGCAGAGTATAAACCAAAGCTCGAAAATGAAGAACACAAGCACAGCACAACACTTTTTACGTGGTATCCGATATTGGGAGAAGAAGGATCCCAATATCGACTAATCCACGGTAGGAATCTCTCCTCTTGAGGATTCCTACGAATCTACTAGACCGTTTCCTTGATCGTGATTACACAGTTCAGGATGATCAGCTCCCTGCCAATCAACCTAACTTCAAAGCTGAGTTCTAATCTCCCTGATTGTTCACTCAGATTCACTAGCTATTCTCTCCGATTAGCTAACCGAGTTTTCTATCAAAAGTTCACCACTTTTCACTCAACACTCAGTTCTTTTGATTTGCCGGAAAACTCTTATCTTCTACATTGCTCAACCTCGTGGTTATATAGTTTGCTCTCTTCAAGATAGTCGTTGTCTGATTGAGGTTTGAATCGCTGTAATTTAGCTCCAGGTTTCCTTCTTTGAGACTTTCCATCTTGGTCTTGATTTGATTTGTTGATTCTTTCCCTATTGACGAGCTTCCCTTAACATGCTCCCCCTAAGCTTGTCAATGGCTCTCCCTACTGCACTAGTTTCTTTCCTGCACACACTCAGCAAACTATTGGTGCAGTCTGTTCTAGGCAAAGTGCTGGCAAGAATGACAAGGGAAGTTTTTATTTCTGATTAATCAGTTCAACAGAAATACAAGTCTCGAAATTCAAATCAACAATCAAACAACTGGAAAACCAACTTGACACTGACACCATTCAAATACAGACTCAAACGAACTACACGACTTCCCTAGTCATAACTTGTGACTCCCCCTAAGTACCACCATCGATTCTCTAGAAGGGATAACCAGGAGGTGACTCATAGTCTGATATCTCATCATCAGAGCTTGAGTAAGGAGTAATTTGATCAAAGTCGTCTGGAGCAGGCCTTGCTTCATCAAAATCCATGAGTTCCAAACGTTCTTTGCATACCAAAAGACTGGTAGTTTTTCCACTACCAGTTTCCCTTCTTCGTTTGACTTCACCATCTATGGCTGTGACAGCAGCTTGAGTTAGGGTTGGAAGTAGACTATCAGAGATGGGATCAGCAGGAGAGAAAATGGGGCAGTGAGCTGTGTCTCCCCCTGAGCCAGAGACGAGCTTACGGCGGCCAACGTCGGCATCAAGGCGAACCAGAACATGATTGGGACGCAAATCATCATGGATGTTGCAAACAGCCACCTTGTCCCGGAGATCTATGCCTAGGCGATGCAACTAACGAGTGATGAGAGGTCCAAAAGGTAGAGCACCACTGTAGCCACCACCACCGAACTTGAGTATATGAGCGAACATCAAGGATGCATAACTGATAGGTTGATGAGCACAAGCATTACTCAAAATCCAGAGATCGTCAGAGTGGAGAAGACCAGCACTAGTAACGTCTCGTGGAAGGAAGCATCGGGTGATGAAGAAATGAAGGACCTTTAGATCGTCAGGAAGTCGACCAGCTGAGAGTCGAGTGGGGAAGACCTTGCCAGTGTCCCGTGTTACATGGTCAAGAGCAGCAAGGAAGTCGAACCCATGTTCAACAAAGTCACTCTCGAAACTGGCAAGAATCCCAGAGTGAGGTAGAGAGAGAACCGATGCCAGTAAGGCAGGAGTGACAGTGATTTCATGGTCATAGACCATGGTTGTGAAAGACTGTGGCTCAGGTCCACTGTCACGATGAATATTGACATAGAAAAGCCTTACTGCCTCAGGACAGTGGAGAAACCGTTGATCTTCAGTCAATGATTCCCACCCTAGTCCAGCAACCAGGGAGGGAATGTCCATGTCGTATTTGGAAAAGGCTGAAGGAGAGATGGTAAAGGATGGGTAGATGGGACGATCACGGAAGCAACGAAGGTACCTTGAGTACACTATGGCGTTGCGAAAGCCTTGATTTTTGAACACCACAACAGGGCGGAGCTGAGCATTGTTGAAGGCCATGGTAGGTTGTGAGCAAGATCTGTGGGAATGTGTTTGTTTTGAGAGTGGGGTTGGATGATGAGGAAACTGCTGAGTTTATAGAGTCTCGACAAGAATGGGTAGGGGTAAGTGAATCATTCTTGATTCAAGTATCCATTGGATATCCAGTAGATGACTGCTGATTATCCGAGACAATGACTTAATGGACACTTTTTGGAAGGATTTAAGGAAATTGAGATATCACAGAATCCTAAGAGATTTCCAATATTTCTTCTAGAGTAA
The DNA here is from genome assembly GCA_964030455.1 of Linum trigynum. Lineage (NCBI taxonomy): Eukaryota > Viridiplantae > Streptophyta > Magnoliopsida > Malpighiales > Linaceae > Linum > Linum trigynum. Next base: position 6,899,602 of record OZ034819.1, read on the forward strand.
ACATGCCAAGTTCGCGTATAATAGGTAAGAATTTATCAATGAGCAGGGGTTTGGTGAATATGTCAGCCCATTGAGAATCAGTACCCACAAAATCTAAGTGTATTTTTCCTTCCTGGACCAAGTCTCGAATAAAATGATAACGAACCTCTATATGCTTGGTTCGAGAGTGTTGGACTGGGTTTTTAGTCATGTTAATGGCGCTGGTGTTGTCACACAGGATAGGAAGAGAACCTAACTTGAGACCATAGTCTTCAAGTTGGTATTTCATCCACAAGACTTGAGTACAGCAAAAGCCAGCAGCAATATACTCTGCTTCAGCTGTGGATAAAGCCACTGAGCTTTGCTTTTTACTGAACCATGACACATGAGAGGAACCTAGGAAATGACAAGCACCTGAGGTGCTCTTCCTATCAACTACACATCCAGCATAGTCAGAATCACTGTAGCTAATCAGATCTAGACTAGATGAGCTGGAGCACCAGAGACCTAGAGAGGGAGTCCCTACTAGATAACGAAAAATTAGTTTAAGGGCAGAGAAATGACTCTCCTTGGGATTACCCTGAAATCGTGCACACACACATACACTATGCATAATATCAGGCCTACTCGCAGTGAGATATAACCGAGAGCCAATCATTCCACAAAATTTCTTACAGTCTACTGATTTTCCAGATTCATCAGATGTTAGTTTAACAGAAGATCCCATGGGGGGTCAAAGCTGCTTTTAGATTGTTGAGATCAAAACGTTTTAACATATTATGTAAGTATTTTGACTGACTGATGAAGATTCCCTGACTGGTTTGTTTTACTTGTAACCCAAGGAAGTATGTTAATTCCCCCATAAGACTCATTTCAAAGGCATTCTTCATATCATTTTCAAACTCAGAACATAATTTTTGACTCGTAGAGCCAAAGATTATGTCGTCGACATAGACTTGAACAAGCAAGGTGTCTTCTTTTTCAGTTTTAATGAATAGGGTTTTGTCAACTTGTCCACGATGAAAACCCTTCTCAATCAAGAAATTACTTAGCTTCTCATACCAGGGTCTAGGAGCCTGCTTGAGTCCATACAAGGCCTTATTCAGTTTAAACACGTATTCAGGGTGTTCTGAGTCCTCAAACCCAGGAGGTTGAGAGACATACACTTCCTCTTTTATTTCACCATTTAGAAACGCGCTTTTTACGTCCATTTGATACAGCTTGAAACCTTTAGAGGCAGCAAAGTCACATAAGAGACGTATGGCTTCTAACCTGGCTACAGGGGCAAATGTTTCTTCAAAATCAACCCCTTCCTCCTGACAATAGCCTTGAGCTACTAACCTAGCTTTGTTTCTAATTATGATTCCAAGTTCATCAGTTTTATTTCGAAAAATCCATTTGGTTCCAATGATTATTTTGTCCTTAGGTCTAGGGACTAAGTCCCAAACATGAGTCCTGGCAAATTGGTTCATTTCATCATGCATAGCTGCTGACCAGTACTCATCATTTATTGCATCATTTATGCATTTAGGTTCAAATTGAGCTACAAAGGCAGTGTGCTCAGCATAAGACTTAGAACGAGTAAGCATACCTCGACTGGGGTCTCCGATGACTAGAGATGGGGGTGTCGTCGAACTATATGAGGTGGTGCCTGAGGATTGCTGTCCTTTTCTTTCATTCTGCCACCTTCATCTGCAGGCACAGCTTCTGTTTCCTGAATCATCATCCTCAGGAGTTTCATGACTTGTGTGAACTGTTCCCAACCCTAAATCATCATCCTCATCGACACTTTCTGCACACTTAGTCAATGTTTCATCAAATATCACATGAACGGACTCCTCAACCTTGAGGGTCCGTTTATTAAACACACGATAAGCCCTGTTGTTAACAGCATATCCAAGGAATATAGATTCATCTGATTTTGAGTCGAATTTCCCCAAGTTATCTTTGGTGTTTAAGGTGAAACACTTGCACCCAAAAGGGTGAAAGGAACCTAAATTTTGTTTCCTGTCTTTCCAGAGTTCATAAGGTGTCTTATTAAGCTTAGATCTGATAAGAGCTCTATTGGTGACATAACAGGCTGTATTAATAGCTTCTGCCCAGAATTGTTTTGCAATTCCATATCAATTAAGGTTCTGTTCTTTCTTTCCACCACACCATTTTGTTGTGGGGTTCTGGGAGCAGAGAAGTTATGAGTTATCCCCTTTTTGTTACAAAAAGCTTCAAATTTTTCAGACACAAATTCACCTCCCTGATCACTTCTTATGCTTCCTATCTTTGATTGTTTTTCATTTTCTAAACGTTTGACCAGGTCTTTGAAGTTTTGATAAGCTTCATCCTTCGAAGCCAAAAACAGTACCCAAGTGAACCTTGAGTAGTCATCTACAATTACAAATGCATAGTGTTTACCACCAAGACTTTTGACATTACTAGGACCAAACAAATCTAGATGAAGAAGTTCTAATGGTCTAGATGTAGATATGACAGGTTTGGTTTTAAAAGAGGACCTAGAGTGTTTTCCTTTTGCACATGCATCACAGAAGAATTCCTTCTTGCTTAGAAGTTTTGGAATCCCTCTAACTATTCCCAAATTTACCAATTTTGACAAGATTCCAATACTTACGTGTCCTAGTCTTCTGTGCCATTCGAATTGATCATTTTTATCAATTGAGACAAGACATGTTTCATTGAAGGCATCCTTGTCTCCAAGATCTATTGAGAACAGTTTTCCTTTTCTGTTACCAGTTAGTATGAGTTTTTTACTTATTATGTTTTCCACAAAGCATTTGTCTTGTTCAAAGACAACCCTGTTTTCATTTCCACAGAGCTGTCCAATAGATAAGAGATTATGCTTTAAGTCTTTCACTAGTAGCACATTGCTTATGGATGGGACAGTGCCTACTATGCCTTTTCCTAATATTTCAGTGCTGAAATTGTCCCCAAAAAAGACTTTCCCTTTGTTTTTAAGAGTTAGTTTTGAGAAGAGATTTTTATTACCAGTCATGTGGTGTGAGCACCCACTATCAAGTATCCAAACGCTGCCCTCCATGCCCACTTGGAGACAGGTCTGCAAGATAAGTATGCTTACTTAGTTTTGGGTATCCAGACCAGCTTAGATACTTTACTGTAGTGAGTTAAGTTAGTGTAGTTTTTGTGAGGATGTTTTAAGCATTTGTTCTCATGTTGTTTTATCCTGTTTTCTTTACTAATGCGTTTTCTACAATCTGCAATGTAATGACCAGTTTGATGACAGTAAAAGCATTCATGATTCTTATGAACATATGAATTTCTTGTCCATGCTGCCTTTGTTTTAGTTTTTCCTTTTATCTGGGATAATTCTGCTTTAGCAGTATCAATTTCTTCTTTTAACCTACTGTTTTCTTTCACTAGATTCTGTATCTTGTGTTCTGCCTTAGTTTTTTCATTTTTCATTTGCTCAAGTTCATTTTGTAGATTTTCATGACTGGCTTTAATTAGAATGTACTTGTTTTTCACAGTTATAAACTCGTTCTGAATGTTTCTAATTGTTTCATCAAGCATTTCATCTTCATCACTACTAGAGTCTGAGTAGTAAGCATTTACCTGAGACGTTTCCTCTTCAAAGCTGGTCAATTGCCATGTATGCACTGAACTTTGGAGTGGCTTCATCATCGTCTTCATCCTCCTCGCTGCAGCTCCAAGTCGCTGCAAAAGCTCTTTCCTTTTTGTCTAGTGGACATTTGGCTTTAATATGCCCTGTCTTTCCACATCTGAAGAAACCAGATTGAGGTTGAGGCTTCTCATTGCTCGTTCCTTCCTTTCGATTTCTGAACCCCAGTCTTCCACCTTTGTTGCTTTCTCTGTCAGCTTCACCATCCCTCGATCTGTTTGGGAATCCACCTCGTTTCTTTTCTCTTCGAAGTTTAAGAAGCTTTGCCACATGCTTGCTTAGCATTGCAAGCTCGTCATCTTCCATTTCATCCAAGCAGTCTAATTCGTCGTCTTGAGTGGTAGCTTTAAATGCTATCCCCTTCTTTTCTTTCTTGGTTTCCTCTAGTTCTTCTCTTCTTAACTTGTCTTCGTGAGTAATCAAGGAACCAATCAATTCATCCAGACTGAGTTTGGTGAGGTCTTTGGATTCCTCGATTGCAGTGACCTTTGGCGTCCATCTCTTTGGGAGAGCCCAAAGGACTTTGCGAACCAGATCGACACTAGCATATTCCACCTCCAAATTTCTCAGGCTGTTTACAATCGTAGTGAATCGATCATTCATTTCCTTGATTGATTCTTCAGGCTTCATGATGAATGACTCGAACTCTTGCTTAAGACTGTTTATCCTCGAAATCTTGACATGAGATGTGCCTTCATGTGCAATCTGCAATTTGTCCCAAATTTCCTTTGCGGACTTGCAGCCTGTCACCCTGTGATACTCCTCTGGTCCCAGTGCGCAGTACATGAGGTTTGTAGCCTTCGAATTTAACTGAAAATTTCTCTTGTCTGTCTCAGTCCAGTTGCCACGAGCTTCCTTCACTTCCAGTGGGCCATCCAGAACAATGTTCCATAGGTCTGGATCAGTTGATCCTATGAACAGCTCCATTCGATTTCTCCAATAGCCATAGTGAACACCTTCAAACCTCGGAGGACGGGTTTGAGAGAACCCATCTGCCATGAAGATCGGTCGATCCCGAGCTCATCTTTTTCGAAGACGGTTGCGCCTTTGATGTCGGAGCCGGGCTCTGATACCACGTGTGAGTGGGTCGAGCGCGAGACCTACTGCCTCTTTATCTGCTTGAACTGAAGAAATCGAGTTCCTACAAAACCCTCCCTGCTTCGAAGACTCCCCTGTATCTGAACACAGTGATCAAACACACAAGCAGAGTATAAACCAAAGCTCGAAAATGAAGAACACAAGCACAGCACAACACTTTTTACGTGGTATCCGATATTGGGAGAAGAAGGATCCCAATATCGACTAATCCACGGTAGGAATCTCTCCTCTTGAGGATTCCTACGAATCTGCTAGACCGTTTCCTTGATCGTGATTACACAGTTCAGGATGATTAGCTCCCTGCCAATCAACCTAACTTCAAAGCTGAGTTCTAATCTCCCTGATTGTTCACTCAGATTCACTAGCTATTCTCTCCGATTAGCTAACCGAGTTTTCTATCAAAAGTTCACCACTTTTCACTCAACACTCAGTTCTTTTGATTTGCCGGAAAACTCTATCTTCTACATTGCTCAACCTCGTGATTATATAGTCTGCTCTCTTCAAGATAGTCGTTGTCTGATTGAGGTTTGAATCGCTGTAATTTAGCTCCAAGTTTCCTTCTTTGAGACTTTCCATCTTGGTCTTGATTTGATTTGTTGATTCTTTCCCTATTGACGAGCTTCCCTTAACAATTTCACCCTGTCAAGATCTTAACCCCTGCCACAAACTCCCTAGTCTCTACCCATCTCAATGGTTCTTTACAGCCCCACAACTCCCTCCCTACTAAATACCCAAATTGGAATCCCCTTTATGCTCCATTTCCTTCAGCCGAGTTCGCACGCAGGAGCAGAGACAACCCAGTCCATGAACTCTTCTTTAGAATTTGTCTTCTATGGCATCATCTTCGTTCTTATCCCAATGTCGGCGCTTCGAAACCTCTCTTTCATCTCCCAAATGCAGTCAATGCTGTACCTCCCCTATTGGTACCTTATTGTTATCGGCAGAGTGGGCTAGGGTTCTCGTCATCGGATTCGATAAGAGACGACAAATCAGACACCAACGCAACGAGGGAGGCGGCGTAACAGCGGCGGATCCAACTGACTCTTCCATTTTGGGTTAGGAACAGAGAAGGAGGAGGCAGAAACAGAAGGAGGGTTTCGATTACTGGATTTGGAGATTTCAATCAATAAGAAACCCTCCCACTCATGCACATTCCTCTGACCCTTTTTTGTTTTTCATCTTCCCAAACGTAGTCCCGGAGAAAATCTTGACAAGCTCCGCCGGGATTTGCATGTTGGGTTTGGGCAGGTTTGCCCGACAATGTGAAAGGGAAGGGGGAGAGGGTGGGGGAGGCGGCGGTAGAGTTGGAGAATAAGGACGGGTCAAGGGTTGGGAATGGTCGGGTCTAAGGGTTGGGAAAACTGATGTGGCGGGCAGTGTCGTAGCCAGACATCGAGTCCATTGGGGTCCTTAAAATTTTACTAACATAAATGCATGTGTATCTAATGAATTTTGAGTTAACCGGGGTCCTTAGTGAGCTAACATCGTTGAGAGTATGGAGTCCTAAACTTGAATTATCGTACTGAAACCTATGTATTTTAAGGGTTTTGTTGTCCAATTATTTGCCAAGTGGGGTCCTAGGCCCCCTCTCCTCCTTACCTCCCTCCGCCACCGGTGGCAGGTTTGATGACATGGCAATTTATATATTATATTTTTTGGATTAAAATAGGCTGATTAGGCGATTCTGTTAGTCACATCAACAAAAAACTGACGCCGTTAACGGAAGCTAACGGAGACTAACGGAGAGTGACCAAACTTGAACTGTTTTGCTAAATTTAGTGACCATGAATGGAATTAAATATTTCCAGTGACCAAATATAAACGTTTTTTGTAATCTCAGTGACCAACCATGCAATTTACCCTATTAAAAAAAGCAGAAGAATCAGCGGAAACTGAGACCCAATAAGTTGCAACTTGCCAGAAACCAAAAGAGTGTAATTACTAGGGTAATATAACTCAGAAACAGATGGTTTAGTTGAATAGAAAGTTCCATAATGACTTTCACAAGTGATAGGGTTGTTTGGAAAGGAACAATTCCTTCTTCAAGTGCTTTTCTATTTATCTAGAATGCATAGACCATGTGCATTTTCAGTCATAGACAGATGGACATGATGATATTTTGTAATAAAAAAGGTTGTTATCTTAAATTTGTCTCAACTTATATTAATAGATTATCTTTGAGGATTGTCTTTAGACTTGAGGGTAAAAAAGAGGAGGAGCGGCTAGCTAGAGGAGTGAAAGAACAAGATCAGATGACTTTGTTGCTTGGGATTGATCTGGGTTGATTTAAGAATGGAATTGGGGAAAGGAATTTGGGGAATTGATATGAACAGGAGAGGGGAGATGAGAAACAGAAGGGAACCGCAGCTAGGGCTGGCCATTCGGTTATCGGTTGCCGGTTAACCGACCGGTTAAACCTATAACCGGCGGTTACCGGTTAACTGATAACCGAAAAAGTAAAAACTCGGGCGGTTGGCGGTAGAAGGGTTGAGGAGGCCGGTTAACCGGCTAACCGAGGTAAATAATCGCCGGTTAAACCGACTAACCGACGCTCTCCCTCACCTCCTAAAATGACGCCGACCCACCCCTCCTTCCACGTTCCACCCTAACCCTAAGGCCGCCTAATCGATCCGCCATCCACCCCTAGTCCCCTTCCCCTTCCTCTTCCTTTGCATCGCGAGACGGCGAGACCCCAGCCACCGCCGCCGCCTGCCCTGACTTACCCTGCCGCCTGCCTGCCTCCGATTCGTGACACAAACGCCAATCTCCAACTCACAACCCACTACTCTCCCTCTGGCGGGCTCTCGGCTCTCCCTATGGTCGACGACCGCTTAGTCACAGTGAATCTGAGCGAAGGAGAAGATGAACAACGAAGGTAGGAGATACAGGATGACAACATGGCGATGGAGTGACGACGGTGGAGATGACGAGATGATGATGGCGATGGAGAGATTGGCAATGGCAACACCACAAAGAACCTTTCCCTTGCTATTCCCGACAATCGACATGCAAGGGGAAAGAAGAAACAACAGCGGGAGATAGGTTACAGTGATACGGCGCCGGCGGTGCCTCTGTATGCAATTTCCTCAACGAGATCCGACCTGGGCTGCTGAATCGACGGTGAGGAAGATGGTGGCGGAGGCAATGATTTCTGATTCGCTCGAATTCGATCTTCCAAGTCCCAGAGAATAGAAGAGAGGCAATTTTTTTGGATTTGGTTGGATAGTGAAGAGGCAGAGGGAGGAGAAGAATCGCGAACTTGATTTAATTTGGTTACCGGTTTGGTTACTCAGTTAAATCCGGTTCACAAGGTGTGTTGCGGTTATCATGGTTAACCGAGCAACTAACCGGTAACCGGCCGGTCGGTTGTCGGCTAACCGGTGAATTCCGTCGGGCAGTTGTCGGTAGACGAGGCTGGCGTCGCGGTTAACCGGTAACCGACATTTTGGTTATCGGTTATAACCGATCTAACCGAAAATCCACCCCTAACCGCAGCTATTTGGTGAGGGAGGGGAGAGTTGAACGTGGGGGAGTGGGAAGAGAGAAGGAGAGAGATGAGTTTTTAGATTTAGGGTAAATTTTCTGATAATAATCTGCTTCCCGATTTATAGAATATAAACCCGAAATAATTTTCTTCTACTCCCTAAAGAATAATTCCCAACTCGAATAGGCCAATAATATCTAAAATCCTGAAAAGAACATCCAAAGCCCTAAACTTAATTACCCGACAAATTGGGACAAATCCCCAAATGAAGAAAATCCCTAATTATTTCCCAAACCCCTATATTTCTGACATTTCACCCCCTTAAAACCAACTTTGACCTCAAGGTTGATCGCCTTCTTTCTTCTTCGCCTCCTCTTCCTCTGCTGCCCAATCTTCAACCTCATCCTCCAAACGTCCCACCAACATCATTAACTCTGGTTTGGAACACACATGTCCCACAGTGAACCGACCCTTACAGTTGAAGCGAGGCCCTTCCCGCCTCTTCTGCTCGATCTCAGTCGGTGACAACTTCACGAAGCCCTTAGGTGGAAAGCGAGGTTCCGTTCGAGCTGGTGGCGGTGGCGTAGGGGTTGTTGCCGCCGTGGATGTCCCAGTCCCACCACCAGCGATGACACTTCCACCCGTGCATCCTCCTGCCTTCTGCTAACGTCCTGTCACACTCCTCCAACTAGCCAACTCCTCTTCCTTGCGACTCGCCAACTTGAAAGCCACCCGGAGCAACTCCGGTTCGAACAGCTTGATAGCTGCGTCAATCTCAGCCTTCAAACCTGCCATGCACAACCCCACCATAGTATCATTCGGAATTCCCTTGCACATGTTGCCTAGCTTCAGAAACTCAGACCTGTAATCAGCCACAATGCCTGTCTGTTTAAGCTGGGCCAGCTTCTCGGGTGACCACCCTTCTAACCAGCCGAACTGGAATCTCAACTCCTCCTTGAAGCGTTCCAAGGATACCTTCATCCCTGCTTCAGCATACGATCTCTCGACCCACTCCCACCACTGCATCTGCAAGACATCTCCCTCCAGATAGAAAGACGCCAGATGCGCCTTCTTGTCCTCCTGAGTGGCATGGTTCTTGAACCACCTGTCAGCAGCATAAATCCATAACCCCGCATCCTCTTGCCAATTGAATTAGGGAAACTCAATGGTTGGGGGCTTAGCTCTAAAAACGGGTTCACCATAACCACCATGAGTATAGGAGTTACCTCCATACCGACCGTCCTTGAATCCACCTGAACGGTCCCTATTGGCTTGGCTTGCCAGGCCCAGCAGACCCTTCCTGGACTCAAACTCGGACCAAGTTCGTTCCTGATCCGCGAAGCTGAACTCGTCCATCTCGCGGTCCTAGTCCAGACCTCGGCCCAGTGGCTCAAATCCGTCACCTCGAGCCCGACACTCATCCCCGTTGGGCTCCAAGCCCATCGGGCCTAGATCAGCCCCCAGCCCTGCCGAGTCGTAGCCCGCCATCTTCGCCTTGCTGTGGATTGCTGCTATTTCCTCGTCCGTCAACGTAGGGAGAAGCCCAAGAGCAGAGTTGAGCCCGCTTGAGCCCAACCCTTGACCCGCCATGGGTCTCTCTCCACCGCCACCTCCACTCGTCCACCCTTGCTCCCCGCCGGCGCTGCCACTGTCGGCGATGTTGCCCCGGCCGCCGGAGCTTTGTTGGCTACCGCCGTAGGTACGACAGCGCTCGAGGCTGCCATCTTTGCCTGTGTAGCCTGTATTTCGGTCACCACCCGCGTTAGGATCGTCACGTGTTCCTGGAACGCTAGTCTGTGTCGATCCTCTTTGTCATGTCTATTCCGCAGGTACTCCTTTAGTCCTTCCAGGTCCGTGATGTCCTCAACGACAGGCACTTCCGTTCTGGTACCCACATGATATGTATTCTTCTTTCCTTGAGCCTATTGCTCCTGTGCCGCCTTCTCCGATGCAGTCTTCGATTTGGTGTTAACCGCCATTGTTCAGTTCCTGGTTGAGAGCTGTGATGAACTCAGAATTCGAACGGGGCTCTGATACTACTGAAAGAAACAATACAGATGACCTTATTGCTTGGGATTGATTTGGGTTGATTTAAGAATGGAATTGGGGAAATGAATTTGGTGAATTGAGATGAATATGAGAGGGGAGATGAGAAGCAGAAGGGAGCTGCATCTCTTTGGTGAGGGAGGGGACAGTTGAACGTGGGAGAGAGGGAAGAGAGATTATTTTTAAGTTTATGGTAAATCTTCTGATAATAATCTGTTAACTGAAAAATGGTTCCCGATAGAGGAAGGGAAGGTGATGCAAGAGGAGCCAACACAACTTTAAGGGCAATGTTGCTCTCAAGGGGAGAGAATTATGGAAAATAGGTCTCTATCACTTTTGATAATTGGCTTATTTTTGTTTTATGGGATATGGGCCTATTTTGGGGGGGTTTTTTGTAGTTATTTGGCATTTTAGCATGAAGTGCTAATTATTGGTAGCTTATGAGAATTAGTCGAATTATATATTCTATAAACTTGGACTGGATTGGTAAGTTCAATGAGAATCAAAGTTCCCAAATCCCGTTCTCTTTCCCCTCTATCTTCCCAATCTCCCTATTCTTTCTCTACAAATCGGCCTAGTCGAGATTTTCCTCATCTTTTACTTCTTCTCGAAGTCTCTCCCCCACAAATTCTCAATTCTATAACCTAACTGCCCCAAAACCCTAATATCTCTATCAATTCCCAATATTTTGACCCAAGTATCAAGATCCTAGATATGAGGTTCTATCATTGGTCTTGGATGATTTTATATGCTTATCAAAAAGGCTATTACCAAGAGGACAACAACCATGAGGTCATATGTAATAAGTTGTGTATATCAAATACACCATTGTCACAAAAGCCAATTAGAGGGTAAGAATGTTGATAGCCCTATAATGTGATAATGTCATGTATATGTATGTCTTCTCCACATACATAGAAACTGAAAGAAAGACTAGAAGACGAAGTACAAACCTTGATATCCTTTTTATTATACCAAAATAAATTTATCAATATCACATGTAGTATTTATGGATAATTGAGCCATTTTAAGTAACCAGCTCAAATATGGACCGGGTGGTCCGAATTGAATGGTTGGGTCATATGTCTTATAGGTAGTAGCTTGTCGTAAGTTAGTTATTTGTACCAACTACAACACTGTTACCATCGATCCATTCATCATAATGGATACCATCCAAACCCTATTATGGATGGTACCATCCCAAACACAAAGGACACCATTCAACATTATTATGGATGGTACCATCTCATTCATCATGGACACCATCCAACCTCTAAGTGGATGGTGTCATCCAAGATAATGGATACCATCCCAACCCTATGATGGATGGTATCATCCCAAACATTATAGATACCATTGAACCGCAAAAGGATGGTATCATCTCATATCTTGGACACTACCACAACTACTAAATGGACGGTGTTGTCCATGTTATGATATAATGACCATCTAGTCTGGTTACCATCCATGGATTTTTGTCTTAGTCAACATGGACAACGTCCAAGTTTTTTGGTGTATGGTGACCATCTAGTTTTCCATCCATGGTATGCAAGGTTGATTGTGCAGTTACATGATGACGTGTCAAATGTGGTTAGCGGAAGCAGTAACTGACTCGCAAAGGATGCTCGGAGAGGAGTTAGTGGATACTACGTGGAGCTTATTTTCTAGGAGAGAGAGAGAGAGAGAGAGAGAGAGAGAGATAGAGAGAGAGAGAGAGAGAGAGAGAGAGAGAGAGAGAGAGAGAGAGGTTAGAGGGTGAGGCACAACAAAATTTGCAACAAGCTTCTGATGGAAAGACAGACAAATTAAACCACAAGCAGTCTCTTCAAAATTTATCATTTTCTCTCGTAAATCTGTAGTCATAGCATTAGCACCAGAGACCCTCGACAAGGTTTCTATGTAGTCGTATTTAGTAGTTGTGGATGTTAGTAGATTTTATAAATTCATTTTGACTAATGAATTCCGCAAGTTTCTATGTAGTCGTATTTAGTAGTTGTATCGTAGATTTTAGCTTCAGATATTTATCTATTCCACAAGTTTTGATGAATTCATTTTGAAATGAATTTTTTTTTGTGTTTGGTATTTAAAAGAATTCATTTTAAATTCTAAATTTTGAATTCTATGGAATTGGAACTAGTTATAGTAATTCCGAGGAATTGAGATGGATTTTGAAAATGAATTCCACAAGTATATACTAATTATAATAGAATGACATAATTAGCCTCATTTATTAACTAAATTACTTCCACATATACTATTTGGTGCCAATTGATGCAGTGTGAGGAGCGTCACCAAGAATTTGATTGCAACGCTAGAGTATTTGCTGGTTATTTTATATTTATGCTTCGATTGTATCACTACGTTAAGAAGGTACAACTAGATTGTAGGGTTCATTGACAAAATATTAGAAAAGAACTAATGAATAGAATAGAAACACACAAGAACACTTTTGATATTCTACGTATAGGACCAAAGAAATTTTTTAGAAGATGGATTTTCAATGAATATTGTTTTTCCCGGAAATTAATAAGGGTGTAGTTGGAGAAACTTGTAATTTAATTCAATTCTAAACCTATGCCAAACATGGTTTAGGGATTCAATTCCTTTATTTCTAAAGATTTTTATATGGCATACCAAACACAGGAATTCATTTGACAATGAATTATACACAGTAATTCATTTTAAATGAAATGAATTCTCAATTCATTTGGTACCAAACGATCTGTAAATATTCTCCATAAGATCTCAATATTTTTCGAGTCACTCTGATTAAGGGTAAACAAATAATTTGATAAAAAAATAGAATTCTTATTTTATTGAATTTTAACAATATAGTTACCGAATCATACATATTTTAAATTATTTTTCTAACAATCTGAATATTAGAGATTTAGAGTTTAATTAGACTCATTACATTGGAGCCAACTCCAACCTAAAATTTTGAAGAGTGCATATGAATATATCTTGGTCCAATTTAATGCTTATACAACTCATGACAATTGAGTTCCATGAGTAGGAATGGCAATGAGGCAGGTCCAAGGCGGGTTTTTTGGTACCCATTCCCGTACCGTGGCAGGTCGGGTACAGGGCGGTTATTTTATTAAGGGTTACTAGTCGGGGCAGGTCGACCCAATGGGTATGCAATTTATATGAAAAACATTAGAAATATTCGTTATTTTTATTATAAGACCAAGAAAAAAAACAATATTATGATAAATGTAGTTAAATTGTTGGAGAAATTGAGATTTTCACTAATTTACAACTTTATTAGAGCTAAAATATGATGTAATAAAAGGAAAATCCTAAGTAATATGACTAAGATTATAAGTAATTTAGGCAAGAACGTGTCAAGAATGGGACGAGTCAGGACAGGTCAGGTCGATGAGAGTACCTATGCCCGGACCCCCCCCCCCCCCCCCCCCCCCCCCCCAAAATAGACTAAACAAATCGGATAAAAACGGATCATGTCGAAATTGCCATCCTTATTCATGAGTTCAATTACCCAATGAATCGTAATTTAGCCTGTGCTAAAGGTAGTTTTTCAGAAAAGCTGTGGCAAGTGTTTTGCTAATAAGCTTAGCTTGAAAGGTCATACAACAATCGCCATTTAACCACTACATAGGAAAAGATCAGAAGATGCACAAACCAACCAAGAACACGAATATATCAGCAACAACTACCCAGAAACAAACAATTACAGTTTTCTAGTGAAGCATACTCATCCTGATACAAGAGCAAGCAAATTGGATATCTCACTGTACAAAGAGATGTTACAACAATCAATTTACTCCCTAACCCAAAAAAGAAATAACAAAAGAAAAAACCAAGATCCAAACTTTATAGCTTGAGAGTCAGATCCGGCGCCGGAGAAGAAGAATCCACCACTTCCATGGCAACAAAACTACTAGTACTATTACTGTCTGACCGCCTCTCAGCAAACTGCAAATGACCAAAGTGCTGGTTGCCGTTATTGTGATTAGTAGTGACGGCAAATCCGATTCCTTCACCCGCGGCAACTACCTGCCGGAAACTCCCCGGCCAATACAACCCTACATCATCCTCCTCCGCCGCCTTCGTCAACACCGGCACCCCGTAGTAGCTCTGCTCTAATCTAGCCGTCGACAGTGGCTGCTGCTGCTGAGGATGCACCCTTTGGAAGGGGATGATGTTGTTGTTGCTGTGGTGAGTTGCGGAATGAGCCTTGATGCCGAGGTTTCGAAACGCGGAGACTCCGTGTAAAGGCAGGGAGGCCAAGCTGTTGTACCTGTCGGAGAAGATACCCATCCGCATTGCTCGCTTGGCTATCGTCCGCTCGCGCTTGTGGGCATTCTGGTGCCCGCCGAGGGCCTGCGAGCTGTAGAATTTGCGTCTGCAGTAGTTGCAGGAGAACACTCGTGGCTGTACCCCGGCTCCAGCTGGTGGTGGTGTAGCAGGGGCGGCTGCATTGCCCGAGTCGTGTTCTGATTTGAGGTGAGCGGCCTCTTGGGAGTGCTGCAGTTGAAGCGAGAGGTCGAGGTCGAGGGAGAGCGACGAGGATGAGAGGGTTGTGGTGGTGGTGGTGTCCTTGGAGGGGTCCGGTGAAGGTTCGCTAGCAGATAAGTTTGATGATGCTACTTGGCTGCTGCTTTCATGATCAGACTCGTTCTCCGAATCCAATTTGGAGTTGGGATGTTGATGCATGACTGCGTCTGAAAATGTCGTGAGGGGGTTCGACTTAATGTTTTCGCAAACAATGGGCGATCAGGGAAGCAGGAAGTAAGCGATTCTCAGCTGCAATTAGAGAAAAATGTGTCATTAGTTACATTGCGGATGGGGAAAAACTCAGCAGATATGGTTGCCAAGAGCGTAGCTGTAATCTAAGCACCGAGTCTTCATCACAGTATATAGAAGACAAAAGTATGGTTAGAGATCCACAATGGCCTTATACACGTTCATAAAGCACATAGGATGAACGATAAGGAAAGACGCTACACAATTTGCCCTATCTATAGGTTCTCCTAAGTGAAACTACAGTTAACTCCCCTCTTTTAAATCTTAAAATGCAATGTCTATATCTATATCAGATGAAAGAAAAAGATTGGTCTTTGACTCTTTGCAAGAAACCAGGAACAAGCAATTGAGCAACAAAGGGAAGACCTCATTAAGAGAGCTAATTCTGGCCTAGAGGTAAAAGATCATGCGATGAAATGTCCAGAGTCGTAAGACGAACTGCAACATCTGGACTGCACACACATCTACAATGCTCACCTTTGGTTAAGATTCTTCTCTTAATAAAACTTCCTCTGTTGCAAGATTTGTTTTCCATCCTTATCCATCCAACTAGTTCTGCACCAACTTACTATAGCCATCTATATCAATTATGTTTGTGAGTATCAATCCTAACCGCTATCCAGTGCAGCCGATCAGCATTTTGCATTACTAATACTGTGCGTTAGTAACTGACCAAGAGGACTACTTGACCTCGTTCCAAGTTCATTTGTGCTCCAAGCATCAATGTTTTTCTTCCAAAAAATGAATGCCTGTTGAAGATCTCTTACCATATATAGATATAAAATGCACAACCGAAACTAGAGGTAGGGAATTCACAAGATCAAAGACACTGAATTGGTGTCATTTGTGGCTGGAACTATGAAGTGATTGGAGACAGCATAGAATGAACTTTACTGCTTGCAGGAAGGAAAACTGCCAATCTACTACGCCAACCAATCAATGATGAGTTACTTACTTACGGTAAGCGCCTAACCTATTTGCATTTTGCATTGCATGATCTTAAACCAATCCAACCAACAACAAAAATACTAATTCAGACAAATAAACTGCAAAAGTTGAGGGCCTAAACCAGTAGAGATGACCCAAATTCCTAGTAGCCACGGTAACCATTGATCCACAGCATCCTCTTAAGAATGGGAACTAGTCCAATTCTCTTACAGTTTCATGATTATCTAAAGCTAAGCAAACAGCATAGAGGTTCTACTCCTAATGAAAAGTCTTAACTTGCTGAGAAGCAGGACGTCAATCATTCAGAACCTAGAACAAATTACCAGAGAAAGACATGAAACTGAGGCTGGTAAAGGTAAAAACTTTTGAAGGAAAATACACTCAACCAGCTTTCTGCGGTATTACCAGTACACTGTTTCAGCAGAAAGGGTTAATGAATCTGACCGAGTCTAAGCGAATAGAACAAAGAGGGGGTTAGCTTTTGCACATCAATTTCAAAGGAGCAGCACAAAAGAAAGGAGCAGAAGCCAAGATGAAGAAAAAAGAAAACCCACATCAGAAAAGTGAAAACACAGCATAGGGAACAGGATAAGATGTCAGAATTGAACAAATTTTGGGGACATCAACCTAAATCTCATCACAAAAAGGAAAGTTCCACCATAAACTCAGAAACAAAGAGATTCATCACAAACCCAACAAAGCATCTGACCAAGTTACACCATTAAAACAGAGAGAAGGAAGAAGAGATTGGTTTTTGGAAGATTAGTAAAGTAGCTTACATGGGAGTGATGATGGAATCTGAGTCTGAGAGAGGAGCAGTTTGCTTCATGGGGAAACCAGAAAGAAATCCACTTTTGGGAGGGAGCAAAAGAAGGGAAGTGGCCTTGGATGCTAAATTTCAGCTGCTGTTGCAGCAAACAAAGGGGGGTTTTTTTTTTTTGAGAATGCAGCAAACAAAGGTTGAAGAAACTTGAAAAGAGAAAGAGAACAACACATCCACACACAGAGAAGAAGAGAGAGCAATCCAGGGAGTGGGTAACTATAGTACTCTTATTCTCTCCTAGTTTTTACTACTAAAGGCAGCAGTAGGTGAAAGTACAATTAAAAGGAACCATAAATGGAGAGAGAAGAAGAAGATGAGAGAGTTGGCAGACAATTATGGGTAAGCAACAGCAAGCACACCAACAGAAGCTGAAACTGTGAAATTATTAGCGAGGATTTTGTGTTTGAATGAATGAATTGATGTATCACATTAGAAAAAGTCAGAGGAGCTATTGTGCTAAACAGTGTGTTTTGCCTTTTTAAAAAGGTATCCTTTTCCCAGGCTTAGCTTCTCAAAATCCAGAGTGGACAGTGGTCATTAACAGTGTTCAACAGCTACAGAGAGAGAGATAAGTACAGGATAAAGAGAGAAAAAGAGACACTCTCAATCAAACAAACAAACAGTTTAGAAAAGAAATGTTCTTTATTCAATTTAATTGATTAAATCTATCATATGCATGTTTCTGTGCTATTCCCCACCTTAAACAAGTGAACAGATGAAGAAGTAGAAGCAACAGCATGCCACTGCCACAGCAGAAGATGGGTGTGTTTAACTGTTTATCAGTATTGGCCATATCTCCTTGTTCTTTCATATTTATTCCATTTTCCACATTGAAACAAAAACAAAATCTATTTGGGTAGGTTCTTCCTAGTGAGTTGGATAACCCATCAACATAGGGGTGAATAAAAATCATCGTAACCCATCCCATCCGCTCAATTTGATCCAATTGACTCGTATTTATGACTAAAATTAAAGTTTAGGGTTGGGTACGGGTTTTACATTATGCACCCGTAAATATCTGATTAAACCCATGTTGTAACTATTGTTCAAGGAATTCATCCAAAACGTATTTATGTTGTATACAAGCACACTTTCGAGGGAATTGATATATTTTTTCCAGATTAAACATATTTAATATAAGCTATGGTTCATGCTATTATACAATTTTAGAAGAATAACTAGAGGTGAGGTGATAAATTCATATTCGGTCCAGAAATCCAATCCAATCCGTTCATTAAAATATCCAACTAATCAAATCCATTTAAAATCCAATCCATTTGGAATTAAAGGTGTTCAAATGGTTACCATGGTAATTACCAAACCAAATAAGCCCAAATTCTTTTAACAATGGAATACAATGTCATAACCAAACCGTCCAAACTAATACAACAACCAAATTAACCAAACTAAAGTTCAATCGATTTGGTTAATTGGTTAACCAAAATAACCGATATAACATCACATTATCATTAAGTGAGAAATTTTTTCCGGTTAGTGGATCAATTCGTCATTCATATAATGAGTAACATATAACAATCAACACATAATTATAGCTAACCCTTTACATAAATATACGTAACAAATACAATTATCTTACATTTGACTCTTAAGTGGTTATGCAAAGTATTAAATATGTGTATATAATATATATATATATTAGATATATGGCTAATTACTTAACCGGTTAATTTGGTTTGATTGGTTAGAAGTGTTTGAAACCAAACCAAACCATCTAAACCAAACAAGCTAAAAAATTTAACCAAACCAAACAAATTATCCAAATTAGCCAAATACTACCGGTTAAAACGGTTACCATAGTAACCACACCGTCGCCCCTATTTGGAATGGTGAATCATGGATTAGATTCATCTATTGTTGGCAAATTATATTTTAGTACTTACAATTTTTATATTTTACAATTTGACACCTAAAATTTATTTTTTATACCAAAACTAGGGCTGCAAACGAGTCGAGTCGAGTCGAGTTTTTGCTCAGCTTGAGCTCGGCTCGTTTATAAATTTTTCAGCTCGAGCTCAGCTCGAACTCGAATTTTGATCATCTAGCTCGAGCTCAAGCTCGACTCGATTAAAAATAATCCAGCTCGAGCTCAGCTCGATAAATGCTCATTAACAATTTAACACAGCTTGTCAAGCTGAGTACAAGTTCGGCTCAAGATGAGCTCGATTTGAAACCATTCTTTGTTGAAAAATATGTACAAATAAGAATATTAGAAACTAAAAATGATAAAAAGAACACTAGAAACTAAAAATAACATCTAACTTTCATACACATCCTTATTAACATGATAATTTTCATGTTCAAAAGAGTAATTAATCCTTCCACAAGCTCTAAACAAGCCACCGAGTCAAGCTAGCTCACGAGCTTATCAAGCTGAGCATGGTCTAGCTCAAGCTTGGCTCGACTAACGAGTTGGCTCGCAAGCTGGCTTATTAAACAACGAGTCGAGTGTCGAACGAGTTTTTTTCGAATCGAACGCCGAGTTGCTCGCGAGCGGCTTGACTCATTTGCAGCCCTAACCAAAACTATCGTTGTAACATTATCTTTGGTACCTAAATTTTATATTATGATATTTTGGAACCTAAACTTTTCAAAATTTAAATATTGGTCTAATGTTGGGATGTCACTTGGATTCATGAATCAATCCACCAATCGGTTTGATCCAATCCATGAATCCGCATATTCATTAGATCCAGTCAATTTAATTCATGGAGCCACCAATCCAATCCACCAATCCATGAATCCAATCAATTTGCCACCTCTAAAAATAAATATATTATGAATGCGTTAGCTTATATTTAGCTTACTTCGCTAAATGTTTGTGAAAAATACTTGACATATGTTGAAGCAAAAGTGCAGCACTTCATCAAGAACCAAACAACAATTTCTATGTATTTTGATGTTTTCCGCTTTGGTTGAGTTTTTACTTATAAGTATAGCACTTAGCACACCCGAGCCAACCCATTCATAAACAACTCATAAAATTCTATTTTTTCTGGATGAACTTGAATTTAGTATTTTCACCAAAATATATAAATCAGATGATTTAATACAACTAAATCCGATCCACTCGAACCAGGTACACCAAACACCCAAGCACCAACTTAATTGTTATCTTACTTACACAGTTACACATTCCATGAAGTCCCATCACTTAAATCTCACATGATACAACAACAATAAACCAATATAAATGGGTACGACCTACTTGCTTTCATGGCCATCCCCTTTGTAAAGCATCCCCATGACCATCAAAGACTTTGTTCTGTTTTGATTAGAAAAGGAAAACAGATGAAAGCCCCATTACCCATACCGTTTTTGCCTTCTTCGATGTGGCTTTTTAGTTCCAACAAATAACCAAACCATGGTTGTCATGCCGGTGGCATGCCACCCGGTTGAACCTGGTTCAACCTGTGCTGGTTATGAAACCGGCATGACACCACCGGTATGACCGGTATGATCGATTTACGTATTCTAAGTAAAAT
Source organism: Linum trigynum (assembly GCA_964030455.1). Classification (NCBI taxonomy): domain Eukaryota; kingdom Viridiplantae; phylum Streptophyta; class Magnoliopsida; order Malpighiales; family Linaceae; genus Linum; species Linum trigynum. Next base: position 6,919,902 of record OZ034819.1, read on the forward strand.
AACATCATTTTAATGAATTTAATGAATACAAAAATCAATTTATTATTCATTTTATGAATGTAATACTTAAAAGTTGATGATATTTGTTGGATTGTAACTCAATTGTCCACAAATATATTTAAATATATTGAATATTAATTGTTTTCACATTTTTTTTAAACCGGCATGAACCGGCACAAACTGGTTATACCACCGGTCGTACCATTACACTTGCCAAACCGGCACAACGGTATAAACCGGTTTGACAACATTGAACCAAACAAACAATAAAGAGTGTGGGGACACTATATAGTACAAGACAGCCATTGTTTTTTCTTTTCTCATGGATGGAACAAATAGCACTTGTTAGACTATCCACAACAAGATGAAGAAAAGAGGGGAAAAGGGTGAGAAATTCCACAATAGGGTAGGAAAAAAAGGAAAGAAAGGAAAAAGTGGTAGAGTTTTCCCTTCACTAGAGGACAAATGGAGGAGGGAAAAAGGAAAAGGGGTGGGTGGGACCTGATGATTTTTGTTTTTGTTTTCTTTTTCTTTTTTGATTGGTTTAGTTGTTTTAATTGGTTTTCCCTTATCAATTACCCTACTAGGATATAGCCCGCGCTCTGCTGCGGGACACTATTTCTGTCATAATTTAAATGAGATTCAATATAATCTATTACCATAATTGTTATGTCCCAAACATAGACATAAATGTTCTAATCTCTGACCATTATGCAAAAGAGTGACAGATTTTGCAGAATAACATGAATGTAGTTAGGAGTGTTGCTAAGTCTCCATGACATATCCACTAAAGTAATAAAAGTTCCATGGCGGAGACTGAAGATGTGCAAAACAGTAGAACAAAATGTTTGCAGAAGTTTCGTGCCTTTGTTGATTGCACGATATCAAAATGGTAAGCTTTGAAAGACAACATCATTTCTCGAATGCCGATCGATCCCAGAGGGTGAGCACTGTCGCTTTTGCCTGCATGTCTGAATCTGTTTCCCCTACTTTTTTCCATGCGACATTCAACTCCGCAGCATATTTTTTGTTACAGTTCTTTGCGATCAATTCGATGATTTCGTCCTTCTTCAGAAACTGATAATTAGATGGTGACTTACGAATAAGTGACAAAGTTGCTTCATGCTTAAACACCACATCTATTTCAGAACCTCCTTGGCGACATTTCCCTTCCAGTTTGTATGTCAATCTTGCAATAAAGTTTTTTTTGTTAGGTTAGACAAAGAGTATCATTATGACTTGTGTAAACATGGGAGAATGGTTAGAAGCTCACCCTGTGTTCTCTCCACGAACTTTGCAGATGCTTTTTCTGTATATAAACTTTGGGATGTTAATCAATGTCATGTAAGTAACCTGTTGCAAAAAATGTCAGATGTATTATACAGGTAAACAGATGGAAATGAACAGCTGTTGTCAATTTTGGTGTTTGTTCGTTTACCTCTGTGAAATCTGACAGGCCCTCCATCCTTTCTTTTATCTCTCTCAGCGATTTCTTTTGCAGTTGATTGCTTAGCCGATGTCCAGTTTTTATGCAAGTAGTATCATCGATGAAATATACAGGTTTGCGACATGCAAGAAAGCTACACGTTGAAAATAAATGTGTAAGTACACTAACTCGATAGGTGTTGAACTAATCAGTTGGGTAAACAAATACACAGCAACTCACATGTTCATGACATCCTTGCAACAGTCCTGATAAGAATGGATGATGAGCTTGCTTGCAATTGTGGATTGAAATTCATGCTGATACTTGCTGTTATGTCTAGGGGATACTCTACTAACTGATCTTATTGTCACAATCAGTGGTAACTTTGACTCAATTGCTGGAGCATTCTTTTGAAAATCATCAATGTCATGGCCACTGTATTCAACATAAGCCTTTGCCCCACTAATTGTAAACCAATGCGTTAACTACACGTTTTGACAAAGTAAAAAAAAGTGTACAATCTTAAGTGCATACCAGACATCTTGTATGAGCAGGTCTAATTTCTGAATCCTTCCTTGAATTCTTTCTGGATGAGTTAGTCTTCTAACACATCCTGTAACATCTGTAGATTTAATGTTTGTTATGCTTTGTTTAATGGTCTTTTTAATCAAGTATAGAGAGACATATATAGTTACCTGAATGGCAAACAAAGTCCTCTGATAGTTGAGGCACAATGGAAAAATCGGCTGCTGTGTATGATCCTGCTGGGAATTGTTGGGGTCCATTTCCTTCTTCAATGTGTCTCCTAATTTGATCTGAAGTGAGGAGCAGGCGTAACTCTCGATGGACAACGCGTGGCATTGACCTTGCTGGACCTGCTACAATATCTTGTAGTTCATGCAGGCAACCAACTTTTATTTTCTGAAAAACCTCAGATGCATCTTCTTCTTCAACTTGTGCTTCGATCAATTTGTTCTGTAAAGTCAATGGTAGATAAATATGTTGTAAAGAGTTTTTGTTCTTTTAGCATTTGTCAGTAGGTTAATTGATGTCCAATGTTTGTATATTGGCAAGTTCTTTGTCCTAACACTGAATCAAATGCACTGACGAATATTTATGAATATGGTTTGGGTATCTGGAGTCAAACCTTTTTGTCAAGCCAGAGCATGTGATGTGTCCTTTTCTTCCATGTGGATAAAGGCACTTCTCGGAACTCAGTCCATGTAACGACATGTCTTGCAATAACGGTTCGATTGTTTGTTCCCAAACGCAGTCCCCGAAAGCACATGCTTGATTCAATAGACTCTGCAATCCGATTAAAGAAGAATCGATAAATAATAAATGGGTAAAACTTGCATAGGAATCGAGAAGTTCTTGTCGGATTTCTTTCCAGATTCAATGTATTTACCTTTCAGTTCGTTCGGGTCCATTTTGTGTGGGTCCACGGAATCTCACGTTTCAGTCGTACTACACAACTGTAAATCTGTTGGGTAGAAGAATGCTTCCAGTTCTTCGAGATCCTGGTTTCCCTTTTTTGTCTTTAATCTTGACTGCGCGGTTGATTTTAGAAGGCATAAAAAACAATCGGTAGTTTATGTAAGCTAGGGTTAACTTAGGGTAAGTCCTTTTTGGATCGATTGTTTGGGCCTTGACATCGTGTTTGGGCTCTGTATGGTATGCAATGGGTTCTAACTATTGAATCAGGCCTTTTTACAGAAAAGCCTACAATACGTTCCCGTGATGAATGTCGTCAAGTTGTATCAGTTGGGCTCATCGATTTTCTTTATAAGTTCTCTCTGGATATTCTGAATCGATGTTAACTGATTATAACTGATGACTGCTTTCAAGCTTTGAGTTTCGAAATAATAAACACAAAACTTGTCTCTTGTTAAGAACAACGCAAGAACTGGAAGAACAAATTTCCCCAGGCGTAAAATTCAAAAAGTTGGGAGAGTTAATAATAAGCACTTCGAGCTTCTTCGATGATATCAAAATTAACCAGGTGCAATATCTGTCAAGGCTTCTAAATATACAATGTTTCTTGTGTAATTTGCTGGAATGTCCTCTTCATTTTCAATCAAGAATCTCAAACCATTTGCAGATCTTACTCTTGATGCTGCCACGTAAAGCTGTCCATGACTGAATACTGGTTTGGGCAAATAGACTCCAACCTTGTCCAGAGTCTGACCCTGGCTCTTATTTATAGTCATCCCATAACATAACCGTACTGGGAATTGCCTCCTCTTCAGTATAAAGGGCCAGCGTTTGTCTTCTACGTTGAGTACTATTCGTGGTATAACAACCTCTTTTGTGTCAAAAGATCCTCCCATGATGTTTCCAACAATGATATTTTCCCCCAATTTCGTAATCAATATCCTCGTACCGTTACACAGGCCGTTTGGTGGGCTCAAATTTCTCAACAACATGATCGGAGTGTGAACCTTGAGTCTTATTTCATGATCTGGAACACCATTGAACTGAAGAGCATTAAAAAATTATGTTGGGTAAGTTTCAGCAAACAGTTGAGGTACCTCTGTATCAAGTTGCATAGAGTCTGAACTGTAGTAGCAACGGCAGTGTCCAGGAATTTTGTGCAACATGAAGTCATTCACTTCAGTCACAACTGCATTAGTAGGAGTAACGATTGCCCTTCCACTTAGGTAATCTGTGCTCATGTGTTGTTCCTCAAATGTGTCATGTATGTCATTTGTGATTGACTCTATTGGATTTTTTCCAGCATAGATCAAGAGTATTTGTGGTATCTCAATCCAATCTGAAGGTGTGTTAGCCATAAAGGATTTTGTTGGAAGCCTTCCATCTCCCAGTGCCAGAATCCACTCACCAAAGTTCATTCCACAGCCGACCAGGTTTCTATTATCCTGTGAATCATTAAGCCTCATGTTCCTTGACAGTTTGAGCACTTTAAAAAAGGGCCACAATGATGACCTTGTGATTGATCCATCCACTGTTTGTTCCCTTCCTGACTCTGAAATTACTGCTAGTGTCTGTCTAAAATCACCACCAAAGACTACTGTTTTCCCTCCAAACAACTTGTGTTTTGGACCTGATAGTGGTATGTCCATTAAATCACAAAACGTCCTGCTTATAGCCTCAAATGCATTTCGATGTGTCATTGGTGCTTCGTCCCAAATAATCAATGAAGCTGCACGGATTAGCTCAGCTAAATGAGTACCTTTCTTTATGGAACATGTAGATGCATGGTCTATATGAAGGGGAATCTTGAACCTTGAATGAGCAGTTGTACCGTTTGGTAGCAGGGTGGCTGCTATTCCAGATGAGGCAACAACTATAGCAATTCTGGAAAGACTTTTTAATTTTGCAATGATTGCATTGTAGAGAAAAGTCTTGCCTGTTCCTCCATGGCCATATAGGAAAAATGAAGTGCCAAGGTTGTTGTTGATGGAGAGAATAATGAGTGTGAAAGCCTCTAGTTGTTTTGTGTTCAGTTTGCTAACCATAGTATTTGCCAGTAACCTTTGTTGATCATCATCAAAGTTAAGATGCTCATTATCAGGGGATTCGATCCATCGTCAGGTTCTGAATCTGTCGGTCTTGGGAGATGTAATTGCTGAAGTGAGGTACCATAAGTTCTCAGTAAAGTTTCCAGCTGATGTAACACCCAATTCTTAAGTCTCTCATCTGAAGGCTGGAAAGTTTTTGAGTGTAGCTGTTTACGAAGAGAATAAACATGATCTTCACTCATTAACCTCCATGAAGATTCAAATAGAGCATTAGGATCAGGTATCTCGCAGAACATCAGCATTGAAACAAATGTAGTCCGTATTATGTGTGGCATACTTGATGCTGCAATTTCTTGTAATACCTGAATCCATTCTGAAGAGTCCGACAGAAGCCCCAACTTTTGACATGCTCTTTCGTAAGTACTACAAACCTCCCCTTGTATTGTTCTTAAATTGAGGAAACTTGTTGCTCCTCTTACTTTGGTCAATAGCAGCCTAAGAAAGAATACATCATCACTTCCTGGAGGAACATATGCTCTCCTTCCTATTGCGAAACCTCTTTTCCTTGGAGTCCATTCACTGTATTCTTCATTCCATGTAAAGGAATTTGGTATTTGAGCATATGTAAGCTTTCTTGCATTGCAATCATGTCTGTTAAGTTCAAACCATGAAGTAAGATGAGTTCTGCCTGCCCTTGGATTTTGTAAAACATTTTGAATATTTGACCTTCTCTTGTATGAAACATTCTGTTGTCCATCCATGTGTACACCAAGTCGAACCACATTAGGCTCTCTGTGGTGTATAGAATACTCGTTGATTCTCCATATAGCTTCGTATGAGGACAGCGACCTGCAATCAATGAACTCTTGTATCTCGTCTTTGGTTTTTTTCTTTATATTTGATGGCACCTGAACTGAGCTTGTCGAGTCTTCTGCAACAATTAGAGATCTATCTGGTCCTTTAGTAATGTACTTAAATAAGTACTTCACTAAGCCTCCCTTGTGACATATCTCCACATTAATATGGGCTTGAGCTCTGACCAATAAGTTCCGATTGTATGGAACGACATATCTATTATCCAGCATTGCCTTTCCTTTTTGAACCTGAATGCCGGAATTTCTTCTTCTGTAAATGACATTGCCAAACTTGTCGAACGAAGTTTCTGAACAGAATTCTTTTGGAAAATACTTCGAACATTTACCATCTTTCATACACGGTGAAGTGGGGTTGTTAACACCACAAGGTCCATGAATCATGAACTTAACCACTGCAGCATACCCTTCTGGATCTAGATTGGGGTCTGGTATCTCTGCAGAAATCATCTCATCAATGTCAGATGTTGACTTTAGCTTATCCTCTTTGGCTAACCATATAAGCATATGGACATGTGGGAGGCCCCTCTTCTGAAACTCAACTGTGTATATTACTGTAAAAAAACAGTCCATCATTTAAACTTGATAGCTCATTCAAATAATAAAAGAAATTTTATACAATGAAAGGTCATCTACAGGTAACTCACTGGCTATCGTTTTCCCGAAGTATGATTCTCTTTTAAACTCGTCAATTAATATGGCAAGTTTCATGTGAAACACACAGCAGACTACCATAGGCTTCAACTCGCTGTTTGGTCCAACCATATCTGCAAAAGCATCAACAATTTCTTCCCAAAGAGCATTGCAGGTAAATGTAACAAATAAATCTGGATTACCATAATGTTAACAGGTTGCCATGGCATCATGATATAGTTGCTGCATATATCTTGGTCCTCCTGTATAAGATGATGGCATTATAATTCTTCCAAGTTTTTCTCCATCCATGTCTCCCTTTGCAAATGCATCCTGCAACCCCTGATAAACCTCTGCTCTTAAATCTTTTTGATGAGTTCTAAGAAATGCCAGACGATTGAGTTCAATTGTTGAAAATGCATCAACACAGTAATGTTGCAATGCCTTGCCACTTTGAACCAGTGTATGCCCCTCATTCAGTCGATACTGAAGTCTAAAAGCATAATACTCTTTTTGAGTAACAAATTTTCTGCGCATTGATGCTGGACAAAAGGAGGCATTATAAGAAATTTGAGGATGAAACCCATCTTCGCCGTACGGGAATAGCAATGGGAAGTGAAGAGCTTCGAATTTTGGGTTGAGGCCTGTTATACGTTTCAGCCCTTCTCCTCGATGGTCAACAATGATATCTCTATCCTCCCTATCTGCAACAAAATCACCAGGTATTAAGGCTGCAATATCAGAGCTAGTTGGCAAGTCATATTATCGATTCCTACTTTTGATCCCAAAGATTCTGAGTCGGAGATTTGGTGTGGAAGAAAGCTGGAGATCTTGTCGAATGCACCTAAATGTTCTGACCAACTCGTTGTTTTCATCAAGCATTCGAAGCAAACTTGCAAGTAACTCAGGCAGCAAGACTTCCTCTCGAGATGCGAAGTTTGCAAGTCTATTGTTAACCTCATTTTCAGGTTCAAATATATATAGCTGAGCAAACTTAGGCCTCTCTCCATCAAGTGGAAGTAAGGATCCAATCCTATGATAATTCTCACCACAAATAACCATCGAGTAAGGTCCTCTTGTTGTCAAAGAGAGTGGATCCAGTTTGGCTCCAAAAGATGTGAAACACAAAGAACCATTGTAGGGTCTAATGTTGTCTCTAAAATGCTTCGACATTGCACCTCCATTAAGATCCAACAGCTGAGCAAGCAATGGAGGTGGTGGCTTTAACAGGGGAATGCAAACTCTTCCTTTCTGATAACAAAGACTATACACAGGATTTAAGGATTTCCTGTGTCGATCCAATCGTTCAGCATACCAAAAAAAAGCACCACATAATTGACATAAACAGTCAGGTTTTCCAACGCTCAGCCTATCATTGTGCAATGGCTTCCTTGCAGTTGGGACATCAGCTGATGCTTTCTTTGCTTTTTGATATTGACGATCATTTGTAGCCAAACTGCAAGATGCCTCATCACCAACCATTTCTTTATAAGGATCTGGAGGAACGAACTCACTGTTGTGAGCATTTGTCGACTTTGAAATTTCCCCTGAGAGAATCAACGGCAGGCTTCTCAATTTCTTGTTTACTCTGGTGTTATCCACGTTCATATCTGTAGAGCCTTGTGTTGGAATCCTGGAGGATTCGATCATGAAAGAAATGTCACCTCTCTTTCGCCTCAACAGGTTGGAAGTAGCTCTCTTCTTTCTAGGTGTCATTCTGATTACATGAAGTAAATGTTTGATATCCAGTCAGATTTAAATGAGCCAAAAACAAAAGTTCAATAACTGCAAACTTCAGTGTTCTGTCTTGGTCATAAAGACAAAGAAGAGGATCCAAATCATTTAAAGAGATTCCATTAATGTGTAACTGAAGAATAATGAATACAGACATGCTTAATTGTATCTGATGAGGTGGTCTATATCACCAATGATGAGTGTCTCTGACTTGTAGCTCCAAACAGCTGATCATAAGGTCTTACCTTGCTGTATACTCCAGATAGCTGATACTACACTGAAGGGAAAAAGTCGACACAAACAGAATTACTTGCTGAACACAGGAGCAAAAACCAGAGGGAAAAGAGAAAGCTGAAGGTCCATTGATGAAATTTCTTTGATATCTGATGTGTTCCTTGATAAGATATTATACAATCAATATATAATTTTATATCAGGTGTCTAATCTCTATCCAAGTAGACATTGTGACTGCTGGTTCTGTAACCAAGGTCAAACAATGATGGCTTTTGCATTTAATGCTTTAGATTTTGGGCACATAATTAACCCAAATTATTTAAATCTTGCAACCCAAAAGATTCCTTTTAATATTTGCACATGGCTGCTATCCATTACTAATCTCGCCTTTTCTTATCATATTTTTCTTGTGGACAATCACATGATGTAAAGAACCATTTTGTGATATTTACATATACATAGAGGTAAGACATAAATGTAAACATAGGCACCTTAGATAAAAACTATATTCCTTAATAACACATAAAAACTTGTGAGCATTCACATTCTGCAAAAGAGGGACCAAAAGGCCAGAATTTTGCCCACACTGGGGTCACAACATTTCAGGTGTCCAAGCTGATCACTCTGATTTTACACAGAAAATTACATGTACTTAAAACTTACACCTCATAAACAGATACCCGAAGTACCATTAGTTTTGGTCTAGAAACCAACAACATAATTCTCACAAAGTTGCCAAATTTAGCCAAGAAAGGCAACAACAAAGTTCACAAACAGGTTCCCCAGAAGTTTACAAAAGAGCTGCAAACCCTCCAACCAGCACAACTTCAAACGATCAACATAATCATCCTGCCCACCATCAAAAGGACTTCTTGCTTGAAGCAAATCCAGCATCCACAAAAGGCAACCACCTTTCCTGCACCTAGCATAACTTAGATCCAGTAAATAACATAACCAATCAACATTCAAAACTAATAAATTACATACAAAGTGATCAGATTTGAATTTGTACCCTAAGATTCATACAGGCGACGCTTAGCAGCGGAAGGTTTCCCAGGCGGCTGATGTGAATCTTGGTCAGCAAGCGAAAAAGGGGACGAACTCTCTGTTTGCTCATCATCCTGCCTCACATTAGGAGATCCAGTTCCAGAAGATTCCAGCTTCTCAATCTTTACCTTAGCCAGAGGTGATATCAAGCTGCATTGTCAAAGACCAAAACAATAAATTCCAACTGCACTATAATCATGACACGATAAGTTTAAAAGTAAAAAACTCACAGACTCCTTGAAGACAAAGGCGAAACTGCCGAAGATGACTTGCTGATTTTACTCTGAGGAGTTTCAGAACCCAGCCCAGCAATGGATGACAATCCATGTACTCCCTGGCTATTAGAACTCATCACATCCATACCATCACTCAGAGTTCCAGGAGTCCCCACCACACTTTTCACAGCACCAACTGACTGGATATTAGAGACCTTCAGAGGATCTGCAATGGTAAAAGGAGCTGCCGTAACAGGCGCCCCTGGATTTGTTCCTTTTCCCTTCACATCAGCAACATACAGCAAAGGTGCAATAGTTGAAACAGGAGGCAGTAAATTTGGCGAAATCACGTCCGAAACAACAGCATTCTCCTTGATTGCCAAAGGAACTTGAGATGAACTGCAAGAGCCACATGAGCACATAAGTACTTACCATGCAACAGCAGAAACAAAGCACAGGATAATGAATCAATACCAAATCAAGTAAAAGAGTCCAAATGTGTTACCTGAGAGGCAACCCTGCTACCTGGCCAATCTGGAATGTTGGATTCGTCCCTCCAGGTGTTTCTGAGTCAACAACCTTTTCCTTTCCTTTGGATGAGCTAGATTTGTAACAGCAAAGATTCATAATTAGAATAGCCCAAATCCATACCTAAATCCCCGTTATTAACTAACACAAACATAACAATAGAGCAAACAACGCTCACCTAGATGGTATGGCAGCAGAAGCTGAAGCTGCGAAAGGCACACCTGGAGCAGGCAGCATCAACACTCCTTCCTGACCAGAATAGGACTGACTTATGGTTTGGGACGAAGAAACACTGCCTGTGACATCTGGAACTCCTGTAAGACCAAGCACTGGGCCCTGAACATCACGGGGCATAACTCGGAAAACACGGAATTCACCCGTAGATACTCCACTTGACCCAACCATCGGAAGCTTGACCTCAAATCTGACAAACTGGCCGAGCAAAGCCTCAAGTTCAGGCGGCAACTGGCCAGACCTGTGAGGATATCTCTGGGCCAGAAGTTGGGCAGATGTGAGGACCAAATTGTTCCCGCACGGGCCGAAAATAATGAAAGGGGCCTCATCAGTGGCATCACGCAGGGTCAATTGGATCTTGTAGCTAGAGACGACACAGTAAAACACAGAGACAATTTCATCAGGATAGGCGTGGGAGTGCAAACTAACAAAAAGTAAGCAAATTCTATGAGACCTGACAGGCACACATTTGAAATAAACAAAAACAACAACTAATGATCAGACAAAAACACACACCCAACTGTCACTTGCTGCTCAGTGATCTCCCAATGGTCAGGACACCAGTAGTTACCATTTCGCCACGTAGAACACTTTTTTCTGCACATGCTGCATGACATGTAATACCACGGGCTCCGGGACTCAACTGATCGGACTATACCACCACAACGATGCTTTTCATCCTGAATACAAACATTGATAATCTCAGAAAGCAATCAAAACACATAAATAAATGGACAACCCGAAGACCATTCTAAAATCAAGAACTACATAAGAATGCAACTCACGACAGAAGCACCGCCATGGTGCAAATCAAGAAGCTCAACTATGGTCCTGGTTCTCCGCTCAGCATCTGCAGCAGCGTCCCCTGGGGTCGCAAACTTGACCGGCAAATCAGCAATAGGAACTCTGGATCCACCAAAACTGTATAGATGGATACAAAAAAGTAAAGCAAACCAAACACCACAAAGCAAATCTGGAACAATAAAATCACAATTTAACAACAAAGAACCCACAAAGCAGCGAGACTGTATGCTTCTGGTATCCTCGGGCTAACAACTATACGGGTTCCAGAGGAGCTCGAACAGGAATATTCACCAGCTACACACAAAAAAAAAACAGTTCATAATTTATGATCAAGCAGAATGGAAAAGAGTCAAAATACACACCTATCAAACGGCCAACCATGAGCCCCCAACTCCAACGATCACTGGCTCAATGGAGTCAGCCTGAATCAAAGCAGGTCGATCAAGGACTGCCGTCAGTTCATTCCAAAGCGTGATCGACACTCTCTGGTTCCTGACAGCAAAACAAAGGATCATATCTTACGTGACGATGATGAAACAGTATTCCCCAGTGGGAAAATAAAATAACACAAAAGACCTACTGTGCATTCTCAAGGACCAGAACTTGTTTTGGAGTCGAGCCGTGATTAGTAACCTGATGATCAATCCCGCTAATAGAATGAAGACGGCCGACAACATCTGAGCAAAAAAAAAAAGAGTAATAAGAAGACATAAAACCCATTTCATTTCAGTCAAGAAAACGCAACAATTACCTGCAAGGATACGATTGTCCCCTGAACGGTTAGACAGCTCACTATAAGGAACAACCTCAAAGGAATCAGTTGGAAATTCAGCTGCAGGTAGAGAACAGGCCTGGAAAATAGTTGTTGCTGACAACTCTATTATCAGATCAAATGAGCATGCACGATAGAGATTCCTTGCGGCACTGAGACCAAAAGACCTTAGAACGTAGATAACTCCCACGCGCAGCACACGCTCAAATTCAGACCCAATAGAGACATCAGCAAGGCTCTGAATAAGCATACCCTGAATCAAAAACAAAAAAAAGACAGTAAAGAAAGAGCAAAGAAGGGTAAAAAAGAGGGAAAAAACAGGAAAAACTGTAACCATAAAGAATCAACGCAAGAGAATCTACCGTCTGATCCACCCAAAGGCAACAGTGACTAAACACCCTTGTCCCAGAAGGATTCTTGGCATACCACATATGGAGCAGACGAAGCCTCAGCGTCACCTCTCTGGTACCTCCTTTGATATTGCAGAGCAGAGTAGCATCCATGGCGAGGAAAAAGGCGAGAAAACAACAACTGAACCACAGAGAACAAAGAGAGGAGAAAAAAAGAGAGAAATGCGTTCCGAGAATGAGTCCTCTTGTGCAAAAAGATTGGGAAATGGCCTTCTCCACCTGAGCGCACACATCGAGGCATGCAAAAAGAATAAGAGACTACCTTCTCCACCTGAGCGCACGCATCGAGGCACTGAATGACGTACACAGTGTTCAAACAGTAAGCTTTTCTGACACCCTCCCGCCATCAGGTGAATAACCGGTATCAATCAGCCGCCCACCATTCCCAAAGCACCTCCAATCCTAGCCAATGAGCCGGGAAGTTTCTCCAACATAGTCATGCGAACAACAACCCAACACGACCCTCTAGCAATCCCTAACAGACACAATCATATCATGCAAGACTCACCGAGGACATCTGAAGGCCCCGTCCCTTAGGTGAATAACCGGTATCAATCAGTTGTCCACCATTCCCAACGCACCTCCAACCACAGCCAAACAGTCGCCAAGTTTCTCCAACACAGTCCTGCGAACAACAGCCGGAATCCTCAACAGACACAATGATATCGCGCAAGACTTACTGAGCACATCTGAAGACCCCATCCCACGTGCCCATTCGGGCCAAAGTAAAATATCGATCTCTGATGACCAACGCGCGTCCGGGCCACCAAACGACCCCAACGAAGGCCAACCAGAAGCTAAACACCAGTCCCACCCCGACCGAGCCCCCAAACTCCGTCAGATCCCAATGAGGCCTCACCCAACTCCAGCCCACACCGAAGGACACGCCAGTTTGAAACAGTAAATCTCAGTCACAATGGACAGTAAAAGGTGTCTGTGTGTATAGTACCAGGGGTTGCGGTGGGTTTCTTTCTTTCAATTTTCCCTTCCCACCCATTGTGGCCAAACCCTCATTTCCCTATTTTCCCACCCAAATTTCCTTCTTTTCCCTTCCACCATTGTGGATGGTCTTAGTAGTGATAGCAATTTTGTTCGTTTGGGGAGGGTTTGCTTAAACCATTCTCATTCTCGCTTTCTAATATTTATATCCATACGCTCTCATATTTATGCTGGAGAAAATTTTTCATATCCATCCTTATACTTGTGGGTTTCGGGTACTCATGGGTAATATCCGCCCCGTACATCTAACATTACAATACCTAATATTTTGCATGTAGATTTTCAATTATAATGCGCCTACTATATCATGAAGTCGACAAATAGACAATCAATTGTAATACGGTTCAAAGAAACTTTTCCTAAAGTTCATTAATCCATAAGATAGAGTACAATGTAATCCAAATCATTATTTTCTACTGTGATACATCTACTAGGTAGTAATTAACTAACATAATCTTGTTAAGAAGAGGAAAAAAGTGAAAGAGTTAAGGAAAAATTGAGAGAAAGAAATTAGATTTTGATTTGGGTGGGCACCCAATTGCATTTCTACTATATATTTTCTAGAGTTACGCTCACTATTATTGATTCACATATTTTTCATATGTGAAGAAATACTTTTGGTGGGGTGGGTATGAGTATGGGTATGGGGCGGGAGGCTAAAACCATACCCGTCTCATACCCATCAAACTTTTTACGGGTTTTACCCATACCCACCCCATACCCAGTCAATACGGGGATTTCTCGCGTTGACTGAGTTGTGGGCGGTCGGATACCCGTGGGCATGGGTTTGATTGTCATCCCTACTTGTTGGGTTCATTTTACATACCAATTTTTATTTTAATAATATATAAAACTAGAACGATCAAGTTGTTCGTATGAATTATCAAATATAAGTACATTACGACTACTACGTATATAGTTTTGCATGTTACGTTAGAATATACTTATTGTGAAATTAATTTTACTACGCATTAAATTCTGAAATAAACGAATCATGTTAGGTTTATTAGCACGATTTTATAGTTGATTTGAGGATCGATCCTACTTTGATCAGTTTGCGTTTGAAAGCAAAACTTTTAAATTAGCTAATTAATAAGTGTGCCCAACGCGATGATATAATCAAGAACTTTATATAAAAATTGTCTCTGTTTTTCTATTTAATTGTGTATATATTGAGTGTGTCCATGAGTCAATTGTTTTAAAATAATAATGAAGATGGGCCTCTTGATGTCACAGTCACAGTACACTGAGACAAAAATAATAATATATTCTTCTCCTTTTCCTCTTTCACAAATCTAATCTTCCTAAAACATAATGACAACTGACACTATTACTTCAGAAGAAAAACGATAAAAGTAGGATTGGGATTAGGTGCTAGTCCTATAAGAGTTAGCACCGTGATAACTAGCAAACAACGCTACTAAAAATAATGAAATCACTACGGATTATTATAAAATCAATACAACATCTAAGCTAAATCACTACTAATTCAAACTAGTAGTAGTTTTTCCCTTGGTTAGGACGGTGCTAACTATTGTACAATTAGCACCGTAACTGCTCCCATAAAAGTATCAATCAATCAATCTACTGAGCGGCTTAACTGCTATTGCTATATCAACAAAACGAGATAATCGTTTGTGAAAAAGCAACGAGAAATGGCACAGAAGGGCCGGGCTTTGGAGGATTCATGTTGGGTTTTTGGCCCATAAAACTCCAAGCCCGCATGAACCTCTGCCCCAACAAGCCAGTCGCTGTTGTGAACGGCAACTTACAAAGTTGGCATTTGGCAGCTGAAAAACTAACACATAATTTCATAAACCTTTCCTTCAGGTAAAATCCAAACTCAGTACAAGCCAAGCAAATTCCATAAGCACATAAAAAGGAACCTCAATGGTACTTTCACCATTCATTGATTATATGAATATACATATACAAGTCAATTTACAAGAACCAACATCCCACATTTGACTTTTTTGGGTGTTTGGTTTGCCTCACTCACAAGCTGGCACCAATCCGTGCAAAATCTTGTTGCAGCCTGGATTAATATAAACAAAACGAGAACTGGAATCTCAAAAGTCCTGCAAAGGCCAGGATTCACTCTGCCATTGCTGCTCCACTTGCCTTTGCTGCCAGTTTCCATACAGTCAGTAGACCTGTAGCATCTCCAGTGAAAACCAGTCCCCCAGGACCTCCTTTGATGGTCCTTACTTCACCTTTCGCAAATATCCTCCCTTTCTCAGCAAAGGAGGGCAGCTCATACAACCCAACCGAATCGTCGTTCCAGGAGCACAACAAAACCGGCTTGCCATCCGGGTCTTCCACCCCACACATAGCTAGAGCACCATCACCTTCTTCGTATGTATACACCGCCTCAAAGCTTCCATCTTCACCGGTGGCAGCCCACACCTTGATCTTCTGGTCCAATGAGCATGACAGAAGGAAGTCTGAATAGCAGAGGAGGGACATCACTGCATTGTCATGCCCCTTCATCGTCTGAATGCACTGAAGAGTGCTGATATCCCAAACTTTGATGGTTCCATCCATGGAGCCAGAGAACAATCTCCCACCTCCAACCTTCATTGATATGACAGCACTGGTATGGCCACTGAGTGTTGCAGCAGGCTGAAAAGGGTTGCCTTGTTGCTCACCAGTATTTCCTTTCCACGCCAAAATCACTCCATCCTGAGCACCACCAGCAAACAAAAACCCCATACCAACCTCCAGGGCATAAACTTGGCCAGTTGGGCCAGTGAGACTGCAATCAGCCCCAGTTTGAAGGTTCCATGCCTTGACGGCATTGGGTAATCCCACAAAGAGCCATTCACATTCAGTAATCAAACACCCAACTTTCCCACCAGCATTCTGTGTGCCCACAATCTGGCCACTAGTGCAATCCCAAGCGTGGACAACCCCATCACTGCTCCCCGTGAAAAGCTTATCAGATCCAGAAGGAAGAGCGATTCCAGAAACCACACCCGTGTTACCCTGTCCTTCGAGCCTCGCAAGCATTGAAAACCCTTGTCCACGGGACCAGGAGTGCAGGAATCTACACTTATCTTCGCCTCTGCTGCAATTCCCAGACTTCCAGTCGCGACAAACCTTATTTTCGCTCTTCTTCCGAGCCGCGCCGCCACCGACGGCCGTAGATTGGGATTCCGAACGAGACGCGCGGTGGTAGACATGAGAAGAACGCACGCCGTTAGAAATCTGCTGCTGCTGCCGCGGCGGAGGAAGTTCTCCTCCGTGAGCGAATCTGCAAGGGTTTCGGTTGCACATCCCCTGTTGCCAGAAGCGACAGACACTCTGACTGCTGCCACTACTCTTCACAGGCCCAACCCTAATCCGTTCGTGGACACTCATATTCATCACCATATGCTGCAAAAGTCACCGGCAAAGAAGACGAAGGGAAAATCGACTAATCAAACTCGAGCGGCGGCGGACGACGAGGAAACAAACGCAATGAAACCCTAGAAAAAGACTGCGCGCTAAATCGGGAAATACTGGAGTAGACTGGGAGCGAACCTGGAGAGATACGGAAAGAGAGACGCCGACGATCGATTGCACGCCGGCTGAGATGGAAATCGGAGCTTGCTACAGATGATGTTAACGATCGGATTCAGACGAGAGATGGGGAATTTCTCTCAGACAACGGGACGGGAAAAGGAAAACGTGAAGAAATAAAGTTAGCAGTAGTAGTGTGGGATTTTATACCTATTGATAGCGTGGCGCGGAAGGAAAGCTAAACTGCTAAACCGCGTCGTCATTTTCCGGTTCTCCTTCCCCTGGGTGGAAACGGAATCCGCCTTCATTTCGGTTTTGGAAAATACAGTTCGGGCTCAGAGCTATTTCTCATGGGCCTGCTCTTGAGCCTGAGTCTGGGCCAGGCCCTTTATCTTCGTACCACTTATAAAACAGGGGCCCGTTTGCTCGCATTCAAAGTCCGCTGGATAGAGGCTCTCGTTTCTGCTTCCTCGATGTTCAGTTCCGGCATGTCACGGACCAAGGCTCTGAAGTCTGATCATCATGCCCTATTGTCATGGAACATGGAAATAAATCCTTAAGATACAAATAAAATTTCAACCTATAATTAATAAATACTATGGAAATAACAAAATCCAACACAAATCCAAAATAACAAAATCTCACATTATCCTTCTTCCATAAAATCCAGGATTTTACCTAAATCCTTCATTTTTCAAAATTCTACATGCAAACTACCTCTTAATTCAAGAGGAGATAGTAACAAGACTTTACACACCACTTTATGAGTAGCTAGGGGTGGGCATACGGTTCGGTAAAACCGAACCTAACCGAACCGAATTCAAACCGAATCGAAACCGAATAACATTACTTCGGTTCGGAATTCGGAAGAGAAAAGGGTATATTTCGAAAACCAAGGTCCTTTCGACCGAACCGAATTTCCGAACCGAATTTCCGAATTACTATAATTGCAAGTTCCTAATGGTGAATTTTTATGTTTGTACTTATTATGAGACTTAAATATTTGAATTATGTTAGTGTTTTATGAGTTATGTGTTGAAATGTTTGATTTTATCATTGATGATGCATTTAATTGCATATTTATTGTTTACAATAGGGGTGAAAAATAATTTGAAAGAGAAAAAATACAAGCTAACCTCACAATTTCGGTTTTTCATACAAAACCGAACCGAACCGAACCGAATTATAATTCGGTTTGAATCGACCGAACCGAATTATAATTCGGTTCGAATTCAGTTTGAGGTTTGATGGAACTCGGAAACCCGATATTCATTATTTCGGTTCGGTTTGAACCGAACCGACCGAATGCCCACCCCTATGAGTAGCCCCATCTGCAGTTATTGAAACTTCTTTAAACTCTAAACAAAAAGACATTGAAGATAGTGGAAGGAGACAATCACGAAGCACAGGTCCTCTGAGTGAGTCTGAAGATAAACCTTGACGAAACTTATGGATCACCACTTTTGAATGGCATTCGATGATGAGGCGAGGCAAGGACTTGGAAACCACGAGTGAAATGACATCCCTTGCTACAAGTAGCTCCACGAGGTAAGGGTCAGCTATGCCGGAGTGTTGGGATCGGACCCTACCGCCAACACAACATGTCCATCTACCCCGAGAACAATCAGGCCAGACGAGAAACTAGAATCACGAACAACAACATCAAAGTTTATCTTGAGGAAATCATCTGGAGGAGGAACCCATGAGGTAGGCTGAGTCGATGAGGGGCGAGGAGGAGGGTTGGAGCGGGAGGGAGCGAGGAGGAGGAGGAATTGTAGCGGGAGGGAGCCAGGAAGACACTTCAAAAACTTGGAAATAACATTGACGAGCTAGAGACTGGGCATGTGGTTGATAATGCTCAAAGACCACCTTATTACAAGACTTCCATATCCTCCACAGTACGAATAGGCATTGGAGAACATGGGTTTGTGGGTGCTAGAAAAGCATAACATGTCGCCACCAGAGACTGGAATTCACAGTCGGAGTCGAGGCAATGAAATCATTTAGACCCATAAGTGACCACGACATGGTGGCCAATGGGCGTTTAAAGTACAAGTGTTCAATACTTTCCCGACTCCTCCAACAAACAGGACATGCATTAAATTTGTTTCACATAAAAATCAGATTAATTATACTTATCAAAATGACATTCATTTTGATATTTTTGTAACAAAAAAGTTTGAAAGTGCGTATTACCATTCTATACCATGGTGGTAATTGTAACACCCTACTACTTCTTGTAACATCCTACTACTTCTTCTCGTACTATTGGAACCATCATCACATTATATACTCATTAAAACTTAGGTTTTAACTTCACATTAAGACTTGGACATAACACTAGCATAAGGGTTACATCACTTGCTTAGGAAATTCAAGCTAGTTTTCCCAAAGCATCCAAAAGCATAACACCGAACGATGCAAAGTTTGAGTTTAAAACAAAGTACAAATCCAACATAGTAGTTTAACATTCAGTGGGTACACAAACTTAAAAGCGTTAAAACATTTAGTTCGACTTCAAAAGTGAAAACATGTGGAGAGTTCAGTTCCGCCGCACACCTTTCAGCCATCCGGCTGACTTCACTGGTTCGACCGAGGCTTCTATTGTTGCTTTGGCTCTGAAAGGGAAAAATATTGGCGGGGGTGAGACGCCACTCAATGAGTAATTAATAACCCAACATATACTCCAGTTGCGCACGGTGATCAGGTGCACCAAGGGCATTAAGTGAGCTAGTAGCTTAAATGGTACTTTACCCAACTATGTATGCAAGGTTCATTAACCAATCTAAGCAGTTCTCATATCATACACACTCGCCCTAGAGTTACTCATATCAAACCCTATCCAGATAAAAACATTCACTAACACATCATTTGGGTATCACCATATAATCCACAACATATGGAGGCATGTAACAACTACACAATCTCATAATGAATCATTGCATGAACACATCACAGTAAAGCCTTCGCATAAATACATCAATATCAAGAACAATCTATTGAACTCATCGTATGAAACATCACGTAGCCACATCACAGAAAATCCTTGTACCAAGGCTCAAACACAAGCATAGTTAGCTAGGTTATGTACATTTTTCTTTTAATGCCAAGTTATGCACTCCCCGGGTGTTGTGAACTCGTGATCTCGTAGGCACAAAGTGCCAAAATCTCATAAACTCGTGGGCACAAAGTGCCATATCTTATGAACTCGTAATCTTGTGGGCACGAAGTGCCATATCTCGTGAACTCGTAGCCAGGCCTGGCGATACTCCTTATAGGGAGTTCTCGTATAACTCTTTTCTTCTCTTTTTCTTTTCATGAGTGCATAACAAGGCGCCATTATGTTTTTATTAGGTGATCACGTAGTTCAAGGGTTAGATAATACTCATGTAAAGCATCTCGTCGTAAGCCCGTAGGCACACATATCATATCATATACTCATTGATGCTATACACAATCATCTCAATTGCACACCAATACATTCTTCACATAGCTCATTCATCAATGCACGTTGAAAATAGCAAACTCATACACATCCACGTTATCAATCCTCATCACATAAGTTTTTACTCATTCATAGCTCATTTATCGATCTATCACAAGTCCACGTATCCGGGCCGCTTCATGACCCGAATACCATGCCCATACTAAAATATATATTAGGTTAAGAATTACTCACAACTCGATTACTCTGCTAAACCCTTTTGCCTTGATGATTCTCCGGCTTGCTCCTTGCCTTTTAAGAAATCACGTATGAATGATTTAGTATCACTTGTATTTATCATGTTTATCATAATTAAATACCAAGAGATCAATCACAATTATTCCCCCAATCTATAAACAATTTTCGGTGCTCACAGGTCACATAGGTAGCCTTACTTTTCTAATGTATATATATATATATATAAGTACTATACATTTAGTCCTACAACTCTGCTCAATTAATTCCTATCACTTTAGCCTCGTCATTAGTCATTTAATAACATGATTATGCATATGACTACATACTAATAACCCACGTTAATTAGTTCTCACCTAACAATGAACTCAACAGCACATGCAAGAGATTATATACATAGATATATATATGTATCTCCCTACACCACCCATCCTAGAAAACTCACATTCCCACCCCAGCATCTGTTTCTTAATTGGATATATATGTATATATACAACCAACAACCATAAAAGACTACATACATACGTAGGTTCTTAATCCACAGTAGCAGATAAACTCAACCAAAGCTTACATCAACTTCAGAGAGTGCTAATTCACTCTTTTTATCCCCAAAAGATCGGCTAAATTACAAGTTTGGTCACTCATATTACATAAATTTTTCACATTTGCCACCCGAATTACTTTTCTTTCATATTAGCCACTAACTTTACGATTCGTTTCACCGTTAGTCACCTGCCGTTAGTCTCCGTCAGACTCCGTTAACACCGTTAGTTTTTTTATGACTTGGCAAACGGAATTGCTGACTGGACTGTTAAATAAATGACATGTCAATTTAAAAAAAAAATAAAAAATGAGTAATTAGAGGAAAGCGCCCACCTTCCCCTCCCTCATCTTCTTCCTCTTCCTCATCATCACGCCGAACAATACTGGAGTAGCTCCTCCTCCATATCAAACAAATCCTCCATATCAAACAAAGCATAGTTGCGGCAGCACCAGCTTTGTTGGACCTTCTTTTCCATTTCCTACTATCTGCCATCTCTTCCTCCATTTTCTATAAGGGATCTTTTCCCCAAATTCAACCCCTGCAATAAAAAGAGCAATCTAGGGAACACTTGAGCTCGGGGGCAGAGATATCTAATTCAAATAACCAGAACTTCTCTTATTCCCAGTTCCTGGGAGGGAATCGAATGTCCACACCTTGGAGCTCCTTGCCGCCGCACACGCCCAAATGGTTCACGCCCCAAACGGATCCTCGGTCCTAATCTCGCAGGAGGCTAGCCGCCATTGTCGACAAGGTCGAGCGGTCGAGGCAGGGGCCGGTGAGATCCAAGTCTGTGAGCAGGAGTAGGAAGATGAGGCTAGGGACGAAAGAGACGGCGGCGGACTTGCGTTTGCGGTGGTGGTAGGGCAGAGAGAGGCGGAAGCGCTGGGCCCGATGGGTCACGCCGTAGTTTAGTAACCCAAGGTCTTTGGGCTTCAACGCCCAGGAGAAATTGAAGTTGAAGTAGTCGACGACGTTGTCTTTCTAGGTGGAGCGGAGTCTCTCCCAACCTTCGATTACTCAAAGGGAACCTCCAATCCGGGATTAGTTGCTCCTCGGTGGTTCGGCGTGACGATGGGGAAGAGGAAGAAGACGAGGGAGGGCAAGGTGGGCCCTCTACTCTAATTACTTTTTTTTTTAATTTTTTTAAATTGACATGTCATTAATTTAACAGTCCAATCAGCAATTCCGTTTGCCAAGTCATCAAAAAACTAACGGTGTTAATGGAGTCTGACGGAACTAACGGCAGGTGACTAACGGTGAAACGAATCGTAAAGTTAGTGGCTTATAAGAAAGAAAAGTAATTCGGGTGGCAAACGTGAAAGATTTATGTAATTTGAGTGACCAAACTTGTAATTTAGCCCCAAAAGATCCAAACAATCTTCCCTTTCCATATCAATACTCGACAGCAGTACCAAAAGGGGAAAACGACTTACCTTATACAATTATTAGTTTATTACTCACTTCAATAACCACAAAAGCTTTGCACTCTCCTGATAATACTTGCATGCGATCTCAAGGACAAGGATGGGAGATAACAATGGTGGAAGAGGGTGATAAGGAAGCTTCTGCCACTCTCCCTTAGAACTCAAAGGCAATGGAAGAGATAAGGGGAGGCCGACCACACTTTCCCTTTTTTAGGTAATCCCAACTATCTCTAACTCATTTATTTGCATGTCCCAAGGGTGCCTACGTGTTTGCTTTTCAATTTGGGTTGGGAAGTGGAGTCTTCTGTGTCACCAGAAGCTATTAAATGGTTCTAGGAGATAAATCTATTACCCTTGATTTAGTGGAACCCATTCGGTTCACCCCATCCAAACAAAGTTGACTCTTTACTACACCCTAGATTCTTAACTTTACCTGAGCAACTAAGTTGAAACGGGTGGGATGGTAAAATAGCAATTACAATTTCCACTTAATTGGGTCCTAATGAAATACTGTGAGTTCCCCAACATCTATAATCTTAGGTAAATAATTAGTCCAAAATTCTCAATATATTAGTAACCATAGCTGGCCACTGTTAAATGAACGATAACACCTATTCAAACATTTACTCACGACATACGCGTAATTAAGCAGTTTAAGAAAAAGCGGGTGTGACAATTCCTCCTCTCTAAAATAAATTTCGTCCCGAAATTTACCTCGGAACAAGTAGGGGTATTGATTTTTCATATTCTTCTCTGTTTCCCATGTAGCTTCCTCTCCCGAGTGGTTTCTCCAAATTACTTTAACCATCCGTATACTACGGTTTCGGAGTAGCTTGAGTTTTCGATCGACAATCTCCACCGGTTCCTCTATATAGCTTAAATTTTCTCGTATCTCAACCTGTTCAGGTTGTAACACATGTAAGGGGTTTGATCGATATCTTCGGAGTACACTTACGTGAAAGACGTTGTGTACTTGAGCCAATTCTGGGGGCAAGGCTAATTTATAGGCTACTGGACCTATCTTCTCCAAAATCTCATAGGGTTCGATATACCTAGGGCTTAGCTTACCCTTCTCTCGAAATCGAAAGATTCCTCTCCACGGTGACACTTTCAAAAACACCTTGTCACCCACATTAAACTCCATTTCTCGTCGATCAGCATCGGCATAGCTTTTCTGTCGATCTTGGGTAGCTTTCAACCGATTTCGAATTACTTTAATTTTATCCACTGTAGCTTGCACTATTTCCGGTCCTTCAAGTTGTCTCAAGCCCTCTTCATCCCAACAAATCGGAGATCTACATTTTCTCCCATACAACGCTTCATATGGTGCCATCCCAAGACTACTATGATATTGGTTGTTGTATGCAAATTCTATCAATGGTAGATGTTCATCCCATGACCCATGGAAATCCATGACACAAGCCCTTAACATTTCCTCCAGGGTGAGTATGGTACGCTCAGATTGCCCATCAGTTTGAGGATGAAAGGCAGTAGAAAAGTTCAATTGAGTACCCAAAGCATCTTGTAGGCTTCGCCAGAACCGCGAGGTAAACCTCGGATCTCGATCAGATACTATAGATATAGGTACCCCATGCAATCGTACGATCTCTTCTATATACCTTTTTGCCAGATGCTCCAAGGAACACCCCCATCTTATCGGAATAAAATGAGCCGACTTGGTTAATCGATCCACAATCACCCAAATGGCATCATTCTTCTTTTGAGTTCTAGGCAAACCGTAGACAAAATCCATAGTAACTTTTTCCCACTTCCATTCTGGAATGGGTAATGGTTGTAACTTCCCTGCAGGTGCTTGGTGTTCAGCTTTCACTCGTTGACATACTAGACATGTCAACACATACTCTGCCACTTCTTTCTTCATTCCGGGCCACCAATAATGTGATCTCAATGAGCGGTACATTTTTGTTGCACCAGGATGCATCGCATAAGGAGAGGAGTGAGCTTCCTCCAAGATCTCCCTACGCAATTCATCCACATTAGGAACACATAATCTACCATTTAGTGAAAGGACTTCATTCTGGAATTCAAACTTTCCATCCTTCCCGTTTTTAATCTCTTCTATTATCTTGTTAAGAAAAGGATCACGATTTTGAGCTTGTTGAATCCTTTTTCGCAAGATTGACCGTACTTGTAGTGTAGCTAATAACACCCCATCATTATCCACACTAAGATTTGCATTCAATGCCCGTAAGGCTAGCATTTCCCGAGTGGGATTTAATGCGGGCTGTGAATCTGAGTGTTTTGATTTCCGGCTTAAAGCATCAGCTACAACATTGGCTTTACCCGGATGGTACTCAATAGTACAGTCATAGTCTTTAAGCAATTCCATCCACCTTATTTGCCTTAGATTCAACTCTTTTTGCTCCATTAGGTACTTCAAACTCTTGTGGTCGGTGAAGATTTGGAAAGTTTCACCATACAAGTAGTGTCTCCAAATCTTTAGAGCAAAGACCACTGCCGCCAATTCTAGGTCATGGGTAGGGTATGATTTTTCATATGGTCGCAATTGTCTTGAGGCATAAGAAATCACCTTCCCATTTTGCATTAGAACACACCCCAAACCTTGATGCGAGGCGTCACTGTAAACCACAAAACCACCTGTCCCGGCTGGTAGTGCCAATACAGGTGCAGTTGTGAGTTTTTTCTTTAACTCCTCAAAACGGGCTTGGCATTCAGAATTCCACACATAAGGATGATCTTTCCTCAACAATTTTGTCAATGGCGAGGCAATGATAGAAAATCCCTCGATGAACCTTCTGTAATAACCTGCCATTCCCAAGAAACTTCGCAACTCGGGTACACTCCTCGGTTGTTCCCACTTCACCACGGCTTCCACCTTCTTCGGATCAACTTCAATTCCCCTTCCGGAAACAACATGTCCCAGAAATATAACTTGATCCATCCAGAAGTCACACTTGCTAAATTTAGCATACAACTGCTTTTCCCTCAAGATTTGAAGGATTATCCTCAAATGCTCCCTATGCTCTTCTTCACTTCGAGAGTACACCAAGATATCGTCAATGAAAACTATCACAAACTTATCTAGGTATTCTTGGAAGACCTTGTTCATCAATGCCATAAAAGCTTCTGGAGCATTTGTTAGTCCAAATGGCATAACAAGGAATTCATAATCTCCATACCTCGTACGGAAAGCCGTTTTAGGTATGGCTTCCTCTGCCACCTTTAATTGATGATATCCCGACCTTAGGTCAATTTTGGAGAAGACTTTTGACCCTTGCAGTTGGTCGAATAAATCATCCATACGGGGCAATGGATATTTATTCTTCACAGTCACCTTGTTAATCCTTCGGTAATCGATGCATAACCGTAGGGTTCCATCCTTCTTCTTCACAAAGAGTACGGGAGCACCCCACGGTGACACACTTGGTCTTATGAATCCCTTATCTAGCAACTCTTGAAGTTGCTCTTTCAGCTCCTTCAACTCCACAGGCGCCATCCTATACGGTGGTATAGAAATAGGTGCGGTGCCCGGTAGCAATTCGATAGTGAATTCTACCTCCCGATCAGGAGGTAGTCCTGGTAGGTCGGATGGAAACACATCCAGGAATTCATTCACTACTTCTACATCTTTTGGATCTTTCTCTTCTTTAACCTGTACTACATGGGCAAGGAAGGCCACACACCCCTCCTTAATTAAGCTCAACACCTTGGAAGCAGATATTAGGCAACTAGGTACTGCTTGCCTAATTCCACTAAAGACAACACTTCCTTGCTCGGGTACCTCAAATACCACTTCTTTTGTGTGACAATTTACTACAGCCCTATGTCGACTCAACCAATCCATTCCCAGTATCACATCAAATTCATCAATTGGAAGTAGCATCAAGTCAGCAAGCAACGTTACTCCAGATACGATCATAGGACAACCAACATAAACATGACTGACCACAATAGTATCACCAAAGGGAGTTTTCACAAATATGTTGCTAGGTAATAGTTCAGGTCAAGCATGCATATGTTGTGAGAATTTATGAGACACGAATGAGTGAGTAGACCCAGGAGCAATTAAGGCATAAACGGGTTTATCATGGATGAGAACCATACCGGTAACCACTTCTGGAGATGCATTCGCCTCTGTTCTTGTCATAGCAAATGCTCTTGGCTGTATGTCAGCTCTGCCTGTTTGACCAACTGTATGCCCTCTGACCTCAGAACCACGTCCTCGTCCCCTGCTAGATCCACCTCTAAAATTTCCCCTTGAGAAGTTACTGGCCACTCGAGATCCCTGCATAGTAGTTTGGGACCTAACCGGCAATGTATCTCCCCAAGTTGGACAATCTTTAATGAGATGCCCAAAACCACCACATTTGAAACAAGCACCTGTCACGATCCGACACTCTCCCTGGTGCATCCTTCCACAATGTTGACATTCAGGTGGTGAAGGTGCATTCATCTGGGTTTGGTAAGCAGCTGCCCTAGGGAAACTTACTCGCGGACGCTGAGTAAAGTTCCCCTTACTAGGACCCCAACTAGAAACTCGACTTTGACCTGCCGAGGATGACCCCTTCCACTTCCGTTTCCTATCTTCGATCCCGTAACTTTGAGTACGAGGCTTGTTCTCATTTAAAATCATTTCAGCCCTTATGGCGGCGGCCTTCAGTTTGCCATAACCATCCGTATCAAACATGGATACCATTTCCCTTAACTCTTTACGGAGCCCCCTCTCAAATCGAAGGCACTTATCTTTTTCAGATGGGACCATATCCATGGAAAATGTCATCAAACGATGAAAGGTCACCTCATATTCATCCACCGTCTGGCCTTCTTTTTGCTTCAGCATTAAGAACTCCACCTTCTTCTGATCTTGGTAGACAATTGGCACATATCGCTCCTTGAACAGTCGGAGAAAATCGTTCCACGTGAGTTGAACGGTGTTATCCACAACCCCGGGTACGGTTAACCACCAATCATAAGCATCTTTTTCGAGGAGGGCTACAA
The DNA here is from genome assembly GCA_964030455.1 of Linum trigynum. Lineage (NCBI taxonomy): Eukaryota > Viridiplantae > Streptophyta > Magnoliopsida > Malpighiales > Linaceae > Linum > Linum trigynum. The sequence continues at coordinate 6,947,420 of OZ034819.1, forward strand.
CATAATCAAACTTGACATCATCAGGACACCCAATTTGATTGAGAATGCGCTCGGTCTTTTTCAGCCAATCTATAGCCACTTTGGGATCTATAGAACCTGTAAAGGCCTCAGCACCCATCTTCCACACCTCAGTATAATCCCTTTTGTAGGGAACTACCTGAGGTAGGTTATTAGCCTGAGGCTCAACTTGATTTTTGGGAGGAGGCTGATTTGAACCTGCTACTTGAGGTGGCGGGGAATGCTCTCTTCCTCCTTGACTAAACTCCACATGAAAATGACAAGGAGAGCAAAATCAGAAACAATTTCTTAAATACACTTTCAACTTAAAATCCATTATAAAAACATTCAAAACTTCATTAAAATCACTTTAATCCCGTGGGATCATATCCCAGCTCTGATACCACAATTTGTAACACCCTACTACTTCTTGTAACATCCTACTACTTCTTCTCGTACTATTGGAACCATCATCACATTATATACTCATTAAAACTTAGGTTTTAACTTCATATTAAGACTTGGACATAACACTAGCATAAGGGTTACATCACTTGCTTAGGAAATTCAAGCTAGTTTTCCCAAAGCATCCAAAAGCATAACACCGAACGATGCAAAGTTTGAGTTTAAAACAAAGTACAAATCCAACATAGTAGTTTAACATTCAGTGGGTACACAAACTTAAAAGCGTTAAAACATTTAGTTCGACTTCAAAAGTGAAAACATGTGGAGAGTTCAGTTCCGCCGCACACCTTTCAGCCATCCGGCTGACTTCACTGGTTCGACCGAGGCTTCTATTGTTGCTTTGGCTCTGAAAGGGAAAAATATTGGCGGGGGTGAGACGCCACTCAATGAGTAATTAATAACCCAACATATACTCCAGTTGCGCACGGTGATCAGGTGCACCAAGGGCATTAAGTGAGCTAGTAGCTTAAATGGTACTTTACCCAACTATGTATGCAAGGTTCATTAACCAATCTAAGCAGTTCTCATATCATACACACTCGCCCTAGAGTTACTCATATCAAACCCTATCCAGATAAAAACATTCACTAACACATCATTTGGGTATCACCATATAATCCACAACATATGGAGGCATGTAACAACTACACAATCTCATAATGAATCATTGCATGAACACATCACAGTAAAGCCTTCGCATAAATACATCAATATCAAGAACAATCTATTGAACTCATCGTATGAAACATCACGTAGCCACATCACAGAAAATCCTTGTACCAAGGCTCAAATACAAGCATAGTTAGCTAGGTTATGTACATTTTTCTTTTAATGCCAAGTTATGCACTCCCCGGGATCTTGTGAACTCGTGATCTCGTAGGCACAAAGTGCCAAAATCTCATAAACTCGTGGGCACAAAGTGCCATATCTTATGAACTCGTAATCTCGTGGGCACGAAGTGCCATATCTCGTGAACTCGTAGCCAGGCCTGGCGATACTCCTTATAGGGAGTTCTCGTATAACTCTTTTCTTCTCTTTTTCTTTTCATGAGTGCATAACAAGGCGCCATTATGTTTTTATTAGGTGATCACGTAGTTCAAGGGTTAGACAATACTCATGTAAAGCATCTCGTCGTAAGCCCGTAGGCACACATATCATATCATATACTCATTGATGCTATACACAATCATCTCAATTGCACACCAATACATTCTTCACATAGCTCATTCATCAATGCACGTTGAAAATAGCAAACTCATACACATCCACGTTATCAATCCTCATCATATAAGCTTTTACTCATTCATAGCTCATTTATCGATCTATCACAAGTCCACGTATCCGGGCCGCTTCATGACCCGAATACCATGCCCATACTAAAATATATATTAGGTTAAGAATTACTCACAACTCGATTACTCTGCTAAACCCTTTTGCCTTGATGATTCTCCGACTTGCTCCTTGCCTTTTAAGAAATCACGTATGAATGATTTAGTATCACTTGTATTTATCATGTTTATCATAATTAAATACCAAGAGATCAATCACAATTATTCCCCCAATCTATAAACAATTTTCGGTGCTCACAGGTCACATAGGTAGCCTTACTTTTCTAATGTATATATATATATATATAAAAGTACTATACATTTAGTCCTACAACTCTGTTCAATTAATTCCTATCACTTTAGCCTCGTCATTAGTCATTTAATAACATGATTATGCATATGACTACATACTAATAACCCACGTTAATTAGTTCTCACCTAACAATGAACTCAACAGCACATGCAAGAGATTATATACATAGATATATATATATATGTATCTCCCTACACCACCCATCCTAGAAAACTCACATTCCCACCCCAGCATCTGTTTCTTAATTGGATATATATGTATATATACAACCAACAACCATAAAAGACTACATACATACGTAGGTTCTTAATCCACAGTAGCAGATAAACTCAACCAAAGCTTACATCAACTTCAGAGAGTGCTAATTCACTCTTTTTATCCCCAAAAGATCCAAACAATCTTCCCTTTCCATATCAATACTCGACAGCAGTACCAAAAGGGGAAAACGACTTACCTTATACAATTATTAGTTTATTACCCACTTCAATAACCACAAAAGCTTTGCACTCTCCTGATAATACTTGCATGCGATCTCAAGGACAAGGATGGGAGATAACAATGGTGGAAGAGGGTGATAAGGAAGCTTCTGCCACTCTCCCTTAGAACTCAAAGGCAATGGAAGAGATAAGGGGAGGCCGACCACACTTTCCCTTTCTTAGGTAATCCCAACTATCTCTAACTCATTTATTTGCATGTCCCAAGGGTGCATACGTGTTTGCTTTTCAATTTGGGTTGGGAAGTGGAGTCTTCTGTGTCACGAGAAGCTATTAAATGGTTCTAGGAGATAAATCTATTACCCTTGATTTAGTGGAACCCATTCGGTTCACCCCATCCAAACAAAGTTGACTCTTTACTACACCCTAGATTCTTAACTTTACCTGAGCAACTAAGTTGAAACGGGTGGGATGGTAAAATAGCAATTACAATTTCCACTTAATTGGGTCCTAATGAAATATTGTGAGTTCCCCAACATCTATAATCTTAGGTAAATAATTAGTCCAAAATTCTCAATATATTAGTAACCATAGCTGGCCACTGTTAAATGAACGATAACACCTATTCAAACATTTACTCACGACATACGCGTAATTAAGCAGTTTAAGAAAAAGCGGGTGTGACAGTAATAATTAATAGTATAAAAGATAATACCAGGATTCAAAACTAATTGTGTCCTCTTTTCATAATGTAAATACATATATAAATATTTAATTAGTAAATTAAACTAAAACTAATAATATTCAAATAATTCATTTATAAAGAGTATAACAGTAACCGGAGTTGCTTGAGGCCCCATGATTGGTGCCAATTGTTCTAGGAGAGATCTTTTTGGGTTGATCTTGATGAAAGAGCCTAAAGTTATAGAATTTTGGGTTGGAAGCCATCTGGTGCACAAGAAAATAAGGATGTGTTGGTGTTTATTTCGCCTTTGGTGGGCTAACTTGCAAGGCAGCACAAAACCAAACTTGATCACCCAAATTTTCGTCAAACAATCAAGTTAGCGAGGGAAAAACTAGAAATGGTCGGGAAAGAAATGTAGATGATAGGGGTTAGAAATGATGAGTTACCCAAGTGAGGGTTGGAGCCTGGAGGTCCGATATTTATAGAAAAGCAGAGGCCTTAGGTTTATTACTTGCTTGATCAACCGGATATGTTAGGTAGCATTGATCCAGAGATTCCAGGCCATTCACTTGTTCCTCGGAATTCATACATTCATGACAAAATCACCATGGTTACTAGGGTAAATTGGGTATGAAAAAAAATAAATTGTATTAATTAATTTTTTTAATAAATTTCATTTTAGGTAGTTAGAAAAATCTATTAATTACAATTATCTCTCTTTCTCTCACTTTCGTAATCTCCAGCCAGATCCCCTTCCTTATTTTTCTCAATCTATCTGCAAAAAAAAAAAAAAAAAACAACACGAAATCACTACCAATCTATTAGACAACCACTACCACTTTGAAAAATAGCAATACCATTGCAGAAGTAAATCTATACCATTACACGAAAACTACCAATATAAACAATCTACCAATATAAATATACACCATTTCACAAAAAATCAATACCATTGCAGAAGAAAAAACAAGAAACAAATACCAAAACATTAACAACTACCACTACAGCCTACACGAAACACTACCACTACCACTTATCAACAACTACCATTGCAGATTACAACAATACTATTACATGATAATCAATATGCGAAAAAAGAATACCAATGCAAAAAAACACTACCATTACGAAAAAAACACTACCAATGCAAAAAAGTAAATACCAATAAAAAACCAGACGTCGTCTTCTCTAGTCGAGTTCCCCATACGAAAAAATTACCTAAGCCACCCAATACTCCAAGACCGACTATGAGCAAATCAATCTCTCCGACGAGACCAGAGGAAGTGGGCTTCTTCACTTCGTCGCTCTTGGCAGTTGGCACCTTACCAAAAATTGGAGCCAAATGAATTGCCTTCAGCAGAAATAAAGATATCTCACGTCTGCAAACTGAATTTAACGAAAAGGGAAAGAGGGAATAATTTCATGGAAATTGGGGACTACGGCAGTGGAGAGAATCTCCGGTGGTGGGACGAGCGGAATGGAAACTGAAACGGTTGGGTCGCAGAATTGGGATGAATTATTTAGGTTTTATGGAGAATATATAAAAAGTAACGATAGTAATCGGATGTGGTTATTTAATTTTTGCCCAAGCTAACCCTAATCAAACATGACCATCCGTTTAAAAATAGTGAAAATGGAAGGTAGAGATATTAGTAGCCACGATGGCTACTAAAAAATCAGTAATCATCCTAACTCATCCCACATTGCTACGATTGTTAATCCTTTTGTGTACGGGCGCACCCTCATAGTTAAAGCAAATAAGATATGGTCACTAAAAATTAAAGAGAGATTGAATCATTAAACTACATCTATGATTTAGATTGATTTGGCATAAATAGTGACAAATGGGTTATGCATATTAGGTTATTCACATGATCCATTCTCCAATTATATGTGTCATTTACTATGATGACATTGTCACAAAAAATTGGAATTGCAAAGACAATATGTCCTTTTTAAAATGATAGCAAGTAAATTGGAATAGGAACTTAATTCTGTACCATTTTTCATTCGAGATTTTTTCTTCTCAAGTGTCATGATATTTACTCACATTTGTTAAATTCATAAATAACAAGTGTATGTGACTTTTTTAAAATCACAATAAGTTACTGACCTTCAAATCATTTAAACAAAATATTTTGTCTCTTCAAACTGTTTATACTTTTTTTTTTATCAGGATGACACAATATCATAAAATGAAAACAATTGCAACAAACCAAAAAATTTAATCCTCAATATATTGTTTCTTTCACCAAGTCACTTGGGTGCATTCACTTGACAACCCATAAATTGACCTTCATTTGGAAATGCACAAAGGAAGAAAAGGTGAAGTTTTAATTCTATAATCCAAATCACTCTAAACTAGCAAGCAAATAAGAACTTTCTATAAATGTAATAAACCATAACATCAATATTCCATAATTATAATAAATAAAATCAGTATGAGAAGTACCCAGTACTTACTTGTGAGGCTACAAGTTTGGGTTGAGCATGAAAGCTAAGATGAATGAAATGCTTGTGAATAGAGACATCATCAATCTCTAATATTTGCAAACGCTTTTCTCTTCTCCCCCTTTCCTTTCTCAATTTTTTTTTTGTGTTTAATTTTGTAGGATAGATTGAAGTACAATGTTGGAATATTTATATGCATAAACCAAAAGACTTTGGGACATGAAAGAGTAGGGAGGGAACAATTAGGGGTGGAAATTGGGGAGGGTGTGGTTACCCGCCCCACATTTTGCGGGTACCCACACCCACAAATTTACAATTATGCTACCCACAACCCGCATCGCAGTGATTAGTGGGTAACCACTACCCATTGTGGGTTTGTGCGGGTTGGGTGTGGTTACCCGCAAAAATCCATCTTTGCAAGCATAGAGTTCTAGTTGCCACTAACGTATTTGTTGTTCGTAACTAGACTATAGTGATATACACTTGTGTTGTTCGTGGAGATACAATTTTGTACATCGATCTTACTCAACGTGAAGATTTTTTCTTTTTGAGTGTGGTATTCAACTTTTGTGGCAGAGAGCTGTGATTTCATATTTCCCCGACTAGGGGTGAAATATGACAATTAAATATGATCTTGTATTTTTCTCACACAAAAGCAAAAACATACTGATAAAAGTTATAAAAGGTGTTCACTTTTAATGAATTGATTATTCTCCACTCTAGAGAGAAGCAAAAGGAATATAAACTTCCATCTACGAACTTCCAAACCCATATATACGTCACCCCTACCCTGCCCATAATCAACGTGTCTACTTGGATTTAGGTAAACATCATTTACTAGCCAAAATTTTAAAAAAAAAAAATAAATTGGATGTTGACCGCCATATATCTCTTCTCAATCCATATCATATTGTCAAACCAATAAAACTAACAAAACTGCTAATGAAAAGTTAATTTTAGACTAATAATACTAACAATACACCATAACGGGCACATAATAAATACCTATAGGCCATCTCCGTCCGCGACAAGGCGCGGTATCGCCTCCTAGTAATTTCTTAAACTAGTTGTGTACGGAGTCAATTGTGTGCTTCTTCTTTCATCCACAATAAGTTGAAAGCGAAAAGTATATGCATATGCCCGTTAAATGAAGAAAATTCAGGAGAGCTTACTTGTGATCTAACACTATAGTGCCTACACATAATTAGCTCCACATTGGGCTTAGGAGATTACTTGCGATTCGATGGATACTATAAACAAGTTGTTCTTATTGATTCATCATACTGTTGGGGTTGTCCAAAAATTCGAGCGAGAGAAGCCAAAAGAACTACTTCTTTTCGTCTCTCTTGCTCGAAGCTTTGGCTCTGCCAATGGTATAATGGGACAATGAGAGCAGTATGCTTTCAAAGTCAACGGATTTTCAACTAATCACCCAAACTCAATTTGGAAGTAATTATGTCTAGGCACTATAAGTTTTAAAATCATAAGCAAGCTCTCAAGATTTCTTCATTTGACTCAGGTGTGCGTACTTTTTTTTTCTTATATAATTTTGGATGAAAGAAGAAGCACAACTGACTCCATCCACAACTAGGTTAAGAAGCGAATGGATTTCTTTCGTTGTCAAATAATACATGAAGCAACAATGATACCTTGGTAAATATTTATCCCAACATTCTACTTCATTTTATCCCAAAAAAAAAAAAAAAAACAAACAAAATTTTGAGAAAGGGAAGTGGGAGAAGAAAAGTGAGTCTGAGTGCAAAGATTAGCAATTGAAGATGTCTTTATTCACAACCATTACATTCCTATTTACCTTTCCTGCTAATCCAAACTTGTAGCCTCACAACTAAGTGGCGACGGGTGACCTCTCATTCCAATTATATTTATTATAATTAAGCAATATTCATGTCATGATATCTTAGATTTAGACAAAGTTCTTATTTGCTAAGTGACTTTTGGATGATAGAATCAAAGTTTCACCTTCGACTTCTTGGTGCATTTCCAAACGAAGGTAAAAAAATCAAGAAATTTTACTTGAATTGCTTATAAATAAACTCTATGTTCAATTGCTAATCTTATATATAAACTCTTCCGTCAAATCATTGATTTGGAAAATCTATAGGTATCAAATTTTGTCTTTGAAATATAAAGCAATAAACTAAAGATTCAAACATAAACAAATAAAAGTACAATTAATATGTTATTAAATCACACTTTGTATTATAAATGTATAATCAGTAAGCCAACTCTTTAGTGTTATATATTATATTCATAACTGTACGAAGCAACTAAGAATTGGCTATGAAAACTCATGGCTTGTGAGATGAATATACCCAAATGAGTTGGTGTAAGAAACAATATATAGAGGAATAAATAAATTTGATTTGTTACTTTGCTTTCATTTTCTTTTATGATATTATGCCATCTTGATAAACAAAAAATATACAATTTAAAGAGACGAGATGTATTCCTTAAATAATTTGAATGTCAGTAACTGATTATGATTTTCGAAAACAGACACATCCACTTGTTATGAATTTCACGAGTTCGAATCATATCCATCGACTTAGAGAACATATTATCAAATGAAAGACAGTAAAAAAGTACATTCGTATTCTAATTTACTTCTTAACATTTGATAATACATTGTTGGATCAAATTTTTTTATGAGTAGATACACCTTCGGAGAAATGTTTTAAGCAAAATCTTTTCATCATTGATTAGTGTTCTTTTGATAATGCCAAATAATAATTTTTTAGTTGAGTGTTGAGTGGGAAATGGCTTTTATTGGTTTCATCCAACTCATTCAATAACTATAACACTCATTACTGATTGATGAAATAAGTAAAAATTTAATTATTGATTAAAATTATCTGCAACAATAAAATATTTAAAATGTAATAGGAAATAATTGCAGGAAAAACATATATACCTTGTCTTGTGAAACCAATGAAGCAGGGTGAGGGGTGAGGGTCCACCTTTGTCAAGCCACTACGTCAAAGTTTATCTCCATCTCATACTTAATTCAATTGTACATGTAAATTTATAAGAAATAAGGTGAAGAATTTTATATGAATAACCATAATTGCAAATGCACATTGTTACTTTCGTAAATCACCCATTAAAATGGCAGGGAGCAATACATTTTTCAAATTTGGAGTACTTGAAATCTACAAAGAGTAAGAAAATAGGAATTAAAAAGAATAAGCAAAAAAGATAATAAATATTTTTAGCAAAAAAGAATAAACTAATTTGTTCCCTTTTAAGAGAAACAAAGTGGCAAAGAAAATAAAAATAATCAGATTCAAAGTCGTAGCAATAGATCCGCACTTTTTAAGCAACGAAAATAATTAAGACTAAAATTATCAAATATGGAAAACAACCAAAATAGATTGGATGCATTTTCTTAAAACAATCCTTAATTTGATTATGAAAGTCAAATGATAATTTTAGGTAGGGGTGGCTATACGGTCCGGTCCGGTTAAATTGGCCCAAATTGATCCGGTCCAGTCCGGTCTTTTTGAAAATATAAGGACCAAAAATTGGATTGGATACAGTCCGGTCTTGATCCGGTCCGGTTTTGATCCGGTCCGGTCCCAATTCGGTCTTGATTTTACATTGAGATTGTGGGATTTGAGTGGCCTAAGGCCTTAAAGGGTGAGGAGTTGGTTAAGTTTTGTACTAAGTGCAAAGGTTTGTGACCGTTTATGCAAATTACCCTTAAGTTTTGGGTGATGAGCTCTCTTATCCGGTCTTTATCCGGTTTTTTATCTCAAATCTAAGTCCAAAGATTGGATTGGATTGTTTACTATCCGGTCCCGGTCCGGTCTCGGTCCGGGTTATACGGTCCGGTTTCCGGTTTTTAATCCGGTCCCGGTCCAAATAGCCACCCCTAATTTTAGGGATGGAAAGTCAATGTTAGTGCTTTATAGTCTCACAAAATTCTGGATGTTGTCGATTCTTTTGCTTTAAAATCAATAGAGCTTAAGGAGGTAAAAGAAATGTGTAATGACTTATTATGGTGAGTGAATGTTGGTTCCAGACTTAGAGTTGTGGTCACCTCAAGACTTCTTTAGGTAGATGGTAAAGACTGGTATACTGTAGTGATATAGTATATTCTATGTGTATTTTGGAGAGTTTCAATCAATTTGAACAATTAATTATAATTTTCTATTAACTTAAACTTCGGGTTTGGGTTTAGAGAATCGTGGTTTGCGGTTTATCCATTAAAGGTTAGGACATGATATCATATGTCAAAATGAGTTTAATTCATGTTCTATATAGATATATCTCTAAGAGTACATGTAGTATCGTATACTCTAATAGTATAACAGTCTGACCCATATATATGGTAAAGACGGCAAAGATTAGCGTACACCTACATTCACACTTATTTTTTGTAATATGATAATTTCGACGAATCAAAACCGTTGATTTCATTTTAAGGTTAAATGAATCTTATGATTTGGGTTAGAGAATCGGAAAATGGGGTTCACCCATTAGAGATTATGGTATAGTAACATGCCTCAAACTCCATTTAATTCATGGTCTAAATAACAAAACTCAACAGACGTACGGTAATGTAAGTGCACGCATGGTGTACGCTAGCCTTGGTATACTCTAAAACTATAGTATACTCCATGTGATATGGCCGCTAGATGTACTTCGATGAGATCCGGCGAATCTCAACAGTCAATTATTTTTTCTGTTAAATTGAACTTTAAGTTTGAGTTTCGAAAGGTCGAGGCCTGAGGTTTACCCAACAGAGGTTAGTGTATATTATCATATCTCAAACTCAGTTTAATTCATGATCTACATAGAGATATCTTACTAGCATACTCCAGGCATATAATATACGCTTGCGTTCACACTTATTAGATGCACTTCATATATTTCGATGAATCTGAACCGTCGGTCATTATTTTTAGATTAAATTATTCTTATGATTTGGGTTAGAAAATGAAAAATTGGGGTTCACCATTAGAAGTTAGAGTACAGTATCATACACCAAAATCCAAATAATTTATAGTTTAAATAGTAAAATCCAAATAATCCAGACATACGGTAGCCTGAACCATATATATCATGACATATATTGGATATTTTTACAGCAATGATACCTGTGGGTCGCATGGATATTGGAATACAGACTGAATAGAGGGACTTGATGCGAATAACGGTTTTTGGAATGAGCTTAAGCTGAAGAGAAATCGACCAAAGGTTCAGGGTTACTTTGGTGTCTCAAATGGTGTGGTGTGTTGGGTCGATGCTTCAATTGAAAATTTTCCAATTAAGAAGATTTGGGAGAAGTTGTAACCTCATGGATATGGATCCTAGTTGTCATCTCTAATTATATGTCCCAAGCTGGGATTCATTGTAACATCCCGAACCTTTTCCCGACGAAGATATTGTCCGCTTTGGGCCTCGACCCTCACGGTTTTCGACTTGGGGTGCAATTCAAGGTGACTTCCCATAAGGGCACCCATCCTTGTTGTACTCCACACTGAGCACGTTTAACTTCGAAGTTCTCACAAGAACTCCTCCATTACACCCCAAAAAGCGTCTTGTCAGTTAAGGTCGGTTTCCTACTTATGAACCATGGATCTCTCCCGTGCTTTGTCGATGTGGGATTCACCTAAAGTGTTACATTCATCGCATAAGCGAAGGATCCATGAGGTGAGAGCATCAGAGACAGCAGCGTTCCAGATGGAAGTGATCAGAATTGAGTGAAAAGTGGCGCATGATGGGGAAGGACGATCCATGGGAAAGGAGCGGGTGTTGAAGAGGAACCCTCCAAGGACATAGAGGTGAGGGTCTACGGAAATGGAGGTGAAATTGCAGAGTCCGTAGACGTAGGAGTGGCAGGGAATGGGCAGGAGAGATGGAAGGGTCTTGTGGGAAGATGCAGAGGAGGTTGCTGAGATAGCGGAGGTGGCGCCAGAGAGTAATTAGGGATTGAGACCCGTCATCGGGTCTCTATTTTTGGAGCTCAGGAATGAGGGGTTTGGGAATGGTTGAGTGGAGCTTTCTAGGTTGAACAAGTCAAGGATGGGTCGGGTCTTGGGTTGGATTAGAATTTTTATGACAATGTGAGTGTGTTATGACGTGGTGGATTGACTTTTTTCTTAGTTTTCCAGTAACCAAACTTGCAATTTACCCGTTTTTAATGTGGTAGGTTAAGAGCAGGGTTGGTGCCTCAACAGTGGACTAGGCCAACAAGAGAACCCAACAATCAAACACTTGCCTAGAATCTGTACAATGAGACATTAGAACCTCCAAACTATGTTGACTAGATACCCAGTCGCCAGGTGGCACCCCACTGTTGCGCGCAGGTTGTAATCATCGCAGGTTAATAAACAAAACAAAAAAGAAGGTTATATTTTTCCCTTGAATCTATCTTAGCTGGCTGGCCTACTTATAATTGGCCAAATCACTAAAAACCTTGGAAACTAGGCTGTAATTGGGTTTCATTTCGCCGGCAAGGGATCTCACAGCTAGCCTAGCTTGCCGGCATCTTGTTTGCCGGATTTAAGAACAAAGGATATAGCAGCAATTAGTTAATCAAGCTTCTTAATCTAGCATAGACATTGCAATTAAGGAGAGAGAGAGAGAACTTAGTAAGTTTACGGTAGCTTGGTTTTCGAGGGAGTTGAAATCACCATGAGAGGTCTGAGAATGTCGGTTTTGCCAGTGACCGTGGTGGCGCATTTGACCGCCATTGCGACGACAGCCCTCGTCCTGGTTTGGCTCCTCAAGCTCCGCGGCGGCCTCGCATGGAATGCTCAGCCACCAGCCTCCTTCAAGGTTTTTAATGTAAGCAAACCTCGTGAATAATAAACTAGCTCTGATACCATGAATCATAAAACCTGAATTGGTCTCAATCACTCAAGTTATTAGGAGAAAATTACTATGGATCTTTATATCACTCTCGAACAAGAAGAAGTTCTTCTGCAACGACCAACGAACAAAATCGTCCCTAAAAGCTTTTGCAACCATTTCGTTACATTTTTTTTTTCGTGATTCTTTTTCTGGTTGCAAAAGTCCTTTTATCGTATAATAATGATTGACGATTTAGCTAACTCAATCGAGTTTAATCAAGTGATAATATGGACTGTGTGTTTTGGCAGGTGCATCCCCTCGTAATGGTGATTGGATTCGTACTTGTTTCAGGAGAAGGTACGATTATTATCGATTAGTGACGAAGCTAAGTTGGAGCCACGATAATAGACTAATTACTTAGGGGGTTTATATGAATGATGGCGTGCAGGAATCATGGCGTATAAGATCATTGGTGGGAGAAGGAGAGTTCGAAAAGCCAGTCATCTGGCGCTTCATCTGATAGCACTGTTTGCTGGAGTTTTTGGCGTGGTTGCGGTGTTTAGGTACAGGCACCAAATCGAAGCTCAACACATGATCACTCTCCATTCTTGGCTTGGGATTATCACTGTCGCCTCATTTGCTCTACAGGTAGGTTAATTACCTTAATCTAAGCTTATAATAAACCCAATGCATAAATGACCATCCTTAAAAAAAAAAAATCAATTTCGTGTAGAAAGTAACTTTAGCAAGATTACTCCTCGGCTAGTCATGTTTCGTTCGTTCACTTATTTTCTTGGGTGCATAGTGCGTATTTGCCTTATAATCATCATTTCGATCTTCGTCGTCGGATGATGTTGAATTTCTTAAAATTTGAAATGGGATTTGCCATATGCAATGCAGTTCGTGTTAGGGGCGGTGTTCTACATGTTCCGAGGGGCGGCGCAAACGTCTGCAAAGGCGTCGTATCTTCCGTGGCATATCTTCGTCGGAAGCATCATATTTCTGATGGCAGTCGGCACCGCCTTGACCGGCATTGTGCAGCAGTTTGCAATTCTAGGTCTCGGCAACGATCAAGAAGGCCACATCGTCAACTCCATTGGACTTCTGCTCGTTCTTTTTGCTGCCACCGTTGGCCTCACCGTAGTCCTTCCTTATGAAAAGTGAACCGAGCAAAAAGCATATGTTAAAATGTATACCATCATTGTTGCTATTATTATTTGATGCCTTTCATTTATGTTGCAGAGTTATGTATGATTAATGTTAGTTTCACATGAATGTGTTATGTATTCTGATTTGATGATTTATTGGAAATAAATAGCTAGAGCCGCAGAAAGAGATTGTATGTCTCTTGTTCGTACATAATTGCTTTTTAGGGAAATTTTGTGATGTTTGCTACTACGATACAAAGTTGTCGCGTTCAACATAATTGTTAGTAAATGATATATGATCCACCATTGAACCTACCTCAACAACTCGAATTATTGAGAGCAACTAGTTGTTGACATGGTATCAGAGTCATCTGTGATCAAGAAGTTTTCTGCTCGAATTTCGATGTCCCCATCTATTCTATTAAACACATGACCTTCCGAAAAATACTAGCCATGAGAATGTGATGGTCCATGATTCAACAAGAAATAGGCGTTGTCAAGTTGACTCGCTAAACTCCATCCATCCATACAGTGCTGCCCATAGAGTGGCGCGTAAAGCACTGCTTTTGTCTCGTCTAGAGCTATAATCTTTTGATTTTTTGGAGTGGCTTCTTTACACTATGTTCCCGAAGGAAGGGAGGAAAATGGAGGGGAGGGGAAGGGAATTGGAGGGGAGGGACAATTTGGAGGTTAAGGAAATTGGAAGGAAAATGGTGTTTTATGAAGGAAAGTGGGGAGGAATATGTATTGGGAACTGTGATGAATATGTTATTTTATTAGATATATAATAGTAAAATAATTTGATTATATTATCGAGATGACAAAAATATCCATAATCGCGGATATCTGTCCGAGTCCGAACTAATCGAATAGGGTAAAACTTGAACCCGAAAGACTTTTAGCGGATACGGGTTAAACCCGAACTCGAATATTGCGGGTAATGAGTGGGCATGGTTTTCTCACTATCCAACTCGAACTAACCCAATTATACACATGCATAAGTATTTTGTCTAGATATAATCATTTTTTCTCTAACATATTTTATATTAGCTTATAAATATAATCTTTTTACAAAATTGTAATGTTTTAATTAATTTTCTTCGTTCAGATTATACTTTGTATGATGTCATCCATAGAACAATTATATAATATTATTATTTAAGGGAGAAGGTGGTTTTATAATGTGAAAAGAAGAGAATCATTTAGCCATTTTCCGTCCGATTTGGGGGGTAGGAGGGAACAGTAAGTTAGCCTCCCTCTTTCCTTCCCTGCTTTTCTTTCCTCCCTTTAAAAACAGGGTTACATGTCTCGATTCCTACGCTTTCCCTTACCCCCTTTCCCTCCCCTCCTTTTCCTTACTTAAGAAACAGAGTGTTAGAGTATTTAAGGGGTCCTGGGTAGAATTGTAAGTTTAACTCTTATCCTCCATTTCCATTAAAAAAAAACTCTTATCCTCCATTTATATCACTAGTGTGGGCCCCGGCCAGTTGGCCGGAGGAAGGCGAGGTAGGAAATTTGATAATGTAATAGGATGTATGGCTTATTATTGTATAGTTTTTTTGGGAAACACGTGATAAAAATAGTGAATTTTAGCAGGAAAGAGACATGAATGATGCAACGAATCAAAAATCGGCCTTATGAACCAAAATCAAGTACCTGTTACGTACCTTGTGAAACAATATTGTTTCTGGTAATATGATGAGGTGGAGTAAGTTTATTGAAACCGAATTTCAGAAAATCGAATAAAAATCGCCTATCTCGTCGTTTTTCGGGAAATGAGCATCTCACAATCGTTGCTAGCTTTTACTCGGCCCGTTGGCCGATTAGTTTGCTTTATAAAACTTTCATCCTGTCATCATTGTGCTTTCTGGTTTTTGTCAGGCCATGATAAAATCTAAGGAAATCAAGAAAGAACAACACGATTTGGGATAGGAACTGCCGTTGTCGTATCCCTAGAAAATGGCGGTAAACACGGACTCACCTGCCAAACTGGTTTGGATTGAGATTTTTATCGTGTATCAAGGAACCATGTGATTATAAATTAGACTTGATCAAAACGGGCCAAAACTTGAAATTCAGCCTGTTTGACCGACCCATGACAAATTCTAATTATTCTTTACTTTTAAACTTTCTATATGAAAATAAAAAATAGTGAAAGAAAAGAGATGACTACAATTCGCCATTTGCACATCACTTATTCGGGAATAAAACCATAGATTTCAAAAGGAACTGAAAATGTTTAGGGTCGTTTTAATGTTTAAAATAACCAAATAGATCTTTCTTTTTAGTTTTTTACTAACAAATACCAAACAATTCCCTATAAAATACACTATAATTTGATCATTATGATATCAAATAATTATATAATATATATTTGAAATGATAAAAATTGGACTAATTGGGTTGGTCGAGGTTGAACCATTGAATAACTTTAAAATAAATTATATTTTAGCCACTAAGATATAAAATAATTGACACTCATGGACCCGTTTAAATCTGCATGTGTACGGTAAGTTGGCCCGTTCCACAGAGGAAAGAGAAAAAAATTGGCACTCCCTATTCTACCCTTCCTACATACGCGCCTCGAGCAGGGAATTTGAAATGAAGAAGGGTTTTTTCCTCCCTGCTATTAAATGTTCTTAATTTAAAAAGATACAACAAATGTACTTAGTGTGATTGATTATGATCCTTGCTTTTCTTTAAAATGATCATGGTTCCAATCCCAGTGTCTTTTTAATGAATAAATGAAGCAAACAAGCCCATGGAACTAAACAAACAAAGTTTATAACATTTGAGGGCAACTCTATCATCTGAGGCAGAAGTTAACTACCAATTACCAACCTCGAAAACGCTTCATCTGTTAGCAGTCAGCTTTCCCGGAGATGTATCGGGAGTAGCAAGAATATAGCTAACACGAGCTTTCCCGTCAGCGACTTTCTTTTGCTTTGCAAACTCTGAGTACAGTTGTGATACGGTGAGAAGTTGTAACGAGATAGTTCTCCCTTTTCTTGGCAGGAGTAGGCCAGAATTCTACTTTCTTGGCTAGAATGACCAGAGGGTTTCTTTACTTGTAAATGCTTGCCTTTTTATTTCTTGACCTTCAACATAAATACTAAGAGAATGAAATGGAAAAGTGGAACTACTTCCACGTACAGTTGCTACTCCTTCTCCACCTAAGGTGGAGCAGATTATTGAATTTCAAAAGACTCAACAACAATACTACTGACTCGTTCAACACCTAACCGACAAATACTAACGGCAAGCTTGCGGCCACTGGGCTGGGCTACTCGTCGCGGTAGCGCTTGTTGGGCCGCGGAATCCGAGCTGAGTGCCGAGAGCTGCTGCTGGGCTGAGGATGCGTATCATTACCACCCCCTGAAGCAACGGCATTGTCCTCAAGGCCGAGCTGAATGAAGCGGTCATGGAACTCGGAGGCGAGTTCCCACGTTGCGTCATCAGCGGGCATGGCTTGCCACTGTACTAGCAGCTCTTCGACGAAACGGGACCCCCGTTTGGTCCAGCGTGTGTCGAGGATGGCCTCGGGGTGCAGAAGAAGAGATCTGTCATCGCTGATCGGAGGAGCGACCGGGGGAACAGCAGGGGGAGGACTGAGGCAGCGGCGGAGTAAGGAGACATGGAAAACAGGGTGCACGCGGCTGCCCGGTGGTAGGCCGAGACGGTACGCAACCGAGCCAACCCTTTCGGTAATCATATAAGGCCCGAAGTAGCGACAAGAGAGCTTCTGGGAGGCGCGACGGAAGACCGTGTGCTGGCGGTATGGGTGCAGCTTCAAGTAAACCCAATCGCCCACCGCAAACAGAACTTCGCGGCGATGTGCATCCGCATTTTGCTTCATGCGATTCTGGGCAGCAGCGAGATTGGTTTTCAACTCGTCGAGGAGGGCGTTACGATCGATGAGCGCACGATCCACCTCATGAACCATGGTTGCCCCTGGACGATAGGAGGGAATAGCAGGAGGAAGACGACCATACAAAGCCTGAAAAGGGGACATACCTGCCGAACTGTGGAAGGAAGTATTATACCAAAACTCGGCCCAGGGTAGGGAGGCAAGCCATTTCTTCGGCTGCTGGTGGGTGAAACAACGTAAATATTGTTCGACGCAGCGGTTCACGACCTCCGTTTGCCCGTCCGTCTGAGGGTGGTAGGAGGACGACATGCTGAGAGTGGTGCCAGATTGACGATGGAGCTCTTGCCAAAAATGACTCATAAAGACCGCGTCACGGTCACTCACAATGGATCGCGGCAGGCCATGGAGACGGACTATGCCGGCGATGAAGTTGTCGGCCACCGAGCGCGCTGTATACGGGTGCGAGAGGGCGAGGAAGTGGCCATATTTGGTTAGTCGATCAACGACCACCAAAATCACTGTCTTGCCCCCGGAACTGGGTAGCCCATCGACAAAGTCGAGGGAGATGTCTTCCCAGAACTCCGTCGGAATAGGCAGGGGCTGAAGGAGGCCGGCGGGGGACATGTGCAGGGCCTTGGCGCGTTGGCAGGTGTCGCAGGCGTTGACAAATGCGCGAACGTCGCGGAGCATGCCCGGCCAAAAGAAATGGGAGCCGAGGCGGCGGTACGTGGCGGTGATGCCGGAGTGGCCGCCAGTTGGGGTCGAGTGGAACTCCTCCAGTAGCTGGCGGATGTGCGGCGACCCGGGAGGGACGATGACGCGGCGGTGGTAGCAGGCCATGTCGTTGCGAATCGTGTAAGGCCCTGGGATTGGAGATTTTGCTTTCGCCAAAACCCTCTGCATATAAGGATGTGATAGTGACGTTGATTTGATGGACTCCCAAAGTGACGTGTGAGGGATGGAGACTGCCAATAATTCAGCAACAGGAGGGCGGCGGCTGAGGGAATCGGCGGCCTGGTTCTCCTTCCCGGGCTTGTAGACTATCTCGTAGTCATAGCCCAATAGCTTGGAGACCCATTGCTGCTGTTCGGGCGTGGTAATTCGCTGGCTTAGGAGGTGTTTCAGGCTCTTTTGATCGGTCCGGATAATGAATTTTCGGCCCATGATATATGGCCGCCAGGTTTGGATTGCGGTAACGATCGCCAACATTTCCTTGGCGTAGGTGGACAGGGCCTGCTTGGCCGTCCCCAAGGCGCGGCTCATGTAGGCAATGGGCCGATCCGCTTGCATTAAGACGGCCCCAATGCCTGACCCGGACGCGTCGGTCTCAATGAGGAAAGGGGCTGAAAAATTGGGCATCGCCAACACCGGGGTCGTGGTCATGGCGATCTTGAGCGATTGAAACGCCACCGCAGCCTCGGCGGTCCATTCAAACTGCCCTTTTTTAAGGAGATTGGTCAGCGGTCGAGCAATCAGGCCATACCCTTTGACGAATTTGCGGTAGTATCCCGTGAGACCCAAGAATCCGCGGAGCTCGGAAGGGCAAGTGGGCGTCGGCCACTCACTCATGGCCTGGATCTTTCGAGGGTCGACCTTGACTCCCTCGGCCGTGATGATATGGCCCAAATATTCAATTTCCTGGAGGCCAAACGCGCATTTGCTGAACTTGACGAAGAAGTGATGTTGGCGAAGTACGTCAAGAGCGATCCGGACGTGCTCCAAGTGACTCCGCCGATCCGGGCTGTAGATTAAAATATCATCGAAGAATACCAAGACAAACTTGCGTAGAACCGACCGAAAGATGTCATTCATGATGGCTTGGAACGTGGATGGCACATTGCAGAGGCCGAAAGGCATGACTAGATATTCGTAGTGGCCGTTGTGGGTGCGAAAAGCAGTCTTGGGCACGTCGGCGGGGTGCATTCGCACCTGGTGATAGCCAACCCGTAGATCCAATTTAGTGAAGTAAGCGGCACCGTGGAGTTCATCGAGCATGTCTTTGACGGTGGGTATGGGGAAGCGATCTTTGACCGTGGCAGCATTCAAAGCCCTGTAGTCGGTACAAAACCGCCACGATCCATCCTTCTTTTTGACCAGTAGGACCGGTGAGGAAAATGGGCTCGTACTAGGTTGTATGAGACCGGCTGTGAGCATTTGCTGGACTTGGGCTTCAATTTCCGCCTTCTGATAATAGGCATAACGGTAGGGACGTACGTTCACCGCCTCTGTACCTTCTTTCAGCTCGATGCGGTGGTCAATGTTACGGCGCGGAGGCAACTGCTTAGGGTCATCAAATAGATCCCCAAATTCACGAAGGAGGTCCTGCAAATCCCTTGGGACTGGTCGGAGAGGATCTTCACCGGATGGGGGAAAACAGATGGCGCGAAGGCCTGCTTCATCCCTTGTGAGGCCGCGAATGTCGGTCGCTGAAGTGGTAACGCCGGTGAGTCCGTTGATCCGGCGGTGCTGCCCATCCCATTCGAACTCCATTGTCAACGACTTCCAATTGCTGTGGATGGTTCCGAGGGTTTCCAGCCATTTGATTCCGAGCACGATGTCAAAACCGGTGAGAGGTAAGGCAAAAAGGGTGACAGGAAAATGACTTCCCTGAATGTTGAGCACCACACCCTCGTGCTTCCCACTGCACCGCATGGGCTCTCCATTGGCAATTTTGACGTCAAACGCCGCGATGGGGGAACCCGGCAGCTGGAGCGCGTCGGCAGCCTTGGTACTAATGAAATTGTGGGTCGAGCCACTATCAATGAGGGCCACCAATTTAGTGCGGCCCACCTGAGCCCAGACGCGCAAAGTTCGACCCCCTGTTTGGCCTGTGATGGCGTGAAAAGATACTTCGGCGGAGTCCAGGACTTCGTCATCCTCCTCGTCCAGCAACATCATGAGCCGCGGCCTAGCACAGCGATGGGTAGGTGTGAATTTTTCATCGCAGTTGAAGCAAAGGCCGGCCTGACGTCGGCGATGCATCTCTTCGTACGGCAGGCGCTTACCCCCTGTCGGTGGTGGTGGTCGATTTCGGATCGGTGGGTTCGTCTCTGCCACTGGACGCGGTCTGGCCGCGAACGTCGTGTCGTAGGTTGATCGAGGTTTAGACCGGGGTGGCGTCGTGTAATCCGCCGGCGATCAATAAGTATTGTGAGGAGGGCTAAAGGCACGAGAGAGCTGCTCATCTCGAACCCTGGCCAGGCTGATCGCTTCCTTCAGTGTGCGTGGATTGAAGATGCGGATACCGTCCGCTATTTCGGGTTTCAATCCCCCCAGGAACGTGCCAACTAGAGCCTGCTGGGTCCAACCCCGAACACGGTTGCCGAGTTTCTCGAACTCCGTCTGGTAATCCCGGAGAGTCCCCGTTTGCTTGATGTGCGACAGTGATTCGTCGAACCCCGTAGCCGCGGATGGCCCAAATCTTGCCCACAATTCCGACGAAAAACTGTCCCAGGTGATTGGAATCCCGTCCGTGCGATATGTCCGGCGGAGCCATTGCCACCACTGATTGGCGTCGCCTTCCAGGTGGTAGGATGCCAGTGATACCTTCTGACCTTCGGGAATGGCTTGGAACTCGAAGAACTGTTCCACTCTGGAAAACCAGACCGTGGGGTCGTCCCCGGCGAAAGTCGGAAATTCCAGCCGAGCCAATTTAGCCCCAAACAATGGCTGTGGATCCCGTTCCTCATCATCGTCGGGGTGAGGTCGTCGGGGTCGGTCATTGACAGATCGTTCTCCATCCTCCGAACGCCTGTCATCGCTCTTGGCTACCTGTTCATGGGCGATCTTGTTGACGACGAGCTGGACAGCCGCCAGCTGATCTATGATCGCCTGAATGCCCGTTTGATTCTCATGGGTAGCGGTTTCGAGAGCCTCGATGCGCTGAGCGTGGGTGCCCATATCGGGCTCTGATACCAAATGATACGGTGAGAAGTTGTATCGAGATAGTTCTCCCTTTTCTTGGCAGGAGTAGGCCAGAATTCTACTTTCTTGGCTAGAATGACCAGAGGGTTTCTTTACTTGTAAATGCTTGCCTTTTTATTTCTTGACCTTCAACATAAATACTAAGAGAATGAAATGGAAAAGTGGAACTACTTCCACGTACAGTTGCTACTCCTTCTCCACCTAAGGTGGAGCAGATTATTGAATTTCAAAAGACTCAACAACAATACTACTGACTCGTTCAACACCTAACCGACAAATACTAACGGCAAGCTTGCGGCCACTGGGCTGGGCTACTCGTCGCGGTAGCGCTTGTTGGGCCGCGGAATCCGAGCTGAGTGCCGAGAGCTGCTGCTGGGCTGAGGATGCGTATCAAGTTGCCTTCTGAACTCCTTCCACACATCACGCTCAGACAGCTTCAAATCATTGAAACCCTGTGCAAGCTTCTCCTCATCCTCGGGTGAAAAGAAAACCACGTCCGACTTCCCTAGGTCTTCGTACATCTTCTCTACTCTGGCCTTCCAGAAGAGTCCCATCTCTGTGTCCATCTTCTGGTAGGGTGACTTGAGCAGAAACTCGTTGATCCACCCTGCCTTGTCTATGCAACGGATCGCGTCTGTCGTGACCTTTACTCGGATGTGGCGGTCGAGGATGTAGCTGAACAACCTCTTCTCTTGGACGTTTGGCTTCCAGTTTCTTTTAGACCTGTCACCATCATCACAACACACAAAAGACCACTTCCGAGGGGTTAAAATTTTCAATGTACAAATTCATCCTCTCCTATTCTATTACAAATTATCAAGTCAATCTCTTGAACTACACAAACGGATCTCAAGCTTGAACAAGACTAAAGCTTACAACTTTCCTTAGTTGGTTCGAGCAGACAATCGTAAGCCTTGGCCCATACATAACATGATATGTTTATGTCAAATCAAATGATGTCCTTAATTTCAGGTTTCTGATGCTTCTAGTTTGAATATATTCCAAGTAGATCATGCATCAGTTAAAAGTTGAGCCATCTTGATTGAATATGGTGTATCCTCACAGTGGATATCTTTCGAGAAAGCAAAGGAAAACACATTGCTTGAAGCTTACATGACTTCAATACCAAATGAATTTGCCAAGAAGTAAGAATCTTGAGCGTCAGTCAAACCATAAAAAATCAGATAAACACAATACCACCATTGTGTGTATATCACTCTCGTACTAGAACAAAAACCAAATATCATCATTGTTTCAAAGAGGAGCAACATTCAGTATTTTCTAGTCATTTCAATGGACTAATGAACCTTAAGAAAACTAAAAAGAGTCGACGGAGATTTCGCCTAAAAAAACTATCCTTTAGCGGTTAAGTAGGACAAGAAAGAAGTGAAAGTGAGACGCATGTCCAAGGTGAATTATCGCAAGATCAACTGCAGCAAACAGTGGCGGGCTTAACCACGGAATCAGGTGAGTGGTCTTGGGCTCATCCCACATACATTTACGAGCATCAGAAGCAATATGGAGTAAGATAGAAAGAATACGAACTTGTTTCATCCATCTTCACTAATCTGGTTGCCGAATTGAATATGATTGCCAGCAAACAGACCACACTGAGCTCTGCCCATCACCACCTTTCTGTCAGGAATGGACTTCTTCAGGGCACCGTTGATTGCAGGCGGCAAATCCTTGCCTCCTACTTTCTAGGGGTGGGCAAACGGATTGGTAAATCCAAACATAACTGAACCGAAACCGAACTAAACCGAACCAAAACCGAAATGATGCTATTCGGTTCGGAATTCGGAAGGAAAATATCAATATTTCGGAAATCAGGGTTCTTTCAACCGAACCGAAATACTATAATTGCAATCTCCAAATGGTGGATTTTTATGTTTGTAGTTGTTTTTAGACTTAAATATTTGAAATATTTTATGGCTTATGTGTTGAAAAATTGATTTTATCATTGATTATGCATATAATTGCATATTTATTGTTTATATTAGGGGTGAAAAATAATTTAAAAATGAGAAGATACAAGTAACCTTACAAATTCGGTTTTATGTGAAAAACCGAACCGAACCGAATTATATTTTGATTTAAACCGACCGAACCAAATTATAATTCAATTCGAATTCGGTTTGAAGTTTTGGAGAATTCGGGGACCCGATATTCATTATTTTGGTTCGGTCGGAACCGAACCGACGAATGCCCACCCCTACTACTTTCCTCAGCACCTTATTCGTCATCTCCCTTCCTCTAAACGTCATTTCCAAACTTGGGACATATGAGAATTCATACCATATGAGAATTCAACCTCAATCGCCAATGAAACAAACATATAGGTTCCATCAGACCTTACAATTCCAAACTTGGGACATATTCAGACAATCGAAGAGGCAAATTTCATAAACCCCGCCACTCAAAAACCCTAGCCTTCTCGCAAAGAACGCAAAAAGTTTCTAGTGAGTTTCAATTGCATTCTAAATGCACTACTGTTACTTCGAGAGAGCACTAGGAAGACTTAATTATTCGATCCCTAGGAAAGGTGGAAGAAGGAAACTGAAACAAAGTGAAGAGAAGATAGCGGAGCTCGTCGGAGATTGGGGTTGACCTTGTCGGAGAGAGGATTGACACGGCGGTACAATACACAAATGGCTTCCGGCTCCCAGCTGAACAACGATTTCATTTTAGGAAAATTAAGAAACAAAATTTTGTTATTGGGTTTAAATTGAAAGGCTTTTCCCAAAAACATTTTAAGAATTGAGTGGAGAAGTGAGTTTCAACTAAATTTTGAAGTTTGGGGTCTTTACAAATTCCACCAAAATATTTTTGGGTAAATGTCACATTTGGTCACTGAGATTACTAAATCCTGTCATTTTTAGTCACTAGAAAATTTAATATTAATTTTGGTCACTCGAATTACTGAAACATGTCACATTTAGTCACTCTCCCTTTAGTTTCCGTCCAACTCAAATACAACGGTGGATCCAGAATATCGTAGAGCACTAGGCCACATTTGAAAAGAGGCGGAAAGAGTTGGGTCATAACCCGACAAGCACTGAAACAAATACTTAGGGGTCGTTTGCTTCAAGGATTTGGTACATGGATTTGGTACAAAAAAACCAACTATCAAGGATTTAGGTACAATCCGTTGTTTGCTTGCTCCTTTTTTGGAGACCAAATCCGTGGGGCCCACGAATTTTAATGGTCCAAATCCGTGGACCCCACTGACTTATAAATCCCACATGTTGATGTGGGATTGGGAATATGGCATAAATCCTTGATGAGATTTTACCCATATACCCTCATGCACTTTTAATATTCCAAGGTTGCCCTCAAATTTAACTATTATACATTATAATTAACAATAAATGAATAATATAAACGTTCAATTAATGTGCAAACATGAGTTAGATTTTTTATATCATTTCTTGTGTTCTAGTTTTCTTTGACCTTTTCATGGAACGTGTAATTCTTTATTCTCCCGATTCTAATATATGTTGTTATATGTCACTTTTGAAAAGGAAGACAAAGAATTGATAATTGATTATGTTACGTTAAAAGTTAAAACGGAATTTTCTCGTTTATTATTATTGTCCATGTGGCAACATTATGCTTATTAGTATGTATTGTCCTTGTTTTGTGTACATATCATAAACATGTCAAACATATAGAAAATGATTGTAAGGTAATTTTGAAGTTTTGTCCTTGTTTTGTGTACATATCATAAACATGTCAAAAGTATAGAAAAGGGCAGTAATGTAATTTTTGAATTCAAGTAGTAAATCCACACCTTTAAATCCATGATAAAAACATCCCAACAAACAAAGGATTGTTACAAATTCATGATGCCTCAAATCCTTGATAAATCCTTGGGTTTTTAAATTACAAAACCCTCATTTTTAAATTCATGAAGCAAACGACCCCTTAAAATAGAAAATTTACAAGTACTATACTAGCCCTAGATCCAGCGGAGGGCTGGGTCGTGGCCCGGGGGCGCCCCCTGGATCCGTCACTGCTCAAATAGTACCTTAAATGTTGCTAACCCTAATCCATAGATATAATTTTTGCAAGAGAAATATAGGTCCCATAATGAAGGGTCCTAAACCCAAGCCATCTTCTGCATTAGAGAAAGTAATTCCTTTAACAAGCAATCTTGGCTCTAGACAGTCATTTCTAAGCATATACTCTCTAAAGGAAGATTCATGGCCTCAATACTTTGCCATTAACTTAGTTACTTTGATCGCTAAAACTCGGATGATCTCTCGTTCAGTATTCAATGTCGCATTTCTCAAGTGATTACTATTGTTTAATTAGAGAAATATTTTATGGAACGAGATGGAGTAGAGAGAGACGATAATAAGTGGCCAAAGAGAAGAGTTAAAATAGGAGCATTAGCGACCATTATCGGTTTATTGATGGTTGAGATAAGGTGGGGGGAGAGAGACAAGAGAGTGGGGGTGGTTAGTGTAGGAGCTAGGAAAGGAATATGTGAAAATGAAGAAATTCTAATGTGTGCAGTTTTCTACTTTCATATTTTTATTGACGTGGAACTTATGTGTAGGACATGTACCACATTGTCAAACATCTTATCTCTTTATTAACTCCATAATTGACAAACGTGAGGACATTAACGTTGTTGTTAAAACTAACAAAAAATTATTACAATTGTCATGTGGCATCAAAAGTTTAAGTATTTTGAATTAAATTTTACTACTGAAATTCAACTTCAATTGCTTATGCATTATTAGGTACAATTATCAGAAAAGCAACTAGTCTCCCTCTTTCCCCTTTACAGCTTTAGTGTTATGGGAAAGCTGGAAGTGTTACAATCTCATTCTCACACCTCTTACAAAGGAAAATCTGTGGGGTTGGTTGATGGTGAGGGATCCCAACACACTTAGTGTGTTGCCAAACCTCACAAATGTCGCAAGACACCATCCTCTCCCCATCGTCCTCTCTTGCTCCACATCCACAAACCACAACTCTGTTCCAGTTTGATCCACCCTCATAATACATCATCTCTTCGTTTTGGTGATGCTGATTCATAGACCCAATCCCTCCTTTATTACTCCCTTGAAATATCACTTTCCCACCGACCTCAACTTGCCCAAACACCAAGTCCTTCCCATTGGCTTCCAAGTTTGCTACAGAATCCAAGATCAAGTTCTTCATTCCCCAGTACAAATCCCTAAAGCTCTTTTCCACTTCCATCCTCAGCTCGTTGAATGTGGCGCTTCTCCTCAAACGAACACACTCAAATGGTGGTAGCAGTGGTGGGAGTGTTGTTGTTGTTCCTTCAATGTTTATGTTGTTGTTTCGGAGCATGATAGTGCAATATACACTCAGTTTATCTTCGCTTCCTATTTCAACCCTTGCTTGAGGTTGATCTTCATGGTACTCCTTTGCAAAATACTTGGCATCTAAAATGATCCTAACAGCTGTTGGCACCACACTCAAGATCCCCATGTTCACCTTGTTAATGTTGTTGTTGCTGACATTACTCTGTTGCTTTACTAGTGATGATGGATAGTCCTTTAGAATGTGCTTGTACAAGTACAACATATCCTTCATCAATTGAGACTTGCTCATTCTATACTGATGTATTGTCGCCTTCACCTTCGGGTCCTGGGTGGGGACTATGTTAGAAACATCCTCCAAGCAGTACTCTAGCACTTTAGTAACCGGGTTCAAGCATCGACGAACAAGGTAGTTCCCCACCATATGGTTCCCAAGAGATTTCAGCACAAAGTCAAGCAACCCTGTGTCTCCAATGTATATACGAGCAGCATCTCGAACTTCTTGCCTCGAGACCCACCTGAAATCTGCCCTCTTCAGTGCCTCGACTATAGCTCGAGTTGCCATCTCGATCCTCTTGGGTGACCACCGACACGATTGTTCAACAAACATCCCAGGACCAGTGTATGAATCTAGCAGGTTCTCCTCTGCCATCCGGGTTTTAAGCTCCATCATGAACTGGAACATGTCGCCTAGCGTTGTTAAGGAATGGTCTGACAACATTTGGTACCTTGAGAAGATTATTGGGATGTCATGATTGGAACTTCCCAAGTAGTGAACTAAAATGCATAAGGGCATAGCTCGAAGAGTGTCTATGGCTTTCTCGTACATTGGTTGAATTACACCATAACTTCCCCTGCTGAATTTGTATCCCCATGAACCAAACCATGGAGCTTTGTAGGCAATCCCATGCATTAGCCTCAATTCCATGCCCCTCTTTGTTGAAACGTCATTCAAGCTCACTTTCCTGTAATCGATCACAACATAGTTAAGATTTAACTAGACCAAACTAATCATTAATCATTATAGGATTAATGTGTTAATTAAAATTAATTGATGATTATCACCTGGCTCGAAGGGCATTGCAGAGATGATCCCAGAAGTTCATGATTTGGCGGCCGGAGAGATTGGAGCCAGCAACAGCTTCCAGTCCGTTAAGGCAAAGTAAATGCCCGAATCCATTTGAGTGAAAGACCCCGTGCATGATGTGGTCTTGTAATTCCATAACATTGATCAATTTACCCTTGCAAATATTATAGTTATTATTTATTTTATTTGTTGAAGTCATTAGATGATGATGATCTATGCAATCCAAGAAGGCTGCCATTGTGTTCTTGGATGGCAACACAAAATGATACTTCTTATTGCACACCAAATGGTGTCCCCATCCTGTAGTGCAAATAATATCACAATTTGGTGCTAGCAATAATATTGTCATATAGTTTCAAGAAGAAGCACAACCAACCCTTTAAAAAATTATTTTATTTGAAAATACTATTAATGAATAAGCATAATTAATCCTTTAAAATGACATTTCAATTGAACAGACTATTAAATGTTGGCTCTGCTTGGTAGAGTTTTGCTTTCAAAGTATTCATTCTGTAGGTTTTTTATTTTAATATATCCTGAATATCGGTACGATATAAGCATATCTCAAATGTTGAAACCAAAATATTTGAGGACGATGGCCATGTTTTAATGACTTCTTATAAATTGTATGAATAGTGAAATCAAACATTGGAGGAACTACAACATAATCTTTATTATGTCCATAAGTACATTCATTCCAAATTGTATATCAAAAGTAGATGAACTATCAATACATGTTGGCTACTTATTGTCCAACACAAAATAAATAAACATAAAGGTAGCATCTTTGGTGAAAAGTGTTAAATGATTGCCAAAAAATTATTTTTAGTGAATGGTGTATCAATTTTGACAAAAAAAAAATATGGTAAAAGGTTTTTTTTCTTTGTAATGACAAATATCTAAGCTAGCAGTGCTCAGTTGATAAATTTACCTGTGTATTGGCAATGCTTGCAATGCCGGTCAACCAAATTCTCAATCAACTCTTCTAAGACGAACAAGAACAAATGGGACGGAGGGTGACGATTGACTTCAAGCTGAAACGACCAACTCCTCATCATCGTCCCAACCCCATTAATGTTACTACACAAAACGTTCTCCGCATTTCCAACCTCCACCAATGCTTCCACATTCTCCCTAAACGACCCATCAAACTCGATCGGGTAACCCTTTTGCCCGAAACTCTTGAACCGAAAAACCCTCTCTCCACCACCACCACCACTTCTCTTCCTTTTCCTCGTACAACAACTCACCACCTCTGAAGACCGTGACATCACTACTCCTCAATCTTATTATAATCCTTAGCTAAAAGGAAGTTGTAAGTTTGAGCATGAATGTCGAGAGAGATGGTTGAGGAGAAAAAGAAGGGTGCCTAGCTAGCTGCAACCATTTCAAGAAAAGGCAAAGTAGAGTAGGTGGTGGTATTTATACTTGGGAGATACCAATGTTGTCACACAGTTAGTGCACTATATAGGGAAATAAAAATGGAGGGGCCATATAGGATGAGTGGATGGATAATAAGGGTTTATTGATAGAGCCTTCAAAGAGTTATATATATGGAGAGAGAGTTTGTGGGCTTGCTGTTTGCATGATTTCACATTGACAAATTATTAAGTTGTGTGTGTAGTATACAACATGCATGCAAATCTATCGTTGATGGCACATGCACAAAAGAGGTTGTGTGGTAAGTAATTAAACTATTGGGTACACACTTTGGTCATGCCGATAGTTTGGGAGGGTGTCATTTTTCGTACTTTGGTTTTTGGTACTTCTACGACAAATTTTGCGGTGATCACATTGTAAATGTTGAGGCTATTTAACTCTGAAAGGATATAGCTATCTAGAGACATCAATGCGACACTTATTGGCCAACTACCCACTCGTAGGTGTATGCTACATTTCTACTTTTGTTTGTTTAACTTGGGCGATTGATGATGCATGCACCCAAGTATCTAGCAATATTAGCCCATGAAGATGGCTACTTGGAAGAATATCCTTATACAAAGTGGAGAACTTAGTTTGAGAGTAGTTACAATGCCGATGAGCGGTAGTGATGGCAATGGGGCGGAGCGGGTAACTCAATACTCATGCAGCGGCCCACGCTACTACAGGTCGGGGTGGGTAATACTTGCACGGGTACGGGGCGAGTTGGCCCATTCTTAGATGTTATTTGAAAAAAATGCACGCAAAATATTAATTTTTACAATAAAATAACGGGAAAGACACTTTATGAATGAAAATTAATGATAATATAATAGGTAATTGAGTCTACTTAATTGAAAGATCACGTCTAACAAGTTGAAAAAAAAAGTCAAAATAGAAGAAATATGAATAAAATTGCATGAAATCGAGCTAAGATGGGTCAAGAACGGGGAGGGGCGGGTTAGGGCAGGTCGGAAGTAGATACCCATGTCCAGCCCCACGCTAGTGCGGGTCGGGTAATACCCGGCGAGACGGGTTCAAATTCCCATCCCTAATGTGCGGTGATCCAAATGCGAAGTGAACGTTAGAGGGTGAAGAGATGGTGGTAATTTTTGTCTATAAATTAGTGAATAGTTCTTTTACGTAGGGAGGGTCAAGTTGAGACAAAATAAACAACTTATGTCATTTAACTCGTTTGCTGACCAAAACATGCACGAGCCATTTGGCTCATACGAAAGTCTCAAATGACTCTATTGAGTCATTTCCAAATGCCTCATATCTACGGACTATGAATCTTTTCAATTATATCCTTGCATATCTATTACTTATTTTCCTTATCATTCTTTCATCTATCACCATTTTTTTGTTTTCACCAAATTTCACAAGCGGCGAGGAGAGTCATCCATCTTATGGTCTCCATCATTTTCTCGCGACTCTAGCTCTTCGTGTCATTGGAGATGTCGGCATTAAAAATGAGTCATAATTAGCCTAAACGTGAGACTTCTGGAGTCTTTACCTTTTACATAGAAATTTAACATAAAAATTTCATTTAAAATTAAAAATGTATTATACATGACTCATAATCATAAATTTTGTTGGTTGCAAATGTCTACATTCGCAAATATTTATATTTCTCAAATGTTTATATTTGAGCAAATGGCCCATTTTGTAAATGAGTAACAAGATTACAAGAGTGAGGGACTCGCATGACGAGCTAAAATTCAAAAGTGTAAAATTAGGTGAGAAGATCTCGCTTCCAAAACAGTAATACCCTTTTACACCTTTGCATTTTTAACATGAAAGACAAAATACCCATTATTATAGATACATGTCCGAATTCAGATAGATTAGATAGATCCAATCCAACCTAAATCTGATCGTTTATACATGCACATACAGTATTTTGTATAAATCGTCATTTTTTATTTTAACATATTTAGTAATTCAAGTATATTTATAGCCTCTCATGAACTAGCTTTTTTTATTATTTCTCTTAGTATTAGTGATTTGCCATTTATAAATTTTCACTTTGGAATGTTGATATATTTGCGATAAACATAATAGTTGAAAAGATAAAAGAAAAATGATTCTTTGTGGATATTCACTGATACTCGAAACTCTATTGAGTATGAATATAGTTTCCATTTACTTCCCAAATGTTATATGAATAAGAATATAAATAAAATCCGAACTAGTTAAAGTAGGATAATTGGCACCTTGCCTCAATCTGTGCTATCCCTAATTTTAATGGATCGTGTGGAGGTTGAGATTTTAAGTGATGTATTTAGCCAATACATGTAATGTTAAGATTACGTTTTCTAAAAAAAAAATTAACTAATTTTATTGTTAACAAGGGATTGTCTACTCAACTTTTCTTTATAACAAAAACACAATCTAAACATGGTATTTTCCAAATTCATACATTTAATCAATACATCAAATTACATTATACAAATTACTTTTTTTTAAAATATACATAAATTGATTAATTATATGCATCAAATCCCAACCTCCAAATTCCATAATACCTGATACCCATTTTTAATGGACGAAATCCCAAAATACACATATTTTTAAAAAAATTCTCAACATACACACATTATAATTCCCCCCCCCCCCAAATACACGTGTTTGGGCATCATCGCGGCTGTCATCCGCAGTGATTGCACTCATCGCGGCAGACGAAAGCGGTGAATGCATTATCGCGGTTCACGGCCACGGTGAATGCCTGACCTAACAACGAAACTTCAAATGAACGTAATTTTACGCTCGATTATCCGATTGTAGCGATTTTTTTTTATTCTGCATAATTTTTCAAGATCTTTCAATCTGCAACAAGCCTTCATCTAAAAAAATGTCGTTGTTACCCCGAACGAGCAATTTTTTAATTTTGCCAAACTTTGGAAGGTCATAACTTTTAGCTCCTTAATCCGAACATCGTAAAATTTATTTTGATTGCACATAACATTTTAAGAACTAAAAATTTTACTGGGAAAGAAATTTAAAAAAAAAATATTTTTGGGTATACGAGATTTTGGGAATAACTTTGCCTGTACATTTCACAAATCCACATCCATTC
Organism: Linum trigynum; assembly: GCA_964030455.1. Taxonomy (NCBI): domain Eukaryota; kingdom Viridiplantae; phylum Streptophyta; class Magnoliopsida; order Malpighiales; family Linaceae; genus Linum; species Linum trigynum. Next base: position 6,979,734 of record OZ034819.1, read on the forward strand.
CAAAATTATTGTTATAATCAAAATTTTAGTCCTTAAAAATTATGCGAAATAAAAAAAAATTATGACATTTGGATTGGGGAGCACAAAGTTATGGTCTTCCAAAGTTTGTCAAAATCGAAAAGTTGCTCGTTCGGGGTAGCAAACGAATTTTTTTGGGATGAAGGCTTGTTGCAGATTGAAAGATCTTGAAAAGTTATGTGGAATAAATTTTTTTTCACTACAATAGGATAACCGAGCGCAAAGTTAAGTTTGTATGAAGTTTCAGTGTTACATCAGACATTCACCGCGACCGTCAACCGCGGTGATGCATTCACTGCTTTCCTCTGCCGCGGTGAATGCATTCACTGTGGTTGACGACAGTAGTGATGCCCAAACATGTATATTTTGATAACTAGCATTGGGCCCGGCCCTTTGGTCGGGATTAGCAAATGTTGTGATAATATATTCTATATAAACGACATAAAATGAAGACTATTTGATGACCGGAGGAAGACATATTGGCTACATCATTAACACAATCAACCAAGTTGTTCCTGCTATAATCACACACTAGATAATTGGCCCGAGCGTTGCGTGGGGATCCTATATAGTTTTTTTTTTTCTCTCCATATTTCTGGGATCATTTGTGATATTTGATTTTGAAAATGTACCTTTATATTTTTCACCTAAATAATTCAAACACTAAATCATATCATTTGGGAGAATTAATTATGAGATTGTTTGGTTGGATGTAATATAGAGGTGAAATTTAGAAAATTGAATTTTGAATTATTCAATTGAATAATCCCATAATGTTTTGTTAATAATTTGAATATGTTTGATTTTGTAGATCAATCTATTTTTTTTACCTAAATGGCAAGATTTGGGAGAGATTTAGTTTTTATAATTGAATTATTGACGAAATTAACATAATAGCACATATTAAATGTATGACTCTTTAAACTTACTCAAATTTTCTTAATTAGAAAAATCTGTGTAGTTTTGTTAATGAGAAGTCACTAATACATCATCCAGCTGAACCTAATTAACTAAAAATTGACTCGACTTTTATCGGTTCAGATAAAGTTTCCCCTTATTTATTTTAATTACTTTCGTATTACTTTTATTGGTTGTCTTCTCTAATGGAGACTCATCTTGCATTTATTGCAATTTCCATTTTTCAAAGTGTATTTATACAATTGTTATTGTTGTTGTATTGGTAAATTCAGAATTTTCCTTAAATACTCACATATAACTCGTGTGATAGAGTTTTGTATTTTCATGTATGGGCAGTGTGTTTGCTTTGTTTTGCAGGAGTTCTTTCCATTGCTTTGGCGTTTGTACGCAATCCAGATGGTTTATTACTCTCATGAAAGGGTAATAGTAAGGAAATTCTATCCTTCTCTCTCTCTATCTGAGTCAGTTTCGCGTCATTTCGCTCCTCGGGGCTTTCATAGAGCTGCCCACCTCGTGGCATAAAACTAAAAGGCTCTTTTATCGGGAGTCTGGTTGCATAGGGACTACCGTTCTTTATTTTTGTTTGTCGTTTTATATGTTGTCTGGCCATGCCCTGAGGACTTATCTTGGATTAAAAAAAAAATTGACTCGACTTAATATAAAGTTATGTGCTTAGTAAATATGCGCTATTGAAATTGATAAACTGTTATTTTAAATAACTTCTTAACTAAATCTAGAATAATAAATTAACTTACCCTTTTTACAATTTTCATGTATGCTATAAATATGATATGCGAATATTGTGCAATAATACTAATTTTTATTTGAACTTAAATTACATAATGATTTGATACTTTATCTAACATTGATATTAACATTCGTTATAGGATAAATATAAATCCCTCAATGTTTTTTTTTCATAATCCACAAATCTTCTTTCTAATCAAATAGGCTACCTTCCCTTTCATTACACCAAGACCCATCCCATGACCTCCTACACGTGGAGGAGATGAGTGACTGGTGGCAACAAATGTTAATTAGTTGAGCTCTATACATTCCTTCATTTCTATATTTGTTACTGCTCTTATTGCTTTGATTTCTTTCATCATACTCTCTATGACTCAGTCAGTCTATCTACATTTGCCGATTATTTACCCGTTGGCATCTACATCTTTTGTTAATCACTTGTATCTTTCCCCCATACTATAGAAAGTTCCGTTGCTTCCCCTTGATCTTTCTCGCTGAGATTAAGTTCATATTTTCTGCCAGAAATCGAATTTTAGAGTGTGAGAAAGGGATAGAAAAACCACTTGGTTCACAGGAACAACATCATCTCCGATGACCCACCCACAGTTGCTACCTGAGTGATTTTTTTATTCCGGCCATCATCGAGAATTCTAAACGAACTAAAGAGAGTCGACCAGTTGCATGCAATTGGAATTCAAACCCCCTATTCTCAGTAAATGAGCAGAAGTGTTGGTTCACTGCTTCTGATCCTTCTCTTATTCATCTTCCTGTCGAAATCATCGACTAATTGTGGTTGCTTCTTCCAATTACCCTCTGATCCTGATTGTTTACCCTCTTATTTGATTACCCAATTCCATCGGCGACAAACCAGATCGAGAGCCCAAAGTTTATTACTTAAGCACGACAGCTCTGGATTTTGGGATTGGGGAAGCCTCTGAACCCGCTGGAGAATAAACAACAATCAATTAATTGAACATGCAATCCGCTGGAGGCGTACAGACGATGGTGTGTCTCGAAGGATTCGTCGGGATGAGGAATCGATTGAAATCGATGACGTCCAGGCGGTCTTTGACTTGCCCTTCTCTCCCCTTCCTCTTCTATAGGATGATTGCCAAGAGTATTGCGGTTGCGCTGCTATATATAGGCCATGCACCAGAGTGGGGAAATAGGGTGATTATCAGCGGTGATCCTATCATCGACGACTTGCCTAGCCGCCGAACAGTTCACATAGTGAGATCCCCTGCATCCCCTTCCAAACCCATTAGAGTTAGTCTGGGAGAGGGGAAAACACGATCCATCACCTACCAGAGGTTCGCCTGGAGGTAAAGAAGAGTAGAATTGATGGCGGCCGCTAGGCTAATCCGTCGATCTGGGAAATCTCCGGGGTAGGGAAGGTAGGAGTAAAAAAAAAAAAAAAAAACAGGTTCGAAAAAAAAAAGATCCCTGAATCGACGATCAATATTGATGGTCCGCAAGAGGTTGGTATCATCAAGTTACACTGGACCCCTTAAGCTAACTCGCCAATTAAATATACTAATAAGCATAAGGTTGGTATCATCAAGTGACACAAATGCAAACTGGTTGCATAAAGAAAACAATCATCGAAGCTGCAGTAGTAATAAAAAAACGGACAATAAGCTCTTGTTGCCGCCATAAACTCACAGAAAGCCCTGCTATTTGAAATTTAAATTCCATTTTCAATGGACGATGACAATCAAAACTATGTACAATCTAAAAGCTTGAATTTGATAAATACCAAACTCCTCCCACAAACACGCAATTGTCGTTCGCTCCTATTCGAAAGTGCAATTACTACACGCTGCCAAGAAAAACACATAAAATCAAACTTTCTGCGGTGGTAAAGACATGGGCAATAAGCCGCTGATGTGTAATAAAGTCATACAGATACATACTTAACTCGAAATTACGAATTACTTTGGAAAATGATAAAGAAAACTACGTAAAATATAAAATTTCAAAACTCATAAGAATCAAATCATTCACAAACAACCCATAGTATGGAAAACACAGTACTCATGATATCCAAGCTTCTAAGTGAAAACCTTGCACCATTCTACACAACCCCATGATGGTTCTCTCCATCTTATAGATACGAAGCAATGCTTGGTGTCATTTGGAACTGATTAGATGGAGTCCCAGCATAGAGGAAAGTTCGTGGTTCCATGTAAGATATAAATCAGGAAGGGAACATAAAACTATGAAGCAAAAACAAAGACAACACTTGATAATCTCTGGAAAAGAATGAGCCTTCAGGTTGCAGCATCTTAATAGCCAAAAATTGAGGTTCCCGTTATCACAAACACACAAATGCAGTATGTTCCTATACAAAAGTGGCACAAATACTACATTCTGCCAATAAAAGCATAGATAAATGAACTTATTGCGGTGATAAACACATGGGCAATAAACTGATAATGTAAACAACTCACACAAATGTATGCTATTTTCAACTTCAAATACCGATTGTCTTTGGAAAATGATAAAGCAAACAATGTACAATCTAAAAGTTTGAATATTATAAAATCCCAAATCGTTCACAAACATCCCATAGTCTTTAAAAGTTCAATACAATGAGGCTCACTGTTAATGAAGTGTGTGTGAAAATTAAGGACACACTTGGAGGTAATTACAGGCTTTACATCTCCATTGTATAGGGAGCTTTTCCTCGCATGTCACATAAGAGAAGGAAAGAGTAGGCAATTTCTTTAAAGTAGTTATCATATGAAAAATTCCATTTTCGTGTGGTGAGGTATCATTGTTGTTGTCATTAGTGAATGAATGATTTTAGATTATTGGTGGTTAATAATTAGAAGTAAAGAATGGAGACAGGCTAAAAAGGCCCAAAAGAAAACGACTGAAGCTAGGAAAGGGTCAAGAATTACACAATCACCTAAGGGAGTGGAGATATTAATTTGGGTTTTCAATTTCATGAACTAAACCACTGTAGAATGAGTTAATAGCAGAGATAAGCAAAGGGAAGCAAACATGATAGTATTGTAGTAATCTAAGTAAGAATCTCCATACTTTGAACATCTATTCATATTTTGACAGTGAAAATTGGGTTTAGACAAACTAATTAGCTCTCAATTGACCTTAACATAAAGCAAACTCTTTACAACCTAGAATCAGAATTGACATTGTCACAAACAAACAATTTACTATTGACCACAAAGAGCACGAGTTCATCAGGTTTCTCATGAGTTTACCTCATTAAATAAGCCTGCTAAAGTCGAACAGAAACATGAAAGTATAACCATTTTTAAGCTACAATTTAGAAAGTTCTCAATCTAGCAAACATAAACTTCCTATCAGGATAAGTTGAGTGAACGCCGAAGAGAGACATATCTGGCACGAAAACAAAAGGTCAATAGCTAAGAACTTGTCAATAACTAAGCGTAAGAAGCATCACAACAAAGAACAACTCATATGTACTTAAAATCAATTACAGACGATATTGACTTTCACTTACCATCCTCAAGACGCGCGCTCTCCGCGTCAACTTCAGTTGTGATGACATATGATCTCAGGAAAACATCGAACAAAGAATAAAATGAATGTATTACATCGGGTAGTAGCATAGTTGGATTTTTTTTTATAATGGTGACATCAATTAATTAATAATCAACAATTAATTAATAGTGGAATTGAATGGAGGATTTTATGGGAGGGAAGAAGTGTCACAACCGCGACATTTTGGCAGCATTGCTGCAATCGTTGAAGACGTGTCAACTAAAGCACAAATAGTCATTTTAATTAGATCACAGTTCTCCTCCAAAATTCGTACGTTTAATTCACCTGCATGTTGTATTTATACATGTTGGGGAAAGAGAGCCACAACCAGTGTTGTAATCCCTTGAGGTAGTGCTACAATAAATATACAAACCTAAGAAACCGAGAGACTAAATGCCATGGGTGGCCTCTGTTGCTTCTTCATTCCCATGAGAGCTTTGAGCCGGCAGAAGAAAATATCATTTTAAATGATGATCAATCCTAGTGTGGCAAGTGGGGGCAAAGGTCGACACTTTGAAGAGGGAATACAATAGTCAGTCTCCTATATCCGAATTGGAGAATTTTCAACCTAGGTTTCCTGCAAAAACCGTGAAGAATTTTGGTATCACAATTGGAGAATAAGAGCCCCATTTCAACCTAATTCCTCCTTCCTTCCACCGCTTCCCCTGATTCCTCTGATTTAAATTCCACTCTTCGCTATTATTGTTGTGTTTGGATTGCTTATTTTGCTTTTGATGGGTTCGATGCCCAAAATGGGTCTTGCTTATGTGCATGCAAGGAACGGATATAGAAGTATGTGATGAATATATTCAGCTATGGATTAGCCTCCTTCTAGAGAAACTTGGGGAAAATGTCGACACATATGAATAGGTTTAGGATGGTCCATACCTTTGGCCTTTGAGAGCAAATCAGCAAAAACAGAGCCGATTTTTGAAGGCACAGAGCGAGACGGAGAAGGATTGTTTGCCCGGTGGTTGGATTTTGGAGGGGATTCTGAGGCCCGATGTTGGAAAGCACTGAGGGGGGAGAGAATGGTTTCTTCAGCTTGACAACGGGATTCGGAAGGGAACTTCCACGGCCGACACTGCGATTAAGAAGAATTGTTCACTCGGAGGCGGGGGTACGGTAGGGGATTTCCGGCGCCGACGCAGGATGATTGAGAGTGCGGCAAGGATTCAGACTGGTGGGTTGGTTAGATTTCTCAGTGTGGAGTAGCGAGAGAGAGAAGGATTGAGGAAGTTACCAGAAGGTCCCTCCGGAGTGTGCGGGTTATTCAGCACCGGCTGACGTGGCAAAAACGATTTATTGACATTGGTTTATAGTGTTTTGTAGATTTTTTTATAACGCGTGTATTTTGGAATTTTTTTTTATAAAACATTTGTATTTAAGGATTTTTTGTGTTTTTAATACCGTAGTTGGAAGTCTTGGAGATGTACTAAGCCGCCGGTAACTCTTAACTGAGAACGGGAAAGAAAATGACATTTTAACCGCGGGAGCCGTTTGTTGAGAGTGGTTGAGTCCTCGCTCCGTTCCCTCTCATCTCTGTCAATCGTCGAGTTGGGGAGCTGAGTTGAGTGCGACTCATTTTGACTTGGGTTTTTCGGGCACGCTTTGGAGAAGCTCCTCTCCCTAAAAATCTCTAGGGTTGTTGCTTCTTCAGCTTCACTTCCCTCTGGTTTCCCAGAAGAAAGAAATGTTGTTGTTTCATTTACCCCCAAGGACTTTCTTTCTCCATCGTTGAATTGGTTGGTTCCTGACCTCCTTCACCGTTCTCAGGTAATGCATTTGATTCACTGAAACTCACTCCCCCTCCTCTCCCCGGCCGCGCCATTTCGCTCTGCCTTGCGTTCTAGATCTAGGAGGGAATGCACCTTTGCAGAAAGACTTTGCTGTAGCGAAATGCATCAAACAGATCAATTCAGCTCTTTTTTTCCGCTTTTGTGTTTTGCAGCTCAAAGAGGGTGGTTGTTCCCCTTGGGGCATTTCTGGGTGGAGATGGATAGTTACAGTAACAACAATGGCGGGCAGCGTTTCCATCGAATACCTCGTCAGTCTCTTGCTCATCTCAGAATGGAGCCCCTGGTAAGTCCTTGCGAATCTTTCATGTTCTGGCAATAATAACAATTTTTTAATATGAAAATAGCATCATGGATTTTGTTAAATTTGGACTAAACCCACTGGTATTAGTCATTTCCAATAACAACAAAAAATTCTTCACCTTTGCTATTGGATGATGTTGTAGACATTTCCTTTCCCGTTGTGAAATTTGCTAGTTACAGTTTCAGTTGAATGAGTCTAACTGTAAGTTATGTTTCTAGTTCGAATAGGTGTGCTTAAATCTTGGGTTATGCTTATTGGACTATGGTTGATTGCTCACTCGATTTCGATACGGAATGCCTGACATCTACGTTCACCTTTTTGTATTCCAGCTCGACGACAACCTGGAGCAGTGGCCGCATCTTAATGAACTGGTTCAATGCTATAGGACTGACTGGGTGAAGGATGAGCACAAGTATGGACACTATGAAAGCGTTGCCCCTGTATCTTTTCAAAGTCAAATTTTTGAAGGCCCTGATACTGATATTGAGACTGGTAAGTGTGAGCAAGAGTTGCTAGAGCCTTTTGTTTGACAATACTGCTGTGTCTGGATTGCACTTCAGAGTTTGAACAAATCTCTGCAATCATATAGGCCTTTGTAAGCAATTTGTGCAACATTAGTTTTCTTTGTAGGCATGAAACATCAACTTGACCATTTTTGATACTCATAGAAACTATTGCCCAAAATTTTCTGTTTATGATTAGTTGTCAATTGTCATGGGTATCCGGCAGGAAATTTATGAGGAATTAGCAGCTCTAGTACAGTGTACATTCCAGGCCTGTCAGCTTCATTATCCATGGAATGTTTTGGTAGGAACACGACTAGGTTTTCCCATGTTTTTGTTTGTCTGGATAGGGAATATTAGTTCTTGTTGGCTTGAATTACCACAAGGCTTCAGCTAGATTCCTATTATGATGCTTCAGGTGCAAACCAATGAATTAATGATTGCAATTATTCCCAGTGAACTTCTAGGGAAATATGTGTTTCCCTTTTCTTTTCTTTTTCATATTTTCTCTGAGAGCTGGGATTTTTTTTAGAGCCTTGATATACCAATCCAACTACATTCACCAACTATAGTAATGTATATTAGAGGGCTTTCAGAGAAGAATGTATTACTGGTAATCTTGGAGAAGGATCTTTGTTGCGTTTATTAATCCAGTTTACGTTGGAGGGAATTCATTTGAATTTGCACCTGCAATGGTAACTATCCCCCTTGAGAAGTTTTTAAGGAAGAGTGAATATGCTAAAATGCGAATTTGCAACTGTAATGGTAACTATTCCCCTTGAGATGCTTCTATGAAGCAAGATGTTACTAGAGTACTTTCCAAATGTAGTCTTTCAGCTGATGGGTTTGATTAATAATTGTTTATGGTTTGCAAGATGGGGTTTGCCATTATGTAATGTGCAAATTTGATGCCATCAGGTTCTATTGAATGTTTTTGTTGGAAAACAGGTTCTTTGGCATTTTCATTTTAGAAAGTGCTGAGTTATTACTACGGCAGTCTCTCCAATCATAAGAAAATAAATTTCAGTGGCATGTTAAAAGTGCAAAGTTGCAACTCTTCGCCTAAATGGGGGAAATTTTCCTTTGACGTGTACTTAAACCTATGTATTTCATATTTTTCAAGGATACTATTAGGAGGCTTAGTCCTTGACAGGCCATTAGAAATCTGTAATAAAGTTTCTGTTTACAGATCCTTTTGGTCTTTGTTGTTTCTCTTTCTTGCAAAGTTCATACTCATCTAGATTTGTTTGTGCCGGACAAGAATCTCTGCTGTAGGAATCATGAATATGCGTGATTAACTTTAAGATCTTGAGCTTGCCAGTATAACTTCAAGGCTAGACTACTGGTATTATATTGTAACCGATCCTGTTGCTAGACTATAATGATTGATCTTAATATGATGTCATGTGCTTTTCTGGCAGAACTGCACCTGGCCAACTCAAGACAGGCAAGGGTTGATGAGTTTACTGATGATGAAACCCCAAGCACTTCAGGGAGGCAAATGATGGAGCCCACATTTTCTGACCGATCACAGTTCCATGTAACCAAGGTTTTGTTCCCTTTACCCCACCCCCATTGCTAGGATGTCCATTTCTTCATATAAAGCCTGATGGCTGAACAGATTTTCCACAAGTTTTCATTTCCCTTTCTCTCTAGCATTAGTTTTGAGTATTTTTTCACTTACCTCCCTTCTAAGACTAGAACATGATTGCAGCACCTTGGTCTATCTCCTCTACCGGCTTATGAACCAGCTTTTGATTGGGAAAATGAGAGGTCCATGATATTTGGCCAAAGGATTCCGGAAAGTCCAATGACTCTCAATGGCAGGTTGAAAGTTGGTAAATATACTATTTCTCCTCATATCGACCTTTCCTTTTTGTTAGAGTAATGATTTTGTGTGTTACTATGTTTATTTCAGTGGCCTGAAGATCTCTGTGAAAGTACTGTCCATAGCATTTCAAGCCGGATTAGTGGGTCAGTTCTCAGCATGCTGCTAGTTGTTGCTAAGACGATTTACTTCTTCATTTTCTTAATTGTATTCATGTTTTACTTCCAGTTGTGTGGTGTGTTTGTTTCCAGTTAAGTTTCTTACATTGATGCAAGCAATCTAAGAGAAGAGTTCCATTATGTTTTTGTTAAATTTATATTTTTGTTTTCGGGAGAACCTGTAGCCCTTAGATCTTAATTTAGTTAAGCATCGCTGTTAGAAAAAAAGAGAGCCAGTTCCTTTTTGCTTCATTGTTTTAATTTGTATAATTCTTTTTTTCTTGCTCTCAAACAGAGCCATTTTATGGTACACTATGCCTCTATAATAAGGAGAGAAGAGAGAAGTTGTCGGAGGACTTCTATTTTCATGTTGTACCCACTGACATGCAAGATGTAAGTATTAAGACGGAAGGGCTTCCTGTGTAATTATTCTCTATTGGTTGCTGTATTGAAGTAAGACACACCCGTTTTACTTCTTTTGCTGTTCGTTCTCTTTGGATGACTACGATGCAATTAATAGTTTGGTTCTGCTGCTCACAGGAACAGAATACTCCTGAACGCCGTGGAATTTTTTATTTGGATGCCCCATCAGCTTCAGTTTGCCTGCTTGTCCAGCTTGAGAAGCCTGCCACAGAAGAAGGAGGTGTTACTCCTTCTGTCTATTCACGAAAAGAGCCTGTATGTTCAGAAAATCTTGTAACACATTCGTTTTCGTGCTATTTCTGTAGCTTCTGTTGTAAACTAAATCCGTCAGTTGTATGAGTGAGTCATTACTGGATACTGGTTATGCATAGTGAAAATCCTGATTGCTTATGCTAATTTTTGTGAACATTGATACCCACTTTTCCATGGATATTGTGGTAGGACCAAGCTGAAAGCTGATTAACATCTTGGTTGTTATCTCCTAGATAATTTCTATCTTATGGGTTGGCTATTTTATATAGAAGTCCATGCAGGCATCTGAACATGACTTGATTGTGTTTATATCTTCTACCCCTCACTTCCCTCTTGTTTTAACAAGCCATCCAGGAAGCTACTTTTGCTATTTTTGGTTTGTACTTATTATTTCACTCAATCTTATTGCTAGCAACTAGTTCTTAACAACTATAAACTTTGAATTCACCGCCTTTATATTATCAATTTCTTTCTTTAAACAGGTTCATCTGAGTGAGAGAGAGAAGCAAAAGTTGCAGGTATGGTCGCGGATTATGCCATACAGAGAGTCTTTTGCATGGGCGATCGTTCCACTATTTGATAGCAGTAGTGGTGCAACTTCTGGAGGGCCTGCTTCTCCGAGTAGCCCACTCACGCAAAGTGTTTCTGGATCAGCTTCTCACGAAGGTGCATTTGAGCCTATTGCGAAAGTCATGCTAGATGGGAAGTCTGGTTATTCTCGTGGAAGCTCTGTTGTTGTTGAAATTTCAAATTTGAATAAAGTTAAAGAGAGCTATACAGAGGACTCACTCCAGGTGAGGGACATGGATGCATAACCAACTTTTCTGATGGATTCATGTCTTGTACCATCCACTGTCTTTTCATTGTGCTTCTGCTAGTTTGCTTGCAATGTCCTTTATTTCGTGGGATATCATTATTTAAGGATGTGTAACAAACTGGTTCAGATGCTTGACATACAAATTGCTTGTCGCCTTGGTGAAACTAAATACATCCCTTGTTTCTTGGATTTTGCTGAAAATTCTATTTGCGGACTTAGTAAATTGACATGCCATTACCATCTTTTTGTCTATTCAGATTTTATTTTGACGTCCTTGTCCATTGTCGATGTGAAATTTAATTGGTTCTTTGCTTAAGCAATTACTTTTGAAAATGCATACAGGATCCTAAGCGCAAGGTTCATAAACCTGTCAAAGGTGTATTGCGGCTGGAAATTGAGAAACACCAGTTGGGCTATTCTGACGTTGAAAATCTATCTGAAAGTGGAAGTTTGGCAAATGATTCCATTGATATGGGGGACCGGGGTCCTGACTCTGTTTTGTCCAGATTTCCTGGTAATAGTTCTGATGGGCTTCGAAGTGGCAGCCAGAAGTGGAATGTGCACGACGGGAAGGAAGTTTCTGGAAATGGATCAAATGCTTACCCAAGTTCGGAATTAAATGCTAGTGATGTAAGTAGACAATTGCGTGTTTCTTTTCCAATGCCTAGGAAATGCAAGGAAGAAGCCCTTGTTACAGAGTTTGCTTCTGTGACTTTCTGACTTTGAGGAATTTTCTTGATTGCATTTGTGATAATATATTTCTGTTGTCAATAAAGACAGATCCCAGTTAGATTGTCTGTTGAATAGTTGCTGTCACTTTTACTGTAAGATTCTTCATCTCTGTATTCAGGGTTCATCCTAACTTTATTTATGGTTGGTATGCAGTTCCAAGCTTTTGACTTCCGGACGACAATGCGAAATGAGCCTTTCTTGCAGCTTTTCCATTGTCTGTATGTTTATCCTCTGACAGTGAGTCTGAGTCGCAAGAGGAACTTGTTTGTACGGGTCGAACTTAGGAAAGATGATTTGGATGTTCGTAGACCACCTCTTGAGGTACTCTGTTGTGGATATCGTACAGGCTTGGTTCATTGAATTCATATCATCTGCTTACTTGACATCTACTCTTATTATCAGGCAATGCATCCAAGGGAGACGGGAGCAGGACCACAGAAGTGGGTCCACACACAGATTGCTGTCGGCACCAGAGTGGCCTCTTACCATGATGAATTAAAACTTTCCCTGCCTGCCATCTGGACTCCCTTGCATCACCTCTTATTCACATTCTTCCATGTTGATCTTCAAACAAAGCTAGAAGTTCCAAAGCCGGTAAGATCTATCATCTATGTGTATGTTTTCTTTCTGTTAAAGGGAGTCTCGTAGCCCCTGTACACCTAGTGGAATCTAGCTCTTGTTCCGTATGTACTACAAGTCTGCAACTCGTCAAGAAACCTTAGCAACGGTTATAATACAGGAAATTATTCTGACTTGATGCCGTTGATTATTCTTTTCTCTTGAAGGCTAAGAGGCAAGCAATCGGTTCTGATATTTTATTGAATAGCATTCTTTCTCTTGATACCTAAAATTTCTCATCTGAAAAAGTTCTTAATGAAATGTCGGGTGTTCTTTGAACCTTGTTTCCTTGGCCAAGTTCCATGAGTTGTGCCATGGAATGGATTATCCCCCTGATTGTCTGTTACTTCACATTCTGTGCGTAAATGTGCTTGGAATCCTTTATCAAATAATAGCTGACCGTCTAGTTTAGATATACAGTGTTTATTCCTGAAACATATGTCAGAGATCCAGGCACCTTCGTGAAGCTAACTTCTCATGCTTCCATGGATGTGAAAACTATACACTGTTCATTACTTTACGTTGTTATCTGCAGTCCTTGTGGACTTTACTTCTTTTTGTCTTAATCACGATACTCTTATTGTATGCCGGTAATGACTTATGTTCGGTTAACCTTTTGGACTTAAACTCTGTTTGATTTCTGTACAGGTGGTAATTGGATATGCTGTGCTTCCTTTGTCAACACATGCTCAGTGAGTGGCTATTGCCTCCATATCAGATCCATCTTTCCTGGTGTTCCGTGGAACCATTTTCTTCAGTATTCTGTTAAGATGGGGAAAATGTGGCTTTGAAATGTTTTTCTGTCACATTGATTATTTTTGACAAACTAAAATGTATTCTGTTTTACTCAGGTTGCGATCCGAAATTTCATTACCAATAATGAGAGAGTTGGTTCCACATTATCTTCAAGATTTGGGAAAGGTATGCTGGTAACTGTTAACACTGTCCTTATTTTACTGGCGGCTGTACATCGATTGGTACTGACTCAATTTCTTACTAGTACCCTTCATATGATAGTTTCCGTGCAGCTGAAAAAAGTGAATGTATTTTCATATTTCTTCTACTATGTTAGGAGAGGCTGGAGTATTTGGAAGATGGGAAAAATGTCTTCAGACTGCGTTTACGGCTTTGTTCGTCTTTATACCCCTTTAATGAGCGAATCAGAGATTTTTTCCTGGAGTATGATCGGCACACTCTTCGAACAAGTCCTCCTTGGGGATCAGAACTTCTGGAGGTATGTTCTGAAAATTCTCAGCCAAGAGTCTCTTGATCTCGTCCTCCCTGCTACCTATCAGTCCACATGATGCCTGTAACTTCCATTCAAAGCACTCCTGGAAGCCAGGGTTTGATGTTATATCTTAGTCATGCATGGAGTCTGGAGTTGACTCACGGCCCTAATTGTAATCCCGTTCCATTGGCTGTTTTGAGTGATTTATTTTTATTCTTAAGGTTCTTCCTTAACTTTAAGTTCCTAGCTGTTTGTCTGTACTCTCTGGGACCATAATAAGCAACCTAATATTTATATCAAGAATATAAACTAAAATAAAGACTTCTATGAGATGTCATTCTCAACGAAAGGGATTATGAAGTGGGAGGGAGTAAGTGGAAAAAATGGCTGAAGCAGCTGAAGAAACTGGAAGCTGTTTGCTACAAATCCATTTTTAAAAGCATCATTCTCGTTTTCATTTTGGATTTGTTCTAATCAGCTTAGCCTTGAAATAGTGTATCTACACCAGATACATGATTTGACAGCCAAGTTCAGGCTTGACTCCATTTCTTTATGATGGTGCAGGCCATTAACAGTTTGAAGAATGTTGATTCCACTGCTTTGCTTCAGTTTCTTCATCCTATCCTGAATATGCTTCTACATCTCATAGGCAGTGGCGGAGAAACTCTCCAGGTAGATGATGCATCTATGATTTAACCTTCTAATTTTGGTATAATTTCCAATGCCCTTGAAATTCTAGTCATGATTTGCCACATTGAGTTGTTTCATCTGTCCTTTCCTGCTTCCCTTTTCAGGTTGCAGCCTTCCGAGCTATGGTCAACATTTTGACTAGGTAATGGTCCTTAGAGTTCATTAGTTCTAAACATACATTCGTCTTTTCTTTGGTAGCTGGAATGCACTAGAGCGAGTTGAAGCATTTTGGCGCCTCTTTACTATTTTCAATTATCAAACAGGCCCTATGGCTGGCCATATTAATGATTATACCGGGTTTCTGATTTAGCCGCTGATCACAATTTGAATTTGATTTTCCAGAGTCCAGCAGGAATCAGTCGATGATGGCGAAAGAAACCGCTTCCTTGTCAACTATGTTGATTATGCTTTTGATGACTTTGGTGGACGTCAAGCACCAGTTTATCCTGGTCTATCCACTGTATGGGGAAGCTTGGCTCGTAGTAAGGTGAGAGCTTCACTGTTCTGTTATCTGCTGGTGGTATATGGTCATGATTATTGTGTTATTAATTTATTATTGTATCCTGTTTTGAGTATTATACTTTTTTTTGGTAATCTTTTGAGTATTATACTGGCTATACATTCGTGCATCTTACTTAAAATTTGAAGAAAACGAGTTATACATTGTATTTCTTAAACCCAAGTAGTGTTCTTACATATATCATGTGGTGTTGTACTATAATGGTTTTCCTGGAGACATTTCTTTTGGAAGATGTTTTGTTGAGGCTAATGTATTGAAAGATTATGATTATTGTTATGACTAATTGACTATAGTTTTTTGCTTTTAGTTATTCTTAGTGGTGCAAGGGGGAAACTTGGAGATGGTTGTTCTTTTGGGTTTTATAGATTATACTTCGATTACCGTCTACAGATTATTGTAAACCTGTCTATCTAATATAAGCATATGGCTGAGCAGCTCTGTTCTTCCATTTCCATTTTCTTTTACATGTAATTTGTGCTTATACTGGCATCTCCCTTTTTTTTGGTTTCTCAAATTTGCATCATTTTTGCAGGCTAAAGGTTATCGTGTTGGGCCAGTGTATGATGATGTTCTGGCAATGGCTTGGTTTTTTCTTGAGTTAGTTGTCAAGTCCCTGGCCTTCGAGCAAACTCGTCTTTTCTACCACAATCTTCCATTGGGTATGTTTTCTATAGCTTTTATGCCATGAGGGGATATATATGATGGAATGATAGGTCATTAATTGATTTGTTTTATAACATTTTTGCTATAGATGAAGACATTCCTCCCATGCAACTGAAAGAAGGCGTTTTCAGATGTGTGATGCAGCTGTATGATTGCCTCCTCACAGAAGTGCATGAGCGTTGCAAAAAGGGTTTAAGCTTGGCGAAAAGGCTGAATAGCAGTTTGGCCTTTTTCTGCTATGACCTTTTGTCCATCATTGAACCTCGCCAGGTTTTTGAGTTGGTACGTTTTACTTGTCATGATACTAAATCTTTACATAGAGCACAATGATTAGTTATATGTTTCTCTTGTCATCATACCAAATCTTTACATAGAGCACTTGGATTAGTTATATGATACAAGTCTACCCTCTTTTTACCAATGCAAGTTCTAGTCAACCAGATTGTATGGACCAATTGAACTCAAGCCTTTTCCTCCTTTAGGATGAATATTAAATTTTGAATGTGGCTTAGTTTTTCTGGGTTTTGCACTTGCAAGCTGAAGAATTCTTCATTGTAGAAGTACTTTCCCTACTTTTTTTTCTCATAGAGTAGGCTTTCCCTTTTAGAACTCTCACATTGCCCCATAAAATTCCAAGAAAAGTACTGTGCTTCCTCTTATGAGACTATCCCATTATCAAGCTCACGCCACATCACCCATGAGTTCAGAGCCATAATTGTGCTTGAATATCCTGAAGCTAGGTTTGTCCCTGCATATCCTGACATTTGCACGGAGTATAAGTAAAGTTACTGGGTCTCCTTCATCGTAAACTGTTCAGTCGTTTTGCCTAGAAGAGCTAGTGTACTAAGAAAAAATTGCATCTCCTTTTGAAGGACGGCTTTAATTTACTCATGAAAATTGCTTTGTGAAATGATTTGAAGAGACAAATGGTGCTGTTGATTTTCTTTTTCTGTGCAGTGATGTTTAAGTTAACACTGTTGACTTGCATGATTCAAGGCACATGAATTTCCACTTTGATTGGCATGAATACACCTGAATAGTTCTAATTTGCTGCAGGTGTCATTGTATCTGGACAAATTTTCTGGTGTATGTCAATCTGTGCTTCATGATTGCAAGCTTACGTTTTTGCAAATCATATGCGATCATGACCTTTTTGTTGAAATGCCCGGGAGAGACCCTACGGACAGGTATGATGTAAATCAATTTCTATCTGCGTTCATGTGATATCTCAGGTGTCTTGAGTTTTCAGCTAGGCATAGTTGTCTTTTTGTTTCCGGAAAGCAAAATGTGGGGCAGAAAGAGAACAGAAAAGAATAATCAATGTTGTTTCCTTTGCCTTGTTGACTTCCTTTCCAAAGCATTCTTCTGTTTGATGTTCGAAGTGCAGCATGTCATGACTCGGTTATGATTAGTCAAACTTTTGTGTACAAAGTAGAAAAGGATGTAATGACTGCTATAGGTAAAAGGAAAAGATCTATTATTTTATCCAAGTTAATATGTCACAAATAGGAAATCTTTGTAGGAATCGAGGGAAATTATTCATGGTACAATAATGTATTATTTGATATGCTGTTATGATGGTCGTCTTCTGGCTTTTGCAGAAATTACCTTTCTTCAATTCTTATACAAGAGATTTTCCTGACTTGGGATCACGAGGATCTGTCCCAACGATCTAAGGTGAGGCGCTGGAAGCCTGGAACCATTCTTTAGGCTCTAATACGAGTTTAATTTTATCTTTCTTGTTTAGACCTTGAAGTTGCAAATCCTGGTGAAGTAATAATATATGATATGATATTAATTCTACTTGTGCGCTATTGTCTTCACAAAATAGTTTCCTGGTGTTTGCAGGCGGCTAGAATCTTGGTAGTCCTTTTGTGCAAGCACGAGTTTGATGCTCGGTATCAGAAGCCCGAGGATAAACTATACATTGCTCAGCTCTATTTCCCTTTGATTGGCCAGGTAACATTAAACGTGCCATGCTAAACCCTGTGTGTAATTGAGATCCATTTCTGCCCTTTCTCAGTTTCCCAGGGCAGATGTTCTCATATTTGGGTGGCCGAATTTATGGGGATTAATGTAGCATGCACAGTTATTATTGTTATGATTATTATGAAATATGCTAGATGTTGACATCGAATCCAAGACCTAGTGCTAGCCAAGCCTGCTACACTAATTTTGTTATGAGTTCCTTAATTTTTTTTTGTTATGAGTACCTTTTTGAGTTATGTTTGTAGTAGAAATTGTCTATGAGTTCCATGTTATCATGTCCTTGCTCTAACTCTTCAGTACTGACAAACATGAATTTTTTTAGTGTACATTAGTAGTGTTTAGGATCAACCAGCACCAGCTACCCATTTTAGTATTAGCATTTGTCATGTTTATCCTTGCTTCCACGCCTTTAAGATAATTGTTTACTGTTGATATCAGTTTATACTTTTTACTTTCACACAATAATCTTAGTGTAGATTGACAGAAACATGCGCTGACCAAGATCTTGTATTTGTAATTGCCTCATCCAAGTAGTTAATAACCTGCTAACATTGGTGAAGAAAAAAAATGGCTGACAAGAACTCCTAATTTTTTGTGGTTACATTGCTGAACATCAAACAGAACATATCCACCCAACAATTTACCATATATTTCAGATTTACTTTCAGCCTGGTTTGCAGCTGACTCTTGATAAAGCTTCTAAGAAGGGTTCTCTACAAAAATGTTTTTGCGGTTAACATCTCGCACTCGCACCAGAATATGCACTGTAGCTTCTGGAAGAGATTGCCCTTTTATGCATGTTCCCTATGTACATGAAAACTTGGTCGAGATCAGGAATGCTCTCACAAAATGAGTGCAGTGACTGGATCCTTCGCTGTGGCATTGATTGAGTATAGTTTTCAGCGTCTCTTATTTGTTTGAGACTAAGTGACCAAATGGAATCATATGCATGACAGGAAGCACTTGAGAAGACCAACTATAAACTGTATAATTTGCCTTCTTTATGAATTATGGATCCAAATTGAACAAAAAATCTGGAATTTTGAAACAGTTTCGTCGCTATTAGATAGGAAGCCCAGATTGTTAAATTTTTTCTGTTGTTACTGACACTTGGCTCAAAGAGTGCCCTTACTAGTTCTTGTTCTGATAACGTATCATCGATGTTTTGCAGATCCTGGACGAGATGCCTGTTTTCTATAACCTTAGTTCTATTGAGAAGCGCGAAGTTCTAATTGTCATCTTGCAAATTGTTCGAAATCTGGATGACACATCACTTGTCAAGGCATGGCAGCAAAGCATTGCACGAACTAGACTATTCTTCAAGCTAATGGAGGAAAGCCTTGTACTTTTTGAGGTATGCTATCCAAGTGACATAATGTTTTGTCCAGATTGTGCTTATCAGTTTCGACTACGAAGTAAAGTTGAAGTGATTGAACTTTTGTATTTTTGGGGACTAGCTTTAGATGTAAATATTTAGTAGTTCAGATACAGATAATTCCCGGTGAGCTCACCCACACACATATAAGTGATGGCTTTACCATAGGAAAGCTGGCTATTGATGCTGTTGATGGGTGTTGACTAACACATTTACGGATATTGCAATAGCTAGAATAACTCCTGCGAATTATCCTTAGAATAGGCTTCCAGTTCAAGTCAGATTTGTCTACTGTACCATTGGGTTTGAAGTGGGACTTTTGGACACAGCTTCTATTTCTTGAGGACCGGTCTCTCACTATCCTCAGCTTTCGTCCTGCATGTTTGCATATACTACCATTCGATATGCTTCTTTGTTGAAGATACTTATCTCACTATGGTGCTGGCTTTACAGCACAGGAAACCTTCTGACGGCATGCTGTTGGGTTCCAGCTCCCGGAGCCCTACAGTAGACGCACCTCCTTCCCCAAAATACTCTGAAAGGCTTTCTCCTGCAATCAACAACTATTTATCTGAAGCATCACGACAGGAAGTCAGGGTAACTATTATTTCTCCTATTTGTGGTTCCTGACTTCTCACTTCGTCACACCACTGCTGTTCGTGGTGTTCGTTAATGTTGGATATTGTCTCGAGTGGTACACCCTGCTTCTGCATAGCTCTTTATTTTAACAGAGTAAGCAATTAGTCTAAATGTCTAATGCTATAGATCTTGAGCAGTAAATCCTTTTGCGAACTGTGATTGTAATGCAGCCTCAGGGGACACCTGATAACGGATTCTTGTGGCAGAGAGTGAATTCTCAGTTGAGTTCTCCCAGCCAGCCTTACTCCTTAAGAGAGGCTCTTGCTCAGGCACAGTCATCAAGAATAGGTGCTTCAGCACAAGCTCTCAGAGAATCTCTGCATCCCATATTGAGACAAAAATTGGTAGGTTCTTTTGATCTACAAAATTATCCATTCATTTTTGGTACATGCTGCACATCATGTTTTTCTTGTCCTACAACTAGGCAATCATTACAGGTAGCTGACGGCTTTACATTTGCTTCAGGAATTGTGGGAAGAAAATCTGAGTGCTGCTGTGAGTCTTCAGGTTCTTGAAACAGCTGAGAAGTTCTCCACAATGGCAACAGCCCATACTATAGCTACTGATTACGGGAAACTTGATTGTCTTTCAGCAATATTTATGAGCTTCTTCTCTCGTAATCAGCCACTGGTCTTCTGGAAAGCACTATTTCCTGTCTTTAACACAGTCTTCGATCTTCATGGGGAAACATTAATGGCAAGGGAAAACGACCGCTTCTTAAAGCAAGTTGCTTTTCACCTTCTTCGGCTTGCAGTTTTCAGAAATGAAAGCATCAGAAATAGGGCTGTTGTAGGACTGCAGATACTTGTTAGGGTATATATTTTATAAGCAATTCCACTGGCTTTTGGAAATTTAAGTTCACACTTTCATAAGCAATTTCAATTTCATTACAAGAATGTTTGACTTCTATCTCTTGCAGAGCTCTTTGTACTACTTCATGCAAACAGCAAGGCTGAGAGTCATGCTGACAATCACATTATCGGAGCTCATGTCTGATGTACAAGTCACACAGATGAAGTCTGATGGGACCTTAGAAGAAAGTGGTGAAGCAAGGCGTCTTCGGAAGTCACTAGAGGAAATGGCTGATGAATCTAAGAGCAACGACCGACTAAAAGAATGTGGGCTTTGTGAAAGTGCTCTAATGGTTGTACCAGAGGGGTTATCTGAGAACCGTTGGTCCTGGTCTGAGGTCAAACGCCTATCTGATAGTCTGGTTCTGGCCCTTGATGCTAGCCTGGAGCATGCCCTTTTGGTACGTGTTCCTCAAAATAATTTCAACTGGGATTGGTGTGCTGGGGTTATATGCTTGCTTTAAACTTGTGGTGACAGTTACCACAATGTCATTAGATACTTTCCCCCTGAGCTGATGAAATATTGTTAGCCTGTCTCCTGCAGTGCTTTCCTCAATCGGTTAGGATCAAACAGGTCTATTGTAGAAGTTGCTTAAATCTCTTGCCTGTTTAGGCTGTGACCTTGATTAGTACGAGTTGTTGTGCTGACATAAGCAACATATGCTTTGTAACAGGGCCCTGCGATGACTATGGATAGATATGCAGCTGCTGAGAGCTTCTATAAACTAGCCATGGCGTTTGCGCCAGTTCCTGACCTTCATATAATGTGGTTACTACACTTGTGTGATGCCCATCAGGAAATGCAGTCTTCAGCAGAAGCTGCGCAATGTGCGGTTGCAGTTGCTGGTGTTGTAATGCA
Source organism: Linum trigynum (assembly GCA_964030455.1). Lineage (NCBI taxonomy): Eukaryota > Viridiplantae > Streptophyta > Magnoliopsida > Malpighiales > Linaceae > Linum > Linum trigynum. The sequence goes on from OZ034819.1 coordinate 7,001,193, forward strand.
GGTAATAGGTTTACCAGTGGATATTGGTCTAACATCATTTAGTTGATGCTTTTACCTTCCTGTCTTTTTTATCTAGAAGTTTAAGGTGAGAAACTTCTGTTCTCTATGAAGGTGTTGTAATGCAGGTAATAGGTTTATCAGTGAATATTGGTCTAACATCATTTAGTTGATGCTTTTACCTTCGTGTCTTTTTTATCTAGAAGTTTAAGGTGAGAACTTGAAACATAGGTATTGCACTTTTGTTCTCTATGAAGTTTAAACAATCCCTTTATTCAAGGTACTAGTATTCTATTTGTCAACCTCATTAGCGAAGTTACAGGTCGGAATCCTACTTTCACTTGAGAAACTAAAAACGATCAGGGAAGGGGACTGATTCTTTTCTGCATGTATAGTCAATATCAGTTTCTTTAATAGTTACCAAAAAATCTAATACTTTATCTGATCAGGAAAAAAGAAAAAATAGGTCGATTCTTTGTCTCCCTGTGGTCTTAAAAAAGATAAACCTCTTGTTACTTCTTTACATCTTAGCTCCAAACTCATGCATTTATGTAAATTTTGTTCTTGCAGGCTCTAGTAGCTAGAAAGGATGGTGTTTGGAGCCAAGACCACATAACTTCACTTCGAAAAATTTGTCCAATGGTGAGTTGCGAGATCAATTCGGAGGCATCTGCAGCTGAGGTAGAGGGGTACGGTGCTTCAAAGCTTACAATTGACTCTGCAGTAAAATACTTACAGAGTGCGAATAAGCTTTTCTCTCAAGCTGAGCTCTTCCATTTCTGTGCAAGCATTCTGGAGCTTGTGATTCCAGTTTACAAAAGCAGAAGGGCCTATGGTCAGCTGGCAAAATGTCATACAATGCTCACAAACATCTATGAGTCGATTCTTGAGCAGGAATCTAGCCCAATTCCATTCACTGATGCCACTTACTACAGGGTGGGATTCTATGGAGAAAGATTTGGGAAGCTGGATAGAAAGGAATTCGTATACAGGGAGCCCCGAGACGTTAGATTAGGTGACATAATGGAGAAGCTCAGTCACATTTATGAGTCTAGGATGGACGGGAATCATACTTTGCACATAATCCCTGATTCTCGACAAGTCAAGTCAGATGAGTTACAGCCTGGAGTCTGTTACCTTCAGATAACAGCCGTGGATCCAGTGATGGAAGATGAAGATTTGGGGAGTCGTAGGGAGAGAATATTCTCTCTGTCCACTGGTGGGGTTAGGGCAAGAGTATTTGACCGGTTTTTGTTCGACACCCCGTTCACAAAAAATGGGAAAACACAGGGTGGATTGGAAGACCAGTGGAAGAGGCGAAGTGTTCTTCAAACGGAGGGCTCGTTCCCAGCTCTAGTGAACAGGCTTTTGGTGATAAAATCGGAGTCCCTTGAGTTCTCTCCTGTTGAGAATGCGATTGGAATGATTGAAACACGGACGGCTGCTCTAAGAAACGAGCTCGAGGAACCTCGGAGTTCCGAGGGCGATCAGCTCCCACGATTGCAGAGTTTGCAGAGGATTCTTCAAGGCAGTGTCGCAGTTCAAGTAAGCTTGATTATATCTTACAATACTCTTAGGATGTGTCTGGTTTTGGCTCACACTTGAAAATTTGACTTAAAAGCTAAATTCAACTGCAAGCAACTATTGACTCGTAAATCCCACAAAATATTCAAAATTAAAAGTTATCTCATTAATAAACATTTCATCAATGATTTTCATAAACCGTAATCAAATACATCTATTTCTCGCAACTTGAGAATACATAATTTTGTTCCAAGAAAAGCTAAAACAAGCACAGCCCTTCATCTGTGTTGTGTAGCTTGGTGCGGTGCTGAAAACTTACGTTCTCAAAATGCCAATTCTGGGTTGAACAGGTTAACAGTGGCGTACTGAGTGTGTGCACGGCCTTTCTCTCCGGTGAACCAGCTACCAGGCTTCGGTCACAAGAACTGCAGCAACTCATCGCTGCATTGCTCGAGTTTATGGCGGTTTGCAAACGTGCAATTCGAGTGCACTTCAGATTGATAGGAGAGGAAGACCAGGAGTTCCACACGCAGCTTGTGAATGGGTTCCAGTCTCTCACGGCCGAGTTGTCTCATTACATCCCGGCCATTCTCTCTGAACTCTAGCTTGTTTGTTGTTGTGATGTGTGTGTGCATTAGTTACTTACTACTTGTAGTATTGACTGCTGCTGCTTGTGTTAGCCGTTTGCAGTTTGATTATCTTGGATTTAGTTGTAGGGAACAGTTACCTGTAATGAAGCGCCTAATTGTGCAATGCCTAACTTTGTGTATTATTGCACACTGTTAAGTTTGATTTATGCTGTTTCTGAAAATTCTGCTAACGAAAGATTTTGTATCATAAACTTGACACCTTTATTTCGAGATTCAAAAGTTTACATTCTTCCTTGAAGTCTCTATTACTTGCATAGTTAATCTCCAGCAAAAGTCTCTCCTATTCGCTTCAGTTCCCAAGTGTCCTATACCCGAAAGGCAATCGTTCAAGACTCTCAGCCACTGCTACTCTTCCAGGCATAAAGCGGCGAATCGTCCTCTACTAGGATGAAGTAAAGGAACTAAAAGGGATAGAACTAATCCTGCTCCAAATCATCTAGCCATATGCACAAATGGTCGGCAGATGAAGAATGGCTGCTGAGTTCTGAGTTGAGTTCAAGTGCTGGGGAAGCTGCTAAAATTGCTGCTTCTGCACCTATTCCTCTGCTCTCCAATTCTTCGATGAGGAACAAGGTTCTCCGAGGACCATAGCATTTTCATAATACAACCAATAGTCTAGCATAGTGCTCGGTGTTCGGAAAAAGTGAAAGCCTATAGGTAAAGAGTGGCCCGACGAGGCTAAATGATCGGAATAGTATGGATAGAATGAGAGATCACATTTGTACACTTATGACAATTGGCTAAAAAGAAAATGAAGGAAAAAAAAGTTTAGGGAGAAGCAGAATACGACGGTTGTCTCCAAATTGCACGAGAACAGGGACATTTTTTTCATTCCATGAAACAGAAGAGCAATATAAACCCCTGCACAAGTACACAAAAAGAACTAAAGATAAACTACAAGCTAAAAGGAAAGGAACAAAGCAGCAAGGGAGCACGAAGAAATAAGCAAAGAACAAATGTTGACTCCTGCCCCCATCAGTAGAACAAAACCAGTGCCGGCTGCCAACTGAAAAATACACAGGGCGAAGCACACCCATTTTCCACATTCTACCACCCAATATTAAGATTACAACAACGGCTTGGCCTTCCTCTGCAGTCAGGTTAACCACCACATAAATGAGATTGGATATAAGATAGGAAATGAGACCACACCAATATAGCGTCTTAGCATATGAAGGGACAAAATTCTCAAACAATTGCGAACAGAACTAGACATGCAAAGACAAAAGGATTCTCCGTAATCTCGCACAAAATTAGACATGTTATGTGTGTACTACTTAGCATGTTAAATGAGAGAGTAGTAAGGATGTTCAAGATGTCTTCCCTTATCCTGTTAGGGGAATATATGGAAATGCTTCTTTCGGCTTCCACCAACGCATTCTCAAACCTTAGCAAAGACTCGGAACACAGAAGAACAAGGGGAGAAAAGATAAAGAAGTAAATTCTCAGAAGCATAAGTAATACCAATTGCAGCACCCCCCCATTCATAATCCGTGAATAGCTTAACTCAACTCCAATCCGTCAGCGGGTTGGCGCGCACATTCTTCTTCTATTGCTTCAGTATCCATCAGACCAACCACAAGACAAATGAGATGGGAGATCAGATTAGAAGCCAAACCACGAAAAAGACAGAGTACAAATGCAACACATCTGTGCTTCTTAGATTCGAGAAAGCAATGGTAAATTCTCAGAAGCAGAAGTTATACCAATTATCGAAGGAGTTGCTTCCACAGTCTGAACCAAACAATTGTAGCTTCCATCATATACAGCTCGCAATTCCTTGAACCTAGGAATCGAAATAGGGGGCAGCTAGAGAGGCCAGGCTGAAAACTCACCAAAGGAACCAGACATTGTCCCACAGGACCAAAGAACTCTAGCTCACCCGTCCGCAAGTTGCAACACAAGATTGCAAAACCATGACGATGACCAAAAGATTGCAAGAAGATGCTTTCCGGCTTTTCTGGATGCAGATTAAGTACTTGAATAAACTCGAGGTCATAATCAGACCATGATGTCTCACTCAGCCACATTTCATATAGTTTCCTCCAAGACTTACCATCTTCTTCCAGCCTCCAAACAGTGAAAGCATTCCTTGAATAAATAATAGGTGCCGTGTTAGCTTCAGCTACAATCATGTGCAAAGCATCTTGTGAGACAGAAGCAATCCACTCTCGGAGTTCGACTCGGGCTGGGGGATTGAAGAAGTATCCATAACAGTGGGAGGTATTTCAAGGCAGAAAGGATTGAAGGCCACCATTGGATAGCCAGGCACACGGTACAATTAAACCACCAAAACAACTCCCCATTGCACGAAAGTGAAATGGGCCGAATCTTTCTTGATCGACCAGCAAGAACAAGAGCATCCTTGGTCCATTTCTCCGTACTCTGAACAAAACACGCCCAATTTTAGAGTTGCAACCGGCTCGAAAGTTGCGTATACACACACCACCCGAAACCGATACTCAGAATGAACAAATACTTGGCCATCTCCTAGCTGAAGATTACAGTTATGACAGCGTTGACAAACTAACCTCGCGTGCACATATTTTTATATAAGCACGGCCATGAGAAGGAAGGGCAATTCATTGCTCGGTAATCGGATTGCAGACCAAATACGATCTACCAAGTTCGGTGTCGACATACATTCGATCCACAAACCCGCACAAAAGCAAGTCCTTCAAGGAATCAAGGACTGCAAAACGGCCTCCACCTTGATACGGCCTGGGGAGAAAGCTGAGGACTGTCCATGTTTCCGGGTGGTCGTCGGAGCGAACAAGCAGAGGCGGGCCGTCTTTGATGGTCTGGTAGTGAGAGATGAAGGGGCGATTGAAGTATGTAGAGAAGATTAGGGAGTTCCACCGCTTGCAGTCGGCTTTGCAGCGGCAGGCGGTTCTAGGGGTCGGGAGTCGAATCAGAATTTCTACGAGCAGATCGTCGGCCCTGAGTTTGGTGATGGGAGACGGAGGAGGGTTTACCAGCTCTGAAAGAGTTGAGCTTTTTCGACGGGCCGCCATGGCGGTGGATGGAAAACACAGAGTTTCGTTTTATTGATCTAATTCCAACTTCAGAAATAGCCACTTGAGTTTGGCTCGCTAGTAAAACAGTCGACTTGTTTTGGTTGTTAACCGAATGCTACCCCAAGTTTGACAAATAATCAGAGGGATGGTAAAACCCTAGTGTAGTTTGTATCGGATAAATTAGCGGTGAGTTATTTTATGTTGAAGTCCTGATTTAATCATTTTATAGCAGTGAAAACTTATATCGGTTTGGATTTCAATGGCTGATTTTTTTGGTTTCGGGACATTCACTTTGATAACGATCATATCTTTGACGGTTAAAGAATGGTAAAAAAAAGAAGAAGAAGATAATTTCACAAGTAACATAGATGTGGCATTGATGTGGATGACACTTAAGCACCACATAAGAAACAACTATACAACGATTAACTCTAATAATCAACTTTGTGTAATACCAATAATGTTTTACATCGATAGAAAGAGAGAAAAATACTAAGTTTAGTCGCATACAAAAAGAAAGAAAAATTGTACAAATCTGGATACCCGAAATGAAACGGGAAGAAAACTATAATTCATCAAACTTGAGCATGTAAATGGTATCTATGAACTATAAACCCTAATTTGAGCATGTAAGATTGAAATGCAAGGGGATTTCTAACTTTCTACCACCAACTCATCCGGAAAATACCAAGCGGGGGAGGGGAAGGAATCCGAAAAAGCAATTTAGCTACACCAAATCCGTCGGAAAATTAAGGATCGCTGGAAGAAACCGAATAATCCAAACCCTTACCTGAGAGAGAGAGAGAGAGAGAGAGAGAGAGAGAGAGAGAGAGAGCAAGAAGACAGAAGGAGACCTACTTGGAACTCACTATGCGACAAACAATCATGAAGACAAGAATCCATAAAGACAATGCCAGAGTAGATACAAATTAGCATGCTTCGCTTAATTTGCATTCTCGGAACGGAAGACTTACCAGAACGGAGTACGCAGTGCGATTGGGACGGAGTGCGTTCTTCGTCGCCTGAAAATTTGAATGCCAAGAACTGCCTCTGCTTGCTTGAGCACTACTAATGTGCCAAGTGGATTTAGTGAATGAACTTCTCTTACATTACTTTCCCTTTTTGTTCCCGTCAAAATGAATTTGGGCAAGGGTGTTGCTCGAAAAGAATTACTTCTAGTGGACCATGTTTCGGAGTTTATTATCCAGTATTTATATAACCGTACCAAATGTGTTACCCTCCCTGGTTTCTATTTTTTAAGTAACCTCTTTTTTGGCCATACAGATCAAGAGAATTCAATCTAAGGCCCAATATGCTGAAGGGTGTTTTCGAAAGGGACCCACATGATCACTATGTCAAGAACCAATTGATCCCAATAACTCGAGTTGTTGAGAGAGGTTCAATCGTTGATCATATACCACAACACTAACACACTATCAGTCATTATTGGGCCGGGGAAAATTCTTTGCCCCACGTTTCCCCTTCTTTATTATTTTTCTTTCCTTATCAACGCCTCTTCCAAAATCTAAAACCATTTCCCCTTTTAACGAAGATTCTTCAACGGGGCCTCTTGCTATTCCCAAGGTCTCTCTCCGCCGCCGTCCTCTCTCTCCGCCGTTACCCTCTCTCCGGCGCGACACTCTCTCTTCGACGCCGCTGGCTCGCTTCCGTCGTTTCTCGTCTCTCCCTTGTGCAACCACCATAACCCTAATGCACCGGCAACGTTCTTCCGTTACCCTCTCTCCCTCCCCCATAACCCTAATGCACAAGATTCTTCAACGAAGCCCTTTTCTATTATCGTCGTCGCAGGCTCTCTTTCGTCGTTTTTCGTCTCTCTCCGGCACAGCGGGAGACCTTTTCTGTCCGGTCGCCACAGTCACTCCTTTTGGGCCGAAGAGTGGTTGTTTCTCTGTTGGTGGATCGGCGAGGGTCCTCGGCAGCTCCCTTTTATTTCCAGTTCCTCCCACTGAGACGACGCACCGACAACGTTCATTTTACCTCCTTCGGCCCCCTTTTTTGTTTTTGTATCTTTGCGATCGTGTTCATTTGTTTGGCGTGGATTGGTATATTATTGGTCATTTGGTACTGAATGGTAGTGGTCAATTTTGGTAGTGATCTAGCTTTAAGGTTGTTTGGTATCCTTTGATGTTTGGTGTGGAATGATAGTGATCAGTGTGGTATCTTTGCAATGGTAATGTGGTGTTCTATGTAACGGTAGTGGTTAGCTTTTAATGCATTGGTAGTGATCTGCATCCATGTGATGTTTGGTGTGGAATGGTAGTGATTAGTGTGGTATATTTGCAATGGTAGTGTGTTCTATGTAATGGTAGTGGTTAGCTTTTCATGCGATGGTTAGCTCATACTACCACTAACAAATCATTACCATTTGATGCAAATATGACAAGATGCAACCAATATGAAACCAATAACATCCATTAATGGGCGTACATGAATACCAATCCAACGCGACACCACACAATCGTCAATATTTGAATACCATTTTAAAATCCTACTCGTAATAAAAATACATATCCAATCATAAACATATGGGTTTTGGTTTCCTGTGGAATGGTATTCTTTTTGTTTTTGTATATCGCCATCGTTTGTTTGGCGTGGATAGGTATATGATTGCTGATTTGGTAGTGATTTAGCTTTTAGGTTGTTTGGAATGGTAGTTCCAATAATGCATTGGTAGTGTGTAGGTTGTTTGAATGGTAGGTTCCTTTCATGCATTGGTAGTTTTTTTGCATACCAGTGATTCTATGCTATTTGGTGTGGAATGGTAGTGTTCATTTGTCAAGGTAGCGTGTATGTTATTTGGAATGGTAGATATTTTCATGCATTAGTAGTGATCTGCATACCTGTGATATTTGGTGTGGAATGATAGTCTTCATTTTGAATGGTAGTTTGTGTTCCATGCAACGGTAGTCATGTTTGGTGTGGAATGGTAGTGTTCATCTGTAATGGTAGCGTGTCGACGATTGTCATTGCTAATCTTCCCCCCTAAGCCTGCGTTCCCACTGCTGAATTCTTTTCCTCCCGTAAATCTTGGAACAAACCCCTACCGTGATTAAAACTCCGTATAATTAGTTTCCGCAATGATATCTCCTCTTTCCCTAATTAATTGCAGTATTAAAATGGTAGTAAATATTAGGAAGGATGCAAAATACCCATGTTATCCCTAGTTACCACCGTGGCTACTAAGACTAAGTATCCATCGTAACCCCTCCCATAACCGCACTGTACTGATGATTCGATTCAAAAAATCGCTAGTCAAAGTATGATATGATACAGTTAAATCACGGTCTCAACATAACTATCATAACTTTCACGGTCCTTACTAATATATCCTATGTAAAAACTATTGCTAACTATAGCTAACATATCGTAATGTCATAATCAGGCCGCTCAATTAGTACGATATTGTCCGCTTTGGGCCAAGCCCGCACGGTTTTACTCTGGGGGTGTCCTCCTCAAAAGGCCTCGTACTAATTGGGCTAGGTGGACACTAATATACAAGGGTTCCTTCCCTTGTATTTCCGATGTGGTACTTGGATTGTCCCATAACAATCCTCCCCTCAAGACAAGGACCACGAACTTTGTGTCCTCACCTCAGCGATTATCTTGATCCGCCAGACACCTTGTATCGATGGGCTTCTCGGTACAAGGATTTTCTCATACGCGGAGCTCTCTTTGATCCGCCAAACCAGATGTAGGCCAAACGTGGATCTCTCATGGAACCACCAAACCAGACGCAGATCTCAAATCCCGAGGTCACCGAATGAGGGCCCAACAAACTGATGTCCACTGCCCCGGATCCGCCGAACCAGGCTCTGATACCACTTGTCAAACCGGGGTGCTCAATTAGTACGATATTGTCCGCTTTGGGCCAAGCCCGCACGGATTTACTCTTTGGTGTCCTCCCCAAAAGACCTCTTACTAATTGAGCTAGGTGGACTCTAATATACAAGGGTTCCTTCCCTTGTATTTCCGATGTGGTACTTGGATTGTCCCATAACACGTACGATTTTACAATGCTTACTATTATCATTCTTGCAAGAAAGCCTAATATCTTCGAGCCGGAAGCAAATTGAACTTTTTGGGTTTTTTGTGTCGTCGGAGAGAGGTTTTAGGTCCAATATTAAAGAAAAATAGTAATATATTACTATTGTATAAAAAAAGTGATCATGATCTTTAATTATCACCATGGTATGAACTGATAAGAAATGTCTCATTTTTTTTGTTTAATTATATAAAAGCGGGTGTAATTTTGAAAAGTATAGTTAAGTTTGTATTTTTGTGCAAAAATAATTAAATTACAACTTAAAAAGGAAAGATATATAATCCTTCTAAGTTAATTGGGGGAAAGATAGTTGTCTTCCATAAATAATAAGTAAAGGGTAAACGATATGTATGTTATGCTTAGATTTGAGCATACACATTGAAATTACATCATGACATGTCATTTAGTTGATGTAAATGACAATTGCATTTTTGCAAGTTTGCAGCCACAACATCTTTTTCCTTACTAAATTATTTATTATTTATATTATTAAAGTATTTATGCTTTTATAATTCTATTAAGAACAATTACAATTACAAGTAAATTGCATTGATGTTGTGCAATAAAATTAGAATGGTGAGTTGGATAACATAAATGGTGAGGTGGTAATAGAAACAAGTTCAATTGATCTTGCTATAGCATTGAAGTGTAGCAAATAGTGTTGACAGGGTTATACTCTTTTGAGACATTGAGTATGTTTGCCCCATCTTTTAGAAGTGGTTTTATGCTTCAAAAATAGAAACTGGACAAATTCTAATATAAAAAGCATAGTTCTAAGTTTACTATTCATTAAGCAGTAAAACCATAAATAACACCATAAATAACTTCAACTCTAAGGGCAATGGTTCATTAAGGTGCGTCTCATCCACTAATTCTTATATTTTCCCTCTTTCCCAATAATTTCTTTTTCATTTCTACTTCTTTTCATTTTCTTTTATTCATATTTTTTATTCCTAATTTTCTATCTCATATTATGTGTATTTTTATACTAAATCGACTGTTTGTCATATTTGATTTTACATCTTTAGTCATCTCTTTCTCACTCAAGCTAAAATAGAAAAATCATCGAGTAATCTTCTAATATGGGTTACTATTCATTAAACGTAATTTTTGTTGTTGTGAATCGACCTCTTTGTTCGTATTTGGTTTTGCATAATTGCTCATGTCTTTCTCACTCTATATTAAAATGGTAAAAGTGGCATCGAAACCAATAGAACCAAATGATATTCTTCCGTCGTTTTGCTCTTAGTTATTTTCTATTTCAAACGTAGAAAATTCATAAATTCTCTAATGAACAGTTGTCAATTTCCAATTATGTAGATCGTCATCTTCTAATTCATAACTTCATTGGCCAGCGAGTGCAAATTACTACGAACCTCTCCCACAATATCTTAATGATTTTTCATGCCCTTTATGGAATTATGTCGTATGATTTACTATTGACTAATTCTTTCATAACGACTTTACAATGCTATTTTCCAATCGCCGCAAAGCGCAAGCGAGGGGGCAATATCTAGTACATCTATAAACTCAACTTTTGCAAAGCACAAAAGTGTTATTTTAAAACATAAAAACATACTTTTGAATCATGACAACGATTTGATATAACATACTATTGCAGCACCGGACAACAATTTTTCCTACTGGTGGTATCATGACGTTGTTGGGGTCCATACTATTCGTCATGTTATTGAATAACGGTTAAGACTCGTTTAAGCGCTCTGCTTTTCAACCAAAAAATTTCATCTCACAATGTTTAAGTTGTATGATTTTGCGGGAATATACATATGATTTTCTGACATCAACTCTAATTTCAGAACATAAATTTGACATTTGTAGTCAAGTTGCGCTCCAAAACGAATTCCATCACAAAGAAAATGCAATGTTTCTGTAAGAAACCAAAAACAAAAGTTGTCAACTCGAGGGTCATACGACATTATTTTTACATAACCATATCTTTGGAATTCTAAGTTTAACATTTGAACATAGATGTTATATGAGTGTAATTTCCACTATATGTTGAACCCATGTACGAATTATTATTTAGGTATAATGTTAGATGTGATTTGATATATTGACTTTTTTCATACATCCCGGCTAAATCAAAGTAAAGCGATTGAACCGTTAACCAACTAGTTTGACAACTTTGATGAGAAATCATTTTCTATGTTAGAAATGGATCAGTTTGACTAAATAATAGCTCTAAGAACTGGGAATCATTAAGGTACCATTGTATACACCACGAGACTAAGAATCGTTAATTGCTGACATTTGCTGTCACCAAACACAAGAACATAGAGCAGCAGTAAACTAGATAATACCCTAGAATTAAAACCGTGAATACCTAATCATCTCCCAACGAATTGTTATGTCTATCTGTATTTATACATCCAATACGTGTCTATAGCTTGGCTGCCGCCTTTCCTTTCCACTTTTCCCTCAAAATTCTGCCTTAGTTTCTGACATGCCTGAATCACTCACCTACCATCATTCGCCAACCGAAAGATTCATCTTTATGGCGGCCTCTTTAACATCCATCTTCTCCTTCTCGGGCAGCCTCGAGGACAGACGGAAACCACAACTCTTCTCGCCCTCCACCATAAACTCGGTCAACTTTTTGGCCGTCTGTGCATCCTCCACGGAAGCAAGCAAAATCGTGCTATTGGCAAAACATGCCTCGGCTGCTTGCTGTGTCTTCTCCCTCCAGATGTTATCAGCCACATTCAGTTTGTACTCTTTATAGACATCGGCAAAAGCCCTCAAGGAAACGGTAGAATTACCCTGATAACCAACCATCTGCCAATTCAGCAAAATTTCACCATCCGTTGGTTAGGGCAAGGCTCTCCCAATCCTAATTCTAAACACACATTGAGATCATGCTAATACTGATTTCTACTGTCAATCCAAACCTAATCAATAAACAACCTAATCACAAACTCAACTCCCCTGTTTCTCATTCATATAACGATTTCCTAGTTCTTTTGCATCAAGATTCAGGGAAACTAACTCTACTAGAAGACATAAGCAAATGCGATCGGAACAACAAACACTAAGCGGAAGAAGGAATCTACTCTCCATCTCCCCTATTTCTCATTCATCTAACGATTTCCTAGTTCTTTTGCATCAAGATTCAGGGAAAGTAACTCTACTAGAAGACACAAGCAAATGCGATCGGAACAACACTAAGCGGAAGATGGCGACGAACGACGTACCGTATCGCTCGCAGAGATTAAGGCCGAAACTAACCGAGCAGGAAGGAATCAGCTCACTATAGCAAAGAATCTGCTAGCAAGATCAGGAAATCGTGAGAACAATAGGGAAATGCCTGAGATGCGAAGATACTAGAGGTTTGGGAGCATGCTTACCGACCTCGATCAGCGGCGACGTCGCTCTTTTCTTCGTTGCCTCGCCTCGCCTCGAATGCCCCTTGTCAGTCCCTGGATGCAGAGAGAAAAGCAAGATCAGGACAAGAAGATGAGAAAAATGCCGGAGAGGAGAAGGATGTAGAAGTTGGGAGAATGCTAACCGAACCACGATCAGCGGCGACGTTGCTCTCTTCGTCGTCGCCTCGCCTCACCTCGAATTCCCCTTTTCAGTCTCAGTCTCTGGATGCAGAGAGAAAGGGAACCGCCCTGAAGCTGCTCCTTTTCACATAATATTTACATTCTGCCGCTCTTTTTATAGGGACCGTCATATGTTAGTAAGACTTATGAGTTATGGGTGCGGGTTGAGTCACTCGTTGACCTATTTTGACTCTAACCGATAAAAGAAGGGGGAGGGGCCTTATACATTCTTCGGACCGACCCGCTGCAAGAAGATTATCATGTTATATGTCACACAATGTCCTTCTTTTCTTTTGTTTGCGAAATTCATACTTTTTCTGGTTTTCCTCTTCGTCTAACCCTATTTTTGAAATTCTAAATTGGACATTTGAATATTGAAGTTACATTAATGTATGTATTTTCACTATATGTTTGATCCAAGTGTGACTTGTTATTTTGGTGTAATGTTATATGTTATTACTCATATATTTCATGCAATTTGATATAATTTATACATACACGAATGAATTTTCATATATTCGGGCTAAAGCGGTCAGACCATTAACCCTCAACCCACTTGCTTGATCGGGTCAACGGGCTAAACCAAGTTGAAAACCTTGGGTGCGATGGTAATTACTAATTAGGGATAGCAACATGTTGAGTTGGATAGTGGATCTCCATTACCCTACCTGAAAATAGTTCAGGTTTTATTCATAATCACATTTAGGGGTGTGCAACCGTTTTGGTTCAGTCCGGATCAGATCAAATTCATGAGAATTGTGGTCCTATAGTGAAAGACATCTTAGCACCAAGGACCAGACCATCATTGCATTCGGCCCATTTTGTTTGTTTTCGGTTCGAATATCAATTTAATCCATTTTTTCTTCAGTAATCATAAAATTCATAGGACCAAGTACCGGAGCGCATTATACTCAGTTCGCTACGGTTCAGTCCGGCCAAACATCGGTTTGGTCCGGCGCGATCCTGTATTGACCAGACCATTGCACACCCCTACGCACACCTATTTAAGAATCTAGTAGAATATCAAACCATATCCATACTTAGTCGGGTTTCGAAAATCCACGGTTATCCATGGGACCATGGATAATAATTTATTTTTCTCAATTTCAACTAATATGTTAACATATGTGTCACACATATAGTGACATTACATAAGTGACAAATTACAACACTAGATTATTAAAATGAATAAATTAATTAAAAACAACACGATTCATGAAATATTATATATGTATGATAAATATAGAATATGTTGAGAAAAATAATAATATTTTTAAATAAAATACATACACATGTGTATATTTGGGCAGGATCGAGTTGGATAGTTAGAAAACTATGTCCATCCACCATCCGCAATATTTTGATTCAAGCCATAAAAAATATATTTGGGTTCAAATTTTACTCATACCCATGGTGCAACCAAAACCCATTTGTGGTTGGTTTATGGTTACTCATACCTATGACAATTTGTGGCGGTCCATGCTGCATCCGAATATCACTTTTGGTTAACGTTTTTTAAGGAACTTTATTGGAGTCATTAATTATGATTCGGATGTACTATAGACGATTACGACTCCAAAATGTCGATGAAGAATTATTTCTCTCGTTGAATAGTGATTTTCTTTCTTTAATCAAAGTGTTATTTATTTGCTTAAGGAAAGGTTAAAAGTGTACGATTGACTTTCCACCCCTAGTTCTTTTTGCTCCTAAATTTCAAGTTTCTTTTTTATTATTGTAAGATTGACTTCTATTTTATTTTGAAAGAGTCAATGATACAGATGATGATTATGTTTGAGAGGAAGAAAGATGAGATCATATATGCTTCACTCCTCGCCTTCTCACCGATAACTAGATGACTCCAAGATGAATTGAACAATACTTCTTTGGTTTATGTTTCTATATGCCTAAATGAACGGACAAAATGAGTATAAAATAAGAAACTATAAATTAATTAAATTATATAAAATATAAAATGGAATTATTTAATTGATATAAATTTCTAATTATTATATATTTTAGAACAAATTCGTAATTTTTCATAACATTTAAAATTATTATCAAATAAAATCATCATGAGAACCAATTATTGCAAACCAAAATTATTATTGCAAACTAAAATAAAGGCCACTAAAAGTGAAAAGAGAACAATACAACAATCTTTCTTTTATGAATAACAATACAACAATCTTTCATGAGTGAAATTAGCTACAAAATTATTTGTCGCTTATGGTGCAATTAGCAACAAATATCATTTGTTGCTAACTTTTGTCACTAAATAGAACTAGCAGTAGTAGTATTGGTGACACACGTTTATGTGTTGATATGGGCTATTGAGGCACATAAATAACTTATTGTTACAAATACGTCTAGCTGGTAAAAGCCCATTTTCTTGTAGTGCTCTGCCCCAAAATAAGGAAGGCACAGTCAAGTGCTTTATTGATTCATTGTAGAAGTGGATGCAAATTTCTCTGGTCTGAAGACCATAATAGTATTTTCTAGGTTCTCTCACAACCACTTACTCAGGTGGTGAGGCTGACTTCTACGATTTTATAAAACTATGCCTTTGTAGTTGAATTCCCCTTGGTTTTACAAAACATAAAATAAAACAATGCAGGGGGAAAGAAATCTAAACTACAAGAGAGTGGAAGAAGCAAGAGGAAGAGGCGTTGCATAGGCAAGCTCCCCCGAAGAGTTCCTTAGGACACTAGATATTTCTCCCTTGAGGAAGTCGAAGCAGTTGAATCGATCGTAAGGGACTGTCGTGTCCAGCCTCAACCACCCATGAAGAAGGATTTGATGATATAATCGTTGAAGTTAGTCCTCATACTACCCATGCAAGCGCATCAACAATAAACCAAACGACAAATATAAAGAAATCAAATCATATATATGTCAAAATCGAATATTACATAGTCAAGAATCGCTATGGTTTGCCAACCTATGCAACCAAGGAAACTAGCCGGCCACAAGGATGATTTCCTGGGGTACATAAGTCGAAACAAGGTCTTCAGAAAGCTCTCCAAATCGGCGGCCACAAAAGAGAAAACAGGGACTAGGCTGCCTCTTTTAGTGAGGATTCTCCCTTCTTAATATTTTTCGTTCTAAGTTGGTTGAGTCACTCTATCAACAGAGTAACATCACTTCAATGCGATTTTCGAGTCCCAGCAGGTCTCATCTAGTTTAGCCACCACACAATAATTATTCTGGACGAATCTGGGCATTTTCTGGACGAGGATCAAAACGAAAGCCAAGGCAATGTTTTGGACTTTAGAGTGTTGAATACAACAAGATGTTACTCCTTTCTCGATACTGACTCCTAGCAGTCAAGTCTTGATATCCCCAACACGTACTGACTCGCATGAAACTACACCGCCAATTAATCCCAACTAGAGCCCAAGTTTTTAAACTCTAGTCAGGTGCAGTATAAGGCAAGTATTTAATTGTCAAACCCGGGCCGGTCCATGTACCTCTACTTCAATCGCTTAAGTTGTTATCTAGCAAAACGGGTTTAGGTTTAAAACTAAGAAAACTACAAACTAAACAAGCAAGGAAAGTAAATGGAGGATGATTTTACTCGAGAGAACTTCACCCGGGTATTGCTCCCCCTAGTCTCATGCTAAGAAGCGACAAACAAAGCTCTAGTGTGAAGGACATGTTCATACACCGCGAGGTGGGCACAACTAGCTAGGGACAAACTCCCTTAGTCGATCAATGAAGGAAAATAAAAAAAAATAAGCGAGGGAACTAGCTCTCTCAACTGTTAGGTGAATGATTGTTATTCATAGCTAGAGAGCCTAGCCCACTTTACCAATCAACCAAGGAGAACTCTAACTCTCTTAGTTAGCTAATTGAGAATCGTTGCAACAAGTTAAAGAGCTAACTCTCTAAACCTTTCGGCTAGGGGTGGCAACGATAGGCTAGGAAACCTAACCCTCTCAACTAACCGACTAAGGATTGCAAGCCAAACCCTCAAAACTTAATCCGGTCGGCGGAGAGACCAATCCTAGTGGGATCACGGCCCTACTCCGATACTTGAGGTTTTGGTCTTAAATCGAATTGAGTTTAAGCTAGCACTCTCAATCATTCATGAATAATACCTCAAATATCATATAAAACAATCAATCAACACAATAGGTTCATGTTCTTGCATCCTAACACATAAAGAGACTAGGATTCACAATACCCAAGTGAGTAGGTAAGCTATTTCATAGCTAGACAAAGGAAAACAACAAAAGGGGAAGAAAGAACCATGAAGTGATGCCAATCCTTCCTCTTTGTTGCTTGAGACACCCTTGAGATGAAGAAATCTTCAATCCTCTAGCTAGGAACAAGCCCAAAGCTCCTTTTTCCTCCTTTGATTTGCATTTTATCACTCTAGAAGAAACTCTAACCTCTCACTAGAATCCTCTTTATTCTGAAAATGAAAACCTAACCTAAAAAGCTCTCATTTCTCTTCCTTTCAGCTCCACACTTAAACCCAGATCAAGCTGAGTTCACGGCCTTCCAGTTCACGGCCGTGAACACCCAAATGAGTCCATGAACTCAGTGTTGTCTCCAAAACGCACCGCTTCACTCTCCGGGGTTCACGGTCTTAGAGACCGTGAACTGCCTTGTCGTCGGTAACTTATGGAACCCTCCAGGAGATCATGCTATTCACGGTTTGTGGTTCCAGTTCACGGCCTTAGGAGACCGTGAACTCCAATGGGAGACCGTGAACATGGGCTGAATCCTCCTCATTGCCCGGTCTTTGCTCCTTTCGTTCCAACTTTCGACCCCGGGGGGTGGTTTCACCTGCTAGATCCTAAAACACACTAAAACACAAGTAACCTAGCACAAAATCACCCTTTTAGGAGCACAATGGCCACAAACGTCAGGAAAACGGGAATAAAATGTGTGCATTTAGACCCGAATCACGTACAAAGTGGTCTCTAGGATGCTATACCTTGCAAACACACAAATCACTATCAAAAGTGCATCAAAATATTAAAAGCGATCCTAGAGTTACTAAAGCACACTTTGAGTGATCATGGCACAAGTTCAAAATATTATAATAACAAATGTGTGAAAACTATCAAATTATGGTTATTATATGGGGAACTAAAATAGTTTTTTCTCTGTGTCATTCCTTCACTCCTTCTGCTAACCAAATCAGTTGAGTAAAGCAAAAAGAGCTTTTCAGTGATATTCTTTTTTTTTTTTTTTTGTTCTACCATATTTCAATTTCATTACTCATTGGAAACTTTATTCTATTTGATTGATATGATTGTTTGGGTATGCTACTCTAATTAGCTATGAAATCCTCTTCCTCGTGGCTTATGCTTTTCATGGTTCTGCTTCAGCAAATTTCTTGCTCAGCTCTCATTCACTATATAGTATATGGTTCGCCTTCCTCTTTGTTTATATATTTCTGTATTTGGATAGAAAACAATTCGTAAATAAGGTACTGAACTCTAGGGATAGGGATGACAATGGGGCGGGTTAGGGACGGGTTTGCCTAAACCATCCTTATCCCCGCTTTCAAATATTCAAACCCATACCCGCCCCATACCCATGCGGGGAAGGATTTGCAAACCCATCTTTGGGTACTCATGGGTAATACCCGCCCCGTACATCCTACATTATAATAGCTAAAATTTTACATACAAAAATTTCAATTATAATACTAAACGCACCTACTATTTCATAAAGTCGACAAAGAAACAATCATTCTTAATACTATTCTAAGCATCTTATTCTAAAACATCCAATAATCCATAAGATAGAGTAACAATATATTCCAAATCATTATTCTCTGACTTTGGTACATCTATTAAGTAATAAATAACTTACTAACATAAGGTTGTAAACATGAGGGAAAAAGTCAAAGAATGAAAGAAGATTTGGAGGAAATGAATTATGTTTTGATTTGGGTGGTCACTCAATTGTATTTCTACTATTTATTTTCATGAGTTATCCTTGCTATTAATGATAGATTACAATTTAATTAATGTACATTTTATATGTGAAGAAATGTTTTTGGGGAAAAAATCCCAAAATACTCTAATTATTAAAAAAAATTCCCAAAATACAGTACTTATAAACTTATTTCCCAAAATACAGCAGTTTCAACATCACTGTTGTAGACCAAGACAGTGATGGCAATCACCGTTTTTTACCAAAACGGTGATAGCATCATCGCTTTCAACCAAAACAGTGATGCTATCACCGTTTTGGACAAAAACGGTGATGCTATCATCGCTGTGGACCAAAACAGTGATCAAATCCCCGCTTTGGTGAACAACGGGGATTATACGACCGTTGATAAGAGACGCGGTGAAGAGATCTTCACCGTTGGATTGAAAAGCGGTGAATAGGCGCGGATTGCTGACGTGGACGCGCGCGGGCACTTCATCGTTAATGACTGAAGCGGTGATAGCCCCGCTTTCCATGTCACCGATCCGCCCCACCCGCGCCTTCACCGCTGCCGTTCGATGCAGTGAGGCGCGGATTGTGGTTTTTCTCCACGATCCGACGCCTCACATGGCGCCACGTCACCGATCCAGGCCATCACCGCGTTTGTTGGACGCAGTGAATTCACTGTGTTTCTTCGACGCGGTGATTAATGCACAAGATTTTTCCAGCGCCCAAACACTATAAATATCCCTCCTCCCTTCATTCCAAACCACACCACCATTTTATACTTCTTTCTCCCTCCATTATTTCACTCTAGTTTCCTTCTAAGTATACTCTGTGGTTGCGGCTAAGTCCGATCTTCTGCATCAGAAAGAATTACTAGAGTTTTTGTTTTGTCGATACTCTCGCTAGCTTTTCGGCAAAAAATGGACGAAGAGGCTTTGAGAGTACGTAAATTACTTTTATTCTTTTGTGATTTTTTTTTACATGGGTGCTAAAATTTAAATGGATTTGATTTCATATTTTTTTATAGATGGGTGCTGAGATATACGACCCTCGATTGTATATCGATCCTGGCCCAAGGGATCGAAGGTATTTAACCGGGAAAGATCAACATCGCTCCCGTTCAATTTGGAACAATAATCCGGTAGACACACTAAAATTATTTCAATAGTTTTAAAGTTTTAATTTTGCTTTCTATTGACTGACAATATTGTGTTTTTTGTTTTGTAGGAATCACTTATTCCCATCAGTCATCGAGGGACATGTCGATTGCCCCGTTGGCATGATCGACTGCAGCCCTATCTATAGAGGACGGGATTGCACATGCTGAGGCACTTTATGAGGCTTGATATTGACAACGATCTGCTGACGGCAATGGCAGAGCGATGGCGCCCCGAGCTGCATACCTTCCACTTTCCCGAGGGTGAAATGACGATCACCCTCAAAGATGTTGCCATCCTCACCGGGCTCCCGATCACCGGAGATGCCATCATCGACAACTCGAAAAAACCGGAAGATGGTTGGGGGCCGTTGATTCAAGAGCGTTTGGGGTTCAATATGCCGACCACCACGCCCGTCGACGGGGTTGGGCATCCACCACTGAATGCGGGGCAAGTATCGGTCCCGTGGCTTATTGACCACATCCAAATGGAGGTTAATATAGGCCCGGACACTCCTGAAGATCAGGTGGAGCGGTATGCACGTGTCTACCTAATTGGTTTGGTTGGTGGGTTTCTGTTCCCCGACAAGTCAAACCGGTGGATACAAGGCATGTGGTTAAATATGCTCCTCGGTGACTGGGACGAGATCGGGAAAAAAAGTTGGGGGTCGGCCGTCTTGTCTGGGATCTACCGAGAGTTGTGTACTTGCTCGAGGTTGGGAGCGAAACAAGCTGGTGTTGCGATGTTCATACTCCAACTCTGGGCATGGGAGCATCTTCCGTTTTTAGCACCTCGAGACCCTCGGGAATTCTGGTTGCCAGATGATGAGCTACGATTTGTAGCAAATCCCCCATATGGTTTCAAGTATGTTTAATTTAAGTTTAATTTATTTTAGATATGCAATGGTAGTATTTTAGTGAATTTAGATCTATTCCATGTAACCGAATTTAGTGACATTTTAAGTCTGTAGTTATAGTATTTTAGTGAACTTAGATATCTTTCAAGTAAGCAAATTTAGTGACATTTTAGGTCTGCAATTATAGTATTTTAGTGAATTTAGATATCTTCCAAGTTAGCAAATTTAGATTTATTCTAACCTAATCGTATTTAGCTAATTTAGATTATTGCCAAGTAAGGAATTTTAGTTTAATTAAGATGCTTCCATACAATCATACTTAACAAGTAAACATCTATGCCATAAAAATTGCTTATATACATACTTTTGCTTAATTAGGTGGATCGGAGCAAATACAAACGACCACCAGCCCGAACACTCTTTGCTGTTTTATCGTGCTGAATTTGATAAGCCTTGGTGGAACCAGGTAAAAATATAAAATTTCATCATTTTCAATTTTTTAGGTGGAGTGGATATAATTTGTACTAATTCCATGAACTATAATGATTGTAGGCGGTATGGGATCCATATCCAAATGAAGTGGTTGAGTTGCATCGTCTTAGACATCCCGAGGATCAAGAGACATGGTTGTGCAAGGTGCCCTTAATCTGCTTCCACATGGTGGAATGACACCTGCCCGATCGATCTTTGAGGCAATATCGATTGGAGCAACCAATTCCAGTGGGTGGTTCAAGGGTTGCCGGAGACGAGGCCAATGGGGTACCACGATGGCTTCATGCGGTGGTATCGAAATTTCACGCTAAGATGGGTGTCAAAGCAAGGTGCTGTTAGGGGCGCAGTGGTAAGCGAATTACATTTTGTCCTCTTTGACTAAGTTTTGTGTAGTATGATTACATGCCTATATTAGCTAGAATGTTAATTAACATTATTAGATTTAAGGATGCCTCTTTGTCCTAATGTTAGTTAATTTTGTACAACAATTGATTAGGTTGACGATTTGGAACATGCCAAGCACACTGTCGAGAGTGCACCCACCATGGGTGAGCGGAAGACATCTTTTTTGCGCAGGCTTTTCAACAACCTGCTCTGTTGTACCCGAGAGCAAAGGAGGGATGTCGTATTATACCCTCCAATGCCTGCACCGGCCCGACCTTCATTCCGTGCTGATGAGAGGATCGTGCCCCCATTGTGAGTGGGCAACTAGTACTGAGGGCACCGGAGGGTCGTCAAGCTATGCCCCGACTCAGGAACATGACATGTTCACCCAAGGCACCCCTCACTTCCACCATCAGCAACAAATTGCTTAGTATCAGACCCCGCAACAACAACACACATCATCGACTTTCCACCACGCTTCTGATTCATCTCATCCTTATAAACCCCCTCCACCTGTCTACACTCCGGTGGGTGGTCGGGTCAAGAGGAATCCACGAGCAGTTGTCCAGCGGGCTCGTGAAGAAGGAGGAGGTAGAGAAGGCGGAAGAAGGGGTCGAGGAGGTCGTGGAGGAAGAGGAAGAGAAGGGGAAGTGGAGGGAAATGAAGACAACCAGTGAACTATCTATGTCGTCTTAATTTGGTTTGGGATTGTATTGTTTTCCATGAACTATCTATGTCATCTTAATTTGGTTTGAGATTGTGTTGTTTTCCATTAACTATCTATGTCGTCTTAATTTGGTTTGAGATTGTGTTGTTTTCCATTAACTATCTATGTCGTCTTAATTTGGTTTGGGATTGTGTTGTTTTCCATGAACTATCTATGTCGTCTTAATTTAGTTTGGGATTGTGTTGTTTTACCCCCCATGTTGTACCAAAGTAAACAACAGACACCCTTCATTACAATCACTCAACAAGATTAAAACAAGAAGTCCAACTTAAACATCACAACAACGAAAATGACAAGGAAGTGAACAACAGAGTACTCAAGGTTGGTTCGGAATTGGCCCCGAATCTTGCTCTAGAGGTGGACCTGCGCAACGCCTCTTGTCATGACCCGGTTGTCTGCACTTTGAACAACGCTTTGGACCACGTCGGGCACGTTGTGATTGATCCATTTCATTGTGAATCCTTTCGGTCCTAGGACGACCTTTGGTGCGCTTTAAGTGCAACGGTGGGATAATCAACTTCCCATTGTCTATAGGCCAATAAGCTTCATCCGGCAGGGGGCTGAAACTTGACGAGTACGAGTTCCTGATCGCCTGTTCCGTGTAGTAAGGACTAACCAAACTGTAAGCGCTGAGGGTTATCGACTTAGCTACTGCCATTGCATGTGAACAAGGTACTCTTCTGTTTTGATACTTTTGGCATGTACACTCTCCGGTGCGAGTTTCTACGTGTAGAGTAACGGATTGACGATTATGCCCACGTCTTCCTCCACCCCA
Organism: Linum trigynum; assembly: GCA_964030455.1. Lineage (NCBI taxonomy): Eukaryota > Viridiplantae > Streptophyta > Magnoliopsida > Malpighiales > Linaceae > Linum > Linum trigynum. The sequence continues at coordinate 7,024,296 of OZ034819.1, forward strand.
TATACCTGTTTGCACAGAAAAAACACCTTCATTGCGGTTGAACAGAACAACTCTGTGCTTACTTGATTTCTCTTCGATCTTCTGCATGCCATCAAATATATGATGTGCTATTGAATGACCAGCACGCTCCCTCCCTATAGAGAGCTCCCGTCTCTTCACAAACCACTCGTTTACCTTCCAGTATGTCATCTCCACTAGGAAAGATACAGACATTGCCCTAATGCCCTTGTAGACTCCATTTATGATCTCGCCATGGTTGGTAGTTGCAATGCTGAATCTAGCCCCGTTGTCCATGTGAAATGTCCACATGTGCAGATCTTGACCTTCTGCCCATATTGCTCCCGCCCGGTGTATCTGACGGATCGTCTTCATCTTCTGCTCGTACTTTTTTGGTTGATGTGCAACTGCTACAAGACCGGAGAATAAATAATTAAGCCATAAGAAATTTCATTTCAACAATAAACCATGAAGAAGCACTGAACTACATTACTACCTGCACTCCACAATTGATCTCTTATGTCTTTCTTCTTGCCAAATTTGTGTTGGAAATTGGCAAGGAAGTGACGAATACACCAGCGCCATGTCCATCCCCATTCGTCGGGAAAACCACCGACGGCGTGTTTAATCCCGGCATGTCGATCCGATATAATTGTAATACCCATTCTTTGTGTGACGTGGGCGTGTAGCTGGTCAAAGAACCATGCCCAAATTAAGTTGTTCTCCCCTTCAACTATTGCAAATGCTAAGGGGAAAATACTTAAATTTTCATCAACCCCAGTTGCAATGAGAAGAGTTCCTTTATACTTCCCAGTAAGGAAAGTTCCATCAACCTGTTAAAAATGAATAATTAGTTAGTAAAAATTTAACTTAGTAAGGTAATGAACTAGTACAATATTTTGAGTCCGTAATATACCTGAATCACTGGCATGCAGAAGGGAAACCCGTCAATGCATGGCTTGAATGTCCAGAACAGACGATGAAACATCAACTCGTTATGTACTCGAACTTGATCTTCAGTTTGCACGTTGTTGTACCACGACACGAAAACCGTCCTAGGGTTGGACTCCTCCATTGCGGACATTAGTCGAGGGAGTAAAGCATACAAGCCATCCCAATCACCGTAGACCTCAGCCATGGCCTTCTGCTTCCCATGCCACGCCTTCTTATACCTTATGGTGTAGGAATGTCGATCCTTCACCTCGGCCATAATAGCTTTTATCTTGATATCTGGTTGTGCCTCGATTAGGTGCTTAATGGTTCTCGCCACCTTTTTTTCTTTAAGTTGCCGGTGATCCTGTGAAAGTATGGTGGAGGAGCATCTGTGGTTGTTCTCTACTGTTCGCATGACCCAGACGCCCTTTATCTTCATATATGCAGCCCGAAGTTGCCACATACAACCCTCTCCAGCATTCTTACAAATGACATGCAGTTGTTTGGTGTCCGAATATTTTACCTTCCATTCGAAGTTACGCTGCATGGCTTCTTCGCTAAAAGCATCTTGCACATCGGCTTGCGAAGTGAACGCCATACCCACTTCCAAATTAGCAGTCGGATTATACACAGGCATGGGCCGAAAGTCAGGGGCATCGTTCTCAACATATAAAAATTGATCAGGAACCTCTGTGTAGTAAGGCGTTGGTGCCTGACAGAACGCCACCTCTCTGTCATCGATATCGTCGATATCGTCCGTATCTTCCTCCTCACTGACTGATCTCAAATCTTCCTCACTTTCATCGTCACTAGAGGCGAATGGATAGCTCGACTCAGGATGGTCATCGTTACCAGCATAACCAACATCGTCTTCTTGGTCATGCGAAGTACACCCAGATCTAAGGGTGTTCTCAATGTCAGCCCACTCTGGACCCCAAGCAGGCCATTGATCATCGTCGAGCTGAACGATATTGACGGTAGTCTCAGCATGTTGTGGGTATTCTTCCCACCCAACACCTCCTTCATAACTACCTCCTCCGTAGTTGCTTGAAGTACCACCCCAGCCATACCCTCCTGCAGAAGTACCTCCTCCGTAGTTACTTGAACTACCACCCCAGCCATACCCTCCTGCAAAACCATCATCACAAGAATACTGGTGAGAATGAGTTTCACCGACCGGCTCGGTCTCGACATACACCTCTGCAAGCCGCACCCCGTTGTCAGATAGGAACTGTATCATCATGTTCACCGAGTCATCATCATTTATGACAACTTTTTCGTACATGATTCCGCCAGCACTCATGTTTGGATAGTGGTAAGCAATTTGACCAACTCTCCTTTGCCCGCCCGTACAAGTCCTTTCTGCACAAATGTCATGGAGTTCTTGCCACGAGAATCTCGACTCAATTTTTAGCATAGTGGATTCGCCATTTTCATAGTCGATCCCAATGTTCGAGTTTGTCACCCGACCATTCCACCGAATAATAAGCCGAAACTTCTTAAATTTACCCATGTCTGCAATTTATAATAATTAAGTATAGTATATAATTAGTACATTAGGGATACAAAAACAATATCATCCAAACCCATAAACAAACGCATGTAATTGATAGAAAACTAAGCAAATTCATCTAAATTCATAACTAACTAACTAACATCTATCATATCATAATTAATCTAAATATATCATAACATATTTTCCAATAACCGCAATTCACTAAATACAGACATATAATTACTAACACATCAACATGTAAACAATACATAATTATAACATACCTACTCTCGATCTATCATGAGAAAACTAAACAAATTCATCTAAATTCAGTACTAACTAACATCTATCATATCATAATTAATATAATTATATCATAATATATTTTCCAATAACCGCAATTCACTAAATACAGAGATATAATTACTAACACATCAACATGTAAACAATACATAATTATAACATACCGACTCCCGATCTATCATGAGAAAAATAAACAAATTCATCTAAATTCAGTACTAACTAACTAACATCTATCATATCATAGTTAATCTAAATATATCATAACATATTTTCCAATAACCGCAATTCACTAAATACAGACATATAAATTACTAACACATCAACATGTAAACATTACATAATTATAACATACCGAATCCCGACGAGTTTCTTGAGTAGTAAACCAACTCCAAACCAGCTGAGAAAACGACTAATAAAACACTAATTTTTGTACTAATTTTCTGTAAGGTAGCAAGAGGGGAAGTGGAGGTCAGTATTTATAGGAAAAAACGGCAGCAATCACCGCTGAGGACAATGGCGGTGAACATATCACTGCTTTTGTCCAAAGAGATGATAGCTAGGTCGGTGTGACCTAATTTCCCACCTACCAGGGCTCTAAAACGTGGTCAATTATCACCGTTTTGGTCCAGGGCGATGATGTGATCGCTTTCGTCAACGGCGATGATAAGGTCGACTATCACCGTTTCGCACAAACGCGGGGAACTCATCACCGTTTTGGTTGAAAGCGATGATGCTATCACCGTTTTTGACCAAAACGGTGATTGCACCACTGTTTTGGTTGAAAGCGATGATAGCATCACCGTTTTTGTCCAAAACGGTGATAGCATCACTGTTTTGGTTAAAAGCGATGATGTTATCACCGTTTTGGTCAAAAAAGGTGATTGCCATCACTGTCTTGGTCTACAACAGTGATGTTGAAACTGCTGTATTTTGGGAAATAAGTTTATAAGTACTGTATTTTGGGAATTTTTTTTAATAATTAGAGTATTTTGGGATTTTTTCCTGTTTTTGGTGGGGCGGGTATGGGTATGGGTATGGGTCGGGGGAGGCTAAACTCATACCCGCCCCATACCCATCAAACTTTTTGCGGGTTTTACCCATACCCGCCCCATACTCGGTCAATGCGGGATTCCCCACTTTGACTGGGTCGGGGGCGATCGGATTCCCGCGACCATGGGTTTGATTGCCATCCCTATCTAGGGATGAAATAAAAAAGAAGACTTATGGGTTCTTTTTTTATGCCCTTGGTGAGTTGGTGGTATTCACCTCCGGGATTGGTATGATTGTTGTTCGCCTATTGGTACTCGGTGATTACAGTCGTAGCTTTTGACACGCGACTACGCGAGTAGCAGATGTTTGTATCATTCTTTTGGGCTAAAAAACTCAGTAAATTGGTTAACTATCGACTACCACATGTACATTTTATCAGTGCTGTCAAAGCCGAACCGAGCCGGCCGGTCGGACCGCCAAAGCCGCCACCTGGCCGTAAAATCGGCTCGGATCAGCTACTTAACCGCCACGATTTTATACAGCGGCCGGCGAGCGGCCGACGCGGTTAACCGCTCGAGCCGCTCGAGCCGGTCGCGCGGTTCAGCCGTTTAATTAACCCTAAAAAAACGTGGAATTGGGCAGCCGCCAGCCAAACAAAACCCTACCTTTCCTTTTCTTTCTCCAGTTCACCGACCTAGAAGTAGAACAAACGAAACGACAGAGGGAGAGCGGCACCATCAACCATCTCCAACGCTTCCGTCCCGTCGCCGCAAGCAGCGCGCCATCGCCAGTCGCCCTCGCCAGTCTCCATATTCGCTTCTCGCAAGCAGCAGTCGCCCTTGCCAGTCGCCATCGTCGCCAGTCGCCCTCGCAAGCAGCAATCGCCGCCGCAAGCAGCACCATCGCCAGCTGCCAGCTTCTGCTCCCCGCCATCATCGCAAGCAGCCCTGCTCCAGCCAACCACTGCCCTCCACAGTCCGCAACACCAGCCGACTCACCTCCTGCTCGAGGTAAGTTAATTTTGTTAAACCTAATTGATGCAAATTTCTGGTTGATTCTACCCTTTCAGCTGTAGCAAATTTCTAAAACAACACCTGTAAAAACTGGCCAATTTCCTATCAAAAATTCATGAGCGAATTACCCCAGAAAGTGCCAACACTCTGTTAAACCTTGCAGAGTAAGGAAGCTTGGCCCCAGTGCAATTGAGATAGGCATGTTTATAAATTTCTTGAAATCGAGCAAGCAACCAGTAAAAAGAGAAAGAGATCTACATGAGAGATTAGAATATAAAACTCATGGACTAAATGAAAGTAGCTTATGGGTCTCAAACAACGATCATGTGGGACCAATGACGATGAGGAAGATTCGGTTGGTAGATGGTCTCACATGCAAAACTCCCCTAAACTGAAGAGATCGAGAAAGGAATTCGAAGAAAAACTTTCTCAAAGCTGTAATTAGTTTGCAAAATCCAGCAAAGAGATATCAGAATGAACTGAAATGAAGAAAAAAAAATTAACAAACAAAGCCAAAAAGAAGAGGAAACAATTTCCTAGCAGCAACCACTAAAGATCGACCAAGCAAGTTAGATTGTCAACCGACTCATGCGAGCTTTACCTAATCCCTAGGGTGCCTCCTACCAAGATCTTTACTTGTTTACTTGATTGAGTTATTTAGAAGTTTCAGAATTGTAGTGTTAGATTTTCCCTTGTAACTTTGCTGATTTGATCTTTCTTTTGTAGATGAGTATTCCAAATCCAGATAGTGGTACTCAATCAACAACACCAAGCTCTACTGGTTCAACTGGGCAAGCTGGTCGAGGAAAGAATGATCCTGCTTGGAATTACATCCAAGAAGTCAAAGATGATAATGGGAAGGTGCTGGCACTCAAGTGCATGCTATGTGGAATTGAGAAAAGGGGAGGGGGGATTCATCGGATGAAAGAGCATCTTGCTCATTCTACAAAAGGGAATATTGTGAAATGCTCAAAAGTTCCCTATGATGTGCGTTTGAGATTTGCAAATATTCTTAAAGAATATGATGAAAAGAAGGAAGGGAAGTCGAAATCTAATGATCCTATCATTGGTGACAAAGATGATGATGTGGTTGAGTTAGCGAGATCACAGGCAACTAAAAATGTTAGTGACTTGATGAAGAAAGCTAAGGGAGCTGACTTTTTTGCTCCAAGAACCACTCAAGGGTCGCAACCAAGCATCAAAAGTGCAATGGCTACTAAGGATGCAATTCATAGAGCTCATATGATTTGTGCAGAATTCTTCTATGAGAATTGCATACCTTTTAATGTAGCTCACTCAGATAGTTGGCAGAGGATGTTTGATGCTGCAATGGCTATTGGTCCAGGATTTAAGGTACCATCATATCATGATTTAAGGGTGCCTTTACTAGTTGATTGGAAGAGAGAAACCCAGCTAATTGTTGATCAACACCGAGCCGTTTGGGGACAGCAAGGGTGTACTTTAATGGCTGATGGTTGGACTGATCAACAAGGTAGAAGTTTGGTCAATCTATTGATCTATTGTAGTAGAGGTCTTTGTTTTCTTAAATCTGTTGATGCAACAACGGTTGTGAAGACTGCATAGAACCTTTTCAAGATATTTGATGAAGCAATTCAGTGGATTGGCGTGGGCAATGTGGTTCATGTGGTCACTAATAATGCAGCTAACTACAAGTCATGTGGTAAGATTATTCATAAGACTTATCCACATATTTATTGGTCTCCATGTGCAACTCATTGCATGAATTTGATATTGAGTGATTTTGGAGATTTGGAGAATGTGAAGGCTGTCATTCAAAAGGCTAGAAGAGTCACTGTGTTTGTTTATAATCATTCTCCTGTGATTAATTGGTTGAAAGCAAGGCCAAATTGGAAGCAAATAGTGAGACCTGGTGCAACTCGCTTTGCTACTAATTTCCTCTCCATGAAGAGTGTGTATGAGCACAAGGTTGATTTACAAGCTTTAGCAGTGAGTGAGTTCTTCAATGCAGATGAATCATCTAAGACTGCAAAAGGAAAGCCCCAACTTTGTAGTGATGGTTTGCAAGCATGTAAGGAACTGAAACTGTTTGAGGAAGCGAAGGGGACTTTTGGTAGGGACTTGGCTGTTAGAGGTAGATCATCACTTGATCCAGGTAATATGAAGTATCATGATTTGTAATGCAATAGTTGGTCTATTTAATTGTGTTTGTTCTAATAAATTATTTTTCTTTGTAGATGATTGGTGGAATACCTTTGGTGATAGTGCACCATTGTTGAAGAACCTTGCACTTCGAGTCCTAAGCCAAACTTTTGCCTCTTCTGGATGTGAAAGAAATTGGAGTGTGTTCGAGCGGATTCACACCAAGAAGAGGAACAGTATAGAGCATGAAAGACTAAGCAATCTAGTCATTGTGAACTACAACATGAAGCTAGGAAAGAGGTATGTGATAAATAGCAAATATGTTTGATTTGAGTACAAAATATTTTTGCCATGAAATATTGACATATTTGACTTGTATTTAATCATTCATAGGTCTCGTACTAGAAAAAGTAAGTTCTTGGTTGATCCATTTGACTATGAATGGATTAACATCACTGAATTTTGGGTTATGGATGAGGAAGAGGATCCAACTCCAGATCTTAGCTTTGATGAGTTGATGCAAGCTATGGGTGATAATAATGCTAATGACGTTCCTGAAGGAAGTGGAACTACAAGTAGGAAAAGAGGTCGCAATGAAGGTTGGATTGACATATTATTAGTAAATGAAGAATGTTCAACTTTGATCTATTTTTAACACATGATTTCTAACATATTTTTGTTTACTTATTAGATGATGATGGACATGATGGTAGCACAGCAATTGGGATGGCGTCTTTAAGCAGTGATTCATCTGATGCTAGTGATGGTGAATGAAATGATGATGAAGTTGTATTTGATAGTTGTTTGAGTTTGAGACTTTGAGTGGTTTCCATGTTTAAGACTCTTGTTTAATGTTCCGACTCGTGTGATATTGCTTCTATTTTGGAACAATGTGGTGGTTTGGAATTGAATTTTAGATCTTTCAGTACTTATGTTCTAGAATGGTTTAAGAGAGTAATTTACTTGTGGTTTACCATGATTAAGAAGTGTCTACTATTACAGATGACTGTTTATTAGGTACCGGTTCTCAAACGGTTTTTAAACGGTCTAATGTCGACTGGACCGCTAATGACCAAGTCGTTCACGTTACCGGGTCATACTCCAGCTCGGCTTTGACAGCATTGCATTTTATTTATCTTCTTATGTGCATATTGCATTATACATACTCCTTTTATGAAATCCCAAGTTAATGTGTAAAAAATGATACAGTCTGCTAGTTTATCCCTTTGAATGGCGGCATGCACACACGAATAACGAAACAACTAAATTACAAGAAATTCAAGTGACGCAGATGCTTTGGATTTGTAATTCAACGCAAGCTTCCTGGCTTTCTTGGCTTGTTTCTTGCTGCAATTGTTCTTTAACTCGCCCCTAAAGGGAGTGGTCAAACCTCTATCAATCACCATCCTCTCCAACCCCACGAAATGCTCCAACACATAATCAACAAATTCGCAGTCGACATGATAGCCTGAAAACCCAACAACCTCTACCACTTTGATGCCTTCGCAATGTGCTATCCCACCTTGCTGATCGTACGGACCTGAGTGGTCGCTGGAATCGCGTGAATAGAGCAGCAGCTAGCCAGAAGAAAAAGAGAAACATTACAACTTAAACCAAACCAGAACAGGTAACTTGGTTTGCTTTCAAGGTTCCACAGTACATTACCTTCACCGTCAGTTTCTGCAAACTAGGGCATGCGTTGATCACAGGAATCAAGCCAAGTATACTATCACAGCTTAATGCATCAGTTCTTAGTGTCAGCGACTTAAGGCGAGGGAGTTCAGGCACATCCAGAAACTTGATAGCACGCTAAAACAACAAATGCACAACTTAGAAATGGAAGAGTTGGATCATGCGCATATATTATGAAGAAACAATACATAAAGTCAGTCCAGTTGATCTTCTACTTACCTGGCTCGTCTCCAGCGTCAGGGACTCCAATTGACCGGCATAGCTAGAAAGGAATGGAATTTTGGAAGGATGCCAGTCGTCGAAAAAAATGGTCACATCCACGAGACGGGGACAATTGTCAACATGCAATTCCGCAACCCTGCCTTCATGAATCAAGTGTGAGAGATGGGGAGCGTGTTCAATCTCTACCGACCTTAGAAAGAGACAGCCTTTCACTTCCAAATGCTTTAACGGAAGTGGAGATGTTGATGAACCCACGACCTTGAGCGCCTTTAGCAATCTTGACTGTTCCACATCCAACACTTCAAGGAAGGGACAATTAGAGATGAAGTGTTGGAGCACCTCGCCCTTGACAGCAACATAACTCAAACGTAAGGATCTTAGAGACTTAATATTGGACAACCCTGTTGGAGTTTTGATGTGATTGAAGCAACCTTGCGAGAAGGGATAAGAATCATAATCCCACTCTCCCCACAAACGCATCATATTCAAGGACAGCTCAAGATGCTCAACTTCCCTCGATATTGCAAACTCCAGCCATCGATCAATATCCCCTTCAGAATTGCACCTTTTGTTCAAGGTGAAACATATTCGGAACTTGCTCAATTTCGAGCCACGATGGTTCTGCTGCTGCAGCTGCGTCAAAACCCCATTCACCCAATCAATGAACCAACGCCTGTGCTCCTTCTGCCACCTTCGAATTTGTTTTTTGGGAGCCGCGTGTCTGTCCAGAATTTGATTCAACTTCGTCAAGTGCTCGAAGTCCATAACTGTTACCGCGGATTTCCACAAATCTTTCCACCTATTTGAGAGGACTGAAGTTCTAGCTGCCTCCTTGAGGGTCAAGGAGGATAGAACGTTGACGAGGATTTCGTCAGGGAATCCATTAATACGGTCCAAACTACAACTATTACTATCACCTCCTTCCCATAGTTCTTCCTACAGATAAAGAAACAACCCCGTAAATCGAAGTTCTGATAGTTTTGGGGCTAAGTAAAACGGGAACCAGAAACTAAAGCTCAAGACCAGAAGAAACTTACTTTCTCGTGTCCAGTTAAAACAGAGCCTTCAGCGGCGACGGTTGCAGGGTCAGCTCCTTTATTTTCTTCTCCCTGAAGAGATATGCCAGAGGTTAAGTGGGGGAAGAAAGAAACCAGTAAAGCATGCAACTTTTGTTTGAGAGAAACCATATCGACGACAAAACTCACCCTCTGATCTGCAAAACTAGAACTGGACGACATAGTTGTAAGGTGGGCGCCTGGCTGGATCTGTCTTTTCTTCTCTGCTGTCTCCGCTGCAAAACGATGACTGATAGCATAAGTATCTTCCTCTATATCCTAGGAAAGATGGATTCAGATTGCAGAGTTTTCATTCCTTTACCTGGAAACTTGTTCGTATCTCTTCAAATATTAGGGAGATCTCCACCTTAATCGCCTCTTATCTACTTAACTCAAGGCGCCTTTATCTGGGTGGGTTTGGGAAGAACACCGATAAGAAAAAACAGAGTAGTACGGATCCGAGAGCCAAAGCGAGAACTCAAATAGAGTTCAGATGCGGGGAAGCGGCAGAGACGTCTAAGAGATTAGGATCTCAGATCAATATACATATAAGAACTCGGCGAACTCTGCAGCAAAGTCGCCTTTTTTATGCTGGGGAAGGCTTGACAACAGCAAAGGAGGAGTTGGATCTCGAAGCCAAAGAGTTCAGAGCTTTTACAGATGCAGGGCAGCGGCAGAGACACTCAGACGGTTAGAATTTATATATAGACATCCCTAATCCAAATCCGCTCAGAACAAGGCGACTTCCACAGTTCCACTCGTGTGCCTGACCGGGCCCGTATTGAGAATTTGGATCTTATGGAAAATTTTCGCTCTTAATCTTATATTATGCAAGCCTTTCAAACAAGTCCTTCAACTAAAAGAACTTACGATTTACCTGGAAACTTGTTTCCTTCTTAGTCAAAAGGGTTTTAAAGACCTTGACCGGTTTGGTGCATTAGTTGATTTAGGGAACCAACGGGTAAAATAGCTCGGTTATCACTTAAATTTGAGAATTTGGGTGGATATACCACTTAAGTTTGAATAGGACGTCGGGTACCATTAAAGTCGACAATATGTGCATCCGTCTACTTTTCCATCCAACCCAAAATTTTAATTACTTTTTGGTACCCAAAAATTTTAAAAACATTCAAAACTATATTTCAACAAGTTTATCTAATATAAAAATTAGAAAACCTTCTAAACATATTATTACTAAAATGGCTAATCAAAATTTTTCATAAAATAGATAAATTAGAAAAAATAATAAATGAATATTAAACAAATAATCAGTACACTAGAATATAATAATTAATATTTAAAATTAATATTATAATATCTAATTAAACATCCTAATTCAATTAGAAGCACCACTAGAAATAGTTCAAATAAAACCTAATCGATCATCAATACATCAAAACCAAAGAAAGATAAATGGAACACAATCATAAAGAATAAAACATATTCCATTAATTGAAAAATATTTAGAATAAAAAGAGACGGAAAGTAACCAAGTAATAAATGAAATATAAAAGCTACAACATTCAGTAAAAAATGTAGAAAATAAAATATGATTATAGAAAGAGAATTAGAATTACTAAACTTAATTTATATGAAACATCTACATATAATATTAACGAATTAAAAGGATATTTAACATGGAAAATTAGACAACATCACCATGATGTAAGAGAACTAAATATAACATTCTCAAATTATTTATATCGAGATAGAATTCATAAGATATATTTGCTTTAGAAAATTATTCAATTATAAGAAAACATAATAATAATTGAAAATACTTATAATGATAATTGATTCTAAATTTTCTATTGAAAAATTGACTTGCTATCGAGTATTCAAAATAGGATTCTACTTAAACAATAACAAATTATGTTTTCCACAAGTCCAAATGGTTTTCTTACAATAACAAAAGTAGAAGGACCAATTATGAAATTTAGAAAAAGGAATATTCTAAGAATATTCTGTCAACTTTGACGAAATGCACATGACAGTAAACTTAAGTGGTACCGGGTGCACACATAATAGAGTTCAGTGGTACCCGACACCCTATTCAAACTTAAGTGGTATGTCTACCCGATTCTCAAACTTAAGTGGTAGCTAAGGTATTTTACCCGGGAACCAACTATTACATCCAAGTACAACACTCGAACTATGAGCAAAATGTCACTTGTGTTCTATTCTTTTCAATATTTCATTTGTATCCTAAACTATTATTCTGTTAGTGTTGACCGATGTTGACTGTTAGTTTTTTTAACAGAAAGTCCAATCAGCATCTAAGTGGCATTTGACGTGGAATTTAAATATTAATTTTAATTATTTTTTATATAAATAAACTAAAAAGGAAAATTAAAAATTACAAAAATCGAAAATAAAAACAGATTCGTAAATCTCCACCCATATCTCCTCACACCTTCTTCCTCTTCTCTCCTCCTGAATTCCATCCGCCATCCAGATCCAATTTTGTTAATAATCCCTCCACCCTCCATCAATCCCCATTCCTCCGCTAGCCCCACTTCCTATCCCTTTCTTCCCCTGGTGCAAACCCCTAAATCGACAAGGGATTTCAATCGCCAACCCCACTGGAGTTGGAGACGACGACCGAACAGAGAGCTAAAGAAGCTCCCAACCTTCTTCAAATTTCCAAGCTCTTCTCAGATCTGTTTGGTCAGGTCACTGAATCGAATCTCCTTTACCCATTCGGTCTGATTCCGCCGACTCCGTTTTCTTTGACGAGAATGGAATCCCACAGAGCTTCTCGACGCCAGTGGCGGTGATGAATCCGATTGTTGATGAAATTCTTCAACGAGGATGGAGACGAGTGAACCCAGCTCTTTCGTCATATATTGCATGATTCGTAGATGCTGGCAGGCGGGGAGATCAATTCAAACTGAAATCGCCGAATATTTCCAGCAAGCCTTTCCGACGGCGTGTGGGGAGGACGATGATGGGGGATGATTATGACGATGGTGGGGTGCGATTGGCGCCGAACGTTCCTGACGAAGCAAATGGCGAGGCAGAAGGGGAAAAATTTTAGAGCGAGAGAGGCAAATCGGTAGAGAATAATATATTTTTTTTTAATTTTGGGGTTTTAGAATATTATTTAGTAATATTCTTGAATTAAAGTTTTTTCAATTTTATATTTTCAAAGTTTTATTTAATTTAAATTAAAAATGTTAGGTGTCAATGACTTGGCATTGCCATGTAAGCAAAAATCAATGTTAAGTTGACCACCCTTTGGTCAACTATTATCTTTAACGGTCAACGGAATTGGCAGGATACAAATGACACAAAATATAATAGTTCATGACATGAATGAAATATTTGACACAATAGGACACAAGTAGCATTTTTTCGATAGTTCGGGCGTTGTAGTGGTATTAGCCCCAACAACTTATTTACGATTTGGTAGTGGCTTGGACTAGTAGCACGATTTTATGGTGTACCTTGGTTGGTGTGATCTATAAGGAGATGGCCCTTCATGTCGACTTTGCCTTAAAGGCAATATTTAATCTCTTATGATAGAGATTTCTAGCACCATAGTCGTGCATTTCTGGTTGATCATTGCAGGTGCGCTTATGGTATGAAAGTGATTGAAGGAAGTGACATAAGTTTCATTGACCGATCAGGTGATAGTTCGATTTTATTCGCCTTTACAAATTTCTGAGAGTAATTAAGAATGCTCTGTGGAAGATTGCTAATGCCGCTTTCTTTTCTTTGTTGTGGCTTTTTATGGCAACTCTATGGGCATCCGGTATACTCTGTCGAAGGAAACTACACTCGCTGGCGGGACTATCTTGGTGTTGTTGGATTTTTGTTTCTGTTTTTTCCGTCAGTGTCGTGTCTTTGCTCCTCGGAGCTTCTTCAGAGCTGCCCAAGTAGTGGCTTTAGATGCTCTTTCATCGTAGTCTGGTTGCATACAGACTATCGTACATTGTCTGAGTCAGTCTTGTAATCGTGTCGAGTCTTTATCCCATGCCCTCTGGGCTTGCCTTGGAAAAAAAAAACATTAAAAATTATAATAGATACAAATTAGTCGTATAAACATTACAAACATAATAGACAAAAATGATAAACAAGAATGATAAACAATACAAACCGAATTGATATAAACATTACAAAATAGGTTGACAAATATTACAAATCCAGCATTATCGTCTGTTGCCGGGAAATCCTCCTTCGTCATCGGCGGTCGAAGGAAAACTCTCTCTCATTTCTAAATAAAAATTAAATAATAATATAATTACTACATTGACCTTCATTAAATTGTATCAATTAGAGTCATTGAATTTTAATGAGTGTAAGACCAACTTCAATGGAAGTCCCCCAAATTTGGGGATTGTCCCTATTTTCTTCATTTTGGTTCCAATGCTACCATTCTCAAATTTGGGGATCTTCCTTTTTTTAGTTTTTGTTTACTTAAAAATGTACTTATTATCATCTTAATATAATTTGTTCATGTTGATTTTTGTATAGTTCGTCATCATTTTCAAATACGAATTTTCCGATAGATTTTTTTTAATTTTGAGACCGAATTTTTAAATAAAAATTATAAATGATCTGAAATAAACCCCTACTTAAGATCATAATTAATTATCTTAAAAAATCACCTAATTAATTACCAAGAATAAAAAAACTCATTAAACTCCTAATTAATGGCCCCCGCCACCAGATTTCCGCATCCTCATTTTTGTGGGAATCAGCATTCCCTTCCACATAATTGGCGACCCAAATGGCAATTATCGTTATTAATGGTAAACATACCATAAATTTTGAAGTCAGTCTAAAAGCTAAGATTCACTTAGTCATATGACTAAGGACCCACTAGTCACCTGTTGCACAGTATTGAGCGGGCTTTTATATTTGGCTAATGACTAGTCCTCAATCACTTCCTACCAATATAGTTTGAAATTTCTATATAATTACAATTGGGTCCAAAGTGTCACAACTCCTCCCTCCTTCAGAACCGACTTGTCCTCAAGTCTGGAATTGAGGAAAACGAGCCTTGAACTCATCCGAGTACTCTCATGCAGCTTTCTCTTTCTTCCTGGTGAGACCATTGAACAAGGAATTGTGTTGCCGCCTGATTCTTGCGAGACATGAGACGAGACGACGAGCTAAGATCGATCGGTAGAGGTTCCACCTTCACTCTACCTTGCTTATCATAATCCGACAAAGTAAGTTGAGGGACAATGGAGGATCAATGAGCCATCTTGAGTAGAGACACATGAAACACATAGTGAATGAACGAATGAGGGATGGTTTATGGTTACAACAAACGTGGATATGGAACAGTTTATGTCTTGCACGTCTAGCATACATCACATTTCTCTACCAATTCCTTCAATTGCCCCTTCATTCTTGGCCACCAAAAGTTAGATGCCGGTAGGTTGCTTGAGATAATAATTTTTGGAGACTATAGGAATTTGTGAAAAAAATGGTCGGGATATTAAAGAATGGTAAAGCTTGATCCAAATGGAAATATGAACCCTAATAACTATCTACTCATCATAAGAGAGAAAAGTCATTTCTTTGATATTGGGACTCAGTGAGATGATTAGATAGAGGGAGCCGGAGACGATAGAGGGTCACCATTGTACATGGGCGCTGGGCCGTGTTTGGGCCGGCACGGCACAGGCACGCTTTGGACCCATTTATTTCATGCCGTGCTTGGCACGACACGTCAGTTTTCGTGTCGTGTCATGCAAGCCCATTTGTTAACTTTGCTAGGCCCGGGCACGGTTCGAATCGTGTCGTGCCTATTCGTACTCGTGCCTACTCGTATTTGTGTTTAATGAAAAGGACGCAAACAAAAGAGAGAATGAAAAAGAAGGTGAAAATTGGACGGAGGAAGATAGTATTAACCGATAATGTTTGAGAAAAGTAACAAATAGAGGGAAAAGAAAATTGGAAATATAGCGAGTATGATTTGGTTTTGTTTACTTCTTTGTCCATTTCTACTTATGTTAGTAATTACGTATATATCTTTATGACACTTCTAACAACAACAAATAATTATTTTTCTACTTGTGTTTTGTAATATTTGAACCTATAATTCTTTTTATATTTATTTTCTATCAAATAAATATTATTTTCGTGTCATGTCCGTTCTTATACTCAATAAAGTCTCGAAAATATTAGGTCCGACACGGCCCACTTATATATCGTGTCGTGCCCGTGCCCATGAAGTTTAGGCCCGGCACAGCCCATAGATTATTCGTGCTCGTGCCGGGCTAGCCCATTTATTTCGTGCCCGTACTCTAATCGTGTCGTGCTAGTCCATGGACGGTCCGTACCGATCTATGGGTTTGAGATCCCTGCTAAGACTAGAGTGCTAGTCAACGTCTGGGCCGTTGGAAGAGACCCTAGTTAATTACTGGATGGATGCCGAAAAGTTTTGTCCATAAAGATTTCTCAACTCCTCGATTGACTACAAAAGAACAAACTTCGAGTATATACCGTTTGGTGCTGATAGGAGGATTTGCCCGGAAATGCAGTTCGGAATGAGTGTCGTTCAGCTCACACATTGGCGTAGCTAGAAATATAATTTAGTGGGGTCCAAACTTAATAACATGTGATGTTTGTCTCAATGGTAAAATTACCATCTTATGAAGATGGGTCCATGGTTCAAAACTTACTAACTTTATCTTAAATTTTCATTATTTTTAAGGTATATTTATTTTCCAAGTGGGGTCCATGGACCCCACATCTTCTCACCTAACTCCGCCAATGTGGACGGCACAGCCCGGTGCCCACGTACAGTCACCACTTAGCACAACACAACAATAAAGGACAGTATGGACACTGAAAAGATGAGAGAACCACCTACAATTGTGATTGTGAGGTATTGAGCCCTTTCGTTAGCGTTACATACACGATATCGTCTTCCAAAGTTGCTATTACTGAATGGCCACGTGAAAAGACTCGACGTAAGCAAATCGAATCACAAATAACAACCCCTCCAAGAATTCAATCAGATCTGCGAGGTCCACAGTCCACACATGTGGGAGAACTATAGTAGTATCAGTAGTCAAGAGGACTAGGCCCAACTTCATGCAAAGATAAGTTGTCGCAAACCCTTCGTACTTGGTCGTGAAACTAGGTGGTAAGATTTTGGTGACGAGACACGACTCATGAGAGTGGAAAAAGTCATGAATCTCATCATTAGTTAGTTATGGCCTATCTATTGCTTACAAACGATCGACTATTTCACAGACAATCTTCTAGGGAATGAAACTTAGCGAAACAAATCATGCAGCACTACGGCATCTAGCCAAATACCAAGCCATCTCTGATCTCACTATTCCAACGTAAACTCAAAGGCTTCAAAGAGAGGCAGGCACACCTGCGACACAAATCATCTCTCGAGGGAGCGAACATAACATAACAGAACGAGGTTGTTACCCGCTGATTATAGTAAACTCAGATAATCATTTTTTTTATCCGTGAAATGGGATGGAGTGGAATCTGCACAAAACAAAACCTCCACTCCTCTTTAGAAAGAAAATAGAACTCGACCCAGAGAATGTGAAGGGTGAACCAACAAATTTCACCATCCTCTGAATAGAACAACATTAATTTCCAAGGAAATCGCAACCTCATTAGCTAGAGGTAAAAAAAAAACTTCTGCTTTTTTGTTGTGTCCCGTCTGGCAGCTAACCTTGGTGAATCATTGCATACTGGGCTCTCTGTTCAGTGTTCAACAACACTAGGCCGGCCAGCCGGCCACAACCAGCACTTTAGAAAAGGAAACCAGATGAGTGAATCGCTCAATCATGATCAAGAAATGCTCCCGCAATTGTAGTAACCAACTGGTGGCCAGGAAGAGAGGCGACTTCTCACAAAGGCTGCTTAGAATATGCAGTAAAACCCACCTTTACGCTCATCGTCCTTCGGAGCTTAAAATTGCAAAACGTATCACCAGTCAAACTACTTTCCCAATTGGGAGCATCATCCAGCCCCTCTGTGAGTAATTGTTCCAAGTTCCAACTCCTCACTGTATCTTGAAAATGCTTTTCAGCTTCACAACCAACTTCCATTCGTCAATAGACAGATCATCCTGTGTACATCCATTCAATCCATCACGCACAGTGTCAGCAATTTATGGGAATCACTTAAAACCACTTGACAACAACGGATATCAGAGTCCCGAATATGTACCCGGTAATTTTCTTTCAGAATATCGATGGAACTCCTTGAAATGTGGCTGACAAGTTCATCATCAATGTCAAAGTGTCTGCCGTACATTTTCTGTTGTTCCTCTGAATTTGAGCCAATTATCTGGCAACATCAGAATCAAATTCAGAGTCAGATTGCAGTTGACTGAAGATAAAACACAAACAGATGGCGTGAACTGATTACAATCAGTGTCTCGTTCATTTGTTGGCTACCTAACTAGGCAAATCCCAACAAGAAACGAGAGAGGAGCAAAGAAAAGAAATGTCCAATGATAGAAATCATACCTTAATGGCCACCTTCTGCCCTTTCTTAGCCGTATCAACAGGTTTATGGTTATTCTCAATGGAAGCAATCCTACCGATGTCAATAAAATCTTGGGAAGGAATACATATAGGAGTGCCAACCTGGTAAAAGAAAGAAACACAGAAAGCCAAAAAGACAGACTCAACAGTCAATACACAGTTTTTCTTTTTAGTAGGGAGGACACGTGCACAGTAATATCCTAGCGATTCATATTAATATTAATATTACCTTAGCGATTCCTTCGACAATGTCAACTCCCAAAACAATTGGATCTTTCTTGTTAAAAACGCAGTTGGGCATAATCTTGAGAACACAAGGGAAAACTGCCTCATCGGCTGCTTCCTTCTTCTTTTCCTCTTTCAGATTGTCGATATAAGCCTTGAATTGATCGAACAAGTGGTAAATGATATCAGCAATGAAGATCTTTACACCAGCGTCATCTGCAAGTTCCCGTGCCTCAGGAGTGACTTTGACATCAAACGCCAAAATGGTAGCATACTCCTTTTTCTTTTCCAGCATGACACTGGCCTTCATGACATCCTTTTTGTGCACAGGGCCTATCCCTATGCCACTAACAGGGATCTTCACTGCAGGAGACTTCAAGAACTCCAGCAGAGCTTCCAACGATCCAAGGGTAGAAGCCTGTACATAAACCCCCTCACCACTTTTATCGATGCGGCTCATGACAGACTTCATGTCTTCCATCGCTGCCTCCTTGACATCTTCCACATCATCATCAGGCCCTACCACATACAGAGCAGTTCCAGCAATAGCATGATCTAGGCCCTGTAAACATGCAATTGAATTGAAAGGTGTTTACCATTGGGTAAAATGAGGCGGGACATAAAAATCAACATAAATATCCTCTGTAATGCATTGATGTATTGCCCTCACCTGACCAGTGATTTTGATACCCTGTGCAGCCTTGATTTCCTTGTGGTGTAAATATGTGCCCTAAAACCAAAACGAAGAACTCAGGACATGCACAAAACATGATAACTAATACATCATAGCTCAAAAAGTAAACACCAAACAGAAAGATGACAAAAAAGAAATCTAACTTCTTAAATATGCCCAATTAACAAGATGAATCAACCATCCCTGTCAATATCATCCGTATAAAAATTCACAAGCTGCTGTACAAACATTTGCACATGCCACGAAAGGGCGCTGACGACGAATCAGATTACCTATAACGAAGAACTCATCAATCAAATCTTAGTAGGACGTGTTTCAGGAAAGGAGTTGTAATAGAATCGGAATGCACAAATCGAAAGGACCTAAAAGAAAAGATCAGACATTTCAACACTATGCATAGTGTTCAAATTCTTTTAGTAAACCCAAACCTATATCACCCTTATATAAAAATAAAAAAAGTTAACCCAAAAGTAGTTTCAGGTTATGTCTGTTTCTAGTAGTTTAAAGCAAAGTGCAAACTCTCGGCCATGATAAAATTTGCTAACCATTGTGTTTGCAAGTGAGAAATTTTTATGGAAGTTATAAATTCGAAGATTCTTTATTAAATACTGGCTAGGTTCAAATCCTAGTGGTACTATTGACAGATTATCCAGCACCCCTCAGGTCCACAGCCAGCATTCACCAATTAAGAAGAAAAAAGCTTCACACTAACAATGGCAAAGTTGAATATAACCGTTCCTAATCTGCAAAAACTTTGAACCATTGACGTGTTTGTTCACACTCGGAAACAGTAGTAGCTTCACAATTGCTCCAGACAATTTACTATTTCTGCGTCGAAATTTTCTCCGTTCACATTTATAAAGCAATACAAATCAATCAAGGAGCATAAAGATGCCAACCTTAACACGGAGTTCCTTCATTGGATGAGGTGTTAAGAGAGCTCTAATAGAAGTGACAATTGGTCCCTGGAATTTCAAGAGCTGGTTAGCAAAGATCCATAATTTGACTAATCACATCTTCAACAATAAAACACATATACTAATTACATGCCTGTAAGCCACAAACAACAATCTGATCTCCTTCATGAAGCACACCATTAACTAGTACAACATCAATTGTAGTCCCATGGCCCTCAATAACCTTGACCTCCAGGACAGTACACTGGAACACACACAAAAAAACAATCAAACATCACGCTTAACTTTAGGTTGCGCAGTAGATTACTAGACGTGGCCAAACAATTACCTGTATTTCATTGCTGAACGTGAGTTTCTCTACCATAGTCTTTTGAGTCCATTGAACTAACAGGAGCAGTAAATCAGGAATGCCTTCTCCACTGTAAATATATATATATAAACAAAAGCCATTAACTAATCAATATGGCTCACAATAGGCTGAATTTGGCAGAAAAGGGCAACAACAAAATGATGAGTGACAAACCTAATAGCATTTATTCAAAAAAAAAAAAACAAAAAAAAAGACAAACCTAATAGCACTTGTTGGTACAATACTATAAGTCTCTCCCATCTCCTTGTTCTTATAGTACAATGCAGTATTTAGTCCCTGTTCCTGTAACTGAGTACTGATCTGGACCAAACAGAAGAATTACTGTGATTCAGTCAGGATACCTCAAGCAGAGGGAGAGAAAAACAATTGCTAAGTCTAGGACCTGTGCAAGCCTCATATTGAACTCATTTTGGACATCTTTAGATTGTAGCTTCATTGCTTTGACAATTGGTGCATTTCGGCATACTTTCCACCCATAGAGTCTGTCCACCTATGGAGGTCACAAAATAAACAGTAAACAGCAACTGGATCAGAGAAAAAACCATCTCAAGAGCATGCCCTCATAAATTAAACCAACAATACAATCAGTAGTAGGAATCACCTTATTCAAGGCCACAATGAATTCTGTGTTCCTCATTCTCAAGAGATTGAGTGACTCTATTGTTTGTGGCTCTAAGCCATGCATGATGTCAACAACTAAAATGGCAATATCACATAGCCCGGAGCCCCGTGAACGAAGATTGGTGAAAGATTCATGACCAGGGGTATCGATAACCAACAAACCTGGAACCTTCAATTTTGCATCAGCCTTCAGTTCCCTAGTTCTCTCTCTTATGTTCTCAGCAGGAAAGTATGTTGCACCAATTTGTTGTGTGATACCCCCAGCTTCGCCTTCTTGCACATTGGTGCCTCTGATACAATCCAGGAGCTTGGTCTTACCAGTATCAACATGACCCATAATACAACAAATTGGTGATCTTAGGTCTTCTTCCGGCTCTTTACTGGCTACATCCGAAGCTGGGGCTCCAGTTTTGGCAACAGCAGAGCGTTTCTTCCCACCTTGTTCTGTAAGGGGCTTACTTTTTTTACTTTGAACATCCTGAACTTTGCTCACTTGTGAGGAAGAAGGAGTTTTGGCCGCAAGTGGAGCGGAAGCTGTAAGGGCAAACAGGAAACTGGGATCAACAATTAAGAAGGTAGGGATTTGAGACTAGATAAAGGTTCGTTTGGAAAACAGAATAACTGCATGAAACTTGCAGTGCGAGCAGCAGGTATGACAGGCTTATTACCTTTCTTCACAGTAGGTTCCGGGTCAGGATCAACCTCCTCATCATCAAAAGCACCTTTCACATTGAGGCTAACATCATCCCAGCTCTTTGCATCCCATTCGTCATCATCATCGTCCTCTTCCTCCACTCCATTTTCCTTGGTTCCTTCAGCAACTACCACTTTCTCTTCCGCCTTTTCTGTTTCCACATCCTCAACCTTTTCTTCGACAGATCCAGCATCTACCAACTCTTGCTCGTCTTCTTCCTTACCTTTTATTTCACTGTCTTGCTCGGGATTAACAGATGCTGCACCATTTTCATGCTTGTGAGCTGGTTTTGTTTTCTTAGTTTTGTAAATTGGTCTCTTGGCTGGTGCAGCTTCTTTGTCCCCTGAAGGGAGGCCAAGATTAGCATTACTAGCGAGAATTTGGTTTCTCATTGCCTCCAACCGCCGCTGTTGCTCCTTCTGTTTCCCAGTCAACAGTTTTCCCTCCTGCTTTTTCTTCAGGAGTTTCTCTTTTTCCCTTTCCTTCTTCCTACGCTTAGCCTCCTCCGCTTGTCTTTCAAGTTCTTCTTGCCTGAGCCTTTCCTCCTCTTCCTTCCTCCTCTTCTCTTCCTCTTCCCTGGCCTTTTTTTCTTCAAGTTCTTTCCTCCTAGCAAGAGCTTCTTGCATCTCCCTGACATGCTTTGGGAGCTTCTTATCTGCTGTTTTGCCCTTGGCATCACCCTTCTTGGGTTCATTTGTAACACCCTTTACCTCCTCTACCTTTTCTTCCTTAACCTCTGAAACAGAAGCAGCAGCTGCTGCCTTCTTTTCTTTCTCTTTCTCCTTCTTCTTTTTCTTCTTCTTGGCTGCAGCAGACTCTTCCTTTTCCACTTCTCCATCCTTCACCTCTTTGCCAACTGTCTCGGCAACTGGTTCAGATTGAACCTGAACTTTCTCCTCCACAGGAGGCAGCGCAGAAGGTTTTGGAACTGATGGCCCTTCTCCAAGTTCCGCAAGAATCTTATCCAAATCGTCCTCTTCTTTTGCAGACCTTCCACTCTTCTTTTTCTTCTTCTTATTCTTTGAAGTGTCTGCAACTTCTTCAACTGCCTTCACTTCCTCTTTTTCCTCACTTTTAGTATTAGTTCCCTTCTTTTTTGAAGACTTCTTCTTTCCAGAGAAAGTTATCATGGAAACATCATCATCATCATCATCCTTGTCCTCTACATTCTCATCTAGAATATCAAAACTAGCTGCTTCACTAAATACAGTACCAGCCTTCTTAACACCCTTGGAAGATTTTTTCTTCCCAGTGAACTCAACAGTCAAAGCCTCATCTTCAACATCACCATCATCTTTGTCTACAACCTTGCTGTCCTCATCACCATCATCAATTGCGTCAAAAGCTGAAGCACTAAACAAGCTACCACCGGTCTTACTGCCTTTTTGGGAGGACTTCTTCTTCCCAGTGAAACTCACAACTGATTCATCCTCTTCCTCGCTATCTTTACCACCTGTTAACTCGGAGTTAACCTCATCATTTTGATCCTCATCGCCACCATCTTCGTCTCCATCTCCGAGTAGTCCGAAACTCGATGTGGAGAATGCGCTCGTCCCTCCGGTTTTCTTACCTTTGGATTTCTTTTTCCCAGCAAACACAATGTCAGGGACCTCATCATCGTCTTCATCCTCCAAGGATTTATCATCACTATCCAGCTTAGCCTGTGAACTTTTCTTGTCTGCCTTTTTACCTTTCTTCTTGCCCGTAATAATAGGCTTCTCATCTTGCACCTGAGACTCCTCAGACAACTCCGTGCCAATGGAGTATTCATCATCATCTATCACTAGAGCTTTCTTCTTCGATTTCCCTCCACCTCCCTGAGATACTGCGGGAGGGTTATCCTCGTCACGGGCAGTTGGCTTCTTACGACCCATCTAGGGAATCTGAAGTAACCTCTTTCTTCTTGTAATGCTATTTCGATGAACAGGCACCTGCGGATGGGCAAAACCAATAAGTTCTATTGCAAAGAGAAAATTGCTGCAAACGGAGAACTGAGAAAGAAGCGGACAAGATGATCACAATTCAGGACACACAGGTGGCGGCGGATCCATCTTTAACGGAACGAACCATCGCAAGCTCATCAGACTAAGACCAGGAACCCGAAGATTAAATCATATCAAACCCACAAAACCCTAGATTATTACATTCAAGATTCTTCTCTCCAGCAGAAAGAATCGGATGGAATGCAAACAAAATAAGCAAAGCAACCACGGAGACGAGGATGAAATTAAACGCACCAGAGAGGAAGGGCGAGAGTGAGCTGCTTCAGAGGACGGCAGCCAACTCCGACGGGAATCGGCGGCAAAGAACCTAAAATTGGAGGAAGTTTGTTAAGGCGGGGCGAACGGAATCAATACAAAGAGAAATGAGGAAGACGGAGAGAAAGTGGGTGTGCGTGTGTGTATCTGCGTTTCTTTGCGTTTTTCTTAGGTAAAACTTATTACGATGCAAATATTTGGGGATGGCGATTGGGAATTTCCGGTGAGGAAGAATCCGGGTGCTAGTGAAAAATAATTGGCCAGAAGTTCCGATGACGGCGGAGGGGAAAAAGGATTTCCAGGGGATTGAAGCAGAAGCGGTGGGCAGAGGATCGGAGAAATACAACTACCCTACCAGAGAAGAGGTTGATGCGTCTCCCCGAACAGAGCCTCGGCGCTCGTTCTCCGTCGGCAGGAAGGGTGAAAGAATGTGAAGACGGCTCCCTTCTGCAACTTTTGCTATAGCTCGACTGTGAATTAGGGCTTGAAATTTTAGTTTTAGCGATCTTTTTTTATTTTTCAGTTTCATTTGTTTTTTATTTGGATAATGGGCATTTTTTCTAATTCTAATTCTTTTTGACAAATATTTTCCCAAGCCAATGTCTTCGGAGCTAGATGGAATCGATGGTTAATTGTTGATAGAATCGTCCGTGCGCTATAGTATAGAAATATTATTATAACCAATTGAAATATGAATCGTTGTAACGAGTGGTTCATGCTTTCGTGGTTAATAGGTATCAAATTATTAAAAAATTATCAACAAACTTATATCTTATAACAAGAGAAATTTAAATAGAACATACAAGAATGACATAATAAACATAATAATTCAATCTTAAAATTTTCAACAAAGCAAACAAATATTATTAACAACTGTGAATTTATTTTTAATAAATTATTATGAATGTAAATTTTTTTCAAGTTGAGTTCTTGTGAAGTTCGGTGGATTTTTTTAGTAGCATTCTTGTGAAAAAACTGAGTTTTGATCAGGCTGGTCTATGTCGACTAGTCTCTACTGACGAGGTCAAAGTCCGGGGTCCGGATGGGTATACAGTGAAGTTCTTTCAAGCTGCTTGGAATATAGTTGGGACTGAGCTAACTTCTGCTATTGAGTTCAGCTTTAGCCATTCTTTCATCCATTCAGAGGTAAATCCCACTCTACTCACCTTAGTTCCTAAGACTCAGGACCTGGAGGAAATGAAATATTTTAGACCAATCTCTTGTTGTAATATTATTTACAAGTGTATAACTAAAATTATTGCTTAGAGATTGAGTTTAGTTCTCTCTGCAGTCATTAACAAAAACCAAACAACTTTCGTTAAAGGAAGATTAACAGGGGAAAATATTCTCCCTGCTCACGTACTAGTTCAAAAAAATAATTTGAAGAATGTTTCCCCTAGGAGTATAGTTAAAGTGTATTTAATGAAAGCTTTTGATTCGGTTGATTGGGTTTCTTGTTAACTATAATGGAAGCTATGGGGTTTTCCCAAAAGTTTCTTAAATGGATAGGGATGTGCACTACTACACCTAGATTCAGTGTTGGTTTCAAAGGGGGTATGACATGGTATTTATCTGCTAGGAAGGGTTTAAGGCAAGGGGATCCTTTATCCCCCTACCTATTTGCCATAGCAATGCATGGTTTTTTCTTGTTTAATGCATCAGGGGCTTTTAGAGGGTTAATTCCATTTCACCCTATGTGTAAAAGGTTAAATCTTACTCATCTAATGTTTGTCGATGACCTTGATTCGGGCCTAAATGTACACTTTTTATCCTCGTTTCTCTCTGACGTCTGATGCTTTTGAGCTCCTAAAAGGGTGGTTTTACGCTAGGTTTCTTGTGTTTCAATGTGTTTCAGAGTCTAACAGGTGAAACCAACCCCGGAGTCTAAAGTTGGAAAAAAGGCACAAAACCCGGGCGAAGAGGAGGATACAGTCGCAGTTCACGGTCAGATCTTGAAGTTCACGGTCGTCAGAACCGTGAACTAGAACAACAAACCGTAGAGCGTCCAGAGGAGTTTCAGAGGTTACTGACGCCGAGGCCGTTCACGATAGTAAGACCGTGAACTGAAGCCATGCGCCGCGAACTCAACAAATGAAAGTGACGCGTTTTGTTCACGGCCCGAGCCTGATGTTCACGGCCGTGAATTGGGCGCGAACTGTGTATAAATTGAGAGCTGAAAAGAAGAAGAGAGGAGAGCCCAAAGTGAGAAAACACTCTTCTTCTTGAAACTCTAGAGAGAGAAAGCAAGAACCAAGAGGGAGAAGAGGCTAGGGTTTTGCTCCAAGTGAAGATTTTGGAAGTTCCTCTATAAGAGAGTATCTCTACAAGCACAAGGAGAGTTGGAGGCATCACAATGATGGTTTCTTTCTTCTTCCTTTGTGTTCTTCCTTTGTCTAGCATGGAGTAGTTTTCCTTTTCACTTGGGTGTTGTAGAACCCTAACTTTTACCATGTAATTGATTGTGTGGATTGAATGATTGCGTGATGGTGGTGTTTAATTTAAGAATTGAGGTATTTTTCATGGTGATTGTGCATTGTGTGTGCTTGGCACTCTATTGTGCTATTCTAACATAGCTTAGAGAGAAGCCCCCTTATCTTAAGAGGCTCAAATTGAGCTAAGTTCTCTTAGGCATTCCATGCCTCCTAACTAGGTTAATGAAGGGAAAATCTCTAAACTTGAATTAGACACCTAGGTTAATTGTGATTACGCCCTCCAAACCTTGGTTTGAGGGAGAAGGTAAGTCAACCCTGGATTGCTTGAGCCAAGAGGGCTACAATTGTAGCCTATAATGCTTTCATTGGCCTAGCAATTGAGAGGATGGTTTCTAATAGGGGTGGAAGTTTGGTTTGCGTGTTACGGGTAACCCGCAAACCGCACCACAATGCACACTTTGTGGATACCCATACCCACAATTTGTGGATAGTGGGTTGGGTGTGGATAGCAATATATTGATTTTTGTGGTTAGTGGTTAACCACTACCCACAAGCCACAGCGGTTTACCCACAAAATCCACATTAACCACATTAGTTATATTTATTTCTTCAAAATACTTTGTAACCCACATTAGTTATATTAGTTTGTGAAACTTGAAAGACTAAGAATTAAATTAGTTACCAAAATCAAATACATACTTATTCTATAAAACAAAACCAAGTCAATACGCAATGTTCATGTGAGATACATTTATCAAAAAAGCATTGTCTGTGTGGTATATGTTTATTTATATTTTATAACAAAACTAAGTCCATAGATATAGTCAGATAAATTAATGGATTCATTAAAAGAGGGGAACAATCGATAAATGTTAGTCTGATACCCAAACTCATCTCCATTTCTCCACGATACAATACTATAATCGAGAGTGGAGAATAATAGATTCATTAAAAGCGGCGCCTCCACTTATCGAGCCACTTTTGTGTTTTGATGTTGTTACCATCGGAGGAGTCGTGACATGCAACGATGTTTGTCTGGTAACAAACCACTAAGCCTCTCCGTTATCTTCAAATCTCTTTCCAAATCCATCTCTTCTGAATTTACACTAACTAACCTATTGTATTCGAGATTTATAATTTATTTAACACTTTATTAACTTTCTTTTATGTATGTTTTTGTTTTTATGTGAGAAGAAACACAACATCACTATTTAATTACCATATTATTATATTTAATGTGAAAATTTTGTGGGTATCCACAACCAACCCGCAACGGTTAGTGGTTAACCACTACCCACTGCGGGGCGGGTTGTGGGTAACATAATTCTATATTTGTGGATGTGGTTACCCGCAAAATGTGGGGCGGGTAACCACACCCACCCCAATTTCCACCCCTAGTTTCTAACCATTGTTGCACCTCCTACGAGTCACAATTGCCTTGTCACACACGGTTTCATTTAATCCAATGGTTCATGGTAGTTAGTTAGGGGGAAGCAACTCCCGAGTGAAGCTTCTCACCAAGAGTTTCCCAACCTTTTCATTTTCAAGTCGTGCTTTTAAATAGTAGATTGTAGAGATTTTAACAAACAACATTCCGTTAGATAATGTTTCAAACCATCGAAGTAGGGGTACATGGGCCAGCCCGGGTTGATATTTAAACATACTTGCCCTATATTGCACCCATTTAAGGTTTATACTTGGGCCTTAGGTGGGATTTTAGTGTGATATTCAAAGTGAGTGGGACCTTATTCTCTTCTCTTCTCTGATGGTTCAAGCTCTGGCAAACTCAAATGGCTGAGAGGGATGGGTATAAATTGGGCTCTCTTCCAGTTTGTTATTTAGGGTTGCCTCTTATCCCTGAGAAACTATCTATCAAGGCTTGCAAGCCTCTCATAGACAAATCAACAACTAAAATTAATGGGTGGAGATCTTAAGTTTCTCAGCTATGTAGGGAGACTCCAATTGGTTATGGTTGTTATTTATAGTTTAACACAATTATGGATGACCACCTTTATTCTCCCCAAAGCTATCATAAAGGAAATTGAAAACGTTTGCAGTGATTTTCTTTGGGGGTGAGGTAATGAGGCATGAAGAAGGTTGTTGTAGTATGGCGGCATATTACCTTTCCAAATAATGAGGTGGGTTGTGTCTGAGGGACTTGTCTACTTGGAATCTAGCTTGTGTCGTTAGACATATATGGACTATTTTGGCATCAGCAGGACTCTCTTTGGGTGGCCTGGTGAAAGAGTATAGACTAAAGCAGTCTGACTTCTGGTTAGCAGCAGGTAAAGCTGGCTCGTGGATTTGTCAGAAAGTGTTGAACTGTAGAGGAAAGGTTGGGACTATGTTTGAGACTCATGGCACTAATTTCCTTTGGAATGATGAAGTGATGGAGAAGCATAGTGTCAAGAAATTTTGGGAGTACATAAGACCCCATAGAGCTGTTTTCCCCTTGACATCTTTAATATGGAAGCTTCCTACTATCCCTAGGGACCAAGACGACAGAGACTGATTGCAAAGAGATGATGGAGGAACAGACCCGACGGTGATGGCCAGGGATGGAGGCGAGACGATCAGGGATGGGGACAGAGACGACCAGATACTCGGAGATGCTATGCACAGAGACGACGGAGACAGTTGGAGAACCCTAGAGACCGCCGTCGACGAACGATTTGGAGGCTGGGGCCTAGGAGGTGACCGATGAAGGGGTTTGATCTGGAGGCTAGGAGGTGGGGTGAGGACAAGGTGAGATGATAGAGATGGTGAGAGAACACAGAGATCACCGTCGACGAAGGATTTGGAGGCAAGGATGTGATCGATGAAAGTTCGATTGGAAGGCTTGGAGCTGGGGAGAGTGAGGAGGAGGTGAGCTGCGATTGTCGATCCAAGAATAAGATATTTTTCTCTCTAAAACGAGTGGCCAATAAGACCACCCACAGTGGTGTGGGGAAATGAGGAAAAGAAGGGGGGAAAAAATAAGAATTTAGTTCACAGTAGAGGAAGGGGAAGTAGGAAAAGAAGGGAAATGGGGGAAATCTGGTAGGATTTTCCACCCACAACAAGACATTGGAAAAGGGGGGGGGGGGGGAGAAGGAAGGAGGGGAGGGGGCGCGCAGGTTGGCCCTCTTATTATTATTTTTCTTTTCTATTTTAATTTTATTTAGTTTTTTTTCTTTTTTGATTTAATTTGGTTATTTCTAAACAATAGATTGCTTTTTTCGATCTAACGATCAGAATTAAGTCATGATATTCTGAAACATTATTGTGATTTCGTCATTGATGATGTCATATTTAATTAATGAAGAAAATTATATCACAATGTTTGTCTTAATTAATTATTACTACATATATAAAAAGAATGATCAAATTATTTAACTAAAGTGACAACGTTAAATTAATTTCAACAAAAAACACCCCTCACACTTTTCCCTCCTAACTCATTCTGTGATTTTCTACCCAAATCCAAAAAAAACCCACATTTCCCCCCGACCCACCCATTTTTCTCTACCAACCATAGTGGGTGGTCTAAAATGCAAGGAAAGAAATTTTTTATTAAAAAAAAAAACAATAAGACTATTGTTTGAAGTTATACTTATAACTACCGTATTTCCCTCTAAATGAGCAAAATATCTACCCTTTGTTGTTACGGTAGTTAATAAGTTACTATTGCCTATCGTATTGGATATGATATGTGATTTACCATTATCAATTTGTTTTTGATACGGTAGTCAGAAAATAGTAGGTAAAAGTGATATTTCTTGTAGTGAGAGGAGGGGAGAGAAAATTACTTGTTGGTTTAGGATTGAGTTTAACTTATTTGAAGTTAGCTTGTTTGAAGTAATGCTTACAAGACTTATTAATTATTTAATCTTGCTTGTTTGAAATTATACTTATAAGAAAACCAAATTTAGCTTGTTTGAAGTTATACTTATAAGACTATTGTTAAATTATTGAATCTTTCTTAGAGGTTATAATTTACTTGTTGGTTTAGGATTGAGTTTATCTCGTTTAAGAGAAAACTAGTTTATGATATCACTCCTATACTTTAGTGTATTGTTTTGCTCTACTTATTACTAGCATGTGCCCGGCCGGTTGGCCGGAATATTTGAGTTCATAATTTAATAAACTATCATAATGTAGGATTTTTAAAAAATTTCAATTAAATGTTTTATTCATAAAATTATGGTTTAATACAATTATATATCCAAAACTTTCACAGTTGTGCCAATAATATCCAAATTTCCCGGAATACCACTTATATCCATGTTTTAAAGTTTTTATTTGCCAAATCTATCCATTTCCCAATATATTTTTGGTTAAATACACTTGTATATCCAAAAACACCGTTAAAGAATGTGAAGGAATTGGATATAAGTGGTATTTCGAGAAATTTGGATATTATTGGCACAACCGTGAAAGTTTTGGATATACAAGTGTATTTAACCTAAAATTATCGATGTCTCAGTCATAGTATGAGCAGGTTTATCACAATATTCATATCATCATTAATTTTTTTTTGTATGTGATTAATACCATGATATTCTTATCACTTTCATGGAAAAAGAAAAATGGATAGCTTCTCATCATGACCATGTGATTTCCTTGAATCCAAAAGTTATGAATAAGTTGTACGCACACTTGAATATATGTTACATAGCAAAGAACATGAGTACACAACTCAAATTTGTGCTTTTTTCTTTGATTTTTTTTCGAATTTTTTTTCATTGTTGCATAATGTAACATACCCTCTGATTTGTTGACGTTGAAGTGCTTTCATGTTTCTAGTTTTTTTAATTATCCATTAATCATTAAATCAACAAAAAAATAAACTTACTATTGTTTTAATCATAAAAAATAGTTGATTATTAAATTATTTATAATTAAATTATATTCCAAAACTATAAAATAAAGGAACGTTTCGTACAAACTCTGTTCAAAACAGAAAAATTCTCTTCTGAAGAATCAACCAATGCTCTACTGTTTAAAATAAAGATTTAGACAAATGGAATTTTTCTGAAAAAAACCCAATTAAGTCAGTATGAAAAACTAATTTTACCGTTCATAATCAAAGAATATTCCAAAATATAGGAAAGTGTTATATAAAGTTTTTTTTGACTATGCATCTTTTATATATTATTTTATTTCCGCTAATTTCTTCTCTCTCCTGGTTTTTTGCGCACATGACCAAAAAACTTTATATAACACTATAATTACTAAACTCAACATATAATTACTTTTATGCCCTACCTACAATTAAGGAGAAGCAAGAAAATTTCAAATAGTGAAAATCTTGCAAAACTCTACCACTTTATATTCTTTAGATTTAGATTCAGGAATAAGAAGTTAAGTATTAGGAGTAATTTAGTTGTAGTTTTACTGTTTTTGTAGTTATTTTTATTTTAAAGGCTCACCGACTATTCTAATTCTTAAATTTTTGAAAAACGTACATGTATAATTTTACGGGTAATTATCATAAACGGTAACACAACTTATCACTAGTACAAATGGTCACTAAAGTTTAATTTTGCACGTTTCAGTAAAACAAGTTTGGACGAATACCAAATTAATCATTCCATAAAAAATTCTGTTATTTTTGTCTAGTCAGCATATCATAAGTAAAAAAAAAAAGTCAGTATGTCATACCAAATTAATCAACTCCTCTATCTGGCGACATATATGGAAAATTCAATGCTCAGAGAGAGTTTGAATATTTTGTTGGATGGCTGTGCAGAATAAAATTTCGACCAACAATGTTCGCAAGTTCAGACATCTCACAACGGATGATAAGTGCGCAATCTGCAAGGCGAAGATTGAAACCACGATACACTGCTTAAGGGACTGCGAACCAATAAGGAAGTTTTGGGAGAAGGTTCTGCCCGTCCAGATGAAACAAGGGTTCCTTGATGCAGATCATGACACTTGGTTCAACATGAATTTAAAGAACGTTGATCGAGGAATATGGCCTGGGGAATTGGATAACCGCTTCTTTGATTAATAACATTACCTTGAAAGCAAAGGACTGGGTTTCCTCTTGGGAAGCAGCAGAGAAGAGAAGTTTGGAGACTAGCCGACCTCAGAGACAAGAGCAGTTGATCGGGTGGATTCCACCACCATAGGGTTGGCTCAAATTGAACACTGACGGGGCAGCACAGGGTAACTCAGGTTTGACAACTGCAGGAGGGTGTTTACGTGATCAAGATGGTGACAGGATGGGAGGCTTCTGCTGTAAAATTGGTCAAGGATATGCTATCCTAGAGGAGCTATGGGGGATCTACCAGGGGCTCCTGTTTGCGGGTAATAGGAGTACCAGATTCCTAATCATTGAAACTGACTCCAAACTGACGATCGATTTGATAAACAATCAAGAGGATAACAACCACTCTCATTCAACGATTCTTAACGCGATTAGAAGACTGATGGCTCGTGATTGGGTGGTTAGATTGGTGCATACGTACCGTGAAGAAAATAGAGTCGCGGATTGGCTCTCGAAGCACAATCTCGTCTACCCTTTGGTACGTATAAATCGACTGAACTTCCCGACGAGCTGGGGAGGCTCCATCA
Organism: Linum trigynum; assembly: GCA_964030455.1. Lineage (NCBI taxonomy): Eukaryota > Viridiplantae > Streptophyta > Magnoliopsida > Malpighiales > Linaceae > Linum > Linum trigynum. The sequence continues at coordinate 7,057,369 of OZ034819.1, forward strand.
TAGAAGATATCATAGGAGTCTCTTTCCCATGAAGGGTGGTTAGTGTTGCGAGAGGAGAATTGTGATCCGTTTCGCTGGGTTTGGTTTTCTATTTAGTTGTTCTCATGTAGTGGGTTCGTCTCTGTTCTTGCTTTTTAGCCTTACTCTGTTTCCTGGCTTTTTGCTGCAGGAAGCCTTGTAAGGTTTGTACTCCTTTTTTGATTCCCCTGGCTTTACAACCTCCTCTTAATAAAAAAAAAAAGTAAAAAACAAATCAAACAAATTAAGAAGGGTTCATCCCTTTGTTGTCTTCCCCCACGGATCCCGAGCTGGGAATGGCGATTGCCCATCTTCTTCCCCTCCCTTCGTCCTAAAATAGCAGATTTTGGGACAAAATGGAAGAAGCAAAGGCGGGTTCTTCTAACCGGAGCTTCTGGCTAGATAAAGGGAAGGCAACATAAGATATTCTTCCACAGGGCGTTCGTGCTCTGGAACCCAGACGCAGAGAGAAGAACCCAGATGGCGGGTGTAAATCAACGTTGAATCCTTCGCCGGAAATCGCCTCACCCAGAGATCCGCTCCACTCTGCCAAAAATAGCCTAGCTCAGAGATCCCTTCCCCTCTCTTCTTCGTCGAAGAAACCCAAAGCTTTGAAATTAAATTCCTACAATCTCGATTTGTCTCGATGAGATCCAGAAGCTTCGGTGGGAGCTTGGAATTGGAGAAGGAGGAAGCTTGAAATCGCCGCTCTCTAACAGCGTCAACGACTTTTTTTTTCCGAAGCATGAAAGGAGAGAGAGGCAGATTTGAGCAGCAACGGAGTTCGCCCATCGCTCACCGAATCCTCCTCTCTCAGTTAGAAGAAGAAGAAGAAGGGCGCCATCGTTGGGTTCTGGGTTACCGCCAGTGAGTCTTCGCTTCCTTTGCGTCACAGTTCCCCCACCACCTTCTTCCCTGTTAATCCCGCCACGGTCGATTGAAGCTTCGGCTCTCCGCAAAGACTCGACATGGTCAATTGAAGCTTTGATGGCGACGATGACTAGTTGACTACCGATGGCGATGGGTAGTGTTTTAAATGATGATGAAGGATGGTGATGATGCATAATGTTGGTGATGATGACCAAAGGTGGCGAGTATGCATATGCTAGAGGTAGAGTGGCAAATGGATTGGATTCATAGGTTGGTGGATTGGATTGATGGATATATGGATTAAATGAGTTGGTGGATTCATGGATTGGATCAAATGGATTGGTGGATTGATCAATGAATCCAAATGAAATCCAAAGTTTGGATCAAAATGTAAATTTTGAAAAGTGTAGGTACTAAAATGTCATAATAAAAAAATTTAGGTACCAAAATGTAATTTTCAATGATATTTTTTTGTATAAAATATAAACTTTACTATTTTAGGTACCAAAATGTAACATATATAGGTATCAAATCATAATTTGCCATTTGGATTCATAGATTGATCCATTAATCCACCAATCCAATTGAATTTGGATCAAATGAATTGGATTAGGTGGATAATTTGGTGGATGGATTGGATTATATTCATGGATTTGGATCCTAATTTCCACCTCTAACTGGAGGGATGGCGATAATGCATAATTGATTGAGCTGTTGCTCTGTTTTAATTCTGCAAAGTTGGTTTTCACCTTTCGTTTGTGCATTTAGGAAGAAGATGAGGGTAAAATCGAGGGGTGGGTGGGTAAGACTAACTCCAACCCTAGAGCTAAAAAGCCAATTACCCATATTTAGCTCTTTTTTTGTGCTCCAACCCACATAATTTTGGGGAGCTAAAAATGGATATTGGTGAATTAGGAGCCAAATTTAGCTTCCAAATGAGTGGAAAAATCAAATTTGGCTAGAGTAAATGGTGGACCCATGGCGGTTCCTCTTTTGTTTTTTATATTTTGCTTTTTTCGGTAAGATTGCCAAATTTAGCTTCCAAATGAGTGGAAAAATCAAATTTGGCTAGAGTAAATGGTGGACCCATGGCGGTTCCTCCTTTGTTTTTTATATTTTGCTTTTTTCGGTAAGATTGTCTTATTGGTTGATTGTGTTTGTGTTTATTTTTCTTTTTCTTTTCTTTGTTTGGTATTTTTTCATTGGTTGATTGTGTATGTTGTTTGTTTAATTGTTTGAAAGAAGATATGGAATGTTGTATGTTTAATTGATATTTTCTCATTGGCATCGAAGTTAATGGTAACAAAATAATGATTAATTTTCCGAAACTTTTTTTTTGTCTTAGAATTAAAAAAAAACTACATCAAAAATTTGTTTTCAAAAGTAATAACTAACTATAAAAAAATTAAAGTAAAATATAAAAATTAGATTTCAAATAAGTATGTTTTATTGAAATAAATTGAAAAAAGGGAGGTAGGAAGCTAAATTTAGCTTTTTGTAGGTTTGAAGTGAAAATGGGATTTGTGGAGGCAAAAATCATATTTGACTATTTGGGGAGCCAAATGTAACTTTATGGGTTAAAGTTAGTCTAAGGAGCTACGGTGTTCGGTTGGATTTGTTGTATTAATTTGTTTTGGTTATTGATTATTTTATTATTATTTTAAGTGACATGACATGTTGACTGGACAAAGTTAACAGATATTTGGATGGAATTGGATGGAATGACCGATTTGGTATTCGTCCAAACTTGTTTTACTAAAACATGCAAAATTAAATTTTAGTTACCGTTTTGTACTAAGTGACAAGTTGTGTGACCGTTTATGATAATTACCCATAATTTTACTTATATTTCAAAATTCTGAATTGCTATTTGTCGCCCTAAATTTTTTTAAAAATCGCCCTAAACCATGACAAATTGACGTTTATACCCTTAACTCTAATTTCCCTAATCCCTACCACCTGTGTCGTCCCGCCAACTGCCGATTTCCAACCACCACTGCCGATCTCCAAACCCGCCGCACCTCCATTCCCCCAACCAACCGTCATTCTATTTGCTGGCTGCGATTCCCCCCAATTCGCTGACCTGCTCCTGTTGTCGAGGAAGAAGGAAGCAGAAGGAGGAAGCTGTTTTTTTATATATATTCCCAGCGGGCAGGTTGAAGCAGGTAAGAAGCCCCCTGTAATTTTTATATTTTCTTCATTTCTTTTATTTGGTGGTGATGGTGCACCATTGATTGGTGAAACATTAAGCAAAAATTCCGGTGTTGATGACGATAATTGGTCCTCCGGTGAGGTTGTCAGACAAGTGGATGTATATTTGTTTCAACTTTTAAGGTTAAGTGTTTGAAAAACAAAAGATAAACTAGGGGCATTGGAGTAAATTTAATATAATTAGGACGACAAATAAGGATTTTTAGGGCGACGAATAGCAATCCCCTTCAAAATTTGGGGGGGGGGGGGGGGCTACAACTCCTCCTAGTTCGAGAAAGTTAATATGCTAACTTGAATATTCGTTAGCAGATACTAACTGATATCCAAAATGCATGAACTAGTATCTAAGTCTGTTGTTTTTATGAAGTAGTACTAAAGTATCTAGAGAGCACAAACTAGTATTCAAGGTTTGTTAACTGATATCCACCATGAATCAACTATTATCCAAAATTCACAAACTAATATCTAGACAACACAGAATAATATCCATACATCACATAATTAGTATCCAGATAACACATAAGAGTATCCATATTGACTACTAGTTGGTTTGATTGTGGATATTAGTTGGTAATTGATTGGCTGAATACTAATTATGTGAATTGGATACTAGTTTTGTGATGTTTTGAATACTAGTTTGTGATATCTAGATAGTTTAGTACTATTTCATAGACTCAATAGACTTGAATACTAGTTCATACATTTTAGATATTAGTTAGTATATACTAACAACTTATGCGGTTAGTAGAATAACTCTTCCTCCTAGTTTCAACCTAGCTCCATCACTTGTCTTTCCATCATATGCGTAAGAGAGTTTGGCTGATCCGTTAGTGTTTTCAGCAGTGTTATTAAAGTCGAGCCGAGCCGCTCGGCCCGACCGGTAAAACTGCCACCCGGTCACAAAACCGGCTCGGAACAGTCTAAAAGCCGCTCCGGTTTTATGTAGCGGTTGGCGAGCGGCCGAGGCGGTTAACCGTTCGAGCCGATCGAGCCGCTCGTCCGGTTTTTGCCATTCAGCCACTAAATTTAATTAAAAAAATTGTAGAAAATTGAAAATTGAAATAAACCAAAAACTTCGGGCTCTCAAATTGAATCCTTATTTCCATTTCACAATTTCGAAGGAAAGAGATGAGCTCTGATTAAGAAATGTCCACTATTTATACTGATAACGTTTATTAGATACCGGTTCTCTAACGGTTTTTAAACGGTCTAATGCCGATTGGACCGCTAAAGTGCGAGCGTTCACATTACCGGGTCATGCTCCGGTTCGGTTCTGACAACATTGGTTTTCAGGAATAATGCGTTAATCTTCTAGGATGGGTCTAACTTTGGTATTCATTGTATACAAAGGGTGTTGGGCAAATTTAAAACTCCCTCTGGCTTTGGCTCTAATCCTAGTAAATGTGTGAAATATTTTGTGGCAGATTACCTCTTGAATTAGCAGCAGTTTATTGATAGAGAATGCTGGAAATTTCATATTAGACACCTAGTGGCCCTCCTGATTGCAGAAAAACTGTCGGTCAAGGCATGTACGCCTCTAATTAATAAGTTGAGCGAACAAGAACTTGGTCCAGTGGTATTATCATTGGTCTTGAATTTGGATGTCACAAATTCGAATCTCTCAAGTAACACCTAATTATCAAACCAAATCTGTATCACCCTTACGGGGGAAAAAGATATAAATATGAAAGATGAAAATCATGAGTTACGCTAGGAGACTAGAGCGAATTATGTACAGTACGAAATAACATAACACACTTTTTTAATGTCAGTATTTGTTTCGATTAAAGCTATGCTCAAAGAGATTGAAAGATTGTGTAATGATTTTATGGGAAGAGTGGGCGTGAGTACCAAATTGCGTGATGTTGTTTAATGGTGTTAAATGATTGCTTCTCTAGCTCTAGTATGACTTGTTTTTCTTTCTTTACAGTGTAGAAACAACAGTGATTGATCATATAACGGTTTACTTGTTTACTAGAGTTATTGCCATAATAACATCTTAATTGGACACTTGCATCATAGTGATAATCAATTCGTAGGACAAGACTCAAGAGAGTCCATCTTCATTTAACTTCCCTATACTCCTTGGAACCTAACGAGAAAATTCCGACCCAGCAACTCCTGCAGCATCAAACAAACAAACGGATCAAGCCGGCAAAGGAAGCTCGGATTCGGGCGGCGTATAAGCGTATTGAAGAGTACTCCTAAGTCGCTGATCCCAACTATGTACGCCTACTCTGTTATGGATTGATAACACACATTATGCTAACTCGCTCTTTTTGCTTTCTCCCGTCTCGCCTGCTAACTTGTAGTATAAATTACTTGTGGCTATGGGAAATGGCAGAGTTGTCGCCATGGCAATCTGGGTTCCTCTCTTCCTCCTGGCTTGTGGGTTAATTAATCCTTCTCCTCATTTTTTCTTACTTGCTCATTTTCCCCTGTTGATTTTCGTATATATGTGAGCGGTTGGACACAAATATGACAAGGTATTTGCAGGTATCACACAATTGAGCCAGTCATCAAGAACAAACCTCTACGATGGTGTAAGAGACGATGATCAGTGGCTGCTGCAGCAGAAGCAACAACAACGATGCTCCAACATCTCCGACTGCAAATATTTCGTGTATTCATCTGCACAGGGGAGGAGCAGCAGCTGCCGCTATGGACAATGTATCGGTGGTAGCTGCGGATGCAGTAATACTACTACAAGTGGTGCTGCAACTGTGACAGATGACACAAACTATGAGGGTTGTAACAAAGGCGGGCATTGCGGAGTGGATGCAGATTGCGCAAAACACTGCCACAGAAGCTGTACACTCACCTGTAGCTGTGGACAGTGCTGGTGTGGCTGCAGTTGATTCCAGGAGGAGTGATCGAGCTGCTAAATGCATCTCGTCGGTGTATGTTAATTCACTTGAGATTGAATTACAAGTGTTATTTGGTATTGGAAATTACGAGATTGAGATCGCGGATATGTACTGAAAGACTGATTAATACCGAAATATAAGCTAGTGTATCTTTTATCCCTCTCAACTAGACTCTCTTGCTCACTACTATGAGATCCTTAACCACCAAGATGATCATTTAATTATGGGTTATAGGTATAATATGACCATCTACTATATCGTTTTATCAGACATGCCCCTCTACTATTTTTTACATCAAACATGCCCTTGTACTTTACAAAAATGATCAAACATGCCATTCTGTTAATATTTTCATCCAAAACAGTCAACCATGCACGGTCGTACCTTGGTTTGGGCGACACAAATGTCTAAAATATCCCTGGTAATTTCACTTTAGAATTTTATGGTTCTTTTGTAGAGCCAATTACCTCTAATAATTTTTTCCGATAAGTTGCTATTCTCATTATGCTCAAAGTTGCTATTCTCGTCCAGAATCGAAAATACAAAAAATGGTGAACAAACACCTACCACAACAAGGAAAACCTAGAAACCACCCCTTATATCTACCTTTACATGATTACCCTGCCCCTACGCCTGAAGAATGGTAAACGCAACACTAAACTCAGGATGATTAACACCAAAAAGATCTACTTCCGATCTAAAATTAGCCACGAGCTTCTCCACAGAAGTCCTACCACCACCAAAAATTATGCAGCATCTCTCCCGCCAGATTGTAGCTAGCAGCCAGCACCAACAAAAACCAATCACAGCCCCTGGGTATTTGCCTTTAATAAACCAATAGCAGCACTAAACCATGACTCCCACCCTCTATCAGCAGGCATTGGACAGCCCTGTAATGCCACGTCTACAACTCTTCTTGTGTATGCACACTCAAAAAACAAATGGCTTCGAATTTCATGGCTGCTAGAACAAAGCACACAGCTAGGGTCAACTGCCATCCCTCAACGAAGCAACTTGTCTCTTGTGATAATTCTGTCTTTAATAATAAGCCATGAGAGGGATCTGTTGCTAGGAATAGCATGTTTCGCCCATAAAAGGCGCTACCAATCAACAACAGGCTGTTACTCCGCAAAGAATTCCACACAACTGTAATCTTATACCTCTCCAACAACTTACCCTCCCAGGACACTTCACCACTTTCCTCCACCATCAGTCTGTATTGAAACCAAGCACGAACCCTAAACACCTTCTTCCAAATCCAAGATCCACTTTGTGTCTCTTTCAGGTCCCAGAAGCATTCCCTTTTGATTTTATACTTATAAGCCCAAGCCACCCAGAATGAGCCATCCTGCATCAAAAGGAGCCAAAGAAGTCTTCCAGCAGATGCTACATTCCAAACAGTAAGATCTTTGAGACCTAAGTCACCCTCTTTTTTGGGGATGGTGAGTAGATTCCAATCCACCTTTGCCTTACCAGAATCATTACCTCTAATAATTTCACTTTATCGAGACCTAGAAAAATAAAATGGAGGACAAAACTGACATTTTTCCTCTTATTTGCCGATGTCGGGTCGTCTACATCTCGGTTCAACCATGGTTGACGATTTTTTTAATGGAAATTTTAACAAAATGGCATGTTTGATAATTTTTCCAAAGTACAAGGGCATATTTGATGTAAAAAATAGTAAATGGGCATGTTTGATAAAACTACATAGTAGAGGGGCATATTATACATATAACTCTTTAATTATACATAGCTCATTTTCTCGCTATTTGAGTATTTGACAACTCGTACCAAGTTCCATTTGTTATTTGTAGTATGTTTATGGGTTGCTTAGATGTCCCATGTTTCAATTTTGTTGCTTTATTTTGTTAATGTGCTTATTAGACACCACATTTTTCTGGTGTAATAACTTGAGGTTTTTTGTCATTTATTTTGTACAAATGTTGGTACCACACTATTGTTTATTTTTATATATTTTGAGATAATTTGTAGAGCTAGTATTTGCGTTTGTATGTTTGATTTGTAATTTTGAAAAAATTAATTTTGTATTTGGTATATACTAATACTGAACAAAATTTTAGGAATTGAGATTGAGATATTGAATTAATTTTGGAATTGAGATTGAGAATAAATTTATGACACTATTTGGTCTTCGAGATTTCCATATTTGGTATTGGGATATGAATAATACTACTAATCTCCTCCTAAGAGGACGAGACTCTTATTAAATCATCTTCCTTACTTTCTCATTGCTACACCCGAGAAACCTCTCTCTTCAAAACCCAATCCCAACACTTAATCGATTTATCTGTCTCTTCGAGATCTCAATTTTCAGCTCCCAATTTCTCATTCACATTAGTGATTCATAACTTCTTCCATTCCTTTGTCTATCTTCTAAATCTAAATAGAGATAAGATGAACGAATCCGCTAGAACTACTACCTTCTTCTTCCTTCTCCTCTGCATTTTCTTCTTCTTCTTCTGATGACGTTATTGATAAGGAATAAAAGGAAACTTCAATCTCTGATCAGTCAGTTCGCAGTCACCATTTCATCAAGAACTACAAGTTCATCCGAAAAAAGTGTGGCTAGGTAGATAATGTCTTTTTTTATGAATCGGTATATTAGTTTTTCATCAAAAAAGCGGTGTTGGCAACATCCTTGCCAACTAGAAATGAAAACTGGATACAATATGGGGGGAACTATTTTTCAAACTACCTGAGTAAATACAAGGAGACTCTCAAGATGGAAACCAGAGGCATAAAGCAACTAAACGAAACCAAACAGCCAAAATCTCGGGTAAGAGGTGCAAACACCTAACCAGCAGCAGATTAGTATCGCTCCATCGGATGGGGGTCCTGCACCAGTACCCTTACCTCACTTTTCACTAGAGAGACCAGAGTCTCAATAGTCTTGTTGTTCTCGCCAAAAGCTCTTCTGCAACGTTCCCTCCATATATGGCTTATAAATGACTGCCAAATCAATCGACCCACCATTGCACAAGGCGATTTAGCCCCAAACTTCCTGGTAGCCCAGTAAAGATTTTCTTCCCAGGACCGAGGAAGGAAGAACTTAACTGACCAAATAGCTACTGATGACTAGAAACATAAAACGCACAGGTCGAGAAAAGATGATCCATCAAACCCCCATTTTTTCATTTGATCTTCGTTTGTATCTTATTGCAGATGATAAGCCACACAAGAAATCTGTTTCTTGGGATCGAGGTCCCTGTGCGGAGTAAGCTATACGAGCTAACTACCATTTGCTTTAGCCTTATAACCTCCCAAACCTTCTTAACGGAGTACCTTGGCATAACAACATTATTCCAATGAAGCGCGCCATTTGTTCAAGCTAAACAGGTTAGGGATCTTACCTCAAAGCCGCAATAACTTCTTCCAATTCCAGGATCCATCCACATTCACAGTCCAGAAGTCCCTCCCTTTTAGCTTGTAAGCCTAGATCCAAGCTACTCGCAAAGAGCCATGCTGCAACATAATCGCCCAAATCTGCCTAAACACACAAGCATAATTCCAAGTAGAAAGGTCTTTTAGTCCAAGCCCACCTTCCTTCTTTGGAACAGACAAGTACTTCCATACCATTTTCGCTTTAAGCTTCAGCCCAGGACCAACAGACCAGAGGAAGTTACTACAATTTTTTTCAACTTCTCGAATAACCGTTTTAGGCAGCATAAAGACACTCATCCAATACTGTGACATGCTGTACAAAACAAATCCCACTAGTTCAACTCTGCCAGCATAATTAAGAGCTTTTGCTTTCCACCCCTGCACTCTACTTGTGATTCTATCAATGAGTGGTCTGCAAGCGGTAACTGAGAGTTTCCCAGTCACTAAAGGTACCCCCAAATATCTCACTGGGAATCCCCCCACCTGATAGCCATATCTGTTAGCCCTAGCCACCATTTCATCCTTCTCTAATCCACCAAAGAATATTTCACATTTACTTGGATTGGACTGAAGACCAGAAAGCTTATGAAAAACACTCAACACTCTCTGCACATTCTGTATACTATAGTTTGATCCATCAGAAAAAACTAAAAGATCATCAGCAAAACATAAGTGTGTCACCTCAATCTTTTTGCACATAGGATGATAAGGAAACCTCCCCTTTTTTGCTTCAAGATCCAAAAGACAAGAGAACACCTCCATAGACATAGTAAACAGATAGGGAGAGAGCGGGTCACCCTGCCTCAAGCCTTGCTTAGCAGGAAAATAACCAGCTAGATCCCCATTAAAAGCAATACTTAACATAGGGCTAGTGACACACATCTTAATCCAATCAATAAACTGTCCAGGAACCCCCATGGCATCCAAAACAGCAAGCAAAAAGTGCCAATTCACAGAGTCAAACGCCTTCATGAGATCAATTTTTAGAGCTGACCTAGTGGGAATATTCTTTCTAGAGTATTTATGTACTAACTCATGAGCAAGAAGAATATTTTCACCTATAACCCTCCCCTTAACAAAAGCTGTCTGATTCTTGCTAATAACTAGGGGGAGAAGAGCACTGAATCTGTTGGCAATTATTTTTTATATGCATTTATAGATTATGTTGCAACATGAGATAGGCCTAAAAAATTTCATCTCATCCGGGTTCTGAATCTTAGGGATCAGAGCAAGGATAGTAGCATTTACCTCTCTAGGCATCTTCCCTGCTACAAAGCAATTCTGGATAGCAGAAGTAATTTCCTCCCCAATGACTCCCCAAGAAGCTTGGAAGAATCTAGCATTATACCCATATGGACCAGGACTCTTGTCTCCATTGAAGCTGAACATCACATCCTTAACCTCATCATCAGTGATAGGAACACAGAGAGAGGACACCTGAGTAGTAGTCAGTTTATGCCTTAGCAAGCCCCTATAGAAGTCCACTTCCTTCGTTTCAACATGACGATTTACCCTTCCCAACAAATACTGGTAAAAATCAATAGCCACCTTACTCATTTCTTCAATAGTTGTCACTGAGTTACCCTGAGCATCTTTAAGAGAAGTGATTGTGTTCCTTTTAGTCCTTGTTCTCATTGATCTATGAAAATAGCCTGAGTTTGTATCCCCCACCTTTAGCCACAGCTGGATTTCTGCTTCAAGAAAACTTCCTCAGCTTGGATAAAATCAAATAGCTCTTTTGCAACCTTGACTTCAAGGTCAAAGCTCACTGGACTTGGACTAGAAAGAGCATCTAGTTGAACGTTTTCCAGTTCCTTTTCCTTATCCCTCACTCGTCCCCTAATATCATAATACTCTTCCCTATTAAGCTTCTTGAGTAAAGCTTTCAGGATCCTAAGCTTCTTATAGGCCCTGATCAAAGGAGAACCCCCCCCCCCCCCCACACTCTCATTCCATGCCTGTGAAAGTAGCCCCTCAAAAGATGGGCGCCCAAGCCAGAAGTTAAAGAATTTAAATGGTTTAGGAAGTGACTTCAGTGGAACATCAGTTTGAACAAAAACCGGACAGTGGTTTGAAACCCCAGGGACTTGCAATTGAACAATACTATTCTTGAACTCATCCAACCATGCCAGTTTAATAAAAGCCCTATCAAGCCTACGAGCAATAGGGTTGCCTTGCCTCGTATTGAGCCAAGTAAACCAAGGCCCAGTAGACTTGTGCTCCTCCACTTCAATAGCCCTCAACCAGTCATTGAAAGACCTCATACTTGCAGAGTACTGAGGAGAATTTGAACCTTCACTCGGATCCCTTATAACATTAAAATCACCTAACAGAATCCACGACATATTTTTCACCTTTAACCGAGCCACTTCTGCATAGAGAACTTCCCTCTGGCATTCACTATTAGAGGCATACACAAAGGTAGCAAAGAAATGGTTCCTACCTCCAATCAGGACTTGAGCAAACTGATCAGAGCTCCCTGTGATAGACAGTTGTATCCCAGAACGCCATACAAGCCAGATTTTCCCCAGACCTTCTTCATTGAACAAAATTTCCTGCCCCCAACCATCGAACCTTTCTGCTTCAGTTTCTTTGCTTCTAATCTGCTTACCCGAGGCTCCAGAATAACAACAATATCTAAACTAAACTTATTGATTTTATTTAGTATAGCTATATATTTTTTATCCGCAACAAAACCTCTGGTGTTCCATGAGAGAATCCTCATTTACGACCCTTACCTCTCCCACCACCTTTCCCCACTTTCCTCCTGTTATTTCTAACATCTGGAGGTTCAATCCAAATACTTGGGGGAATTCTATTCTCCTTATCCAGTATTGCAAAACGAGACCCTGTCAGCTCAACTCGAGCAGTCATCTGAGGTTGTAAGCTCCCTTCTACTGAAGATGGCTTAGCCCCAATAGAATTTTGCAAAGGTGTGCTAGGGCTCCCAACTGAAGCTAATGACCCTTTCACAATCTCCGCAAAACTATCGAGCCCCCCCATTTGGTGAAGGGGAGACAATATCCTGCATAGATAAGGTATGGGAAGCAGTATCATCCCCATTATAAACATCCAAAACCTTCTCCACATGAGACTGGTCTATCACCTCATCGGCTAGACTGCTTAGAACACTCTGAATGTCACTTGCTTGCACCTCATTAAGAAAATCCTCAACATCAATTTCAGTATTCTCAACATCTTCCACCCTTTTCTCTGGCTTCTCTTCTTGAGCATCCACACTGGTCAGAGGAGCCTTAGGAACCCACACCCTCTTAGGACCCCGTCACAGTTATGCCCAAACACATTACATTGATTGCAAACCTGTGGAAGATTGTTGTATTCAACCTTAATATCAAACAGAGGGTCTTCATATGGGTAAATGCGGATAGAAGACGGGAAAGAGTAGTTCAACACAAGCACGAGCAAACCCTAACTGATCCCCTACCCTCGTCTTCTGATCCATCCAGAACGAGCGGCCAATCATACTTGCCACACATTCCAAACCTTCTGGAGCTAAATATTCTAGAGGAAGTCCCCAGATTCTTACCCATATCGACAGAGTTTCAACCTTAGGAACAATTGGTTGGATACCTGATTTCCATTTCCGAAAGAAAATCGGATTACCTCTAAAGTGCAATGGCCCCGACTGGAAAACCCAATTGCATGAAGCGACAGAGGGGAACTGAAACACCAGCAGCTTCGCTCCAAATTTTGACACTGACGATGCCATCTCGCCCCCATAGCGCATTAGCCCAAGTCTAAGCTCTGGAATCTTTGGTCGAATCCCTACGAACTTTCCTATAAGGGAGTTCTTCCACCGCTCCGCCCCCTTCTCCGTTACCTCTTTTGGGAGACAAAAACCGTCTTGAAATGCAATCGGCGGCCGATACTGGAGACGATTCTCCGGGTCTACTGCGAAGAGCTGCACCCATGAGCTTCCCTCGCCAGCCGGAGCCTCATCCGACGGCGAGGCTTGCATCGAAACCCTAGGATTACCAGAGAGAAGGAGAGAGAAAGTAGGTCAGAATTTATTTTTTCATCTGTTAGGTAGCTGATGTCAACGCATTGTTTCTCTATTTTTTTTGGATGAATGTGTGGAATCTTATTCATCAAATACGATCAAGTACAATATTACAGTAGACAAGTTGTAACAAAACCGCCACTTCTCTTATTATTAGTAGCAGTGGTAATTGGGAGGTCGTACCTCTACAAGATAGACCTCAACAGAAAACTGAAAAATAATGGCCGCAAGTGATTGAGTTCGATAGTTCCCCATAGAAAATTAATTACTTTTATTATTAGGATAGGATGTTGCAATTTGATTATTATTAGTATTTTTAAGACTTTTATTATAAATATATACTATGGGTCTTCGTTCAAAACTAATGAGAAAATAGAAAAAATTATACTAAGTCTCTCTCTTGAAAATACTAATTCTCTTTCCCTCTCTATCTAGACCACCAGCCTCTTTATTCTCTTTTTCCCCAAATTCTTCCTCTAAACTCCTAATTTTTGTCTCCGCCTAAATCTTCTTCAATTTCTTGGTTTCTATCATTTGGTATTAGAGGCTTGGTTCCGATTTGAGCTATTCACATCTCTCAGTCAGGGTAATAACTTGATTTTTTTGAACGCAAAAAATCGTTCAATTGTACAAAAATGAACATGAGTCATCGGAGGACACCTCCGCCAAATCACTTGTTATGCTGGCCACCACCGAGCCATCACCATGATCCACCGTCTTGCTAGTTATGTCGACCACCACGGTAGTTGCCAGGTCGCCACCTTCTTTCGCCACTTCATCCACTGCAATCGTCACCATAGTAACACTCAATTTGTAGTGATTATCACTCTCATATTTGATACATTTTCCTCTTCTATCAATGTATCTTTAATAGTTTTCATTATATTTCATATGAATATCGTAACAATTTGCATTAGCTGCTTAAGATAGACCTCGAGTGTGTTTTTGTTTTACGCCTTTTGGTGTTAATTTTTGCTTTTCAATGATGTAAGACACTCAAGAGGAATATGATCTCGTTTGGAGAAGAAAAGTCCACGATGGTACCCACCACCACTTGAGGGAAGCTTCTAGAAGGTGCAAACTTCGGCCCCAAGGAAGGAAATCTGAGCTCACTTGTACAAGGAAGGTTTTCCCCGACTTTAATAGGAAAAAAGATTAGAAAATCCCTTCCCTCATGTACTATATATAGAGGCATAAGTTAGAGGTTTTAGACACACATTTTACTTACTGATAACGATGTAATTGCACATATTTGCGCCCCTAGTTCTTATCCGTTTGAGGGGCATAGTCGTGTGTTTTGGCCTATTTTACGCCGGGTTGTGCTATTTTGTCATGTTTCAGGTCCCAGGTATCAAAGGGAAGGCTAAGCGCGAGTTTCGGGGCATTCGGAAGTCATTTCGGTGAGCTGGAGCCAAAACACGGGCACACCTAAATCATTACACGGCCGTGTTCTGGTGGCCGTGCTTTTTATGCCGAGAGCTAATTGATTTGGCAAATTCAGCTGCAAACACGGGCTGAAAGCACGGCCGTGTTCAGGCAAAGCACGGTCGTGTCCATCATCAAGCACGGCCGTGTTTCTTCCAACACATGGCCGTGTAATTAACCCTAGCCAAAGCACGGGCGGGCTGAGGCATTACACGGTCGTGCCCTCGACCGTGCTTTGGCCACTGATGCATTTTTAAGCAGATTTTCAGCCAAACAGAAGGGGATTCGAGTTTTTGAGAGAGAAAACGATTCCTAGAGAGAGAAAGTGACGAACAAGAGTCTCCAAGCGCCCTAGATTGATCTTCAACATCATTGGAGGCCAGTTTGAGCTTGGAGAAGTGCCGATCAACGTCCAGGAGCAGGAATCCATCCTTCACAGTATGAATTCCGCGTCTAATTCTGCTTTTGCTTCTTTCTCCATGGAGTAGTTCTCCCATTCATCTGGGTATGGAGAACCCTAGATTTGTATGTTAGGCTTTGATTGTATGAACCCAAGTACTGATTCTATGATTGATTATATTCGATTGAGGTTTGAATGATTGAATGACTTGAATCCTGATCAAATTCCTGTTGTTTCTGCTTTAACCTAGAATGAGAATATCTGCCTAGGTTGATAGAGTATCCTTGATTGAAGGTAGGGAGTTGGTGACTTTAGTCGAGGAGCCAACTCACTATTCTGTACCGGCTTTACTCCGGTAGTGGAGGTTTTGTTTGTTAAGGCCTCAATCTGTTTACTCCGGTGGAGGTTAGTCGCCCGCTAGAGACTCAGATTGAGAGGGTCTGAAGACCTTTAGTCGAGACTTTAGGCTGTTTAAGAACCTTCCGCAGTATAACTATCATAGAAACTGAACTTGGTAATTGCAATCCGGCTTAACTGCAGTCTAGGGGGAACCATATCCGGGTGACCTCTCTTAACTTGAATACAACCGTTTGTTTGCTTTGTTTGTTTGATAGTTTAGACTTGCATTCCAGTTTCATTGCTAGATAACAAGAATTCACTGAGTAGTCATCAAATCTAGGACCCGGGTTGATAATTAAACCTAAACCCGCTATACTACGCTTTAGGAAGTGGTTTCACTTGGCCAATTCCTAGGGTGATAGTAGAAGTGAGTCACTTACTCTGCCCAAGAGGCACGAGTTAGCATCTCATAGGAAGGAGGAGAAATTCTCTACCATCGATGTTCTTCATAATTGATTATATATTCTCCCTCCCTATTGACATGCTAGCTCGAGATTGTTTAGTAATGTAGATTTTGTTATGCTCATTTATCTTTTAATGATTCAATAAGATGTTGGTTGATTAGATGTTGTTTGATTTGATGCTTCAATCATTCTCATGTTTATATGATTGATGCCTATATCATCTAATGCTTTTATTCGATGCGTGTGATTCTATTGTATGCTACTATAGTCATTGTTTATAATATCATCAAGGATGTTAGGAAACTAATTTCTTGTAATATCCCATGCAGGTATAGATTGATTGACAACCTATTTGTGTATGCATGCTTGATTGTTAATTAGATCATTGATACTGCGGACCACGAATTATGGCTCAAGAGGCCCACACTTAACCATGTGTTATCTTAACTTCCTTGTTCTTCATTAGTTAATTGATAGACTGAAGGAAAGCATGCATTAGCTAGTAATTGTTCCTTTTGCATGTGGCATAAGCTCAGTTAGGCATGCATTCGTGGAAGGGATAGAGTATCATAATAGATAAAGTATTAAATATCAAATTTTTCCGCTAATTATGCCGCCAGTCTTGCACTTCGAGGGCATCAGCTCACTACCTCGAGGATCCAAGGATCTTACTCCATGGGAGAGGTGACCCGAACCTGAGCTGACTTCTTTTGGCCCAAGGTAGTCGATATTCGACCTAGTATCACTCAACTAGAGATCTCCCAAGGAACGTTTGCAACCACTTACGACACATTCTAGCTTTTGAGAAGCAATTACCTTTCTTAGCTCATGAAGGCGATGATCCGATCACCCATCTTGCCACCTTTCAAGAAGTAGTAGACTCGGTCGCCCCTCCATGGGTATCCAGAGAGGTAGTATGCAAAATCTCCCGTCACAAAGTGAGTAGCAGAACTTATGACCCTTACTTCACGAGCTTCAAGGAAAGAACAAACTAGTCAACCAGCCAAGGATCTTAAAGCCCAGCTAGATTACATCACCCAAGAACTCCAAGAGATCAAAGTAAACGATGGATAGGGTGTATAAAAAGCTAAGTACATTGAAAGGTCTTTTGAAGCGACTGAGTAAAGAAGTTTATTATTCTCTCTATAACTCAAAACTTCATAAGAGAAGAAAAAAGAAGGGGAACCTTTGTTGCTACCTTAAGTCATTTGGTATTCGAGGTAAGGTGCGAGATAAAGAGGTTGAATTTTCTCAAGCTCAATAGTAGGTATTGCATTACTTTTGAGAATGAAATTCGATTAAGTAAGGAGTTGACTTCTTTAAAATATGTAGAGGAGTCATTTTTATGCCAAAAATCTAGAGAACTTTGTCTCTCATGTAAAGATTCAAATATTGCATTCTTTTACAAGTCAGCTAACTCGATGTAGAAACAAAACACAATTTGGTCTTTGATGGATGGTGTTAATACTATATTTATAGGCACTGGGAAGATGAGTGAAATTGTGGTTTCCTTTTATCAAAGGTTACTGAGGCAAAAAGATTTTGTTGTAAAATCTACTATACGCCTGACATACACCAGTATGACCCATATATGGTATATATATATGGTGATTTCTACGGTACCTCGGGTGAAATCTGGGGTACCGCATACTTTGAGTATGAAAACGCTATCTAGACTTCGAATTAGCAGGATTTTTGGGCATGATATTATACCCTAACCCATAATGAGTGAACCCTAGGTCCTAATTATCTAAATCATAAACTATAAACCCTAACATGGTGCATTGATTTTTTTGCCCATATTTGGACGAATCATAACCGTCGATTATTGTTTCTAATTAAATTGATCTTGGGGTATAAGATTTAGAGAATTAAGACCTAGATGTTGATCTTTAAGGGTTGGTGTATAGTATCATGTCCGGAAAGATTAGTCAATTCAAGTTCTGGATAGCGTTTTCTTACTCAAGGTAGGCGGTACCCCGGATTTCATCCAGGGTACCGTAGAACTCGCCATATATATATATATATATGGCGAGTTCTACGGTACCCTGGGTAAAATCCGGGGTACCGCATACCTTGAGTATGAAAACACTATCTAGACCTTGAATTGACCGATCTTTCGGACATGATACTATACTCTATCCCTTAAAGATCAAAATCTAGGTCTTAATTCTCCCAATCTTATACTCCAAGATCATCAATTTAATTAGAAAAAATAATCGACGGTTATGATTCGTCCAAATATAGGCACAAAAAGGAATGCATCATCTTAGGGTTTATAGATTATGATTTAGATAATTAGGACCTAGGGTTCACTCATTAAGGGTTAGGGTATAGTATCAGACCAAAAAATCCTGCTAATTCGAGGTCTAGATACCGTTTCCATACTCAAGGTATGCTGTACCCCGGATTTTACTCAGGGTACAGTAGAAGGCACCATTTATATTGCTAAGGAAACTCATACTTGCTTACTTGATGATGTTGCCAAAAATCATGGTTTGTTTTCCCATCCCATGTGTAAGAGAGTCAGGATGACCCATTTGTGTTTCATGAATGAATAGTTAATTTATAGGATGGGTCTAACTTTGGTATTTATTGTATACAAAGGGTGTTACACAAATTTAAAACTCCCTCTGGCCTTGGCTCTAATAAATGTGAAATATTTTGTAGCGGATTACCTCTCGAATTGCAGCGGTTTATGGTAGAGAGGGCGGGATAAGTTGGGAAACTTCCTGTTAAACATCTAGTGGCCTTTCTGATTGCATGAAAACTCTCGGTCAAGACATGTATGCCTCTAATTGATAAGTTGGGCGAACAAGGGCTTGGTCCAGTGATGTGAAAACAAGTGATAAAATCCTAGGAAGCTCTATGATAGTATCATCGAGGTCTTCTAATGCATAACTACTCACACTAACCATCCATGACATACAGAAAATATAAAAGAATTTTAGGGTTTTTTCATTTAACAAACAAGCAAAGCAATAAGAGTAAATTTTTTAGGTGTTTTTTATTTATTTATAGATGCATAAAAGTAAAGATATGTTATTATAAAAGGTAGCAAACTCGAGTACCATAATGCATACTGGTGCTCAATCACAACATGCATCTATAGTTCATCCATTGTATCACCATATCCCTTCTTCTAAGGCCACTCTCTATCTGTGCATGCACCTCTAGTGATGGAGATTAACTAGCTAATGCGAGCTTTTGCTTCATGTCATTACCTAATTAATGAAGAACAAGGAGGTTAGGAATTAGGATAGCATATGATTAATTGTGGGCTTCTACGAACCAATATAACATCAATGATCTAACAATCAAACATTGATACTACTCAACGTATAGATTGTTGATCATTCCCTATATACTCGTGTAGCACCAATGGGGTATCATTAGAGGGTAACTTCTTATCAACATAGGTAATACTAACTACTAAGCACAATGCATATAGTAGCATACAATAGAATCATAAGCATCGATGATAAAGAAACATTCATACTATATAAACATCAATGACCATCACATAAAGCATCGAAACTAAAGCATCCATACATAGGCAATAGGCATCAAGATTTACATAGACAAACACAATCATGAGATGAAATCATAGCTTTCATTTGCATAACAATAAACAAGTTCACATCTTCATACAATCAATTTTGACTAGGTTACATAACAGATAAGGAAGGTACCACCATTGACGATGACTACATCTCCTTGGCTGCACACTTTTCTTCGAAGACTAGGCTATAACTTGTGTAGAGTGTACAGAGAATTTGTGTGTTTGTGCAAGCTTACTAAGCTAATGGGACATGACCTCTATTTATATGGGAAAATCCTGGCCTAAAACCTCCTAAACCGACTAGGAAAGAGTCTCCTAAACCTTGTGGCCTAAGTAAACTTCTTCCATAAGGATTAGGGTTGGCGGCGGTAGGGTGGGGGTTGGACTCGCCACTCTTTTTCTTCATGGTTTGTGCTCCTCTGGGCTCTGGCCTTGGACGACTCTTACTTGCAATTTGGGAACGTCTTGACTTGTCCTTGGGCAGCGACGGTTGGACCAATTGTTGGGATGCCGCTAGTTCTTTCTTTAGTTGGGCCGAGTCTCCCTCCTATGGGCTTATCTTAGACTTATTAAGTGACTTCTGGTTGACTCCTCCGTCATTGGACCTCTTCTTTATCACAAAAACTCCTTATGCTTCTCTTTGTAGCTCTTTTAATCCTCCAGAGTTTTCCAATGCTTGATCCAAACTTTCATAGGTTGTTTTGTACCATAAAAACATACCAAGAAGGCATCAAAGAGTACAAGAATATAGGCTCTAGGCTATTAAAGGCTCATTGCTGTTGTGATTTAGATAGGAAATACTATTGAAATAACCAAAGATGCTTTGATAGAAAGGGAAAATGTATCAAGAATGGGAGTGACAAACACTATAAATAAAGTGTCATCATACATTGGTATTGAACCTGGAGGTTCCATGTTCGAATCTCCAAAATAACACTTCATTATGAAAACAAACAAACATATGTCACCCTTATAAAAAATGATACATAGCTGAAAAGTGAAAATTTTGAGTTATGCTAGCCGACTTCCTAGAGCTGATGATGATAGAAAGGGAAAATGTTTCAAGAATGAGAGTGCAAACACTATAAATAAAGTGTCATCATACAGTGGTATTACCATTGGTATTGAACCTAGAGGTTCCATATTCGGATCTCTTAAATAACACCTAATTATGAAAACAAACAAACATATGTCACAATTATAAAAAAAATGATACATAGCTGAAAGGTGAAAATTTTGAGTTATGCTAGCGGACTTTCTAGAGCTGATTATGTCAATACTGTAAAGTTTTAACACATTTTTTAATGGGAAATATTAGTATACAAAATCTCTATCTATAGCCACCCTTTTAATTGGGTCTAGTGGCTCAAATTAATTTCCAACAAAAAAATCTAGAGGGGGCATATAGTAATTATGTGTGCCCCTATCTTTTTTCTTACGATTTTACGCAAAAAATCAGAGGAGAGAGAGGAGATAGTTGACCAGTCAAAGACTTCTTTTTCTAATTCTCTATTTTTCATAATCGAATCCTATATATAACATTCAGTCTAACTCAAAATTGAATTTTTTTGCAAGAAATAACACATTAATTATGATCTACACAATGATATCCATTTTGTTATATTTTGAGCAAAGAAAAATGAACTCTTCAAAACACGTGTCATTTGTAGTATTATCACGTCCATATATATCATATCATCATGATATTAAAGTGATATGATTGCACATATCCTTCATTTCAACTAAAAAATAAAAAATAATTATATAGAAAGAACACATTCATTAAGATATACACATTGATATACATTTTGTTATGTTTCATCAAGCATAAGACCTCATGTTAATATCATATCATGATATTATCACTATATCATTCATGATATCACATCATATAATTATTTTGTCAAAATAAGGCTTCATACCAACATCATATCAATGTCATGCCACCATCATTAATTAAGTGTTATACAATGATATTGATGTTGGTATGTTGTCAAATGACAACATAAGACATCATACCAACATCATATCATGATATTATCACCATGATAATATCATGATATTGTGTTGATAATATCATGATATTGTGTTGATATGATATCATCAAATTATTTTGTCAAATATAAGAACTCATATCAACATCAGCTCAACCTCCAAACTTGAAAAATGACATCAGTACCCCTCCGTATTAACAACCATCAGATCTGCACCCCACCAAACCTCAGCCATTGATCGATGAGTATCTTGTAGAGCTACAAAACTCATAGGATTTGTAGCGGACCCTCCGTCTTGTCTAGTAGAGTAATGTCTATTTTTTATCCAAACCTTTTTCATATTCTTTTATATTATCCAAACCATTAAAATTCTATTAATTATTCAAATCTTTCATAATGCATCAAAATATTAGCCATTTTTACATTATCGTTAATAATTTTATAACTCTTTCCTTAGTTAAAATATTAAAATTTTGGAATGTTGACATTCATGAGTCTCTTCCAAGTCAGTATCATGTTGCCAAGTAAATATTACTAACAAAATTGCTAACTGTAAGTTAATATTTGGCTAATTCTTAATATTTCAATAGGTTTGAATAATATAAAAGAATCTGAAAAAAATAGATAAAAGATAGACATTACCCTTTCTAGTATAAGAATTTGTTTTGCCTAAAACCATTATCAAATAGATTGAAAGAGTATAATAATTTTCTCTGTAGAGTTGGTGTGAGTACCACATTTCGTGTTCTTGTTTCTTGTCTTAAATTATTGCTTCTCTTTATCTAGCTCTAGTATGACTTCCTTTTCTTTCTTTTGCATATAGAAACATGATTGATCACATAACGGTTTACTTATTTACTAGAGTTATCGTCAAATATAATATCACACCATCCTAACACTATTATATAGAGATTTTTTGTGAGAACATGTCTAATTCTAAAATTCCAGCCTTCTGTTTAAATTTCGGGAGGATATTTTTTCCTTATACTTAATTACACCCTGGCCTTCAATTTTAAACACACACCCGCACTCTATTGGATAAAGGACTTCGTTAATTATCACTAATGGAGAAGAGATTTCGTACATAACATTTTTTTGTCCTTTTTCTATTCTATTTGATTATGTGTTGTAATTGTAAGTTAATTATGTTGAAGTTGTGTTTAATTATGTTTTCTATTCCTTATTTGAAAACAAGTTTGTTTAATTATGTTTAAGTTAATATTATCAATAGATACAAAATAATAAATATTCAATGTGTTAATGATAATTGATAAGTGTGAAGAGTAAGGTTGTCAAACAGGTTTACACCGTTATATCGGTTTAGCAAGTGGTATGGTCAGATCGCGATACAACAAATTTACAGGTCCAATTTAACAAAACACATGAAGAACTCAGAAACCATTAAACCAAATGAATTGTACATTTATATGATCTATATATTTAGCAGTGGAGGAGCCATGACTTAAAAATTAGATGTGTAATTTTTACATAATATAAATATATAAATAAATATTTAATACATATTAAAAAATGAGATCTAACACTAATATAAAGATGTTCACCATGAGAATATGGTTAATTAATTCTAAATTTCTAGCCTTTTGAGTGAATTTAGAGCGGATACTTATGTCTTTTAATTTAATAAATACCCAAACAGAATACTTTATTATACTAATAAAAAAAAATTCGCTGGAAACCTTTTTAAAACCAATTATTATATTATTATTAACTAATTCTTTTGTTATAAGGTTGTGCCTGTCTATATATGATTTATTTATTTTTTATTATTAAATTAAGTGTTTGCGAAATTTTTTTATATTTGTGACTTTGCTGATTAACTAATTATTCATTACGTAATTAAAAAATCAAATACTTTCAATTATAACTTTGGATTTTAGGTTTTCCATAAAATATATACAAAATAAAAAAATCAACGCGTGTGAATTGATAAGGTTGAGGAGGGTTATGAATATAATTATGAATGATTTTTAAATTAATTATTAATTTATTCTTCCATTCTTTTTAAGTGTTGGTTTTCTCTTGGAGTGATGAAATGTAGATCATAATCTCAATCTAGAGACTAGAAGTTCAAAGTTAAAACATGTAGCTAGATAATTTCTTTCTTAGGTTCTTTTTTGGAACCGATAAAAAAAAATTATGAGATCATGTCATCTTAGATCTAGTTTTGATTTATAGTTTTACTTTATCATATCACGAAACCAACAACTTTGTTTGCTTTCTTTTTTCATAACTTTGCTAGGTTTATATTAGTGCGATGATAATTCTTATAAAAACTTGATTTGACAGTAACATATTATTTTGTTATGTTATAACTGCATTAATATTGTTTCAAGTTTTGAAGTCTATTCATACTATTATTCAGTATTATATTTATTGATTCTACGCATTGAAAATGTATTCACCTTGGAGAATCATCTTATTGATAATACTGTGTTCCGGTATGATCTTCAAATTGCCAAGTAAAAGGGTCGGAATTTTGGTGAATAGCTTCCTTTAGTTACAGCTGACACAGTCTAAAGAGCACAAGTTAAGAGATAGTTAATTTCTCGCAAATTTAGCAGACTGTATCTCATTTGCTTCAACTCTTATTATAAATGGGTTAGAAAAACAATATTAATTGTAACTTGCCAAAG
Source organism: Linum trigynum (assembly GCA_964030455.1). Classification (NCBI taxonomy): domain Eukaryota; kingdom Viridiplantae; phylum Streptophyta; class Magnoliopsida; order Malpighiales; family Linaceae; genus Linum; species Linum trigynum. Next base: position 7,081,599 of record OZ034819.1, read on the forward strand.
AAAAGTTGAAGAAGACTATGATGAGCAATTTTATACGAATTATACAACAACATCAAAGACAATAGTAGCTAGGTAACAATCTACCTCTACTATTTAATTGTTTTTAACTTCAAGTTCATTCATTAGAGAGAAAACAACGTACCCACTAAAAGATATAATTTTCGATCAAATAATGTATCTCACTTTTTGTTATTTTATCGATTCAGGATTAGTTGTGAGTTCTAGACAACTTTTTTAAAATCTAACTTTACCGTTCCGTATCACGAGGAAGCTATATTTTTTGGAATGATGATTGAGAAACTACTCAAAGATAGTGAAAAAAATGAGAGATCATTAACCTCCTCATCTCATACAAACCGAGAGCATGAAGTTAAATTTTCATATGAAGCTCTCCGATTACAATATCGCGAAGCCCCTACGTGGGTACATGACACGCTAAGACACAACACCTAACAATGGCCAAGTGTAACCAATGAAAGGGACTGCAGTATAGTGGCACAAGTAATAAATATCGAATCCACGGGTCTCTAGAGTTACTATTACTTAGCTTCAGTTCATTATCTAGCAAACTAGATTAAGGATTGATTTACTAAACTACTCTACTAACTACTCTACTAATTACAAGTTGGGAACTCACTTAGGTATGATTCCCCCTAGCTCCTCAATTAGGTCCAAGTTGCAATTACCTTTGGTTGATCTACTGTTGATTAAACTGCGAAAGATCCTAAATTAGCTTGGAATCTCTTAACCTGACCAAGCCCTCTTAGACAGAATACCCGGCAGGCGACTAGCCTTCACCGGGATAGACTGCTAAGGCGATTCACACAGATCTCCACTACTGGAATGAATTCCAGTACAAAGTAGTGAATTGATTGACTCTCGCACAACCAATTCACCACTATCAATCAAGGAAGCTCTCTTAACCTAATCAGATTCTATCTATCATAGGTTAAAGCAGAAATCAAGAGAATTTGATCAAGATTCAATTGACTCAATAAGTCATGCCTCAATCGATTATAATCAAACAATATAGCATCCAAAACTTCATACAAGAAAGATCTAACACATGGAACTAGAGTTCCTCAAAACCTAAGTGAAGGAAAGTTACTCCATAGAGAAGAGAGAGACTGCATAAATCTGATCTAGATCTTCAATCTCCATCTCCAAGCTTGATTCTCGAGCTCCAATGGCAAAGAAATACTCCAAAATAGCTCCAAGAATGTTCCCAAGTTGCTCTCTCTCTCTCTAGGGTTCGTCCCTTGGGTGTTTGGGATCCAAAAACCCAGCTCTCCCTTTCCTTTGGCTCAAATCTGCCTCAAAAACCCGATTCTGGGCGAAATACGGGCAGAAATACGGTCGTAATTCTTCCATGCCCGTATTTTGCCCAAAACACGCGTTTTGGTTAAGTTTCAGCGCATCCAAAGCTCCTCTCGGCAGTGAAAATACGGGCATGGGAGGGTAAATTACGGTCGTAATTCTCCTGCCCGTAATTCTTCCTCCGCCCCTGTTTAATGCTTCGTTTCTCCCTCGTCCGGACTCCGAATCAGTCGCCGTTTGATCCCAGACGCTCGTAGTCTCGTCCTCTATCTTTTCATGACAAGATTCCATGATTATTTATCCATAATATGAGGTAGAAGTCCATTCTTCCTCAGGTCATGCTCGTGTTTCTTCTCCCGAATTGCCAAATGAATTCCGATTGACTTGAAACTTGCGCCTTTGCTTCAATTTACATGCTAGGACCTGAAATGTGAAAAAGGAACACAACCTAGCATAAAATAGTCCAAGAAAGCAAAAACTCAAGCCAAAATGATCAAGAAAAGAGGGTGCAAACATGTGCAAATACGATGTTATCAGTACACATTTTTTAAGATAACGAAGGATGAAGAAGAACAATCTCAGACAAAGTTCATGACATGTACTTGGTAAATTTAGGTTCTTGAAAATGGAGTTTTCACAATTCAAAAAAATTTGCCATTAAATATTTGCATTCTGTGAAATGTAGGAGAAGAAGGAAAAATATGCTATTATCAGAGGTAGTGAATTCAGTGATGGACATAATGACGTTATCGAGATAAAGAAAGAGATGATTGATGGTGGATATAGAAATGTATGTGATGGGAGGAAAGAGTGAATGGTTGATAATATTTATGATTTATATATGAGGTGATATTCTAGCACCGTGAAAAGACATTTCATATTTTTAAACATGTTATCATTAAAATGATTTTCAATGAAATGCGTAAGAAGAAGGAACAAACTATTGATTATGATAACAAATAAATGTTTCGTATAATTACTAATGTTTATACTATTCATGCAATTTTTTTTATCAGATTGAGAGAAGGCGTGTTTAATTGGACACTTGCAACATAGTTATAATCAATTCGTAGGGCAACAGAGTTCATCTTTCATTTAACTTCCTCATACTCCTTGCAACCTAACCTCCTTGGAACCTAACGAGAAAATTCCGACCCAGCAACCCCTGCACCTTAAAACAAACGAATCAAGCCACTAAAGGAAAGCCCGGATCCGGGCCAATTATGAAAAAGACTACTCCTAATTACGTACGCCTGCTTTGTTTTCTCCCATGGTATAAATTACTTGCGCAGCTAGGCTAATTAGCTGCTTCTATCTACATATCATCATGGTGAAGCTCGTCGCTATGGGAAATGGCAGAGTAGTTGTGGTCGCGGCTATCTGGGTTCGTCTCTTCCTCCTGGCTTGTGGGTTAATTAATCCTTCTCTTCCACTACTTAATTAATTTCTCAACTTCAAAAGCACAAATTAAATGATAAGGTAGTATTTTGCAGGTATGACACAACTGAGCATGTCATCATCAAGAACAATGTATCAGTGGCTGCAGCAGCAGAAGCAACAACAACGATGCTCCAACATCTCCGACTGCAAATATTTCGTGTATTCATCTGATGCGCAGGGGAGCAGCAGCAGCAGCTGCTGCCGTTACGGACAATGTATCGGTGGTCGCTGCGGATGCAGTAGTAGTAATACTGCTACTGCTAGTGGTGCTGCTATCCATAGCCAGAGGATGTTTGGTGCTGCAACTCTGACATCCGATGACACGAACTATGAGGGTTGTAACAAAGGCGGGCACTGCGGAGAAGACGCAGATTGCGCAAAACAATGCCCCAAAGGATATCGTAGGCGTGTCACCTGTAGCTGTGGACAGTGCTGGTGTGGCTATTGATTTCTGGAGAAGCGAAATTAAGTGAACTGCCAAATGCCATCTTCAATGTCTTTTTTCTTCTTCTTCTTCTTCTTCTCTCCTTGTGTGCTGATAGAAGCGGCGGGGCATCTTGTCTTGGATGAATTGGCCATGGGAATGGAATAAATTTACATGCGTGGAAAATAAATCTGTAGATCATTATCTAAGGTTTTGTTCTTTGTGGTGATTGGTGAAACATAACCAACTTCTCTCTCTTTCCTTTTCTAGCTTTAAACAGAGGAATATACCACGTTTTGGCAGAGTATGTGACCTCAATAAGACAATGATAAGACCGGATCAAAATTTGTCACACCTTATCAAGGCAAAATGCCAGTTTATGTCTAAATCCTCCCTCTCTTTGATATATGTAGTATGTATGGATGATTCAGAAGCATATATAGATAAAAGATTTCTAATTTGAAGTTGTTTTGTATAGTTATTTTATGGTACTAAATATGATTTTGATTGGCCTCAATCGTACTAAGTATGATTATGATTCATCCCATTTTCACACGGAGCAAGCTCATTTTGTTATCTTTGTTTGTTCCTTTTTTTTTTAGTGAATCTTTGTTTGTTCCCACCTCTATCTTGTGGTTGTTTGTAAATGTGTTCTTTTTTGTCGGAAAATGGAGCGGTTAAAGGGCGCCCCAACCTTTATGTATTAATAAAACGGGGAGTTTTCATCTCATTTCTGTCAAAGTACAACCAATAAGCGAGATATCTCGAGGGAACATCAATGATATGGACCCCCTACAGCTGGGCTATGGCCGATGGAAGCTAAGTAGTCAGCAACGTAGTTCCCCTCCCTATAAACATGCTCAATCCAAACCTACCAAGGATACTGAAGCCAACGTTGTATCTCGGCTATGGCTACAAAGTGTGGATGATGATGCGAAGCCGTCTCAATGAGAGTCTTCGCTATAAGAGAGTCTGTATGTAGAATTACCTTCCTAGCCCCTAGTTCCCTAGTAAGTTTCAGTCCCTGCAAATCCCAGCCAGCTCTACACGGGTAATGGAACCCCCTCCCAGATTCACAGTAAAAGCTCTGATAAAGCGGTCATCGCCTCCTCTAACGATGCCGCCAGCAGCCGTGCTAGAAGGAGAGTGGTTAACCAAATTGTCGGTGTTCAGGCATACCCAGCCCTGTGGGCTGTGGTGGTGGCTGCCAGCGAATCAGTAGTCTCTCTGGAGGTCCCCCTCCTCCAAACGTGGTGGTCTCCTTAAGTGGTTATGCAATTTCAAAGGCCAATGTAGTTTCGAGGTTTGTGGTTGAAATTACGGCTAAATTTCTCAATTCTTTTTGAACTTAAACGAAAACAAATCAGCAAGTGAAGGTTGTAAGTAGATGTAAAAAGCATTGTCTATAGTTTTCCCAAGGCTACTAGATTCCCAAATCATTCACTCCCTACAATTTCTAGAGTTTTAGGTCTTGTTTGCTTCAGGGTTTTTATCATGGATTTGGTGCACAAAACCCAAACCTCATGGACTTGGAACAAAATCCAAGATTTTAGGGGAGATAAATCCGTGGGACCCATAGATTTTGATGGTCCAAATCTGTGGGCTCCATAGACTTGCAAATTCAATCCAAAGGGGTGGGATTTGGGTGAGGGTGGGAAGTCCATGATGGAACTTTACTCTTTTATCCCCACTCATTTTGTTAATGACAAATTTGTCCTCTTTATTTTTGCTAACTCTTTAGATTAGAGATAACGAGAGACTCGAGAAGAAGTGGTAAGACATGAAGGAAAAACACAAAGAAGATGGTGGAATGTGCTTGAACTTAACAAGCATTAGAGGTGTTCAAACGGTTTGGTTACCGTAGTAACCGTTTTAACTTGTACTATTTGGATAATTTGGTTTGGTTAATTTGGATAATTGGTTTGGTTTGGTTAAAGTTTTTAGCTTGTTTGGTTTAGGTGGTTTGGTTTGGTTTTAGACACTCCTAACCAATCAAACCAAATTAACCAGTTAAGTAATTAGTCATATATCTAACATATATTATATACACATAATACTTTGCATAACCACTCAAGAGTTAACGTTCATCCCTTTTAGATTCATAAAATATAAAGCTCAATATTGCTCATATAGTGTATATATGTATATGTAAAGTCTAGACCACAACATATGGACGCCTAATTTAGATATACTTCATATAGAGGTGGCAATTTCAATCCAATCCACCAATCCAATCCATCAATCCATTAAAAATATCCACCTAATCCAATCCATTTAAATCCAATCCATTTAATCCAAATCCAATTGGATTGGTGGATTCATGGATTGGATCCATGGATCATTGGCAAATTACGGTTTAGTACCTATAATTTTTATTTTTTACATTTTGGTACCTAAAATTTAATTTTTTATACGAAAAATATCATTGGAAAATTACGTTTTGGTACCTAAAATTTTTCATTATGACATTTTAGTACCTAAAATTTTTACATTTTACATATTGGTCCTTGGTTGAGGATGCCATTTGGATTCATGGATAATCCACCAATCCACTTGATCCAATCCATGAATCCACCAATCCATTAGATCCAATCCATTTGATCCATGGATCCACCAATCCAATCCATCAATCCACCAATCCAATCCATTTGCCACCTCTAATTTCATACATTATGATGAATGAAAACTTGAAAAGAAGGTTATTTCCAGCTTATGATAACTGCTAAGAAACTAAGTCAATTTACACAAACACAACAATTCATTAACCTATACCATTGTCATAAATTTTTGTTAGGTGAATATTTCTATACTAATCGTAAGATAATTGTCTTAGTTGCGAATTGTTGCATTAACCGAAAAATTTTCATCGTCAATGATAATATGATTTTATGTTGGTTAACCAATTAACCAAACCGGTTAAACTTTAGTTTGGTTAATTTGGTTGTTGTATTAGTTTGGACGGTTTGGTTATGATATTGTATTCCATGGTTAATGGAATTTAGTCTTATTTGGTTTGGTCATAACCATGGTAACCATTTGAACACCCCTAATAAGCATCAATTTGTGAGGAAAAGGAAGACGAGAAATCTATAATTGTAGGGTACATCAACTAGTTTAATGATGTGTGGTAAGTTGTATTTGGGAGTAAATGAGTATTGAATAACAAACTAACAATGATTGAAGCACTTTGTTTAAAACTGAAACTCGTAACAACAAATGTATATGAACTTGTTTGTTTATTGGATGTCCGTTCATTTTAATGAGATCTTCAATTGTAGTGTGGCAAAAGCTAGTGGCCGAGTGTTTTGGGTTCATATTACACTTTCGAGTGTTTTCTATATATACATGTACTTTGTGGATTGTGGTTCTAAAATACTTTGTTTATATAGAAACAATAACATACAAATAATTCTAAACAAGGGCAATAAGGTCAATGGTATATCATACTCACTAATATATTTGTAGTATGTTATAGTTTAATCAATGTGTGCGATTACTCGTTTGCCACATTCTAAACAACAAAGACCTAAATCACAACAAATAGCCTACTCACTAAAATCAATGGAATTCAACATTCTCTAGCCGCTAATTCCTTCATCTGCTCTCTCTAAGTAGGATTTGCCAATTTCCATGGTAAAGGAAAATCGTACCGGAAGTTATACCGGCTCCGCCAGTGGTAGGGTATTTTGTGGTATTACCGTGGTTCAATTGTTGTGTACCGGCAAAATACCGTTTTTGTAATTAAATAATATTTTTTTTGTTAAAAAACCATACCGGCAGATTCGGGATACCGTTTCGAATAATACCGGAATATACCGGATAACAAACCTGAATAAACTAAATAAGCATGTGTAATATAAAATTCAACAAACTGCAATATTACTGAATTAACTAAATAATCATTCAAATGCATGTTTACGATCGAGTACAAAACAAACAAACAACATTCTTACACCAAAAGTTCAAACAAATATTTATTTTGGAAGATGCAAACTCTTCCTATGAAATCTGCTAATCAGGTGGAAATGGATAACAGTGTGCTAGTATGTCTATGCACAATCACAATCAGGTTAAATGACGCAAGCAGAAAGCACAGACAAAAGATCATGAAGAACAATTTGCGACTGAAGTTAAAAGGACGAAAATAAATTGATAAAGCATAGCAGAAACGAAATACCTCGATATCCAGTCTTACGAGCTTGTTTGCTGGTGGTTGAGCTCTCACGTGTCGTCCCAATATAACACACTGGCCCGTTCCTTGCAATTTTCGATAGGAAGCTTCAAAAACCTAGAATCAAGAAAGGAGGAGCAAATCAAGGTAGTGCCTTCAAAATTGAGTGAGGGAACCGGGGTTTCTATACACCATACCTCCAATTGGCGTTCGCTACAACTTTGAAATCGTTTTCTGAGAGGATCAGCGAAGCAGATCAGGTCGGCGCCTCGGCGGTCGGTGGAGCGGAGCAAAAGAGGGACCGCGGCGGGTCGCCTTGCCGCCGGTCGCTGGTCACGGGCTTGGCGGTTCTGGTCGCCGGTCGCCAATGGAGAAATGGAGAAGAGAAGCGCCGATTGAACTGAAGAAGAAGAGGAGAACTGCAGAACTGGGAAGAAGAAAGGAAGGCGGCGGCTGTGTTTCGTTCGATTGAATAGGGTTTTGACAATTTTACTTTTTTTTTTTGCTCATACGACGACGTTTTTCTTTCCATTACCCTGCCCCCGGTTAGACCAAAAACGGCCGGTATTTCGGATTAAACCGTTTAAATCGACCGGCACGATATTCTGCACCCAAACACGATACCGTATCGGAAGGGCTCCGATTTCCGGTTTTACCGGTTCAACCGGCCGGTACGATCCGATTTCCTTTACCATGCCAATTTCATGGTCAGAAAGAAAGTGAGAAGCTATAGGTTGGACTTGGAAGCTAGTCGTAGATCCACTGCCGGCCCATCCTCGGCCCATGTCGTACACGGGCCTTGGTTGCAGCATGCAGCCCATGCTCGTTGCGGGTTGGCTTCCATGTTTGATGAGAAGAAGGAATGCAATGTAATCCTACACGGTACAATGTAATCCTAAACGGTAATTCTTGTGTACAAGGCTTCGGCCACAATCATCATCAATAACAAAACAATAGCCGGAGAGGTTCCAACTCTCCTGTGGATTAGTTTCGATTCGTTGTGGATATCACGTCTTCCCTTTTACGCTTAAACTAAATTTTACACTATATAATTTCTTTTTACATTTATGGAAAAATCAAAATTCCGTTACATTTTTCAAAACTGAGTGCTCTGACCAGTCAAAGTTGAGTTTGAAGATGAAAATGATAATTTTGTAATATACATTTCTTTTAATTAAATAATTTGATAATATATGAATGCAAATTAGTGAAATTGTTATAAAATATGTTAAATATATGTCTAATTTATTTGATATTAGAAATTTTCTCACATATTATGTTAAAATTGATTTGAAATGGTTGAACCCAGTGGCGGATCCAGAAATTTTTTGTAGGGATGTCCTCTTCTAAAAAAAATTAAATTAAATTAAATACATAAATAATAAAAATATCCAATTAGTACAAATGTTGACAAAAAGCCACGATGTATTTTTCATATTTCGAAAAAAATATAAGATAGATTTGGTGTCTACACTGCTCAACAAATCGGTATATCCTACTAGATCGTATATTCAATTTCTAAAATTATTCATGATGTAATTCAAAGTTGAAAAGATTATTTCAACACGTACGGTGTAACCATAAAATCAATTCAAATTAGGGGTATCCCTAGGGATAAGAAATCGCGTTTTTACCATTACATAGTGTTTAAAATAGAACAACAAATGAGTTATAACCTAATGGAGAAGATGTTTAATAATAGGAGTGTCCTAGATGTAAATAACACAGAGTACCACTTATATTTTTTTTAATCATACGTAAACTATTATCGAGGGTAAGATAATCGTTTATTAAAATTTTAGGGGTATCCCAGATTACCAATTATATTTTGTTTATCCATACGAAACTACTATCGAAAGTTGGATAATCGTGTTCCCAAAATTTAGGGGTGTCCCTGGACACCCCTAAATCACCATTTATCCGCCACTGGTTGAACCCTACCCAACAGTTAAAGCTAAAACCACTTGAAAACCGACTCGATGGTTTAACCGGATTTTACAACCATGATTACTCCATCCAAACGATGAAACGATGCGTAAATGACTTCATCCACGAAGGTAGACATTTCAAATCAAACTTAGAAGTGGAAAATTACTTTGGCAAAATACATCTGTATAGCCATAACTTTCACACTTTTGACAAATATAGCCATTACTATTCAAAAACCACAAATAGCCCAAAAAACGGAGGGTAGTGTGACAAATCTAGCCAAAAACGTTAGAAACTTTAACACCATCTGCGGTTCCGTTAGATCGTTTGACGGAATGTTGACGAGGACGGAATCCGACCTCCACATCAGCGACACATCATCCAAATGTACACGTTGAATGCCACGTCAATAAAGAATTAAAAAAATTCATTTTACATCTGTCGACTTCCCTTCTCTTCCCTTCCCTTCCTCCGCCATCAATCAACCTATCTCTCCGCCGCCCAAAATAAAACAATATCTCCATCCAAACACAGAGCCCTTCTAATAATCACAAACCCAAAACAAATCCTCTACACAACCATTGTTCGCCAGAAAATCCCCAAAATTATCCCTATTATTCTTACTAAGAACCCTTCCAATCACCTTAAATCCTCTTTTCTTCTCCCAAATCTCCTTCCTCATAGCCATATCCTCGTCCAATTCCTCCAACCCCACTCCTTAATTAGATGCGTCGGCGAGATTGCTTTTTTGATGGATTTGGGAAAGTGGAGGAAAAGGAAGTAAGAGGACGGAGCAATGGTGGCGGTTGGAGTGTCGGTCGCAGTGGATGGGAACAACAGTGGCGGTGGATTGCGCTTAACCTCCACATCTCTGTTTGCGGTTGTCGACGGCTGTTCTTGGAGTAGCATACCAGCAGCAGACTAGCAGATGAAACAGATCTATTATGGGCGAGAATCCTGAATCCCTCATCGACGGGCTTCTTCTTCGTTGGAGATGAGTGAAGGTTGGAGGTCGAGGGTCGCATCGTCGGCGGGCTTCTTCTTCGTCCTTACCATCGGCTCCAAAATATGGAGAACGGAGGCCTATCGACATGCAATAACAACAATAACAACGAGTCACAACTACAAAAAGACACAAGAGGAGGTAAGAATCGGCATACACATAATCGAAACCCCCAACCAACCTCTCCCCTCTCCCTGAAAAACTCACCAATCGCGCGAGAAATCGCTTTCTACTGTGAAATTAGGGTTTTGGAGAATCGGCGAGAAAAGATTTTTCTAGGCTTCGTCGATGCTTTCTTCAGTATTAGGATGCTTGGTTTCGTCGGAAAACGGTGGCCGCCGGTCGATTAGTCAGGATGCATGCCAGAGTTCATCATTGGAAGAGGCGAAATCGGGGATGATAATAACTGAAGTTTTTGGGGTTGGGATGAGGATTTATAGACGATTAGGGTAACGGACGAAAACTGGAAGGGGGTTATCGGAGGAAGATTGGAAAAGGGGGACGGAATCAATCCATCGTCGTCGTCTCGTGGTCGGAGGAAAAGAGGTGAAGGGGGAAAGAAAACGAAGAGATAAGAAAGAATGGACGAGTAGTGGTGGCCAGCTGGGTCGCTTTCATCGTTTGTTTGTTTTTTTCGTTTTTTTTTTCACGCCTATATTTCCACGTCGGATACATCTGGTAACTCAGTGGGCAACTTAGCGACAGCCGTTAGTCCATTCATAAAGTAACCCCGTTTAGTATTGTTGCCTGTTTTTGTTTTCTGTTGTGTTTTTCAAGATTGTAGAAACCAAGAAAAAAAAACATGTTTAGTTGGGTTTCTATTTTTTGTTGTGAATCAGATTTGCACAACAGGGCCCAAATTTGAGAAACAACAATTTACTGCTTTGGATTTGATTCTTGTACATGTTTTACACGGGATTCCCGTTTGTTTTCATTAAAACAACCCTCAATTCGAATCCCACCTAAAGCAAAAAATTTCTCTCTTTTTTTTTTAACTCCCAAACCCACCTCCAAACCCTAGTCGGCCAACCCTACCCTCATTTTCTCCCAAACCCGCCGCCCAACAGCTCCCTACCTCTCTCAACTTCTTCCTCTTGAGACCCAGGCCGCCGATATCGTCCATCTCCCCCTCGTCGTCGATTTCGTCCCTTTGCCCCCGCCGCCTCCCTTTCCCCTGTCGCCCGACCTCGCAACCCCTGCCGCCTCCTCCTCTCGATTCCCGTCGCCGACTTCGAATCCTTTCCCCCGCCGCCGCCGCCGCCGCCTCCTCTCTTTTCTGGTTTTTAATTCTAATAGTAGTAATTGAACGCGTTTTTGTTTCTTGTTGTCTGTTTTCATTATTTTTCAGATTATCAACTAAACAGGTTTGTGTTTTCCGTTTTTTTCCTGTTGTGGTTGTACATTTGTTTACACAACACCACTACAACCACAACAGCAACAAATCAATACTAAACGGGGCAATGAACAGAAGTGGCTATTTTTGGTTTCCGAATAGTAATGGCTATATTTGTCAAAAGTGTGAAAGTTATGGCTGTATTTGAATTTTGAATCCAGGGGAAGCAGTAATCCGCATTTTCGCTATCTAGTCTACCGACGAACGGCCGACGGCGATGGACGTTGAAGCTGTCATTGCTGTATCTGCAAGTGTGGCCACGCCGGCGGCGATTAAGAGCAGCTCCATCTGATACTGCAAGAGTATCTCCATGGAAATCAGATGGACAAGCACACCCAGAAGCAACTCTCAGAAACGCACAATGACCGCGCTCAATTCTATTTCTCCCATGGAAACAAGCGTTCCTCTCTACATTTCCGCAAACCCATCTCACGTCCAGCCTCAACAGCTACGCCGGCTCTTCGCCCTCTGTAACCACTCCTGCCACCGCTTTCCCAAGTTAATTCAGCGAAATTCAGAATATGGAGAGGCAGCGGCAGCGCGTAGGTTTTGGCCGAGCTGTTTCGGGTTCGGGATTGACTGCATCTATCTATGATGTGGTGGTAAGTTGTAGCACAAGAAAGATTCCAGTTGAAGTTTTTGAACTCTGTGTTTGAAATTTGGTGTTTGGCTTGTTGTGAGATGGATATGGTTCATATGATTTGCGATTTCTCAGTGGCTTCAATTGCGAGGAATGGGAATTAGGAAGATATCCTTCAGAAAATGACTAGGTAGTTCCTTTATGCAGAGTCTTGGAACTTGGCCAGCAGTACCTTTGCTGAGTTGCTGAAAAGATTTTGATAAGTGTTGGAGGGTTTCTCCTTTATGTTGATTTCAGAATACTGACCATATAGACATCTATGACATTGCAGCCCTTTGCTCAGCCAATGAAAGGTAATTCAAGCGGAGCTTATCTTCCCATTGATTCTCTAGTCTGTTAGATTGAATGAATGAACGGTTTGAGTGTGCTTTTGGTTTGGGTTTTCCAGGATGTTCTTCATAGCTTGTGGGTTTGGAGACGATATTTTGGGATCTACCACAACGATGTACACGAGGACTGTTTCAGCCTGTGATGATGGTGGTAGTGGTGATTGTCAGGATCAAATGGCTAAACTTGTAGGTAGGAAGCTTTTGCTAATTCCACCTCTCAAAGAGTCACCTCCTCTTAAGGTAACTGTTGGAGAATCTGCAGAAGACTGAGCTTGTATAGTTTAACTCCACTGCCATTTGGATAGATTGTAGACTGCAACAGAGATCCCAGTCCCAGGTCATACATAGATTGTTGTACTCTTGAGTCTTGTCTAGTCTATTAAGTCCAGACCAATATATATTTACTCCTGTTCGCCGTGGGGGTACTGTTGAAATCTTGACTTTAAGCTTCAGCTTTACTGCCTTATCCATCTACAAACTAATTTAATCCTTTACAGTGTCACAACATAGGGTTTCGTGTCACTTACATATTCGGTATTCCATTCTCCCTTTGCTTGTTTAGTGCACTTACGAATCGACAGCTAGAAACGGGTAAGGCTTTTTGTCATTGATGGTGGTTTTGGCATAAGAATTTCAATTTTCTCTTTCACAAAGTAAAGTAGTCCTACAAGGATGCAGGGTTACAGATAATGGCATTGGTCTTCCCTTTTCCTTTCCGCTTGAACCCACTGTGTGAAAAGTAGAGCCAATCGATCTCAGGTAGAGAAGTAAAGGCAAAAGTTTGTTTCTTTTGATAAACATCTCTCTGTGTTTTCTTCCTCTCCGATTCCTGCAATGGGTGGCAAGATCTGGGTAGAAGCAAGCCTCATCTCTGCTCGAGGCGTTAGGCGTTCTTCCTCCCTCTGGAAGAGGCAGTGGTTTGCTGTTGGTTGGATTGATCCCAATAACAAGTACTGCACCAACGTTGCAAAAGATGGCTCCGGAAATGCAAACCCGACATGGAAAACCAAGTTTGCTACTTTGCTGGATGATACGAATTTCCAGGACATGGCACTAACTGTTGAAGTGTACAGTCGAGAGCCCATTTTCCTCAGGGAAAGCCTTGAAGGAACCGCGACCATCCTCCTGAAAGAGTTTCTGGCAAAGTACAGCAGCAAGAAGAACTCCTCTTCCTCCTCCGGGTCTGAAGAAGTTGGGAGCTACCAGCTGCGGAAACGAAACTCTAACAAACCCCAGGGTTTTGTTGATGTTTCGATCCGTATCTCCGAGGAAAGAGAAGAACCCAGTTCATACCTGGCTACAGGTACTTGCGTAATTGATTTGTTGCATGCAATGTAGTGAAGATTTCAGGTAAATTCCTAAAGCTTATGCTTTTATGAGTTAACTCATCCCAAATGTTGTCTGATTTACATAAAGCTGTTTGTCATAGAATCCTAAGCTTGCTAGTGACATTCATGAATTCGGTAGAATCGAGGTAGAATTACGCTACATAGGCTTAATCGATATTGCATATGGATAAGATAACGATCTTGTTATGGTTGTATTCGACAAAGTTTACAGGGTGTTAAATATATACCTACGACTCTTTCATGCGATTGGTAAAAAAGCTTCAGATTCTAGGATTTCAGCTTACTACTCAAATTTGGTAGTTTGAGATGTTAATGAAAGAATGAATGCTGAATCTTCACGACTTGCAGAATGTTAAATGCTTCGGAGATAGTAGAATAAGGAATTTTACTCATTCATAGATAAGAATGAAACATTGCTGTGGCTGTTGCAACCTAGAGGAGAGATTTGAACTTTCTTCAAAATCGTTTGATTACTTTATGTTTGTTGTCGCTCTGCAACGAATTGATTTTGATCTTGTCAAAATGGGGAAAAAAAAGCTTTTACGCTCTAATTCTATTCAACTTTTCGATTCTACATAGAAACTATTGTCTGACTAGCTGGTGGTTATGTCATCCTCCAATAGATTTGATTCCTGATAGCTGATGGCTGCGTGTTGCAATGCAGGTGGTGATGAAGGAATTATACCGATAGGCCACGGAAATAATCCCGAGCATGGGGTCTATCCAAGGGAGCTGTCACCTTTAGGCCCTTCCTGGAAACCTCAACATCGCCCAGGCACCAATGGAGGAGGTGGTCTACCTATAGATCATGGAAAGAGTACAGGGCAAATGGCCTACCCAAGGGACAAGCCGCCTTTAGCCCCATTCAGGCAGCCCCAATATGCATCGTCGAACTCTGAGTATACTAATCATGTACCTTACCCTGCTGCAAATCATCCCATCCCCTCTATGGGACAACCTAGCTACCCACCACCAGTTCATAGGACGGTGACTCCTCCCCCGCCGCCTCCTCCAGCTAATGTTGGTTACATACCAACCTTTCTTCCAAACTCAGAGTACATAAACATGCCGGCATCTGCAGCACCAACTAGAGGAGGGGCAGCAAGACCGTCGGCTGCTGGTGTAGCCATGGGAGCTGGAGTTGGAGGAGCTCTTGCTGCTGGTGCTGTGATCTTCGGAGATGATTTCATGTCGGGATTTAGCATCCCATCAAGCTTACCAGATCCTAGTCTTACAATATCTATGGATCCTACTTTCTGACAACAATAATTCGTTGCCGAATGCTCGTTTTATCGTGTAATGAAGTGTACAAGATGGTTTCATCTCTTTCTCTTGGTCCCCCACATTGTCCACGAGTTACATTTTCCTTACCTTTGTAAATCAGTTGCAGCATGGTGCTATTACAGACAACATAATGATGCCTGCAGAGAGAGAGAGAGAGAGAGACAGAGCGCATGAATTCTAGTGAGACGTTTGCAGAGATGGCTCCTTCTGTCCTTCATATCACCAAAAGCCCTTTGGAGAAACTTCTCAATAACAGTCACAAACTCTTCCATTTTTTCTTCACGTAGAAGAGGCCACAATGCTTGATTACTTCAACCGTTCAACGTCAAATCCAGGTAGGGCCTGTGAACGTCTCTTAACATTCCATGCAGGAACGATTCGATCGGTATCATCGGTCACTATGAGAACCGGGTTTGAAAATGGCAAGAATCCGTATTACTCTACTGTATTAGTTACTCGAGACTTAGAATCAACAAAGCTCTTTTGTATCATAACCATGGTTCAAAAAGGCACGCTTAATCTCACGCTTAGGCACGCCTAGGCGCAAGGCAATAGCAAAACGCCTCGCCTAGGGGTTTCACGCCTAATTAGATACTAGAACACGTCATGGAGTAAGGCGACATATAAGTCTCTCCTTAACATTACTAGATGGAGCTAGTAAGTCAATATTAAAGGCCAAAAATTAACATCAACTACGAAATCAATTTTCTATTACAATATTTTCAACAGCTCAAGAACTTTGTGAGCTATTGAGCTATGATTCTATGAATTCGTGAGCTATGTTCTTGTCATTAAGTGTTGAGTAAGTTATTAATCATTTTAACTGAAGTGAGGAAGTGTTGTAGATAATTATTTCACTCATCATGCAGTGCGAATAGCTATTTTTCTTCCAACGCCTAAGCACGCTTAGTCTATGTCTAGGCGAGCTAGGCGCAAGGCAAAGGCTCAACGCCCGCCTTACGCCTAGCGCCTTTTTGAACCTTGATCATAACACCATGAACACTTACCAGGACAAGTAATTTCATGAAGCCTTTTTGATACCGGTGTTATGATACAAAAAAATCGCATTAAGAAGGTCTACAAGAAATCGAAGGCCTGCAATTTCTGATGATTATGAGGTTTATCTTCACGAGTTGGAATCTGATTTAGGACTCTATCATGATCTAGTTTCATTTTCACCAGTCATGGAAAGTGAGCATTCTGATAAATGGTTAGCTGCCGCGAAAGAAGAGATGAAATCTATGTATAAAAATGAAGTTTGGGACCTTGTTGATTTGCCTGAAGGTTGTAAAAGAGTTGGTAATAGATGGGTCTGGAAGACCAAACACGACTCTAATGGAAATATCGAAAGATACATGGCCAGACTTGTTGCCAAAGGTTTCACTCAGAAAAGTGGTGTTGACTATAAAGAGACATTTTCACCCGTCTCTAAGAAAGACTCCTTAAGGATTGTCATGGCCAATGTAGTTAAAAGCTATAGTTTAAGCCTAAAAGCTTACGCTTTTAAGTTCTTACCTCCTCCAATATAGTAATTTTCTTTGAAAAATCTTTTGGCATCATAAGCTTAATATAAACTCTTCAAAACCACAATATGTGCATAAAAATCCTTAAAAGCTAGCTTTTAGGACGCTTATAAGAGCTTTTAACGATAATGTTTATGGAGCGATTTGGCATGTCATGGGATGGTCAAATGATTTTTTATAGATGAAAAAACTAAAGTGATCATGCCGCTGGCTTCAAAGTGATTCTTTTAACATGAATGAGGATTGATGTATTTATGAGGAGCATGATGTTAGTGACAATAACAACTATGACGATGGCGGTAATTAAGATGATATGATTTGGATGGAAATGTGGACGTTGCTGCCCAAATGTAGCATAAATCATGATCAATTTTTTTGGAGGGCTTGTGATGTCCATAATATGAATATTTCTGAGTTATGATTCAACTCTTTTTCTATGTTTATGAACCTGTTCTGAGTTAGAATGTACTCTAGTTCAAAATCTTTTCCAATTTTCTGTGTGTGCATCCTATTAGTATTTTAAGTTGATTTTTCACAATTTCAATGGTTCATATAAACTTACGTTCTTACGCTCCGCTTTTACGCTTAAGTTTGTACCCATCATTCCGCTTATACATAAAAACTATAGTTTAACTACATTGGTCATGGCAATGGTAGCTCATTATAATCTAGAGCTCCATCAGAAGGATGTGAAAACCGCCTTTCTGAATGGGAATTTAGATGAAGTAGTCTATATGGATCAACCTGAAGGTTTTGTGGTTGAGGGAAAAGAACATATGGTGTGTAAATTAAAGAAGTCAATATACGGACTTAAACAAGCTTCCCGACAATGGTATATTAAGTTCAATGATACCATTACATCTTTTGGATTTAAGAAGAACATCGTCGATCGATGTATATATCTGAAGATTAGTGGGAGTAAGTTTATAATTTTAGTTCTGTATGTTGACGATATCTTGCTTGCTACTAATGATCTTGGTTTATTACATCAAACCAAGGAGTTTCTCTCTAAGAACTTTGAAATGAAGGATTTGGGTGAGGCATCCTATGTGATTGGAATAGAAATATTTCGTGATAGATCACAAGGACTGTTGGGATTGTCTCAGAAATCATATATTAACCGGATCCTAGAGAGATACTGATAAGCCCCAATCCGCGAGGCTTGTTGAACACAGCTTGGAATTCAGATTTCTAAGCCAGAGAACAAAGTAACAGGGGAATAGAAGGATGGTTCGGAGTGCAACTTCAACACCATGCGCGGGGAAGAGGCTCAACCGAATTCAAGATAGCAACCCGACCACGATTGAGGTGATGTCTCAATCGATACAAGGCTCGCTCGTCGTTGGCGATTTGAACCAAGCAACAAGGACAATCCACGAGTTGAAAACTCAATGAACAAGTTCTGAATTGATTAACGTCTAACTATTGCAATGGAGTTTCTAGGTCTTTAAATAAGCAAACTAAAACCTAATTCGAGTACAAAACAAACAAGGAAAGCTAATTAATCCTACAACGTCTAAAGGTAACAAACCAAAACAGAAAAGGAATCCCAACTCGTCCATAATACCCAACTTGTAGCTTACGCAAGCTGCCTCCAAAACAGTGTCCATAGCAACTTTGACCCCTACGTTCACATCTCTCCAGGTCTCCATCTCCTTAGCCAATACCTTGCTTCTGTAGACAATCAAACGCACTTTCATGTAGTACAAAGCTCCTTCCATGATTCGAACCCCTCTTCCCTGAATGGACCTCCAAAGTGACCTTCCTGACCATGCCTCCAGACTTAGCCAAATTCTGGCAGTCTGCCAGTTTTGAGACAGCTACTTTGAGGCCTTGGAACGCAGCTTTAATGACTTCATATGAACCCGAATCTCCTGCCATCTTGTAGAGGAAGTTTTTATGTTCAAAACAACACACTAACCTTTCATTTCCATCAACCCAATTGGAAGGATTAAAGCTCCAAAGTAGGCTGCCTGAACACGTCACTATACTTGGCCAAAAACTAAGATTGTTCAGATGAGTTGGGTTAGCTTCTCGGGCAAGTAACTCTAGCTTGGTAATGAAGCAATTTAGGGTTGTATCAGGCTCTCCCTCTTCAAAAAGCTTTGTCCTCAAAGCTGGTGCTTTTCGCCTCTCAAAGTCGTCACTGAACTGCTCCCAGATCGGATCGCAAAATGGCTGCCCAAACTCCTTGTTCTGCAAAACTGTAATAGTGTTCTTGAGCAATAATTTTAGGGCTTTTTGATTCCGACATTGACAGGCCAATTCATTGTTCCCACGAGATTCCCCATACTTCCAATCGATTTCCTGGACCACACTGGTGCCTTGAACTGTCGCCATTCGCGGCGGACCAACCCGTCGCTCCTTCCCGCCAACGCTGGTGTTCAAAAACAAGGAACCCAGAAATTGCGATGCTGAATTGGGCATTTCGATGCCAGCCACTCCAAGGTCCAATTGATTGACTTCAAAGCATCCCGACGGTGGGAGAAACGATTCCACAATGCCCTTTAGCAACGATTCTTGCCCACACGATCCACCCCATTCACCCGATTTGCTGCCTGTCGCGGGTGCTGCCAGAGGCTTGTAAACCCGAAGCGGGTCTTGCAACGAGGGCTTGTTCGGGTCGATTTCTCCGTTGGAGGAGACTGCCAGGCCCTCGTGGAAGATGATGACAGCATTGGGTTCACTCGTCGGTCGCCCAACTCCTCCGTCCCATAGCTCCTCTCTCCTGCTCTGTTTTGGTGTCGGAGAGCAGAGCTGCCAGCGCTCTGCCTGCTGAGGAGGTCTTCTTTTGCTCAAAGATGTGAGCATAAATCTTTGCACCATCAAACCAGCTTCATCTCCCTTTTCCCGCTCCCGATTCGCCTTCATTTGTTGCTGATCGGCGTGGACTTCGGCCGGCGATAGCGGCTTAAGCAAGAACTGGCGATTTTCCAGCCTGAATCGGTAGGAATTGGCCCTGCCGTCGTGGACTGCTCCTCGATCATACTGCAATGGTCGTCCTAGAAGCAGGTGAGTAGCTTGCATCGGAGCTACGTCACACCACAGCTCGTCCTCATAGTGGCCGATTTTCAAACGTACCTTGGCCTGCTTGTTTACTTTGAGGGTGCCATATTCATTTAGCCAATGAAGGCTGTAAGGTTGAGGGTGCTTGATCGTACCTAACCCAAGCTTTTTAACAGCATCTAAACTCACAACATTAGTACAGCTGCCCCCATCGATCACGACGGACAGTAGCCTACCCTCAACCGTACAACGAGTGTGGAACAAATTGTCTCGTTGTTCTTCGTCAGCGCGAAAATCCAGAGTAAGAGCTCGACTACTTACACCGAGTAGCTTCCCTGCGGGAGGAGTTTCAGCCTCTATTGACTCGTCAATTTCAGAGTCTGACCCGCTCTTTTCTTCCCTATCCTCCTCTGCTTCATCTTCGGAAACGACTTCCCCATTCCGAACCACCAAAGCCTTCTTATTTGGACACTGATTGGCTTTATGGCCTCTGCCGAAACATTTAAAACATTGTATGTTGCTTGTAGAGCCTCCTGCCTTCTCCGGATTAGCTGGAGTTGTATTTCGATACGCGGGCTTGGCTGGTTCCATCCTGGGCAACTCAGAATTGGGTACAGGGGAATGCTCAGACACTGTTTTTGAAGAAGAGAATCTCCTTCCCGCGCTTGTTCGTTGCTGTTTCTCCACCTTAACCGCAAGATGAAAAACTTCCTCCAGCTCGACGAAAGGTCGCAGCTCAACTTCTAGTAGAATTTCGCGATTCATCCCATGAAGAAACCTAGCAATGGTGGCTTCTCTGTCTTCCCGGAGATCAGCGCGCATCATAAGGAGCTCAAGCTCACGATAGTATTCTTCTATTGATTTTGATCCATGTCGTAGTTGCTGCAAAGACTCGTACAGGTCGCGCTGATAATATCCCGGCACAAACCTTTCACGCAATAGACCCCTAAGCTCCATCCAGGTTGTGATTTCAGGTTGCAGGTTCCTCCGACGGCGGAGCTGGGTCTTCTCCCACCATTGTGCGGCGTAGTTGGTGAACTCATACGTCGCGAGGAGTACCTTCTGGGTTTCGCTATACTCACCACATTGAAAGAACATGATCATCTTTCTCTCCCAGTCCAAATATGCTGAAGCGTTCATGGTGCCTGAGAAGGATGGCACTTGTAGTTTAATTCCCTTCAAATCGGCGACTTGGTTCCCCTGTCCTGCTTGGGTGGTTGAAATTCTTCATCGCCCGGAGCTCGATTCTGTTCAGGAACAAGCACCTGCCCTGCCACGTTCCTCTGTATCATTGGGGCATTTACCGTGGCTCGTAGTTCGGCCAGCTGTTGATTCAGATTATCGAATTGCGTCTGAATCGCCATATTTTGCTGCGCCAGGATTGTACGAAGCATCTCCGCGATGTTGGCCTCCTCCGCCATGGTTGGATCGCCGTCAATCCCAGCCCCTGTTGCGGATTTCTTCTTCTTCCTTTGTTCTGGTAGCACGACAGCAGCAGGATCAGCTGACATGGGACCCCTCGATCTGGTCCACCGTTCAGTGTCGGCGCCGCCTTCCGTTGACAACGTCGTCGTTCCCACCACTGCTTGAGACGCCGCTGAGTAGAACCAGGCTCGAGATACCACTTGATAAGCCCCAATCCGCGAGGCTTGTTGAACACAGCTTGGAATTCAGATTTCTAAGCCAGAGAACAAAGTAACAGGGGAATAGAAGGATGGTTCGGAGTGCAACTTCAACACCACGCGCGGGGAAGAGGCTCAACCGAATTCAAGATAGCAACCCGACCACGATTGAGGTGATGACTCAATCGATACAAGGCTCGCTCGTCGTTGGCGATTTGAACCAAGCAACAAGGACAATCCACGAGTTGAAAACTCAATGAACAAGTTCTGAATTGATTAACGTCTAACTATTACAATGGAGTTTCTAGGTCTTTAAATAAGCAAACTAAAACCTAATTCGAGTACAAAACAAACAAGGAAAGCTAATTAATCCTACAACGTCTAAAGGTAACAAACCAAAACAGAAAAGGAATCCCAACTCGTCCATAATACCCAACTTGTAGCTTACGCAAGCTGCCTCCAAAACAGTGTCCATAGCAACTTTGACCCCTACGTTCACATCTCTCCAGGTCTCCATCTCCTTAGCCAATACCTTGCTTCTGTAGACAATCAAACGCACTTTCATGTGGTACAAAGCTCCTTCCATGATTCGAACCTCTCTTCCCTGAATGGACCTCCAAAGTGACCTTCCTGACCATGCCTCCAGACTTAGCCAAATTCTGGCAGTCTGCCAGTTTTGAGACAGCTACTTTGAGGCCTTGGAATGCAGCTTTAATGACTTCATATGAACCCGAATCTCCTGCCATCTTGTAGAGGAAGTTTTTATGTTCAAAACAACACACTAACCTTTCATTTCCATCAACCCAATTGGAAGGACCAAAGCTCCAAAGTAGGCTGCCTGAACACGTCACTATACTTGGCCAAAAACTAAGATTGTTCAAATGAGTTGGGTTAGCTTCTCGGGCAAGTAACTCTAGCTTGGTAATGAAGCAATTTAGGGTTGTATCAGATACAACATGGCTGAATGCTCTGCAAATGTCGTTCCAATTCAGAAGGGAGATAAATTTAGTCTCAAACAATGTCCAAAGAATGAATTGGAACGCAAGCAAATGGAACACATTCCTTATGAATCTATTGTTGGAAGTTTGAATTATGCACAAACTTGTACCAGACCAGACATCAGTTTTGCTGTCGGAATGTTGGGCATGTATCAAAGTAATCCAGGAGTAGATCATTGGAAAGCTGCAAAGAAGGTACTAAGGTATCTTCAAGGAACAAAAGATCACATGCTCACCTTCAGGAGATCTTATCACCTTGAGGTGATTGGATATTCAGATTCAGATTATGCTGGATGTGTAGACACTAGGAAGTCTACTTTTGGCTATTTGTTCCTTCTAGCCGGAGGGGCAATTTCATGGAAGAGTGCGAAGCAGTCTATTATTGCCACATCCACTATGGAAGCTGAATTCATAGCTTGTTATGAAGCTATGAATCATGGTATATGGCTGCGGAATTTTATTTCTGGACTTGGAATTGTCGACACTATCGCCAAGCTGCTGAAAATTTACTGTGATAATTCCGCAGCGGTATTCTTCTCTAAGAATGACAAGTATTCGAAGGGTGCTAAGCATATGGAGATGAAATACTCTGTCGTTAAGGAAGAAGTTCAGAAACAAAGGGTGTCGATCGAGCATATTTGCACACAGCTTATGATTGCTGATCCATTAACAAAAGAATTTCCTCCTAAGACATTTACCGAACATGTCGAAAGGATGGGGATTATAGGACGTCATGACTAAAGTTATTTTATGTTTCATGGATTGACACTTTGAGCTCATTTATTTTGTTTGCGGAATAAAGTTATGAATCTTGTTTTATTTATCATGACCAGTATATATACATTATGCATTATGTGAACAGAACAAGATTTTGTCTTTAGTGAAGACATTGTTGGACCATTATGACTACCTTGTTATGTGTCGTATTGAGCATGAGACTGGTTTTGTGGTACATGGAAGGGACTATGTCGATAAATTGATATAGAACCGCCATGATCCTAATCTAGTTTTCATACTTGATTATGACTTTATGGTGAACCAAATATTATGGATTTATCTTATGATGTGCACACCAGTGCAGTCAAAATCGCGCATTAAAACTTAAAAACTTACAATTTTACGTATCCAGGCCACCAAAACGTTTCAGTTTCGACCTAAAGTCGCTTAGTCACAAAAACTGATAAAAGCATGGGTAAAATCGATGAAATCGCTTAAAATCGGTAAAATCGCGATTCTGAAGCGTTTTATACGATTTTGATAATCTCATAAAAATGTGCTAATTGGTCCAAAATGATGTAATTTTAGAGACATATTAGCAAAAATTAAAAAAAGGAAAACATGATTCATCACTCGTTCTTCAACTAGTGTCGAAATAGGGGCTTCACATTAGGTTGAAAAACACCAAATGGTATTCTCAACAGTCGCTAACCTTCTATCAGTCTTCTCCCTTAATCTTCACCTGTGGCTCTTACATGGGTTACGTTGAAAGTTTATGGGTAATTGATCGTATGTAATTATGTAAACTCAAACCAGCTTATGAGAATTTGGATTCTCAAGCTCGTTTACGGGTTACGATCTACGTTTATGAGCTTATTATTAAGATGCTATGAGTTCTCTCTACTTTTGAGTCAACGCAAATTAGTTTATGTGTTAGATATTACATTTTAATTATGAATTTCATGTAGTTATCCACTTATCTAAAATCTACACACTCACATTTATATACTATATGTTGTACTTAACATATTTTAGCTATTTTAGAGGGTGCGTAAAAAACTTACGATTTTACGCTTTGATTCTACGTTTTACGATTTTACCTATTTTCCGCTTCTAGGTAGAATCACGCTTTTAACTGCATTGGTGCACACTTATGTTTATTATTAGATCTTGTGATATATAATGACACATGGACCAAGTGGGAGAATATAAGCCCAATTCACGTAGGTCACTAGGGAATAATTGTGGCCAAGTGTAATTATCACTTAATGGTTTAATATATAAGGTAAATCCTATATTGATTAGGTTAATGAAAGGTAAATTCCTAATATACCCTGATGGTGGGTCTATATAAAGAAGCTCTAGGGTTGGTCCTCTCTCAACCCATTACATAGAATTTCTTAGCCATCACAGAAATCTCAAAACCTAAAAGCTAAAGGGGTCAAGAGAGAGAAACTCAATTCCGGTGATTACCACTCCAACGCCGCCGCCGTTCTCGTCATGGATCGAGTTAGGTTTCCCCGATCTATTATCGATTCGTGAAATCATCAAATTCTAAGATCCATGCTATTATGATTCATGTTTACACTCCTCTCGGCACTGAAGGAGCCCGTCCAAGGTGCGAAGATACTGATTGTCTGCAACGGAATGTTATATTCGTATTGCTCTAATAAAAATTGCTTGGGGGGAAGCAAGTAGAGTTAGTGGAGTTGAGTTTTCGATAAGCTCGCTCGCTCGCTCATAGTGGATGTGGAGCTCTGAGGCGATAGTTGATGCTCTGCAAGAAATACCAGGAATGAACGATGTCGTGTTTTTTTATGCCTGTGGAGCGTTGGAAGATGAGGAGAAAGCCAAGGCTTTTGTTGCAATGGATGTTGACGAACGAAAGATTTGGTTGTTCAGAAAGCTTGTGCCCCGTTCACTTGCCATTTCGTTTTCTATTTTCTAGTGTGACAACAAAAATTAAGAAACAAATGATAAAAAAGTGGTTCACTTGCCATTCCATTTTCGTTGGAAAAAACAATGAGGCAGCTGAGGGAAAACGATAAAATTGTGTTTCCTGGAAAAATTGGAGCGGGTTTCTCCCCGTTTCCTAGCGGGAAACGCTCTATTTTCATTTAATGAGTCCTGGTGTTCGAATCCCCTCAGCGACCAAACGTTCTATTCTTCTTTTTTTTCTTCCTTTTGTCAACTAGACCAAACGTTGCCGTTCGCTTCTGCAACTCTAGTTCCATCGATTGACTTCATCTCCCCACCCCATCGAGCAAAGCTGCTGCCTCCCCAAACTCGACTTCTTTTCTCCAAAGCTCCAGCCAGTCCGCCTCTTCCTCCTCCTCTCTAGGCAGCGGACGAGAAGTCATCAACAAATCCTCCTCCGCGCACGGCCGAACTGTTGACTAATACAGAAACAGATTAATGAACGAAAATCAGATCGGACACAGACACAGGTGTTTACGTGGTATCCCTGGATATCCAGGACTAATCCACGGAAGAGCTTAGAACGCTCTTCAGGCTACTGATTTACTGAGAAGAATCACCCAATCAATGTACATTAGCGGCAGCCCTCATCACTCTCCTTATATATTCTGCACACTAGGTCAGACTTCATCTCTCACACGTCTAACCTAATTGCATGGGCTTGCATGGGCTTAACAAACATAAATGGGCCCCACTCTCTAACTACAGATCATTAACTCAACTCACATAAATCGTAGCTCACCCCCATATACACTTAACATCCTCCCCCAAATTGATGCCTATCTCGTAGCATCAATTTGTTCCCAAGATACCAATGCCGGCTGGTGGAAAAGGCTTTCGTGAATAGATCAGCAACCTGTTCCTCTGTCGGAAGATGATGTAGACTGATAGTGCCATCACGAACGAGATCACGAATATAATGCACATGGATCTCAATGTGCTTGGTACGATCATGGAGAACCGGATTGACCGCAATTCGAATAGCACTCGTGTTATCAACATATAACTCCATAGGCATGGGACAAGAGATACCAAAATCGGACAATAAACGACCCAGCCATACCATTTCAGAACCAACTTCAGACATGGCCCGGTATTTGGCTTCAGTCGATGATTTGGAAACTTTATCCTGCTTCTTGCACCGCCAGGAAATGTATGCTGAACCAAACTTCACACACCAACCTGAAGTAGACCGTCGCGTGTCTATACAACCAGCAAAATCTGAGTCTGAAAAAGCAGATATCGAAGGAGAACCATGGGAAGGGAACCAAATACCAAAGTCTTGTGTACCGTGAAGGTATCTCAAAATGCGATGCACAGCGGAGAGATGATCAACACAGGGTGCGGCCATAAACTAACTAACCGCTTGTACAACATAGGAGATATCGGGTCTAGTAGCTGAGAGATAAATAAGACTACCTACTATGCTGCGATATTGGGAACCATCCTTCAGCCGGTCACCAGAATCCTTCTGCAGTTTGAGATTCATCTCCATTGGAGTCTTCACGGGTTTGCAAGCATCAAAATTATGATCCGACAGCAGATCTGAGATATACTTCCTCTGACTGAGCAGGATGCCTTGATCATTACGACTAACCTCCAGACCGAGAAAATAATTAAGAGTACCAAGATCCTTGATACTAAAGGCCTGCTTCAACCCGGTTTTGAGCTGAGATATCCCATGGGAATCAGTACCTGTAATCACCATATCATCGACATATAGGAGAAGAACAACTATACCCGCTGAAGAAACCTTCATGAATAAAGAAGGATCATTGAGACTTTGACTGAACCCCAGCTGAACAATTGTAGACTGAAATTTCTCAAACCAGGCCCTAGGTGCCTGTTTGAGACCATAAAGAGATCGATGCAGCAGACAAACCTGATCTTCGCGCCCAACAGTGTAACCAGGAGGGCGCTCCATGTAAATCACCTCCTCTAAATCGCCTTGAAGAAACGCATTCTTCACATCAAGCTGGTATAGAGGCCAGTCGTTCAAAGCAGCAACTGCCAGTAGAGTGCGGATTGTAGACATTTTGGCTACGGGAGCAAAAGTTTCATTGTAATCCACTCCGTGCTCCTGGGTGTAGCCAAGGGCAACCAGACGTGCTCTATTCCGTTCCACAGAACCATCGGGACGAACCTTAATATCATATACCCATCGACTGCCTATGGTAGGTGGACAAGGATCCGGTCTATCAACAACAGTCCATGTCCTATTGGCTTCCAGAGCTCCAAATTCATCTTGCATAGCACGATCCCAGATGGGATTGCCGCGGGCTTGTTTGTAAGTGGTAGGCACAATTAAAGTGTCAACGCCATGGGCCACAAAATCCTGGAAGTGAGGAGGTGGAACACCTTTGTTGAATCGGTCTGATCGCCGAGGAGGAGGTGAGGCAGGTGGCGACAAAGAAGTGGAATCACCATTATCGTGAGCAGATGAAGCTGATGATGTCTCGGACCCGCTACTGGTGCTCGATGTGGGGGAAGACAACGCTGGGGGGAAGGAGGAGCTGCTGGCTCATCAGACAATGAAATTCCATCATCAAAGTCATCAAATATGGGAAGCAAAGAATGGGAACCAAGGAAATCGGTATCTGATTTAGGCGAGTTGGTATAGAACATGGAGTGCTCGAAAAAGACAACAGAAGGAGATATTCTCATACGCTGGCTAGAAGGATCATAGCAAATGTACCCTTTATGAACACTACTATAGCCGAGGAAAACACAACGAGCAGTTTTAGAAGTTAACTTAGTACGTTCACGTTTAGGCAAAAGTACAAAGCAGAGACAGCCAAAAACTCGAAGGCGAGAATAATCAGGATGATGACCATGAAGAACATAGTAAGGACTCTTTTGTTGAAGGACAGAAGTGACTTGATAATTGATAAGTCTCACAGTAGTGACAACAGCCTCCGGCCAAAAACGGCTAGGAACTGACGAGGCAAGAAGAAGAGCTCGAGTGAGCTCCACGACATGTCTATTTTTCCGTTCAACAAGACCGTTTTGCTGTGAAACTCCAGGACAGGACATTTGACTCAAGATACCCCGAGAACGATAAACAGCATGCAAAGGGCTTGAACTGAATTCTCCTCCTGGATCTGAACGGATAATTTTAACAGTTTTTCCGAACTGAGTTTGGATCATATTTAGAAATTCTATAGCCACAGAACAAAGCTCAGATTTTAACCGAAGAAAATAGATCCAGGTGTATCTAGTTGCATGGTCTATAAACAGAGCGAAGTATCGAAAACCAGGACGAGATAAGGTAGGAGAAGGTCCCCAAAGATCAGTGTGGATGAGGTGAAAAGGCTCATTTATAACAGTAGTGCTAGAAGGAAAATGAGTACTAGAAGCTTTCACTTCCACACAGCTTGTACAAGAATGTTTAGCCAAAGGACTCACAGAATTCTTTCCTAAAAGAGATTGTTTAAACATTTCTGATAGACGCGCGGAGTGGGGATGCCCCAATCGAGCATGCCAAAGATCCCACTCCTTATTCGACAAACTCAAAAAAATAGGATCAACAACTGAATTTGTTTTTGTGGACACAAGAGGACTACTGACAGACCTAGACACGATTGAACTCGAGGTAGACAAAGGAATAGCACTGTTCTGAAGCTCCTCGAGATGAAATATCCTCCCCTGCTTACTCCCCCTTCCGATCTGTCTCCCCGTCTTCATGTCCTGTATAATACAACCAGTAGGAGCAAATATAACAGAACAACCCTATTCAGTAAGTTGTCCGACTGAAACCAAATTAGGAACCAAAGCAGGAACATGAAGAGTATGCGACAATGATATTTTCGGAGTTTCGACAGTACCCACTACTTGAACAGCCATCTTATCTCCATTCGCGACTGTTAAACCAACATGACTAATAGGCCGAACATTAATCAATGAATTTTTATCATGGGTCATGTGGTTATAACATCCCGAATCTATCAACCAAGGTTTATGTTTGATTTTACCTTGTAGTGCCGAGAGAGCCGAACCGAAAGCAGTAGGCAAAGAGCTTTGCAATGCCGCTACAGCTTGCACAAGTTGTTCCATTTGGGCAGCAGTCGAGTTTTCAGCGGCAGCAACATTACTTGATTCCCCAACCATATATGTGGGACGTCCACCACGATAGGAAGCACCACGTCCAGCTCCACGTCCATCAACATTTGGAGTCCCAGTCCAACGATCAGCATTTCTTTCCCGAGTGCGGCATTCCAAAATATGTGGCCCATCCTTTTGCAATATACGCAATAATTTCTTCTACGGCAATGCTTCACCAAATGCCCTTTCTCATGGCAGTGGTGACACTCTAGTTCAGCATTCGGGACTCGGCTATTAAACTGCGGCCTTGTCACAGCCAAAGCATTCATATTTCGACCCATACCTTGTCTTGCCGATGCTGTTGCTGCGGCAATTATTGTTTCCCCTTCACCAGGTCGAACATCGAACTGGGCCTGTGTTCTCAGCCTAGTCTCTTCACGAACAAGGCTGCTGATTACACCATCAAAGTTCAGCTGCTCTCGGTTCAAGATAGTCGATCTCACCATCTCAAATTCGGGCCTCAAACGCATAAGAAATTGTAGAACCCTTGTTTGTTGTTGTTCCGCTATAGTGTCGGCCGTCATTTCAGCATGAGGACGAAGAGCTATGTGAAGCATATCTTGCTCCGTCCACAACACCTGTGCGACATTAAAATAATCAGTGACCGACCGATCACCTTGCTCCAGACGTGCAAGTGCGGTTTGAACTTCAAATTGCCTGGCGGCATTCACTGTAGAGTAGAGACCAGATAGGTGTCTCCACATCCTGTTCGCAGAGGGAAATAGGCGAAGACTGAGGCAAGTCGACGGATCAACCGACCCCAGCAACCACGACCTGATCCGAGCATCAATTTGATTCCACGTTGATATTTCTTGAGGAGAAGCAGATGCAGCAGTGGGTCTAGGAACCGTACCATCCAATATTCCCAGTAAGCCTCTTCCTTCCACAAAAAATCTGAACTGAAATTCCCATAGGGAGTAGTTTGTCTACGTGAGACGCACAGTCGGCTTCTCCGAATCAGCCGCGTTAAGCTCTGATACCATGTTGACTAATACAGAAACAGATTAATGAACGAAAATCAGATCGGACACAGACACAGGTGTTTACATGGTATCCCTGGATATCCAGGACTAATCCACGGAAGAGCTTAGAACGCTCTTCAGGCTACTAATTTACTGAGAAGAATCACCCAATCAATGTACATTAGCGGCAGCCCTCATCACTCTCCTTATATATTCTGCACACTAGGTCAGACTTCATCTCTCACACGTCTAACCTAATTGCATGGGCTTGCATGGGCTTAACAAACATAAATGGGCCCCACTCTCTAACTACAGATCATTAACTCAACTCACATAAATCGTAGCTCACCCCCATATACACTTAACACGAACAAGAAGCTCCAACCGGCGATCGAAGTTCCATCATACGAGCTTCCTCTCTAGGCAGCGGACGAGAAGTCAGCAACAAATCCTCCTCCGCGCACGGCCGAACAAGAAGCTCCAACCGGCGATCGAAGTTCCATCATACGAGCTTCTCCTCTAGCTGTTTTGGCATTCGGCTCCCTTACATAGAGAGTCTCATCGTTCGAGCATCGGTTTGAATAGGAGTAATGGCCGCGGAGATGGCGGCGGCAACAGTGGAGGAAGTGTCGATCCGTCGGCTGTAAGATCAAATTTGGTGTATACAATCAATTTGTAGCAGGAATCGAAGTGCTTTGGGATGGATAACGATGATTGATGCTTACAATATACAATTCTATTCAAAAGCGCTCCTCATAATTAACTGAATGGGGATGTTTATATGTTGTCTCCCGACCCTTGCAAACATTCATTATATATTAGAAGTCAATTTTGGTCATTATGTGCTCAGTGCTATTAGATGAGATATGCATGTCTAATCTTCTCCTTTCTGTATGTTTCTTTGTTCTTTTTTCTTGTCTTGGGTCGTATAAGTTTCATTGAAAATAAATCGAATTATATTAAAAATAATAATCATGATTAAAGTCGTATGATACTCAATGAAAAAATTTTGGTAATTAAGTATCGAAAAACATAATGTAGCAACTAAACAGGGTTTTCATTTTCAGAATTCATTTTCAGTAGTCACCAAAAATCTCAGCTAAACAAAGTTTTCTGTAGGTTTTATTTCGGATAAATTACACGTTTGGTCACTCGAATTATACAAATCTTTCACGTTTGCCACTCGAATTACTTTTCTTTCTTATTCACCACTAATTTTACGAATCATTTCACCGTTAGTCAACGGCCGTTACACTCCGTTAAATATGTCCTACGTGGCAATCAACTATAAAGTTTGACCGTTAACTAGATGACGTGGACATTAAAAAAAATATAAAAATTAATTTATTTGTCCACCTCATTATTTAACTTGTTTATCATATTACTTACTTAATAAAAATTAATTAAATTATAAAAATAAATAATATAATTGATGTCGCTCCAAATAATGTCGTGCTGCGCCGACCACCACTTCATTCCAAATCGGAGTGAAGGCCCGAACGATGACGGCGTGGTAACAAGAGAAATTGAGCTCCAGGAATCACTTCAGCTGCTCTTCCAGCCCGCTCCGGCTGTAAATCCCCTTCTCCACCACCATCCATCTGCGTCATCGAATCCCTAAAATCCAGATCGAAAATGCCCATTACTGAGGGAGGCTTCTTCTTCTTCATCTTTTTCTCCACCTTGATCATATATCATCCATCAATCACTCCCCAATTAATCGATCAACATTCACCAGTAGAGCAACAATGGCGCCGCCGACTCTCACGACCTCTCCATGTAGCTCCTCGCCGTCTCTTAGTGAATTAATTTTCCTGCTCTCCCCTATCTTCATCCCCTGCCCCCTTTTGCTTCATATGTAAATGGGATTCACGAGCAATTATTGCACACCGACGTGGAATCCGGCAACCACGATCCCCCCCACCGCCGCCGGAGCTAATTTCCGCATCAACAACTAACCAAGTTCACCGACACCGCCGGTAGCGGCGTCCCGAGGTTGCGCGGGGTGGGGATTGAAATCAACATATCCCAAATCATCGGAATCATAGGACCCAACGGCAGCGGGAAATCGACGCTTCTCAGATCCCTAAACCGCCTCTAGGAGCCAGCGCGAGGCACCGTGTTCCTCAACGGCCGCGACATCACCGAAATCGACATCGTCTCCCTCCGCCGAAAAGTCGGGATGCTGTTCCAGCTCCCGGCGGTGTTCCAAGGCACGATCGCCGACAACGTCTGGTACGGCCCCCGACTTAGAGGGGAAACGCTGCCGGACAAGCAGGTCTACAAGCTCCTTTCCATTTTAGGGATTCGATGACGTAGATGGTGGTGGAGATGGGGATTTAAAGCTAGAGCGGGCCGGAAGAGCAGCTAAAGCGATTCCTGGAGCTCAATTCCCCCTGTTACCATGTTGTCATCGTTCGGGCATTCACTCCGATCTGGAATGAAATGGTGGTCGACGTCGGCAGGCAGCACGACATTATTTGGTGGGACATCAATCATATTATTTATTTTTATAATTTACTTAATTTTTATTAAATAAGTAATATGATAAATCATATTACACAAAGTAGGTGGAATAATTAGGTGGACCAATAAATTAATTTATATATTTTTTAATTTCCACGTCATCTAGTTAACGGTCAAACTTTATAGTTGACTGCCACGTAGGACAAATTTAACAGAGTGTAACGGCCGATGACTAATGGTGAAACGATTCGTAAAGTTAATGGTAAATAAGAAAGAAAAGTAATTCGAGTGGCAAACGTGAATGATTTGTATAATTCGAGTGACCAAACTTGTAATTTAGCCGTTTTATTTCTCAGAAAACAACAACCTCATTTCATTTTCAGATGTTTTCCGTTGTGGCACCTACAGAAAACGGAATGGCAAGTGAACGGGCCATTGGTGTATAGAAAACATTTCAAGGAAACACCTTTCTGTTCTGAACATACTATGGCTTCCTTTTGATTGTTGCTAGATGGCTAACCTTCAGCTCGAATAAGCTCAGGATTAGTGCACACATCGAAGACATGCCTTACCACTATGCTTTGTTGAATCGACCGGCTTCAATTTGGAATGTAACCAAATTGCTTTTAAGGACGGTAGATGGATAAAAAAAGAAAGTAAAAATGGATGATAACAGCTTTGGTTTGGTCAATTTATTTGCTCGATAATTCAGTTTGTCTTGTATTTGATTGAAGCATTATTCAATTATATCAAATGTACTTCTAAACATTTTTTTTTTGTCATAGATATCCTTATATATAAATCATATAAGAGCGAGAAAAAGTCACAATAATTATGGTCTTCGCTCGTAAAGACTTAGATGCAAACAAGATAGGTGAAGCCAAAAACTAAAGATAGCACTTCATGAACATCACTAACGACTGGACAAATATTAACATGAGAAAACAAATAAGTTTCACCAATTAATATCACCGTGACTAGAGAAGTAGAGCTACGTACAAGCCATAAGAATTTAACGCCAGATCAAAACAAACCAGATTTTATCTTGTTGACCAAGAGATGAAAACATAAAATCTGAAATGTTCATAACTTTGTCCTCTTTAATGCTTCCTTTTATACTTCTATGTAAGATTTTGACATCCTCCAATCGATGGCGCCAGCAATTGCATTTGACATGACAACGATCATTGAATTCTCTTTTCATGAAGAGCTGTTGTATAGACTGTAAAATCCAAGAAACCAGAAATCATCAATACTACGAAAAGGAATGTATTCGTTCAAGGAGAATGTACCAAGAGAAAATATGTAGAGAAAAGCGCTACATTTAAGCAAACGATTCCAACGCTTACGTACCTCACCAACTGATAACATATTTTCTCTTGACAGTTTATATATCCTCGGAGTAAAAGATAAAAATTTAGGGCGGCAACAATAGAATATGGTATCTAAAAAGAATTCCTTCTTATTGCACGATGACAAAGACCGTTGTGAAACTATCACATGTTCAATAATTGGAGACTGAACATCCCCACATTGATCCACATCTTCCTCCTGCAAAGAATAAACAACTAATCAAATAAGCAAACACAACAATTACAATACCATATATCAATGTGTTAGTTTCTAAATAGAATTACGATCTCAAACCCTAAATGTTGAACCATAATATTAATCAGAGGCTCACATACCCAATCATTTGGAAACCCATGTATGAGTTGTACACTCAACCAGAATTGGCTTAGCTTCGCAAGAAGCTTCCCCAAACCATTAAGAAGGTGCCGGGAGAGTGCGATGTGGATTGTCACCAAGGCAAAGGATTTGTCATCCTTACTTAAGATTGTAGGGAAGAAACGAATTAGGTTAACCCATGGAAGGAAACCTATGTCAGAGAGATTAATCGAATAGTTCCATGAATTCAATTTGACTTCCTTTAACTCATCGTTATTGACGATCTGCAGGTCATACACTTTCGAGAAATCCCTTGTTGATGTTTTCGACGAGTCCAAGAGTGGGGAATCCCATATCAAATCTTCAACGTTCCATTTGGCGGATGCACAAGCACCTGACAAATGGTAGAATTAGAAACAACTATCAAAATGGACTGGATCTAGCTCATAAATAAGTAACCAAATTTCAGTACTAGTGTTGTAAAGAGCAAGGGAAACAATGATTTTCTCTCTTACGTGCAGATGCGATTTCCACACTTGTCAGATCTGGCGTCAAAACAATCGCCATGGCGCCATCCTTTGATGGACAGTGGGGCCATGCGATATCGAAGTCCACCTTGTCACGGGTGTAAAGCTTCAAAATTTTCAGGTTCGGTAGATCCCGAACCTGAACCCTCTTAACCCCTCGAAAAAACACCACCGTCAATTCCTCCAAGAGGGAGGCGCCGGCGACCATGCTATTCAGAATCCGGCCGCCGTCGGGGAAATTGACGTTCATGAGGCTCAACGTTCTGAGGGATCCGCGAAGACAGTCAAAAGGGTTGCTCCTGTTGTTGTCGTCTGGGAAAAGGTCAACGTAGCGGTCAAAGTTGCAATTCTCCAAGCTGAGATGTTTGATTCGACATAATTGGCCGCCGCCAGCGGGTAATAGAAACTCGCGTGGGATGCTGTAATGCGATGCTGTGACATATATCTTTTGTGGCGGATTCTCGGCGACGGATCCGAGCAGATCGTCGAGGATGGTGGTGTAGAAGTCCGAGTTGTGGTTTCCCAACCAACCGCTGATGTCAAATTTAATCGTGACGGCGAAGAGATCGGAATTGGTGTTGTTTTGGTGTTGGGAGGAAGATAACCTCTTAGCGGCTGCAGCGATGAAGCTTTTTAGGGTTTCCTTGGATCGGAAATCGTTGCCGTTGAATTCCAAGGTTGGGTACGAGAAACAGAGCTTGGCCCATCTTTTGCTGAGGACGGTGGCGCTACCGACGAATTTTTGGGATTTTACACGAGATAGGATGTCATGGAGGATCTCGTCGGGTAATTCCGAGATGCGGTCTCGCTCTTCGTCATGCCTTCCGGCGACAGTAGGGCTTTCCCTCTGTTCCATACGGTGGCGGCGGTGGGTTTTGTGTATTCGTTTTGGGTGAGAGGAGTGGTGTCTGAGCAATGAGTTGTATCCGTGTTTTGACCTAATAATGTAAAGACGGGGAATTCTGTAGTACCGTGACGGTACCCGTGCCGTCAATAATTAACCGGTGATTCCCGGTTCTCTTTAGACTTTGTTTTCTTTATTATATTATTGCCTGTTGCCGTTTAGCATCTCTTCACTTTGTTTTCTTTATTTTTTTTATTGCCAGCTATTGTTCTGTGGAAAGGATCTAAAGCAAAATCATGTCCTCGTACTTTCAATTATTTTGCTATTGTTAAGTTGGTTTAATTAGTTCAATTATGGTGCTACAAATATTTATTGAAGTTATTGGCTTAGTATTTATAAATTAGAGATGTTTGTGTATGGCTCAACAGCCATTATAATTGTTTATTTTTCATAAATTATAATTAATTTCTTAAAGTTTTCATATAACTATTAAAATATCAATCATAATTTACTAAATTACATTATTTTCATAAATTTTACTTGACTTACAACATAAATAATACGTTTATTACTTAAAACATATATTAACTATCCAAATAATGTTTTGTGTTCACAAATGTGATGACCCATATTAGATTATGCAATAAAGTATGCTTAATGGATTATGGTTATCAATTTTTTTTAACTATTATCTCTATTTTTTCGTTGTTTTTAGCCATTATAATTTCGGGTCTTCGTTTAGAGAATCAAGGCCTAAGGTTTATCCATTAGAGGTTAGATTATAACAGCATATCTCAAACTCGATTTAATTTATGATACCACGTGTTAATTCGTTTCTATTTCATCTCCATTCAGATGATCCACTGCATATGATATGCAAACAGTTTCGTGCCACTAACAATCATTTCGAAGTTATCATTCTATAAATATTTGTACTTTTGGAATATGTAGTGTAAGTAGAGTAATTGTAACAATATGTATTTCAAAATTCTCAATTTTCAAGATGAAAAAAGGAGATTCTAACCTTAATGGCTAAAAATAGCGAAAAATACGGATAATAGTTAAAAAAAATTGACAACCATTATCCATTAAGCATACTTTATTGCATAATTAATATCGGTCATCACATTTGTGAATAAATAATATTATTTAGATAGTTAATATATGTTTTAAGTAATAAACGTATTATTTATGTTGTGAGTCAAGTAAAATTTATAAGAATAATGTAATAGTAAATTACGATTGATATTTTAATAGTTGTATGAAAACTTTAAGAAAATAATTTTAATTTATGAAAAATAAATAATAATAATTTATGAAAAATAAATAATTATAATTTGGTAGTTGAGCCATACAAAAGGTAGTCACCCCAGATTAGCTCGTTAACCCGGTCGAACAAGTGGGTTGAGAGTTAATGTGTTAACCGTTTAGCCAGGTTTAGCCCGGATATATGGTAAAAGTCATTATATTATTCATACATTTATAAATTATATAAAATCTTATCTAACATATGAGTAATGACATATATAACATTACATTAAAATAACATGTCGTACTTGGATCCAACATATAGTGAAAATTCACACACTTTATTAAACATCAATGTTCAACTTAGAATTCCAAAGATTGGATTAGGCGAAAAGAAAAAACAAAAAATAGGCGCATTTCACAAATCAAAGAAAAAACGACATCGTTGACCTCCAATCTGATACCTTGCAGCGGGTCAACCCGGCGAAAATGTACGGTCCGTTTTTGTCACTAGGTCAAAGTCAAAGGGTTGACAACCTTAGCCATACACAAACATCCTTATCCTAGTTAGTAAAATACGGTACAGGAAAATTACGTATAAAATATGTACGGGTATTATACTTCGTTCCTAAGCAAATGTTTCATTTTTAATAGTACGTTAATATTCATAAATATATAAAATTAATTATTTTAAAAATAAATAAATATATAAAATAAAAGTAAAGTTAACATTTTAATTCATTAAATATGGATATTAAACATGTTATACGGGTTTAGTACGGGAGCCATCAAATAAATGGTAATAAATGAATCAAGTTGACAATAATACGAATACTGAAGTTTTAACCGAATAAAATACGTACGGGTACATATACATGTATTAAACGGAGTATTTACTAACTATGCTATTTATAAACACTAAGCTACTAACTTCTATAAATATTTGTTGCACCATAAACCATAAATAAACTAATTAAAACAAATTAACAATAGCAAAATAATTAAAACTACGAGAAGATGATTTTGCTTTAGATTCTTTCCACAGAACAATAGCTTGCAATAAAAAAATAAAGAAAACAAAGTGAAGAGAAATTAAACGGCAACTGGCAATATAATAATAAAGATAACAAAAGGCTAAAGAGAACCGGCAATCACCGGTTAATTATTGAAGGCACCGGTACCGTCCCGGCACTAGAGAATTGCCCAAGACTTGGTTTAATTATATTTATAATTATCATTAATAGCATTTTCTATCCTTTTACTATCGCAAATTAACAAACGTACCCCTCTACTAATTTTTTGCACAAACACACCCTTCTACTATTAAAACGTAACAAACATAATCTTCTGTCTAATTTTCTGTTTAATGGATGCTAAGTGAGCTGGCAAATGCAATGCAGTCAAAATCGCGCTTTAAAACTTAAAAACTTACGATTTTACGCTTATGGGTCACCAAAACACTTTCGTTTCCATATAAAAACTTAAATGTATAAAATCGGACTAAATTGCGCTTTAAAGCTTAAAAACTTACGGTTTTACGGTTCTAGTTCACCAAAACGCTTTACGTTTTTACGCTTTTAGTTAACTAAATGAGTATTCTTTTCATGAAATTAATTATAAAAAGTATATTTTTAAAGTAAATCACTAACAATATGATACATTTGAGATTAAAAGATACATACTAGGTACTTGGATACATTCGCAACTTCAATAGAGTAATCTAATTCACCAGCTAGGGTTTTCCCAAATTCATTAGCATAGAGGGAAAAGTGGCTTATCGTTAAAATTTATGTTTACGAACTTATTATTAAGATACTATAAGTTGCTCTACTTTAAATATGAATCGCATGTATTTATTAACTTATCTAAATTTTGTGTATTCATATTTTGCATAGCATATGTCCTACTTAATAGATTTTTAGTTATTTTTCAGTATGCGTAAAAAACTTACGCTTTTACGTTTTGATTCTACGCTTTACGATTTTACCCCTTTTCCGCTTCTAGGTAGAATCGCGCTTTTGACTGCATTGGGCAAATGACTAAATTGCCCCTCATTTAATGCTAATTTAGTTTTAATTATTAATAGTCCCAATATAATTAAAACAAAACCCTTAAACAAATCCCTCCACCCAACGCGAAACTAGGGCTGGAGGTTCTGTTATCGGTTATCTGGTAGACCGACAATAACCAAAAATAACCGACCGACCACCCCCCTCACCAAAACGATGTAAAAATACCCGATTATGAAGTTTATAATTTTATGTTGTTGAATTTGAGACATTAATTTGGTGATTTAGATGTAGAAATGTAAGTTAAAACCTTTCATTTTAGGCAATTCTAATGATTTTACACGGTTAAAACCGAACCACCATCATTTTTTCGGTTATTTCGGTTAACCGAGGCATTGGCGTCGATCGTTGTTCGGTAGGAGAAGATGGTGATTCGGTTAACCGGTAACCGATCAATCGATTATTGGTTATAACCGAACCGAATCCACCCCGCGAAACCATCCATCTCCCAAAAGCCCCGCCTCCCCTGAAATGGAAGTCTCCCCCGAAATTCTGCCACTGATCAATCTCCGGCGGCGGCTCTCGGCTTCTTTTCACAATCAATAGCTGCACCATCAATTTTGGCAGCCCCGCTACAATTTTCTCCATAATTGGTCATGTTTGCTGCCTCACAAACAACTAACAGTGGTACTCCAGATGGACTTTTCCTTTACCCACCAAATTCCAAAATCACAACATACAACCAATATTCAATTACATATATTTGTCGTATCCATCACAGACTAAACGTTAAATCTATTATACTTGGTACGGTTTAAACAAATACTACCTCAACTGTTATAAACGCGCTGCTACGGATCGGGAAATCGCAGGAATCGACAAAGCAAGAATACGAAAGCGAGAATCGAAAACACGACACACGATTTACGTGGTTCACTAACACGGTGTGTGTTAGCTACGTCCACGCGCGAGAGAGAGCCAGTTTCACTATATCAAGGAGATTACAGATTACAGAGGAGTATGAGAAGTATTTATAGTCAGTGAGACCCCCGATTACCAGTCGTAGCGGCTGATAGTCCGATTCAAGTCATATCAACAAATCTCCACCTTGACTTGAATCCTATTCCTCTGAAATCTCTGATGTACTCTGCTCCTTCTATCTCTCTCTCGCCATCAATGCCCCGCAGGGCGAAGTCACCCACTCAAGACATTCAGCAAGTCCAAGCAGTGTTGGAACTTGCCATGTGGAACCGGCTTCGTGAACATATCAGCAGGATTATCCACGGTGCCAACCTTCTTCACCTTAATCCTCTTCTCTGTCCTCAAGAAATGATACCTCACGTCGATGTGCTTAGTCCTCTCATGGTGGACTTGATCCTTGGCCAAGCATATTGCACTCAAACTGTCGCAATACACCACTGCCTGATCATGATGTAGACCCAGATCACCAACCAGTCCCTTCAACCATATTCCCTCCTTAGCAGCTTCTATCAACGCCATATACTCTGCCTCAGTAGTAGACAATGTCACCGCCGACTGCAAAGTTGCCTTCCAGCTCACAACAGAACTCCCAAGAGTGAATACTTAACCGGTCATCGATCTCCTCGTGTCAACATCTCCAGCATAGTCCGAGTCAGAATACCCAGACACCAAGCACTCTGTATCACTTCCGAAGCTAATCCCCACATCAGGTGTACCCTTAAGGTACCGGAAGATCCTCTTCACAGCCTGCCAGTGCTCCTTCCCAGGTTGTATCATAAACCTGCTGACAACACTAACAGCATGTGCAAGATCAGGTCTAGTGCATACCATAGCGTACATCAAGCTACCTACGGCACTAGCATATGGAACTCTCGACATGTACTCCTTCTCAGCCTCCGACTGTGGTGCATAAGCTGAGGATGGATGAACATTTGAAGCACTAAGGGCTTTGCTGAAGACATGCCAAACCTCGACAATATCTTCTGGATGTAGCTCTTCTGTGACAAGAAAAGCTTCTTCTTCGACCTGTCCCTGTAAATCTCCATACCCAAGATCTTCTGAGTAGCTCCCAAATCCTTCATCTCAAACTCAGCACTGAGAAGCCCCTTTAACTTCTGGATATCAGACTTTGACCTCGCAACTATGAGCATATCATCCACATACAGAACAAGATAGATCATCGAACCATCCTCCACCTTGTTGTGATACACACAACAATCATATGGACTTCTGCTGTAGCCCAGCTCAAGCATGTAACTGTCAAATCTCTTGTACCACTGCCTCGGA
The DNA here is from genome assembly GCA_964030455.1 of Linum trigynum. NCBI lineage: Eukaryota > Viridiplantae > Streptophyta > Magnoliopsida > Malpighiales > Linaceae > Linum > Linum trigynum. The sequence goes on from OZ034819.1 coordinate 7,122,814, forward strand.
GACTGCTTAAGTCCATACAAGGACTTCTTCAGCTTACAAACATAGTCTTCTTTTCCCAGAACCTCGAATCCTTCTGGCTGAGTCATGTAAATTTCTTCCTCCAACTCTCCATGTAGGAAAGCTGTCTTCACGTCTAGCTGCTCGAGCTCCAAGTCATAATGTGCCACTATTGCTAGTAGCACTCTGATCGAAGTATGTCTGACCACTGGTGAGAAAATCTCATTGTAGTCAACTCCTTCCCTCTGCGAGAAGCCTCGTGCAACCACCCGAGCTTTAAATTTCATGCCCGCATTAGAAGTGATTCCTTCCTTCTTCTTGTAGATCCACTTGTTTGTAACAATCTTCCTTCCCTGTGGTCGTTTGACTAGCTCCCAAGTCAGATTCCTGTCATGGGGTTCCATCTCATCTCCCATTGCGGTTAGCCACTGATTAGCTTCACCACTCGAAACTGCTTCTCTATAGGACTGTGGCTCTCCTGCATCCACTTCTTCAGCAACCTGAAATGAATACGCCACCATGTCCTCGAAGCCATACCTCTGTGGAGGTACTCCTGCAGTCGCGCTCTTCGGTCTACCGGAAGAAATAGACTGTTGAGCTCGTGCACTGGATTCTGAAGTTTCTGGCTCTGCAGAGACATCCTCATCATGTTGATCTTCTCCACCTTGGTGCTCAAACTCACTCTCATTGAGAGTTTGCAGCTCCACCTGCTTATCAACATTCCTGCTACCTTCAACAACAGTAACCTTCAACATGGGGTTAAACATAGACTTCTCATCAAATATCACATTTCTGCTGAGTATAACTCGATGCTCAGAAGGTGACCAGACTCGAAATCCCTTAACTCCATCTCCGTAACCCACAAAAACACCCTTCTTTGCCCTTGGGTTCAGTTTACCCTCATCCACATGATAATAAACAGGACACCCAAAAACTTTCAGTGAAGAGTAATCCGCAGGCTTACCATACCACACCTCATAAGGAGTCTTCAACTCGATACCTGTGTGAGGTCCACGGTTGATCAGGAAGCACGCCATGTTCACTGCTTCTGCCCAGAATCTTCTCTCTAGTCCAGCATTAGAGAGCATGCACCGTGCTCTCTCCAACAATGTCTGGTTCATCCTTTCTGCAACGCCATTCTGCTGGGGTGTATCTCTCACAGTCCGATGACGGGCAATCCCTTCATCCTTGCAGAATTCGTTGAACTCAGAACTACAGAACTCTAGACCATTGTCCGTTCGCAGCTTCTTGATCTTCTTCCCGGTCTGATTCTCCACCAATGTCTTCCACTGCTTGAACTTCGTGAAAGCCTCACTTTTCTGCTTCATCATGAAAATCCAAGTAAATCTCGAATAATCATCAATAATAGACAGAAAATACCTGCTGCCTCCAATGGATTCAACTCGTGAAGGACCCCAACAGTCGGAGTGGAGGTAATCCAGTATCCCCTTCGTCCGGTGGATACCCTTCTTGGGAAACTTGCTGCGATGTAGCTTCCCAAACACACAATGCTCGCAGAATTCCAAATTCTGCATCTTGTGCCCGCAAAGAAGATCCCTCTTCGAAAGAACTTGCATCCCCCGTTCACTCATATGCCCCAGTCTCATGTGCCAGAGAGTGGTCATATCTTCCTGATGAAACTGAGACGATGCAACGGCAGCAGAACCAGACAACACAGACCCTTGTAATGCATACAAGGTCCCACGCTTCACGCCCTTCAGCACCATCCTTGAACCTTTGCAGACATACACAACTCCACCTTTTCCTTTGAAACTGAAACCCTTGCCGTCGAGTAGACTCAAGGAGATCAGGTTCTTTGTCATTCGTGGAACATGCCTGACATCATTCACGATACAGAACGAACCATCATGTGTCCGAACCTTTATGGACCCGATTCCAACAACCTTGCAGACAGCTCCATTTGCCATGACCACGTTACCTCCATCTATCTGCTCGTAGGTTGTGAAGCAATCCCTGTTCGGAGACATATGGTATGAGGCTGCAGTATCCAGAAACCACACATCCCCACGATGTGCCTTCTCATCTACAGCCAAGGCGAGATCGTCTTCAGAACTGTTGTCCACTTCTGCCACGGCAACTGAACCTTGTTTCTTCTGTTGCCCTCTTCTCTTGGGACAGTTGTACTTCCAATGCCCCACTTCCTTACAGTTGTGACAAGCATCACCTGGCTGTGGACCGGGACCCTTGGAATTCTTGTTCGAATTCCCTTTACCAGATTTCTTCTTTCCCTTTCCACCTGTAACAGCCAAACCCGATGCCTCACCACCTGTACCAGAACCAGACGCCTTATGCCTGATCTCTCTAGTATGAAGAGCAGACCTGACATCCTCCAACGACACGCTTTCTTTACCAGCAATAAAAGAATCAACGAAATTCTCATATGAACTCGGCAAAGAAACCAATAGGATTAGGGCAGCATCCTCGTCATCAACTTGAACATCTATATTACGCAGATCCAGCAAAATAGAGTTAAGCTGTTGGAGATGTTCCCTCAAAGGCGTACCTTCTTGCATCCTCAAGCTGAACAATCGTTGCTTGAGATGCAGCTTGTTGGTTAGAGACTTAGTCATGTACAGACTCTCTAGTTTCAACCACAAGCCCGCGGCAGTCTTCTCAGCAGCAACTTCAATGATGATGTCATCAGACAACGATAGCATGATGGTCGAGTGGGCCTTCTCCTCCAGGGTATTCCACTCATCGTCATCGACCGCTGCCTTCTTCTGTTTCGTAGACAGCGGCCCCCACAGCCCTTGCTGTTTTAATAAAGCCTGCATCTTGATCTGCCATATAGCGAAGATGTTCTTCCCCGTGAACTTTTCGATCTTCATGTTCACCGACGTCATTCTTCTGAATCGAAAACCCTAGCCTGATTTCCAGCCGAAGCTCTGATACCACTTGTTATAAACGCGCTGCTACGGATCGGGAAATCGCAGGAATCGACAAAGCAAGAAAACGAAAGCGAGAATTGAAAACACGACACACGATTTACGTGGTTCACTAACACGGTGTGTGTTAGCTACGTCCACGGGCGAGAGAGAGCCAGTTTCACTATATCAAGGAGATTACAGATTACAGAGGAGTATGAGAAGTATTTATACTACTTCTCCATGTGGGTCTAAACCTAATCCAATCTGGCAAAGGAAACGGTTACAGACCAGGCCCAGAACCCGAACCCCCCCCCCCCCCCCCCCCCCCCCCCCGATTACCAGTCGTAGAGGCTGATAGTCCGATTCAAGTCATATCAACATCAACTATTCTAATGCACCGAGGATTATTAGCAAAGGCGATTGCTGATTGGGGAGAGATTGCTTTTCGGCAGAGGGAGTGCAGGCTGCTACAGTCGCCGGCAAGGAAGAATCGCACGCCGCCCTCCAGCTGTGAGATGTGTGTTCGTACGGAGAAGATGGATCAACCGCGGATCGCCGAGCAGTCCTTCCTGCTCCAGCCGGCGAGGAGAAAACGGAACCCCCGCCGGAGATTGAGACTTCAGGGAGACTGAATTTCAGGGGAGGCGGGGGCTTTGGGAAGATGGATGGTTTCGAGTTGGGTGGAGGGATATGTTTAAGGGTTTTGTTTTAATTTTAATTATATTGGGATTATTAATAATTGAAATTAAATTAGCATCAAATGAGGGGAAATTTAGTCATTTCCCAGCCCACTTAACAGTCGTTTAACAGAAAATTAGACAGAAGATTATGTTTGTTATGTTTTAATAGTAGAAGGATACGTTTGTGCAAAAATTTAGTAGAAGGGTATGTTTGTTAATTTGCGATAGTAGATGAGTAGAAAATGCTATTAACCCTTATAATTATAATGGATAAACTATTATCTGGCCTGATTCCCGTTGAATATGGATAGTGATACCCGACTCCCAGTAGTGTGGAGGGGTAAAATACTAAAATACCTTTGATATCACTTAAATTTGAGAATTGGGGCAGACATACCACTTAAGTTTGAATAGAGCATCGGGTATCATTAAAGTCGCCAAAAGATGCATCCATCTAGGTTTCCATCCAACCCAAAACCTTAATTACCTTTTGGTACACAAAACTTTTTAAAACATAAAAAACTACATTTCAATTAGTATTATCTAATATAAAATTAGAAAACCTTCTAAACATAGTATTACTAGAATGACTAATGAATTTTTTCAATAAAATAGATAAATTAGTAAAAATAATAAATGAATATGAAGAAGAAATAACAAATATACTAGAATATAATAATAAATATATAAAATTAATATTAGAAGATCTATTTAAACTCTTAATACAATTAGAAAACTCACTAAAAATAGTTAAAATAGAATCTAATCGACCATCATACATCAAGACAAAAGAAGATCTATGTAAACTATAAAAGCTACAACATGAAGTAATAAATCTAAAAAAGAAAATATGATTATAGAAAGAGAATTACTATTAGTAAATTTAACTAATATGAAATATCTACATAATATTAGATAATTACAATGAGATTTAATATAGAAAATTAGACAAGATCAACCTGATGTAAGAGAACTAAATATAAAATCCTCTGATTATTATGTCGAGACAGAATTAATAGGATATATTTTCTTAAGGGAATATATCCTATTAATTGAACACATAATGAAAATAGAAAATACTTATAATGATAATTGATTCTAAATTTCTTATTCAAAAATTGGTTTGGTGTAAAACAGAGTATTCAAAAGATTATTCCAACTATAAAATAATGAGGTTTTTCATAAGTTCAAAAGATTTTTTACAATAACAAAGAGTAGAAGGACCAATTCTGAAATTTAGAAAACGGAATATTCCAATAATATTTTTTCAACTTTAATGGAATGCACTTGAGAGTAAACTTAAGTGGTATCGGGTGCACATATAACAGAGTTTAGTGGCACACGATGTTCTATTCTTACTTAAGTGGTATAGCTCTCCCAATTTTCATACTTTAGTGGTACACAGAGTATTTTACCCTAGTGTGGAGCAGAGCATAGGTATTGTTTTCGTCTTGTTCTGTTTCGTTTCATCTCATCTCTTTTTAGAGGTGTTCTATTTTAATTTGTCTCAATATTTATTTTTATTCTTCCTATTTTAACTTCTATCAACTCATATGTTCGCTCAATGATAGTTTAAATAAGGGCAAGATTTCATCTTTCAACTAATTAGATTCAATTAGTCTACCTATTATCTCTAAGTTTCATTCACGAACTATTTTTTTGTTTGTTTTATCGTTAAAAATAAATATATTCTTGAATGAGTTGATCTGTCCAATCCATACCCCATGCTAGTATTATCGGACTTGATTTACGCTTGATGAGGATATGAGAATTGAGATACATGTTCGGTTGGCATCACTACTTGAGCCCATGGTGAGAAGGGATGAGATCAGGTGACTAAAGGGAGTTCCCTTAAGTCACTGTGCCTAGCCAATAAGAATTTCATTTACATTAATTAATATTTGAAATTTTAATTAATTAGTTAGTGGTAAGATAGTAACTTATGTCCTTCCTTTTTCTACAATAATTTTAGAAAATATTTATCTTTTAAAAATTAGAAGAGGCAAGAGAAAGTAAGCAACATCCTCTTCGAAAACTTGGCAACCAATAGAGAGGAGATATAGACAGAGAAAAGAGAGAAGTTGATGGCTTGGTTGCTGCCACAAGCCATGAGAGAGAGAGAGAGAGATGGGCTAGAGTGAATGAGTCATCGTCGCTGCAGTCGAAGCGAGACAAGGAGATAGTCCAGAGAGACGACTGTAGAGAAGGAGGATGAAAGTGATGGCGGCAGGCTTTGATATTTCATAAGAGCGAGATAATAAAATCGATGACAGAACGATTTGTCGTTGCAACTGCCGAAGAGAGAGAATATGTTACGTGGATTACTCCACGTAAATTATTCGTAGGATTTCTTAAGAAAGAAGAACGAAAAAAACATAATTACCTAATGACTAACATAACATGTCATATTAACATTATTACCACTTATCAACTATTTATAATGAAAGCAACAACCAATATCCAAAAGTAACAAAGAAATAGAGAAGATATCCAACGCTAATAAGGAATACAAAAAACAAAGTAACAAGGAAATCAAAACAACTTGGGTTGGATGGTTTTAATAGAGCCCTAGAAGATTGTATGCTGGAGGACTTAGGTTTCTATGGGAAACCTTTTACGTAGTATAATAACCACAAAGATGAGACATATTTGGAAGAGCGCTTAGACAGAATGGTAGCCACATAAACCGGGAGAAAACTCAACCCTGAAGCAGGTGTCTATCATCTAAAAGCAATGTGGTTCAGATTTGAAGCATATTGGCAAGACCACGAGGATTGCAAAAAGGTTATAAATGAGGTATTGAAAGGAAATGGAGTTGGCTTAACGATGGGGAGAATAAGAGCTTGTGAACAAAAGTTGAAGAATTGGAGCAGACAAACTTTTGGTAGTCTCAAAGCCCGAAGAATAAAAGCATAAAGGGATTTAGAAAAGATTGAGAAAATGCACAAAACGGAAGCAATTTTGGGGCAAAAAAGGGACCTTGAAAGTGAGATGGAAGACATATTACTGCAGGAAGAGCTGATCTGGAAGCAAAGATCCAGAACATAGTGGTTACAACGTGGGGATAAAAATACTAAGTTCTTCCATAGAAGAGCGCCGGACAGAAAAGCCAAGAACATGATCAAGAAGCTAAGACGTGAAGATGGGAGAATTTGACAGGGACAACAAGAGGTTTTGGACTGTGTTGTACCATTTTGAAAAAAATTGTATACCTCTAGGGCCAGGCCAGACTCTAACACCATAATTGAAGCTTTACAACAAAATGCCACAGGAGCTATGAATGAAGAATTGCTCAAACCCTTCACTAGGGAGGAAATTTTGGCAGCTTTTAACGTTATGGGGCCACTAAAAGCTCCAGGAGCTGATGTATGCCTGCCTTGTTCTTTCAAAAGAACTGGGAAATAGTGGGCGATGCAGTGACAACAGAGTTACATGGATATTTGGAGGCATGAAGTTTCCCTCGAGAGGTTAATCATACCCTGATTGCCTTGATCCCAAAGAAAAAGAACCCAATTGACTTTCGCCCTATTAGCTTGTGCAAAGAACTCTACAAGATACTATCCAAGGTACTAGCCTACAGGCTTAAGGGTGTATTAAATTAGGTGATTATACTAAAGTAAAGCTCCTTTGTGAGGGAAACTAATCACAGATAATGTGATGATAGCTTTAGGAGGGATAAGGCAATCAGTTCACTTAGCTGCACCACAGTTTCTAATTATGTTCCAGCAAATTAAGGAGGGATAAGAGAAAAAGAATCGACTTAACCTTTGTATAACCATTCACAATTTCTTCATTGACTTGCTGAGCATCATACCATGCATTCTTCACACCAACTACACCAAATTTATCAATCGCCATCCCTATCTGAACTCCACACAAGCCAAGCACATATAAGTACATGGATATTTGAAACTCCCAAATAACGATTAAGGTTCACATTGAAAACAGTAAGATGCAGGATACCAATTGTGATTCAAACAAGAATTAGATTGAAAAGTACCAGCATTAAAGCCCAGGGCAGAGCACAGAAGGGGAGACAATGCTTTCTTGTATAAGGGAGTCAAGCATGCTCATCATACCATTCAATAGCTTCAGTGTGGCCTGAGCTATAGACGCAGCAAGCCGAGACAACTTCTTTAGCAGCACAATGAATGGATTTCTGAGCCCATCTTTAGAATCTGATTTATCCTCTTCATCCCCTTCTGTTTTGGAAACTTTTGGGCTTGGATTGGGAGCAAATATTGCAGGGGCAACAAGGATCAGAGCGGCTACACGATCGGGAGCCTCAAAGTAGGTATTGACTGCTACAAGAGAACCAGCGGAATGCCTGGTATGTCATGGTTTATATCAAGCTGAGGAAAACCCAACATTTTCAACACCAAACACAAACACTTAATATGCATAGAAACTCCTAGGCCAAACATTTAATTGAAGTGAAATTCTTAGTTCCAGTGAAATCTGAAGCAGCATGAATTAACACTTTGTAATCACTGGCAAGCAAAGGGGAAAAAGAGCTTTGGAGAATGGGGAATTGAGGTGAACGTACCCCACTAAAACTGCTTTGTCAGTCTTCACAAAATTGATGAAGTACAAGGTAGCAAGCACAGCAAACGCCATGGAGTAAGGATTCAATGGCTTGGAATCCTCAGCCTTAAGGGAAGAAGAAGAAGGATCCACTCTGGAGGTCAATCCGAAGGCTGGTCTATCAAAGGCAACAACTTTAGGAGCAGATGTGGCCTCTCCCAACCTCTTCATCGCTCTGCTCCATGAGAACAAAGAAGCTCCAAAGCCATGCGGCAAAATGATGGGAAACCCAAGCTTCTTGTTAGGATCAGAAGAGGAAATCTGCGGCGAAGAGCCATTTCCCTCTTGTGATTGCGATTCATACAGCTTATGGTGTATCTTCACACCTCTGAACTCGTAGAAACAACTGTCTGGGTCTGCTAATTGTTCGGGATCAAGCAATTCATCTTGATCAATCCCAGCTGTTTGCCTCTTTTTCTTCACCGTCTTCTTCTTCTTTTCCTCTGTATCCGACAGCTGCTCCGGGAAAGCGCCGGCAGAGCCACTAAGCGAAGAGGAAGAAGCGGATGCGGAAATTGAAGGACGAGGAAGGAGTTTGATGATTGAATTGCCGGTAAGGTAACAATTCGTCCGCAAAACCAGAGTAACAAATGAACAAGATGGAGAGACTGAAAACCTAGTTCCTGCCTTTCTCATTCATCAAATCCGTCTCTTATAGGCTTAGCATCATACAAACAGACAAGCTTCCATGGACATTTTTTGGTAGCTTGGAAAGGTAACCAAATCTGACTTGGAGTAAAAGAAAGTACGGCTTAAAGAAGAAAGAGGAAAAACGGCACCGCATCGTCTCCGTCTTCAGTGGACAAACACAAAACGGCAGCGGAGCAACTTGATCTTCATCAGTGATGGTAAAACGACAACGCAGCATCATTTCTTCTGTGACGAGGACAAAACGACGATGAAGAGGCAGATGACCGTTGAAACCCCCCCCCCCCCCCCCACCCACCAAGCTTGGAGAGCAGGGATAGGAATGGTGCAGGTGAGAGCGGTTTGGTAAAGAGATCTGCCAATTGATGTGCTGAGGAGATGTGCAAGAGCTTGAGCGTTCCCAATTGGAGTTTTTCCATGACAAAGTGGCAGTCGAGTTCGATATACTTTGTTCTCTCATGGAAGGTGAGATTCTTTGCAATGTGGATGACACTCTGATTGTCACAATACAGGGAGGCTGGTGTGGAGGAAGGAACCTGGAAGTCTTGGAGAAGGTACTGCAACCATTGGATTTCACAAGCAGTGAAGGCCAGAGCTCGATACTCTGCCTCGCAAGAGGATCGTGAGACGGTATGTTGTTTTTTGCTTTTCCAAGAGATGAGTGAATCACCCAAATAGATGCAGAACCCAGTTGTGGATCTTCTTGTCTCCACACAGGCTGCCCAATCAGAATCTGTGAATGCTTTAAGATGAAAAGAACCTTGGGAAGGGAAGAAAAGACCTGAAGCTGGTGCTGTTTTCAGGTACCTCAATACTCGAAGAGCAGCCTTGTAATGAGTGAGGGATGGGTTGGACATGTACTGACTTAGTTGTTGTGTAGCAAAACTAATGTCAGGACGAGTGGTAGTGAGGTAGATAAGCTTCCCAATTATTGTTCTGTAGTGTTCTGGATCCTCAAAAGGGATGTCAACTTCATTGCTGAGATGTAGCTTGTAATCCATATGAGTGGTGACTGATTTGGAATTAATGATATTGGCTTCTTCCAGAATCTCCAATGTGTACTTTCTTTGGGAAAGATGTATGCTTGTCTTACTTCTTGCAACTTCAATTCCCAGAAAGAATCTTAGGTTGCCAAGATCTTTAATGCTGAATTCTGAATGTAGAACTTGCTTCAATGCTTGAATTTCATTCAAATCATTGCCTCCCAAAACCAGGTCATCAACATAGTGAGAATGCAAGTGTAAGTGGTGTCTGTGACTTTGAAGAAGAGTGAGTGATCTGCCTCGCTTTGCACATAGCCAACCTGAATGAGTTTGTCAGTGAGCTTGGAGAACCATTGTCTTGATGCCTGTTTTAGGTCATAGAGAGACTTTCTTAGCCTGCAAACTGGATTGGGAATACCAGGAGGAGGTGAGAATCATTTAGGCAATGTCATGTAGATTTCTTCTTCTAAGTCATCATTTAAAAATGCATTATCTACATCCAACTGGTGAATGTGCCAATTTCTGAGGGCGGCAATGGCTAGAAAAGTTCTGACAGTAGCCATCTTGATTACAGGAGCAAATGTGTCCTGAAAATCAATGCCTTCCTGCTGTGTATTTCCTTTAGCAACCAACCTGGCTTTATGTCTTTCCAGAGAAACATCAGATAAAAACTTGTCTTTGTAGATCCATTTGTTTCCAACTGGTTTCTTGTTAGGTGGTAGAGAAACAACATCCCAAGTGTGGTTTTTGATTAAAGCCTGAATTTCATGCTGCATAGCTTGATTCCAGACATCAATCTTAGAAGCCTCTTTGTATGATTGTGGTTCTTGATGACTGGAAATGTTTAATAGAAACCTTTTGAATGGATCAGACAAATTGTTGTAAAAAATCATGGAAGATAGAGAATACCTGTGGTCTTGGATCTGTTGCAGGTTGAGGTGATTGGAGCTGCTAGGATCTTGTGCAAGATAACAATGGTAGTTTTGGATGAGATGAGGAGGAGGTTTGATTGTTCTGTCTGAACGTCTGAGATTTGGTTGAGGAGGGGGTTTGGAGGGGAAGGTGGTGGAGATGAATTGGTTGGTGATGAAGGTGTAGAGTGGTGGGGAGAGGTAGGTGGAGAAGGATTGATGTTGTGATCAGAAGGAGGATGTATTGTAGGTGAAGAGGGAGTAGTGATGGTAGGGACTGGATTGGTTTCATGAACAAGAGTTGAGTCTGGGGATGGGAGAGGGAATAGAAGATCTTATGGAGAGCTTGAGGATTTATCAGAGTTCATTTCTTGAAAGGGAAATTGTGACTCATAGAATATATCTCGTGAAGTAAATACTTCATGAGAGGTTAAATCATATAGTCTGTATCCTTTGATGCCAGGGGTATAGCCTATGAATATTGTTTTTCTAGCTCTAGGCTGGAACTTTGTTTTGTGATTGGCTAGAGTGGAGGCATAGCAAAGACAACCAAAGACTCTCAACTCTGTGAGGTCAGGTGGCTGGTTGTAGAAAAGATGGTAGGGTGTCTGGTTGAGAAAACTGCTGTTGGAACTCTATTGATGAGATGGACAACATGTTCTACACAATCTTCCCAGAAAGCTGGGGGCAGATGAGATTGGAATTGAAGTGCTCGAGCAACAGCAAGAATATGTTGATGGTTTATCTCAACTTTGCTATTCTGTTGTGGGGTTTCTACACAGGACATTTCATGAGTAATGCCTGTTGAGGTGAAGAAATCAGACATTTTGAATTCTTAGCCTTGGTCAGACCTGATGGTTTTGATTTGTTTTTGGAATTTTCTTTGCATCTGAGTGCAGAGGCTATCAGTTTTGGTCTGACTTCTGATTTTAGATGGAGAAGAATGATCCAAGTCATTCTAGAAAAGTCATCTACATTTGTTAAAAAATACTTGTAGCCATCATTAGGGCAGGTAAACGATATTAGGGTTAGCGGTTTAACCGGTAAACGTACCAGTAAGCACGGTTACCAGTTAAACCGTTAACCGTACAAAACGGTATTCAGAGACGTGATTGTGGGAAGCCGTACACCGAGATAGAAACGGTAAAATACCGTAGGTGGGTCGGTCTGCCGACACCGAATGGGAAAGGTCATCAAGTAAATGTCGGCCACCCAAATGCCTCAACCCTACCTAAGTCTAAGACATAAGTAATTTACCTATACCACTAAATCGCTATTGCATCGCTCTCTCCCCCGCCTGGCGCACGACGAGTCACGCCGTCGATCCCTCCTTCCTTCATCGCATCCAAACGCCGCCACATCGAAACAGGAAAAATCTTCGTTGTCTCCGTCGCTGACGTAAGCTCGACCCACGAGACACGACCTAGCAGTACTGTGCCCCATCCTTTTCGTCGGGCTCTGTTTCCATCGGCCCCCTTCGCCGTGGCCTTGTTTCCGTCGAACCCCGTCGCCACCACAGTTTATCATCTCTGTCGATTGAGGTAACTTTACGTGGATTTGTTAATTGTTTCATACTTTCACAGTTTCATAATTTCATTGGTTGTGTGTCTATTATAGCCGAGTTCGGGAGCAGCTGTGTGAATGTGTATGTGTCACAGCTGAGCAAAGAAGCACTATGAGTTAATTAATTAATTTGTTTTTGCAGGGTGTGTTACAGTCGAGAGGGAACAAGTGTAAAGAGTTGTATTCCATTTATTTATAGGTTGGGCCGGTAGGACTTGGAGTTGCAATCCTGAACCTCGCCACTTTGCTCTGCGAAGTTACCATTTCCGCAAGCTGCAGCACTGATTTTCTCCATTTGGCGGTAAACGGATAACCGGGATGACAACCGATACCGTCCCATTCGATAATCGGCTTACCGAAAATTATTCGGTATCGGCAAACGGCAGAGGTGTATTGGTTTCCGGTATACCGGTAACCGGTCAAACGGTAACCGGTTAAACCATTTACCGACCGTTTACCAGCCCTAGCCATCATAAGAAGGGACAGAGTTAGGACCCCAAATGTCTACATGAAGTAGTTCAAGAGGGTACTGAGTTACAGACTGGCTTACAGGAAATGAAAGACGTTTTTGTTTTGCAAAATGACATACATCACATGGTTGATCTCTCTGTGTGGTAATGGAGGTACAAAATTGGTTGAGAATAGGGATTTTAGAGTGGGAGACATGTCCTAATCTAAAATGCCATATGTCAAAAGGAGTTCTGGAAGCTGCAGAGATAAACTTAGGGGTGTGTGATGCTTGGAGGTAATAGAGGCCATTGTGAAGGCTATCAGAACCAATCACTCTCTTCTGCTCCAGATCTGTATAAGACACATGGTAGATTGAAAAGATAAGCTGAGGTTGGAAGTGAGTCTACTCACAGAAAGAAGGTTGAAGGAAAAATTGGGAAAACACATTGCATTTTGAAGGATGATTTCATCACTGCAAACAGTTGTGCCAGAATGTGGCTTGGACTTTGGTTCCAGTGGGTAGGGTTATGTAGATGTTTGTCAATGGTTGAGGGTCTTGTAAGTAAGATAGAGAGCATACAATATGGTCTGATGCTCCAGTGTCGACTATCCACATTGTCTGTGTAGATGAGAAGACAATAAAGATAGGAGTTGGAAGAATACCTTTGTTTGTGACAAAAGCAGCAGCAGAGAAAGAAGTGGAAGGTTGTTGAGCATTCATTAGGCGCAGAAGCTTCTCATAATCAACTCTTGTGAGTTTGACCTCGTCTGGTGGAGCATTGGTGACAGCAGAATTCACAGTAGGTCTTCCTCTACTAGCAACTGAATTGGGGTTCCTAGGCACAAAATTGGCAGGGTAGCCATTTTTCTGAAAACACTTGTCTTCAGTGTGTCCCCTTCTTTTGCAGTAAGAACAAGTAGTGGTTGTGCACTTGTGCCAGGTGTGGAAGAGGAAGGTTTGGTCATACCAGGAGGCCATCCATGTTTCTGAAAACATATGTCTTCAGTATGGCCTTCCCTTCTGCAGAATGTGCAGTAAGGAAGTTTGGAATTTTGGTTTGGCCTCCTGTTGCCTCCTTGAAATGCCATTGCTGATGAATCTGTCTGCATAGATGCTGTTAACTTTCCAGATTGAGTGCCATAGAGTTGTCTTTCGTGTTGAAGCATCCTTTGGAAGACCCTGTTGATGTTTGGTAGTTCATCTCCAAATAGCACTTGGGCTCTAACCCCAGAGAAATTTTCATTGAGGCCTCTAAGGAATTTAATAACATAACTTGTTTCTTGGTACTGATGAACTGTTAGCATGGCAACACAGGTATTGTGACTGGTTGGAGTACAGGAGCATGGCAGTAGAGGTTGATAATTCTCTAACTCATTTTTTAGAGTAATCAATCTACCATAGTACTCAGTTACAGTCTGGTTACCTTGCTGCAGGGAAGAGAGTGCTTCTTCAAGCTCTGCTATGCAGATAAGATCACTAGATCCATAACGTGTTTGAAGGCTTTTCCAAGCTTCTGCTGCTGTTTTGCTGGAGAGGATGGTCTTGCGAATCTCTGAAGAAGTGGCTTGCTGGATCCAACTAAGAATCATAACGTTGTGTGCGTGTCCAAGCTCCATGCCTTGGATCTGTAACTGGTAGTTCAGGTATTGAAGCATTGATGAAGCTCAGCTTGTTTTTGGCTGCAAGGGCGTTGAGCATAGCTCTGCTCCAATCATTGTAGTTAGTTGTTGTGAGTTTTTCATCAACAAGAAGGGATCCAGGTTGCTCAGAACCATGGAGGAAGAAGGGGTCAGAAGCAGGATCAACAACATTTGGTCGTTGTGGATCTTGTGGTTGTGGGTCTGGTTGTGGCTGTGGTGCAGCCTGATTATCAGCCATTGGAAAAGAGTGGTGGCGGCTAGGGTTTTATCCCAGGCTCTGATACCATAACAAAGGAACAAGATGGAGAGACTGAAAACCTAGTTCCTGCCTTTCTCATTCATCAAATCCGCCTCTTATAGGCTTAGCAACATACAAACAGACAAGCTTCCATGGACATTGTTTGGTAGCTTGGAAAGGGAACCAAGTCTGACTTGGAGTAAAAGAAAGTACAGCTTAAAGAAGAAAGAGGGAAACGGCACTGCATCGTCTCTGTCTTCAGTGGACAAACACAAAACGACAGCGGAGCAACTTGATCTTCATCAGTGATGGTAAAACGACAACGCAACATCATTTCTTCTGTGACGAGGACAAAACGATGATGAAAAGGCAGATGACCGTCGAAATTTGATTTCACTCTGTTACGGAGCATCCTGATAGCTTCTTTACCTACAGAGCCTGAGAGAGCTATGGCGTTTACTCAAGATCTTTGCTTTACCGATTGGTGGGGACGAATAGGACCTGGAGTGGCCAAAAAAGAGATGGGTTTTGTGGGAACTTGAAAACTGAGCGCGATGACAATGTGAGTGATAGATGGGTCGATGCAATTGCTACCCGATTGCCACTCATGGTGGCTGTTTGTTAGCGCCAAAATTCAGACAGAGAAAGAGTGGATAAGGTTGGTTGGTTGGTTTACTAACTTGGGAAAAAACGATGAATGAATAAGGAAATGCGAGAAGACGAGAAAACGACAAAGCCATTCTTTTAGCGGGGCGTGCTACCAAGTACCAACTACTCGTTTCCATCGTTATATAAAATCATCACCGACAGTTGGAGAAAGAACAGAGAGCGGAAGAGAGGGAGAGTTTCACTCACGGCAGCGAAATCACTGACGGGTAAGTAAGTAACTATGGAGGCTTTGGTGTGCAAGAAACTCGGCGATCCGTCGACGGCAGCCGGCGGTGATTCACCGATCGTTCTGAGCAAGAATCACCCGGTTCCGCCGCTTGGCTCTCCCACCACAGTTAGAGTCAGGGTTAAAGCCACGAGCTTGAACTTCGCCAATTACCTTCAGGTTCTCGGGCAATACCAGGAGAAGCCTCCGCTGCCGTTCATTCCAGGCTCCGATTACGCCGGCGTCGTCGACGCCGTCGGTTCCGGTGTGTCCCTTTTCAAAATCGGAGACCATGTTTGCTCCTTTGCCTCCCTAGGATCCTTCGCCCAGTTCATCGTCGCCGATCAGTCCGAACTGTAAGCGAATAACCTCTTCAATTATCTATTCTCTCTCATTCCCGTTACAAATTGATCGTTTTTGCTTTCATTATCTTTAATCCGCTGAAAAAACCCCAAATTTTTTGGGAAAGGTACCTGGTGCCAAAAGAATGCGATCTGGTGGCTGCCGCTGCTCTTCCGGTGGCTTTTGGAACCTCTCATGTTGCTCTTGTTCACAGAGCTCAGCTGGGTTCTGGCCAGGTTAGTTCTTCCACTCCCTCTGCCTTCCCGGTGTGAATTGCTTGTCTGGAATTGGGAGTTCTGTTCTTTGATATAAGAAATTAGGGATAATGTTGTTGTGTTTAGGTTCTTCTGGTTCTTGGAGCAGCTGGAGGTGTTGGCCTTTCTGCTATCCAAATTGGCAAAATTCGTGGAGCTATTGTTATTGCTGTTGCTAGGTACTGACTTTCTTGGCAAAACCAAAATTTCAGCCTTCACATTTTACTGGCTTGCAATGGCATTTAAACTTTAGGGGTGGAAATCTTCCTTCTGGTGTTGCTAACTATCACAGGGGAGAGGAGAAGATTAAACTTCTGAGGTCGATGGGAGTTGATCATGTCGTGGACTCGACTAAAGAAGGTGTTACCGCGAGTGTCAAGAACTTTCTCAAGTCGAGGAAGCTCAAAGGGGTGGACGTTCTGTATGATCCAGTTGGTGGGAAGCTTACGAAAGAGAGCTTGAAGTTTCTGAATTGGGGTGCACAGATTCTGGTTATTGGTTTTGCCAGTGGTGAAATACCCCTCATTCCTGCCAACATTGCCCTTGTCAAGGTACATACTTCGTTTCATCCTACGATAAATGCTTCCATGTTCTGGAATCACTGAACAATGATACTGAATTTATAAATAAAGCTCCTTAGAAACGGACAAGATGGTTAGGCATAAAACCTATAATTATTTGTCTTACCAAGTGATGTTGAATCTGTGTATACAGAACTGGACTATTCATGGACTTTACTGGGGAAGCTACAAGATACATAGACCACCTGTTCTTGAAGATTCTCTCAAGGAGCTTCTCAGCTGGATGGCTCGGGGACTCATCACTATCCACGTTTCTCATACTTACAGCCTCTCAGAGGTCTGGATTTCCTAACATATTTCATTTGCTTTGTCGTTTCCGTTTAATTATATCCCGTTTCAAAATATACTTGTCCTTGAAGCTATGTGAAATGTCGAATTCATTAGACCTTGCTTAAAACAAAACTGGGACGGCTAGGTTTGCTTCAATAGATTATCCATGTGTTGGAGTGATAGGCTTCACAACATTGGATAGAAAATTGAAGCTTGTTCAGTCTTAAACGACTCCACCAGAGTTCATGGCGTTTTAGTATATTGTATTCTGAAGCTGTTGGTGTATGCATTAGATTAGATGTTCCAATGATCTAGATTTACACCAATCATGGTGCCCTATGAAGTTGAGCTAAAATCATTTGATGGCATCGAGGATAAAGTTGTGGAGTTATTAGGATCTGGTTCAAGCTGTTCCAATATCATCATGCATTGTGCTTGTTGATTTTTTATGACAGCTTCATTGCTGGTGGATCATTGGATTAATTCACCTTGAATTTGCATGTCTTTCTACAGGCCAGCCTTGCTTTTTCCGCAATCAAAGAGCGAAAAGCCATTGGGAAAGTGATGATTACCATTGATGATGCACGCCATTCAAGATCAAAGCTTTGAAACATTATCAACCACGTGCTGAGCTCGTCTGGTGAAGCAACAACATACAGAATCTTGAGAGCGGAATACAATCATCCATCATCAGAAGGGAAACCAACCGCCAACTTTATGCTCGAAGTTAATTGGAAGAGTAGTAAGCAGATGTAAAATGATGTGAGTGAATGAAAAATTGAGGTGAATGAACAAACCTTTATACACAGCGAAGAGCAGAACGGCACAGACTAGTTCGGAAAGAAAGAAAAAGGAGATGGATAAGAAGGAAATATAGACATGGGAACTTCTGGCAGTTGGTTCTATCTTCGGCAACAATGAATGAACTGCGAGCTGCTTTGTTCCCTTTAATTGCTTGAAAAATGCCTCTTGTTGATAAGGCATTCAGTCATGTTGTTAGCTGATAGTGATCACAGACTGGTCTTTGTTCTTTTTTCCTCCTGTTGGAGGGTTATTCAATAAATTGAGAGACTGCAAGTCTGCAACGGCCCGAACGGTTCAACCCGTAGATCCACTTATCGATGACCGGTCCGATATGATTCCAGCTATCAATGCAGTCAAAATTGCGATTTAAAACTTAAAAGCTTACAGTTTACGCTTTTAGGTCACCAAAACGCTTTCGTTTCCATATAGAAACTTTAGTGTATAAAATCGGACTAAATTGCACTTTAAAGCTGAAAAGCTTACGCTTCGACGCTTCTAGTTCACCAAAACGCTTTACGCTTTTACGTTTTTAGTTCACTAAATGGGCATTCTTTTCATGAAATTAATTATAAAATATATATATTTAAAGGTAAACCACCAACATTTTTTATCTCAATAGAGTAATTTAATTCACCAGCTAGACTCTTCCCAAAATCTTTAAGAAAGGAAAGTGGCTTATTGTTAAGATTATGTTTATGAGCTTATTATTAAGAGGCTATAAGTTGCTCTACTTTAGGCATGACTTGCAGATATAGGTGGCAAATGGATTGGATTCATGGATTGGTGGATTGGATTGGTGTTCATGGATCAAATGGATTGGATTAAGTGGATTGGTGGATTATCCATGAATCTAAATGACATCCTCAACCTTGGACCAATATGTAAAATGTAAAAAGTTTAGTTACCAAAATGTCATAACAAAAAATTTAGGTACCAAAATGTAATTTTTCAATGATATTTTTTGCAGTGTTATTAAAGTCGAACCGAGCCGCTCGGCCCGACCGGTAAAACCGTCACCCGTTCACAAAACCGGCTCGGAACAGTCTATAAGCCACTCCGGTTTTATGTAGCGGTTGGCGAGCGGCCGAGGCGGTTAACCGTTCGAGCCGATCGAGCCGCTCGTCCGGTTTTTGCCATTCAGCCACTAAATTTAATTAAAAAAATTGTCGAAGATTGAAAATTGAAATAAACCAAAAACGTCAGGCTCTCAAATTGAATCCTTATTTCCATTTCACAATTTCGAAGGAAATAGATGAGCTCTGATTAAGAAATGTCCACTATTTATACTGATAACGTTTATTAGATACCGGTTCTCTAACGGTTTTTAAACGGTCTAATGTCGGTTGGACCGCTAAAGTGCGAGCCGTTCGCATTACCGGGTCATGCTCCGGTTCGGTTATGACAACATTGATTTTTTGTCTAAAAAATTAAATTTTGGGTACAAAAATGTAAAATATAAAAAGCGTAGATACCGAACCGTAATTTGCCATTTGGATTCATCAATCAATCAATGAATCCACCAATCCAATTGGATTTGGATCAAATGGATTGGATTAGGTGGATATTTATAATGGATTGGTGGATTGATTTGAGAATTGTCACCTCTAATTGCAGATATTTATTAACTTATCTAAATTTTGTGTACTCGTATATTTTTTTATGAATGGGTGGGATTTTATTCATCTATACAATCAATACACTGTCTTACTTTTACAAAAACATTTTGTCGTCAATATAGCTAGAGAATCCTAACTTCTACTTACATTCTATAAATCTATTGTAACTAGGCTTTGTACCAAAGAACTCGAGCAGCTGGAGATGCAGCAAAACCTCGGTCACCAGCTTTTTTTTTGCCTCCATCACCTTCTGCATCCGCATCACAAGTTCATCTGCTAATAGTTGCTTCCCTCCATAGAATCTTCTGCATCTCTCTCTCCAAACTTCACTTCACATTAGACACCAAAGGATCCTTCCCATATGGCTCCCTCCTAACTTCTTGTTTGCTGTTACCATTGCTTGCTGCAAGCTAGCCTCAATAGGAATCTGCCATGAAACAGGAAACACAGCCTTCCAAACGTCCTGCATATAATCACACTGGAAGAAGATATGGTCACGTGATTCAGCTTCCAGCCTACATAATGGATAGGTTACATTCACCTCTGCATTCCAACGTTGGATTTTATCAAGTGTTGTAATTCTCCCCAATAGTATAAGCCATACTAGTAACGAATTTTTGGGTATACCTCCCTTCCATATCAACTTTGCCCATGTCACTATCTCCCCTCGTGGTCTTATGCTCTGCCACACCTTGCTGGTTTGAAATCTTGCCTTTTCTACTCTCTCCCATTCCATACCCTGATCTGTTCTGAACAGTTTTCCTGCAAATATATTTTGAAGCTTTAGGATTTTATTCCAAACCCGAGAGCATCTCGTATGCACTTCCCATATCCTAAGGTTTTGAAGTCCGTACTCCTTTAATTAGGTGATCCAGAGGGTTTTCTGATCAGAAAGTATCCCCCACAGATGTCGTGCTAAACACGCTTTATTCCAAGAACTAAGGTCTTTGAGCCCCAGACCACCTTCAGCATGGGACAGAGCCACCATTTTCCAAGCCATCCTTGCCTTTTTCTTCTTCTCTAAGTCACTCCAGAGAAACTGAGAGCAGAGCCTTTCTATCTCTTTGATTACTTTCTTAGGGAGTAAAATCACATTCATCCAGCATTGCGTCATACTAGCTAGTACTAATATAACAACCTCAAGCTTCCCGCATAGGATAAAATTTTAGGTTGCCATCCTTGGATTCTCCCAGCAATTCTATTTATTAAAGCTTTACAATCTTCAGTCGAGAGCTTCCCTGCATTCAGACGGACAGGTAAGTTTCCTTCCTGAAAACCAGAAATTCTTGCTATCTCAACCTTTAATTCTACTAACACCCCTGCACTTAATATCTCACTCTTGCTCGGATTACACTTGAGCCCTGAGATTAGATAGAACTTCTGGAGAATCTCACCTACTACCCTCACCCCTTCTACTGACCATATTTTACATAGTATGTGTCGTACTTAACATATTAGTTATTTTACAGTTTGCGTAAAAACCTTACGCTTTTACGCTTTAATTCTGCACTTTATGATTTTATCCTTTTTCCGCTTCTAGGCAGATTCGTCTTTTTGACTGCATTGCCAGCTATATGAGGGGAAACCTAGGTTGGTCGACAAAACACGGTACAAAGTGAACAGTGGTATGCTAGAGAGAATGGTTCTACTGTGACCCAGTCATGCCATTAATCAAGCAAGTTTTCTTGTTGTGGAAATTATCAGGCTTGTACTGTTTAATGCGGGAAATCAGCATTGGTTGATAACCACTTTTCATCTTGAATTACTTTCGCAATGTCATCTTCGGTCATTTCCTAAAAAAAGGGATACTCCAATCAATTTTGATGGGACACTCTCCGAATCATAAGTTAGTGAATGGTTCGGGGTAAGAGGATTATGACCTCAAAAAGAATCATGAAGGAATGTAGTTGAAGACAAATGCCATTACTAGTCATGGCGTGACGAGTCTAGACAATGAGTTATTATGCTTACTTGGTAGCCTTTTATGGTAGTCAACGCCCAACGGGCAATCATAAACAAGGTATTTGTTTTTGTTCTTGGAGCTCGGAGGGTGATGGAAGGACATGTTGTGAGTATGTGGCCCGAGGTGACTAACCCGAAGGTGCCTGTGGTCTCTGATGCCATGGGTGTTGGTTGACCTAGGGTAATTGACCTCAGGGATGTCTAGGACGAGCAGAAGTGATTTCCACTCGGGGTATCAATATGACCCAAGGTTATTGACCCAATAGGTGCCCGAGGTGACCTATGATGATTGACCCTGAAGGTACTCAAAGTGACATGTGGTGGTTGACCCAAGGGGTGATCGGGGTAATCCAAGTTGATTGCCTTAGGGGTACCAAAGGTGACCCGAGATAATAGACCCTAGCAGTGCTCAAAGTGGCTATGGACGAGTCATCCTAAGGGCAATCAAAGTGACGGAAAGACACGCGCGTTATGATACATGGCCCGAGGTGGCTAACCTGGGGGTGCTTGAGTTATTTGACCCCAAGGGTCTGTGAGACTAAGGGTGATTGAGCCATGAGCGTCTAAGGCGACACGAGGTGATAGACTCCTACAGTGCCCAACATGATCCGGGGTGATTGACCTTAGGGTTGGTCGAAGTGGCCCGAGGTGGTTTACCCAAGGGGTGGCCAAGGTGATGTGGACTGATTGGCCCAAGGGATGCCGAAGTTGATATGGGGTTATTGACCTATCCAAGGGATGATTAGTGTGAGGGTAATATGTTATGGGAATACTTGGATCGGGTTGCTAACCCGAGGCGCCCAAGGTGGTTTGACCTTAGACGCCTGACCCTAGAGGTTACTAAGGAGACCCGAGTTGATTAAACCTAGGGGTACCCAAGGCGATCGATCCAAAAATTTCTCGATGCGATCCAAAGTGATTGACCCCAGGAGTAATCGAGGGTGAACCTGTCTGATTATTCAAAATTTACTCGAAATAATTGACCCCAGAAATGCCCAAGGTAACACAGGGTGAGTCATCCTAGGGGTGATAAGAGTGATGGAAAAACACGTTATGGGAGTACGTGGAATGTGGTGGCTAACTGTTGGTGGCCGAGGTATTTGACCCCAATGATGGCTAGGGTGACTCGAGGTGATTTATCACAAGGGTATCGGTGACCCAAAGTGATTACCCTCCAGTGTGCCAAAGATGTCCCAAGGTAATTGACCCCAAGGGTGCCGAAGCTGACCTAGAATGGTTGACTCACCAATAGTTGGGGTGACCCACATAGCCACACTTATTGATCCCAAGGGTGCCGAAGAGGACCCGAGGTAATGGACCACATGAGTAACTTGGGGTGAGTCATCTTAGGGGTGATCAAAGTTACTCAACGTGATTAACAACAAGAGTGTCCAAGGTGATTGTGGGTGATTGAGTAACCCGAGGTGATTGAACCTAAGGGGCCCCAAGGTGATTCACGATGATTGACCTCAGGTTGATCAGAGTGACGCAACGTAATTGACCCCATGATTGTCAATGTGACCCGAGATGATTGGCCCCAAGGGTAACTAGAATGACCTGGATAATTAACCCTAAGGGTGTTGGGTGACCCGAGGTGATTGATCCAAAATTTTCCCAAGGTGGCCTAGGGAAATTGACCCTCAAGATGTTGGTTACCTGGGGGGTTAACTATGAAGGTTTTTGGTGACCTGGTGGTGACCCGTGTAATTGGCAAAGGATGTGAGTTGATATGTTCTTATTATTTTTCCAAATATACATGATGTATTTGGGCCTATCAAATTCTTTTGATCTAATAAAAAAATTAACTCGCTCTGCAACTTGTAGGGGTGTGATAAGTATACCGACAATAAAAAGTCGTGTTTTTGTTAGGTTAGCATGAACAATTTTCAAGGATATATTAATGTTTTGTAACATATCTTTTTATTTAGTATATACGGGTGACATATGTTTTCCTTTTAAGTTAGGTACTATACTTTAAAGATTCGAACTTGATACATCCAAATTCAAGACCAGTGGTAATACCACTAAACCAAGTCATTATTCGCTATTTCGTAACATATCTTATACTAGTTATTCCGCCTTGTACTTATCCTAGCATTCCTTTACATCTATTTGAACAACAAATTATTTTGCCATATAAGAAAGAAGGTATTTCTGTTCCTTTGATTTGTAACATTTTGCTTTTCCTTCTCGGATCTGTCTAACATCAACTTCTTTCTTCTGCTTTTCAAGGATGTCGTCAGCTCCTTTTTCGTGATGGGCGGTAGCGTAGATCCCCTTTACTTTACGAGATTCCCTATCTTTCCATGCTCACGCTCCTCTTGCCTTTAGTCTATGTGATTTTCCTTCAGATTATTTCAGTCTTGGTATTTTTCTTCTCGTGTAGATGTGGCTTATCGAATTCCTCTCCATTTGAGTTGTTGCTCTTTGTTCGGATCTTGGATTTCTTGTTCTAGGCTTGCTCATCTTGGGATCTAGAGTTTGGTGCTTGGGAGCCTCGTTGCGATATGTGTGACGGTTGGTCTCCCATGTTGGTGGGTTCAACGTCTTTGGTGAAGTCATTCACGATTTTTTCCCTTCGGCCTCCCCTGGTTGTTTGTACTGCTTGGTCGGTCTTCATAGCATGAAGGGTAGGATCTTCTTTGGCTGGATGTGGTGGTTGTTTGGTGTTTCCTTTGAGTTTTATGGTTCCCTTAGGATCGTCTGCTCTCCTTGGACCCTCTATCTCTGCCTCGACTCCCTCTGTCCCTTCAACTTAGAGCAATCTATTTCACAACCTTGTCCACCGCCATGTAATATGAGATTCATTGATTGGATGTCTTGAGAAATCCCCAGGTACACTAGGCATTGTTGTACTCAATCGCCATTGACTTCGCTATGATGAGACAAGTTGTTTCTTATCTTGTTGCTACTCTGTTTGGTTAGAAGCGAGAGGTCTTATGTGTTTCGCTTTCCTCTGTTATATCTTTCAAGCACGACTTGTTTTTTTAACCATTTATCTTGAGATGCTTTAGTCTTATTTTGGATCTAATATTTTTCAATTTTATAGCTAGCGTAGAGATTCTCGGGTTTTTTTCTCTCGGTAAGCGAGAGTCTCGGAGCTAGGGTTCCGTTTCCTCCTCTTTAGGTTTTTCCAAACTTTGGTTTGGATCTTGATCAAGTGAGTTTACACAAAGCTGTGCTACTGTGAGGGTTAGTTTCTGTTGAGTTTTCTGATCCTAAATCAGCCTCCTGCGATTTAGGGTTGTGAGAGAGAGTTTCCTAAGAACTTGTTGCAAAAGGTTTTTTAGGGTCTCGCTTTTTCTGAAACCCTACCTGCCTCAAGCGGGAAAGGGTGAGGGAGAGATCGTTTTTTGTTTAAGCTTTCCTTGAGTTTTGTTCACAGGCTTTTCAGGTTTGAGGAACAAAAAATTATCTCTATGGAAGGTAGAACAGAAGAGGAAGACAAAACTATGACTGGTGCAGAGGGCAACTCTAAGCCGGCAAGGGAAGGAAGCCCTCCACTGAGCTTGGAAAACCAGATCCAACAAATAAAACTGGGTGATGACGATATCATAACTGTGGAAGATGATGACATCGACGCAACGATGGTGCAAGCTGTCAGCCTCTTGGGGCTGGTTGGGAAACTTGTGACTCCAAAGAAGCCAAACCTGAAATCAATGAAGATAGCGTTGTCAAAAGCATGGAACCTGAACCAGAATTTCCAAATAACAGAAGTTGGAGAACAACTATTTGGATTTCAATTCCTTGAAAGAAAGGATCGAGATAAGGTCCTTTTCGGAGGCCCCTGGCATTACGAAAATAACCTGATTATATTCAAGCAAGCATATGCATTGCAGACACCAAGGCCAGAAGAGTTCTTTACAATGGAAATCTGGATGCAAATATACAACCTACCAGCTGCGCTAAGAACAACGGAGATGATACATAAGATTGGAGCTCGATTTGGGACAATGATATGGGTGGACAGCAGAAGAGATAGCAGATGGGATGAAGTCCTAAGGATAAGAATAGGAAAAGATATTAGAACCCCCCTAAAACAAGAGTTGAAGCTAAACCTGAAGGGGAAGGTACAGAGATATGAGGTGAAGTACGAAAAACTACCAATGTACTGTTTCTCATGTGGGTTAATTGGGCACCCTAAACTACATTGCCCTCAACCACCCCTGGATGGCAAGGATGTAGTAGGTCCTGACCTAAGGGTAGGGCTAGCATGAGACAGAGTCTGGCAAAGCAGGCTGGAGAGAGAGGAATCCGAAGACATATGGCATGCCCTGAGGGCAAAGTTCGACCGGGAAGCAGTGACAGATAGGCAACAAATAGAAGAGACAAACCGAAAGGAAAGACTATCAAAAGGAAGTATTGATGAGGTAATGAGAGAGCAGATGATTCAAAAAGCTATAAAAGGCATGGCAAAAGAACAAAGTCAGCAAAGACAGTCAATGCACAAGGGGCACGTGGAAGCTGTATTGAAGGATGATGTGGATGGAACCAATAACAAAAGGCAGACACAATCTGGTACAAAAGAGAAGGCTGATGAAGAGGAAATGGCGAAAGAAAATGATATAAATAAGAAAGGAGAGTCTCAGATACAGGAAAATACTCAGATGATGGACAATCTGGTTTTCAATCCGGGATTGTCATCACCAACAGTAAAGAAACAAAAACAGTGGAAGAGGCAAGAGAAAGGGGATTTCAAAATCAAGAACACAACTCAAAACCCAATGACCCCCCAAAAAAGAGCTATTGACCAGCAGCACCAGTTAAAAGCAGAAACCCCGAAGAAGAAGTTGAGAAATGCATCTCCTGGAAAAAGATTGGTTGGCGGAGTGGCGGACCTTGCTTAGCAAGGCCGCCCAGCCCAATGAGTCTGATATGTTATAACTGTCATGCACTGGGGAGAACCACGACAGTTCGTCGAGTTGCAGAGCGACTCAAAAATCTTGACCCCAGCATAGTCTTTCTAATGGAGACTAAAAGAAAGGAGAATGAATGGGAACAGACAATGGAGGATCTGGGATGGACAAGAGGAAAGGGTGTGGGTTCGACAAGGAGAGCGGGAGGACTAATGTTAATGTGGAAAGAAGAACTGAAGGTCAAGGTGTTGCAGGCATATTCAAACTATATTGATGCAATCGTGGAAGGGGAGGCAGGTGACCAGGATTGGAGACTAACAGGCATCTATGGATGGCCTGAACAGGAGAACAAACGAAAAACATGGGAACTAATGAGAACTCTCAGCTCTCAATACACAATGCCATGGATGATTTGTGGTGATTTCAACCAGGTATTAGGATATGAGGAAAAAAAGGGCTCAAGACCACCTGATATACAAAATATGGAGGCTTTTCGAGATGCTATGGATGTTTGCAGAATGGAGGATTTGGGATATCATGGAAATATCTTTACCTGGGACAATGGTAGGGAAGATGAAGGCTTTATTGAAGAACGCCTGGACAAAATGATGGCAAACACAGACTGGAAGGCCATGTTCCCTTTTGCAAAAGTCAATCATCTGGATAGATGGGTGTCTGATCACCTCCCAATCCAGCTGGAACTAAGCCTACAAGAGGAGAAAATGAAATGCAGTTGGCATTTCAGATTTGAACCTTTCTGGCAAAAGCACGAGGACTGCGGTATAGTTATACAAGAGGAGTGGCTGAAGCAAACTCATAATTCAGTAGAGGAACGAATCAAAGGGTGCGAGCAAACTCTTCTAAAGTGGAGCAAAGAAACTTTTGGGAACATCAAAAGAAGGAAGAAGAAAACAGAGGCAGCTCTAGCAATAATAGCAAAAAAGAAGAAAAACAGAGCAGTGATTATACAACGGAAAGTGCTGGAAAAGGAACTGGAAGAACTCGTACAGCAAGAGGAACTCATGTGGAAACAACGATCGGGAGATGAATGGCTAAAAGAAGGGGATTGCAATTCTAAATATTTCCACAGGAAGGCCACTGACAGGCAGAAACGTAACACAATCAAGGAGCTACTAGGCGATGATGGAACAAGGTACAGAGGGCAGGAAGGAGTTACTTATTGCATGTTTGAATATCTATCTACTCTATACAAAGCGGGACAGGTTGCTACAACTTTTGATACAATAGATGCAGTTGAAACAAAAATCACAAATGAAATGAATGAGGAGCTTCTCAAACCTTTCACTGGAGAGGAAATTTGGTGTGCATTGAAGAGAATGGCTCCAACAAAGGCCCCTGGTGTAGATGGTATGCCAGCCTTGTTTTTCCAAAGAAACTGGCAAGTGGTAGGCCCTGCAGTCACTGAAGAATTACAAAGATTGTTAGATGGAGGGGTAATACCAACAAGTTTAAATCAAACACTGCTGGCCATGATCCCAAAGAAGAAAAAAACTCAGAATCCAAAGGACTTTCGCCCCATTAGCTTATGTAAAGTGCTATACAAGATCCTCTCAAAGGTCTTAGCCAACAGGCTCAAAAAGGTGCTCAATGCAGTGATAACTGAAACTCAGAGTGCGTTTGTCCCCGGAAGAAACATCACTGACAACATTATACTGGCTTTCGAGTGTTTTTTTGCCATGAAGAACAGAAAAGAAGGAAAGAAAGGGTACGTTGCTGCAAAATTGGATATAGCCAAAGCTTATGACCGAGTTGAATGGTCGTTCCTAGAAGCTATTATGCTAAAGCTAGGCTTTGATGGACGATGGGTAAACCTGATTATGCGGTGTGTTACTACGGTTAGCTACTCGGCACTAATAAATGGTCACCAATCCCCAGTGATAAAACCAACCCGAGGTTTGAGACAGGGAGATCCAATCTCCCCGTACCTATTCTTACTTTGTGCGGAAGGTTTGTCGGCTTTAACCAGGAAGGCGGTGGAGCAAGGAGAAACACATGGCATTCGTGTGAGCAAAAATGGCCCCGAACTAACCCATTTGTTTTTTGCAGATGACAACATTTTCTTTGCTGAAAATACCCCTAAGGAGGCAGCAGCCCTAAAGAAGATTTTACAGCAGTATGAAGTGGAATCGGGCCAGCAAGTCAGCCTTGAGAAATCAGAACTATCCTTTAGTGGAAACACGAAAGAAGACCAGAGGAATCAAGTGGTGGCTATCCTTGGAATGAAACAAGTGGATCACCATGATAAATACCTCGGACTACCAACTATTCTAGGGAGGTCAAAAAAGGCAGTGTTTAGCCAACTTATTGATAGAGTGAGAAAGAAGGTCAAAATGTGGAAGAGCAAGCTACTCTCTACTGCTGGAAAGGAAGTATTGATCAAATCAGTGGCTCGGGCACAAGCAAACTATGCGATGTCTGTCTTTCTCATCCCACAAGGAGTGATCCATGAGATACAAAGCTTAATTACAGGGTTTTGGTGGGGAAGGAAACAAGAGGAAACAAGAATACACTGGATGAGTTGGGAGAAGTTGTTTCGTCCAAAGCACGAAGGAGGAATGGCATTTAGGGATCTACATGGCTTTAATCTGGCGCTGCTGGGAAAACAGGTATGGAACCTACTAAAAAATCCTACCTCCCTTGTGGCAAAAGTCCTAAAGGCCAAGTATTACCCTTATTGCTCAATCCTAGAAGCTCAGGTTGGGAACAACCCGAGTTATATATGGAGATCTTTGATGGCAGCTCAAGGTTTGGTGAAAGAAGGTACAAGGTGGAGAATTGGTGATGGGAAACCATCTCGAATATGGTGGGATCGATGGATTCCAGAGGGACCAGACTACAAAATTGAGACAAGGATGAATGGATTAAATTGGGATGCTAGGGTGGAGAGTCTGATAGATACTGAAAACAGAACATGGAAGAGCAACCTACTACAGGCCCATTTTCAACCTATAGATCGTAAAAGAATTCTACAAATTCCATTACCAGTTCACCCTTTTGAAGATACAAGGGTATGGGGGCCGGAGAAACTGGGGCGGTACTCTGTGAAATCGGCCTACTACCTATGGAGATGTAAAAGAGAGAATGTAGAAGGGGAAAGGTACGTTCCCATTGATTGGAAGAGACTATGGCACCTACAAATACCCCCCAAAATCAGGGTCTTCATATGGAGATGGGGGAGCAACATTCTACCGACAGGTTCAAATTTGGCAAAACGAATTCCAGATGCGTATGGTGGGTGCCCTTTTTGCGGATTAATCGAAACACAAGAACATATAACCCGGGATTGCGACTGGGCGGGCAAAGTCTGGCGCCCTAGTTCGTTGAGCAAGATCTTTAGTATGGGTGAGGGGAAGTCAAGTGAGGAATGGATTTGTGAAGTGATGGAAAAATCGACGGATGAGGAACTGGGATCGTTCGTAACAGCACTCTGGTTATTATGGAAGGAAAGAAATAATCACCTATTTAATAATGCAAAGCTAGAAGAATGGGAGATAATTGCAAGATCGGAGCAGTACATGGAAGCTTACAAAGCAGTTCAGATGAAGAGCGCAAACCTGGGGGCGAAAGTGGAGTACAAATGGGAGAAACCAAGAGAAGGCAGCTTCAAAGTGAATGTCGATGCATCGATCTTGAAGGAAGGAGGCACGGGCTTTGGACTGGTGGTGCGAGATGATACAGGAGCCTTCCGAATGGCAGCAGCCCACCGGACAAAAACTGCATGGACGCCCGAACTAGCAGAAGCGAAGGCGATTTTATGGGCAATGAATTTGTGCATCAGTAACCATTACCGTCCTCTACTGATTGAGTCAGATTGCCTAGTGGTGGTACGAAGGGTTATGGTGGAAGATCGAACGGAGATGGAGATTGAGACAGTTTGCAAGGAGATCAGGCGGGTAATGGAGGAGGATGGCGAGATAGGGATTCGTTTTTGGGGAAGAAAAGGAAATGCGGCGGCTCACCTGATGGCCAGAGTAAGGAGTGGTTGGGAAGAATCGGAGATATGGTTAGACCGGCCACCAGTCTGTTTGTTAAACCAACTCATAGCTGATTGTAATAACCACTCTTTGATTTAATAAAATTCCAGGCCAGTTATCAAAAAAAATTATTTTTCAATTTATTCCTCCCGATTATCGTTGATTCAAAAATGCAATACAAGATTTCCCATTCTATAAAAAATGTTATTTCGCCATTATTCTTGTCAGCTCGTCATCCCTCACCTGAAAACCTAATTGTTTGTTTCTTACCGTCATGTTAGGGGAAATGTATAAATATTAAATAGTGGACTCTAAAAGATAAAGCCACTCATTTATTTACCTATTTTGTGGAGTAAACAAAAGGTTGTTCTTTTAATATTTAGGGGAAAATGTTATGTATATGGAACAACACTATCATTATCACCAAATATTACAGTTTTAATTTCTTACAAAAGAAATATTCGTTATACGTGAAGGCAAAATTCAAAATTCCTCAATTTGAATATCAAATGCCCCTTTTTTATTTTTACACAATTACCACACTGAATACATATTTACTTTACGCTAAATTGAGTTACATATTTATCTGCTCCATATCTGTAAGAATTTGCAAACAAATACTATGTATGCTATTGCTACATTAAAAAAAAGAGGGAAAATAACATGTCGAAAATTCCGCCAGGCCGTAGTACACAAACCAATCACCTTTAAAATCATTGTCTTGTCATCGGTAATTTGATACCGCTAGACCATTTTTTTCGTTGAACACCCATATGATAGTGCAACGATTAAATGACGACCCAACCTTTATACATTTACAAATCGAGAAGTTTCAGCTCCAATCTGATTAAAAAAACAACCTTTTAGCTCGACATATAACATAATGGGTAAAGAATCTCCTAACAAAATTGGATAGTCAGTCATAAAATTAGCTTCTTTATAAATATGTTTTTATCCAGACCCGTCATTAGGGAGCCACATTGCATCTAATTTCACCCATGCCATGAGAATATACTAGGGTGAGTTTCTTTAGAACAATCTTTCTAATGTCCAACTCGCAGACCAACTTGAAATCATGAAGAACTAGATTAAGAAATATTTTCCCGTTAATAAATGTTCATGAAATTGATAACTATGAAAAAAAAATGCACCCCTAATCAGTTTAGCGAATTTTGGCCGAGAAAGTCATGAAATTTAAGGTTGCATTTAATTTTTTATTATCGAAAATAGTCCCTGTGATAATCACTAATTTGCCTGGTCCTCGATAAACATAAATACCTTAAACGATTCTACCCCAAACAGCAGCAGCAAGCAATACCCGCCACTCCGATTCACCTCCGTTCTCCGTCGCCGGCAAGGAAAACACCACAAAACCCTTTTATATATCAACGGGACAAAGAGTGATTCTTTCTTTTTTACCCTGAGAATCAACCCACTCACCAAGGGCAAAAGACAGCAAAGCTATGGCTCCTCCTCCCCCGCAACCGCGCCGCCGTCGCCTCTCCGCCAACAAATCCGTCTTCACCATCCTCTTCGCCCTCCCCGTCAAATCCCTCCTCCGCTTCAAGTGCGTCTCCAAGACATGGAACGACGCAATTTCACATCCCGGATTCCGAGACACGTACAACGCCCGTAGGGCATCTTCCTCGGTACCCCGCTTCTTCTTCTTCCAGGGCTTCGACTTCGATTACGACCAACGCTCCGGCGCCTCCCTCCACCGTTTCGCCACCTTAAACTCCGCCGGCGTTCCCCTCGACGTCCTCCCCATAACCGTCTTCGGCGGCCCGATCAAGCTCGTCCTTCCGAGCTCCCGCGGGCTGCTCTGTTTCGCCACCGAAACCTGCGTCTACCTCTGCAATCCCTCCACCCACTCCCTCGTCCAGCTCCCGCCGCTCCACGGCGGCAGCGGCCAGACCATTGCCGGGTTCGGGTTCGGGTACATGGGATCGACAGGAGAGTACAAAGTGGCGAGATTGGTGCACAAGCCTGAGGAAGGGTATTACGTGCCCTGCAAGTTAGAGTGCTCTGTTTTCACCTACCCTGCAACTCAGCCAGCCGTGACCAACGCCTGGAAAGTGCTGGCCGACCCCTGCCCTTACTTCGTCGCCGAATTCAGCTTGCCGGTTTTCGTCTGTGGGGCTGAATCAGTCTACTGGAAGATTAACCAGAGCCGGCACTGCAGATGCAACAGCAAAGCTGGTGGCAGGCAGGATGCTTTTCTGGTTTACTTGGACATCAAGAAAGAGAGGTTTGGAGTTGTACGTGGGCCTCAAGGCTGGAGGAGGGCGATCCACGGGAATCCTCCGAGGATCATGGAGGATCAACCCGTGGGAAAGCTGCGCATGATTGAGACTCCGGGAGACCTCCCGCTTCGCCTGGTGGTGTGGGTGCTCGCTGATCAGCAGAACAGTCACTGGGTCAAGCAGGCCATCGTCTCGCTGCCTCCTCTGGACAACAGAACCATCCTGGGAGAGATCAAAGTATACACGAGCGACTGGATCATCTTCAGCTCGCCTGACAACATTATCATCTTCGTCAACAAAAAGAAAGGGACGGTTAGGAAGGTCGGCATTCCTACAGGATTGCGCAACTTGGATTTCTGTACCTATACTGAGAATCTCTTGACCTTGCGACTCCCACCTTATGAGAGCAGAAACTAAATAGTGCTTCTTTAGTTATTCGAGATCGGTTCGGTAATCAGGCACACATAGTTAAAGATATAGTAGTCATATAGGAACATGTGATGTAAGTCAGCAGAAAATGTGACTTGTGCAAATTTGTTACGCAGAACTTGCAAAGATCTAAGAGTTGCCAACAGAATGTTTTTCTTTTCTTTACTTGTCTACTGAAGGAGTCTTACTTGGTCAACAAGCATGCCAATTTGATGACTTTCCAGCAACTAATTCTGATCACTTTCACTAGACTGGCAGTTTTACTAGAAAGGAAAATAGTCAAAGAATGCGATCAAATCTGAGGGTTATTTAGTATTTACACAGCTGCACATTTGGGACTCGTATTTACAGGAACGGGAAACATACTGCTCGCTATTTAGGGTGAATATCCGTCTTCAGAAAGCGGACGTATTCCTGCTGCAACATCTCTCCTCCATGAACGGGATCAAATTGACATCTGTAGAAGCTGGAAAGAATATAAGAACAAAATTTTCTCAGTGAGGGGAGACGATAAGCAAAACCCAATGGAATTAGTTATTCTGCTGTTATCACTTCAGTAAATATCACCACGGTTCTAGAGATGCAGCCTAAAGTATTGATTTCAGTATATGACAACTTTCAATGAGCTGCATACGGCGTTACTAGTAGGCAAATTGGAAGTCCATGGTTCTTTAACACTCGAGGAACAAAGAATGGGAAGAAGGTGGGTTTGTCGTTCACAGCATATGATGTAAGACCAAGTTAACTAACTTATATTTAGGATCTGTGTAATAGCAGTTTTACTTAAACTGCCAAGTTGCCACTAACATAAATTCTCAAGTGCAGCACCCTATAAAAAGAACAGTACAATGTGATCAATTACATACCTAGCATCCATGCCAGCAACAATGACTGTATTCTGGGATCCAAATGCAGCAATGAAATGTGTCTCCTCTGGTAAACGGAACTGGGCAAATGACCACTCAGAGCTGAAATATTTGGGCAACACCCCTGGAGGAAACATTGTAACACCAACTTGATGAGCTTATACATTTTATACTAGTTTCCACAGCTACAGACCTCCACATAACCCATGATGAGCACAATTTAATACCAAGGAAATAATTGTTTCTTGTCAACATCGAAATTTTGTAAGGATAAGTTCAGATCCTAGTTTAACCAGTGTCTATGAAACCATGGCAGAGCCAGAGATAGAAGTGGTGTGAGAAACAGTTCAAGACCTAATAGTAAAACGTAAAACAACCACAAGAATACCGTCATAAACCATAATAAAACCCTGAGAAAATCATACCGGGGGTCGTTGCATGCATTACTAACACTAAGTTCAACAAACTATTTATAGGCTGATTTCAGTTCAATAAGTCAGTGAAATTCTCCCTACCTCTCATAAAAGACAATGATGAACTCGGATTGGAACTGGTGCTGGAAGAAATCAGAGAGGTAACAGATGTTGATGAATTCTGATGCAATAATGCTGGGCTCTGAGGAGAATTTGAGTTAGTGGAGGAGTCTTCACCAGCCACTCTAACCCTGAGGCTGAAAATATGAACAGTGCCTTTGCCACTTGACACAGCCAACCACTGCACATCCTGAGAAAGTGTCATGCCATAAATTTCAGCTCGGTCCACTCCTCTTCGCACCTGCAGAAGAGCAAAATCATAAACATTGGAATGATACTTTGGTGAAGACCAAGATCATTATTACAACGACTAAAAAAAGAAATTCTTGGATGCTAGTTACACCCAATGCTCCAAATTGATGGTAGTAACAGTCATAAGAAATGCATTCATCATCAGTTTGAAATCATCACTCAACCTCAGTTTGACAGAACTCCAACCCACTTACTGCAAGCACTTTGAAGCGAAGTTATCTGAAAGAATACTAAAGTTCAAAATTGACTACTTGCGAGTCAGAGAGCTAGCTAACCTCTTGCAGCCGAGTGCCATCCATGGTATTGAAAATTCTGATCAAGGTGCCCTTGGTGCTAGCAGTAGCAAGAAGCAGCCCATCCATGGTAATTGCGAGGCAAGCAATATGATTATCATGAGCATTAACCAACTTCACCAGATTCAATCCAAAATGCTCAATGCGAACCTGGCCACGGTACAGCCCAGGCAAAGCCAGCACGGACGTGTTTGGGTGATGAGACAGGCAGCAGAGCCCTCTAGGGTTCGCCAACGTCTCGATCTGATGAAGCAGCTTCAGATCCGTGAAATTGTAGACATAGACCTTGTGCTCGAGCACCACGACAATCCGATCCCGGCTCAGCCTCACGGCGCGGACCTGCGACCTGAAGGAGAACTCGCCAATGCAGCGGCTCTGGTGATCGTCCCAAATGAGGACCCTGCTGGGCGGGTACTGGGAGTTGGCGTCGCTGCCGACGAGGGCCAGGATGTTGCTGCGGAACAGCATCTCGACGATCCTGAACCCGCCGCCCCGGATGTCCCGGCGGAAGGTCTCGCTGAAAGGCTCGCAGCTGTAAATCCGGAAGCCGGTGCTGGTTGCGGCGGCGAAGCAGCCGTGGTCCTGGTTCCAGGAGACGGAGAGCAGCTGCGTGGCGGCGCCGTCATCGCCGGCGCCGTCGGTGGGGCGAGGCAGGGAGAGTGGAGAGGGTGTGACGAGGGCTGCTGCGGAGGAGAGGAAAGGCGGAGAAGACGGAAGAGTTGAAGTCATGATGGATGGATGGATGGTTGGGGGTTGGGAGAGAAAGCAAGCGTCCGGTTCAAGCAATCAAGAGGAAGACGGCATAGATAGGGAAGGTGGAAGTCGTCGATTGAGGAGGCGGCTGCGGTGGAAGGAGAAGGGAGACCGGAATTTGGGAAGTGGGGAATTGGGGGGAAAATCCGGGCCGGCGGGGTGTGGTAGACTGGTAGCAGCTGAAGAAGGAGACGGAGAAAGGAAAGCTTCTTCAATCTTCAGTACTTGGAGTTCGCAACACGAAACGGGGGGAAATTGGCCAGATGCGTGCGCGCGTGGACCTGAAATTTATCATATAAATAAATGTAATTACTAGTATCAGTAGTAAATCAACATCAAATTCGGGGTTTTTTTTTTACAAAAAAGATAATCAAATATATTGATTGGAACAAATAGATAGTTACATCCAGGCATGAAACCAGGCAGTGAAATCTAAAGAGCGATTAGCAGTTGGGTACAATAGAAGGGTTTTCCTAGCCACCAAATGGGTCACCCGATTATTACTACAACTTACAAATCGCACACTTAGGCCACACTGATTCTCAAGATAACGTATGAACTCCTCCATCATTGTGCCCATTCGACTATCTCGGACATCCGCTTGAAGAATCTTATTAATCACCACCTTGGCATCCCTCTCAAATCGAACCGCCAAAAGTCCTATATTTAAGCACCAGAGGATCACCTCCCGAAGAACGAGCAGCTCCACAACCATAGGATCATCCAGTGCAGGGAACTGCGTCCCTTTTGCTAAAATGTTGTCCTTGTTGATTATATTATAGTCTCTTGTGTTATGTAGTGTAGGTGTAGTAGTGTTCACATAGACTATGATAGCCTAATAGCTCATTTAAGGCCCATGCAACCCATGCTCATAAGTAGAGTCAACGTAGTAACCTAATGGTTTAAGGTTTGGCTGAGCATGAGATATAAAAGGCTTGATCAGCCGTTCCTGTACTGGGATACTCTTCTGTACGAATATCATCAATACATCAGTAGTTGAGGAGTCTTCATACTCCTCCGTGGATTAGTCCTGAATCATCCAGGGATACCACATAAATCAGTGTTTGTCATTTTCGTTACTGTTTAAATTATCAACATGGTATCAGAGCCAACGCAAGTCGAATATGCAAGGCCCTCGGTGAGGCTCACGTCAACGAATTTTCCGCTATGGGAATTTCAATTCCGAGTCTTCGTGGAAGGCAGGGGTTTGCTAGGAATACTGGACGAAACGCAGCAGCAGCCGGCTGCCGACATGGTAACAGCACAAGAACGTGCGCAGTGGAACCAGAATGATGCTCAGGTACGATCTTGGCTTCTGGAAAGTGTAGATGCGTCGACTTTCCTGAGCTTAAGATTATTTCCGACCGCCAACAGAATGTGGAGACACTTGACGGCTCTATATTCGACTGTCAATCCAGCCCGTCAGTTTGAGATACAGATGTCCATTGCTCTCCTGGAGCAAGGAGATAAAACAGTGACTGAATACTTCAATCAAGCCCAAGAATTGTGGACTGAACAGGACCTGATTCAAGCAGCTCTTCGGCCACAAACTGTACTGTCCGATGATTCAATTGAGGAAAGGCAGCGTACAAGGATCTTGGAGTTTTTGATGCGGTTGAGGCCAGACTTTCAGGGGGTTCGCTCAGCACTGCTCAATCAAGAGGTCCTGAAATTTAATGGAGTGTTGGTCGCTCTTGTTCGAGAGGAGACCAGGATGAGAACTCAGGCTTTGATTGATCAGCTCCCTGGTGAGGGTGAAACACTAGTAGCGGCAGCTGCGGCAGTACCTAAAAACACTGGATCAAGCTCGTTTTCTTATGCTGTCGACCGCCCTCAATTCAAAGGCGCCTACCCGCGACGGAATTAGAATGTCATCACTGCCGGGAGAAAGGCCACCTGCAAAAGCACTGCAAACGTCGGAACTTCTGTGTATATTGTAAACGGATGGGGCACATTGTTCTTGAGTGCCGATCACGAGAAAGAAATGAAGCGCGCTAGGCTGCACCTCAAGCGGTTGGAGGATCTCGAGGTGGACGACCTGGCGATCGACAAGGAACGGGTGGTCCTCAGCCTGGGTTTGGAGATCATTCCGCTTATGGGACCTTCCTGCCCAATAATGGCAGCAATTGGAATTCTAGTGCGCGTCCAAGTTATGGGCCACAATTCCCAAGTCATGGGCCACAATTCCCTGGAAATGGCACCCCTCGTGTTGAAGCTGGGAGCAGCGCTGGGATGACTGCCGACACAGTGGAGCAGATGGTAAATGCTGCTTTGCAGCGTTCACTTCCAACCGCCATTAGTGCCGCGTTTGCAACTCTACATGGATCAGGTAATTCGGCACCATGGCTCTTGGATAGTGCTTGTTTTAACCATATGATGCGAAAATCAGAAGTTTTAAAAACTATGGAACCGGTTAAAGAAATGGATTTGACAGTAGCTAATGGTGAAAAATTAACAGTACGTGGAGTAGACAATGTTATTACGAATTCCATATCTTTAAACAATACCTTGCATGTCCCTCAACTTGTTCCCAATCTAGTTTCGGTTGGACAACTTACTGAGCAGGGTTATTCCGTGGTGTTTGCTCTGTCTGGGTGTATTGTACAGGATTTGAAGACGGGGAGGCCGATCGGAAGGGGGAGTAAGCGAGGCCGGTTATTTCATTTAGAGGAATTGAATGGGCAATCTCTTTCGTCGAATGTCAGTAGTCATGATCATAGGTATGTCAGTAGTCCTTTTTCCGTGTTTTCTAGTGTTTCGAATAATGTATGGGATCTTTGGCATTATCGACTAGGGCATCCTCATACAAATCGGTTGACTCTCATGTTTCAAAAGTCGCTTCTTGGCAAAAACAATGTTGGGATTACAGGTTCTCATTCTTGTAAAAGCTGTATAGAAGCTAAGACTGTCAGTGTTTCTTTTCCTTCTAGCGTCACTGTTATAAAAGACCCATTTCATCTTGTCCATACTGATCTCTGGGGTCCTTCTCCTACCCTTAGTAGACATGGTTTTCGGTATTTTGCGTTATTCATTGACCATGCTACTCGTTTTACCTGGATATTTTTTCTTCGTCTCAAATCTGAACTTCGTGCTGTTGCTATTGAGTTTCTAAATATGATTCATACCCAGTTTGGTCGTACAGCCAAAATAATATGCTTCGATCCTGGAGGAGAATTTAGCTCATTTCCCTTGCGTGAAGTGTATCGGGATCGTGGTATTCTATGTAAAAAATCTTGTCCTGGTGTGTCTCAGCAAAATGGACTAGTGGAACGTAAAAACCGTCATGTTTTGGAACTTACCAGAGCTTTGCTGATCACGTCATCTGTTCCTGGTTGTTTCTGGCTAGAAGCGGTGGCAACGGCAGTAAAATTGATCAATTATCATATTACAACGGTTTTGGGTAACATTAGTC
The DNA here is from genome assembly GCA_964030455.1 of Linum trigynum. Taxonomy (NCBI): domain Eukaryota; kingdom Viridiplantae; phylum Streptophyta; class Magnoliopsida; order Malpighiales; family Linaceae; genus Linum; species Linum trigynum. Next base: position 7,161,732 of record OZ034819.1, read on the forward strand.
CGTACTTTGATCTCTACTCGTGTCATCCTGATTACTCTCGTCTCCGTGTCTTTGGTTGTACATGTTTCGTTCTCCTTCCTAAGAGAGAACGAACTAAACTAACCTCCAAAACAGCCCGTTGTGCCTTCTTAGGGTATAGTGACGTTCATAAAGGTTATATGTGCTTTGATCCCTCAACTCAGCGAATTAGGATTGCAGCCACCGTTGTGTTCTTTGAAAATTTGCCTTTCTTTGAGCGTCCGTCCAATCTAGAGTCCATTTTTCCAGGTTTTGAATCCCTTCCTTCATTTCATTTTCATGATGAATCGGTTGATGACCTTACCTTGCTTCCTCCCAACGATGCGACTTCTCCACCTCCCACACCACCTGTCACCGCTAGTCCTGGGACCAGCTCTTTCTCGCCATCAACTACGCCTACAACATCTGCTCAAACACCGTCCCAGCTGGCAACTCCGCAGCCCCCGCTACGTCGTTCCCTGCGCATGACACAAGGTGTTCCTCCTCCCAAGTACCGAGATTACGTAGCTCATCATATTAATGCAGTGCCCTTTCCCAACTCTTACAAGCAAGCTCAAGGGAATCCAATGTGGGAAGCTGCCATGGATTGTGAGACTGATGCCATGCACGCAAATAATACCTGGGCCATGGTTGATCGTCCTTCACCAGATACTCCTACTGTTGGCAGCCGATGGGTATACACTATCAAGGTACATCCCGACGGTACGATAGAACGCTACCGGGCACGCATTGTTGCCCTTGGATACACATAGGAGCAGGGGGTTGATTACCACAAGACTTTTGCTCCTGTGGCAAAGATGTCGACTGTTCGTGTCTTGCTTGCGGTTGCTGCACAGAAACAGTGGCCTCTTCTACAACTTGATGTCAAGAATGTGTTTTTACATGGTGATCTGGATGAAGTTATTTACATGGAACGACCCCCAGGATATCGTGTTGGAAAGCCTGGCCAAGTCTGTTTGCTTCATCGTTCTTTATATGGACTTAAACAGGCACCGAGAGCCTGGTTTGAAAAGTTTCAGTCGAAGCTAGTGGACCTGGGATTTAATCAGAGTTTGAATGACCCGTCTCTCTTCATAGAGACTTCCTCTCGAGGTATTGTTATTCTTCTTTTATATGTCGACGACATGATTATTACTTGATCAGATTCTGCGGGTATTAGTCGATTAAAAGAAGGACTTCAGGCGGCTTTCAGTATTAAGGATCTGGTTGAGCTGTCGTATTTCCTTGGGTTAGAAGTTTCTCGCAGTGGTAAAGGGATACTTCTTTGTCAAAAGAAGTATATTACTGATCTGTTACATGACCATAACTTTGAGAACTGCCATCCTGTTTCTACACCTATGGAGCTTAATCTGAAGCTTGGTAGGGAGTCTGGTGAGCTTCTTAAAGATGGTTCACAGTATCGAAGCATAGTGGGGAGCTTAATTTATTTCGCAGCAACTCGACCGGACATTTCATATGCGGTTCAAGTGGTAAGTCAATTTATGTCTAAACCATGTGTGGATCACTTGGCTGCAGTACATCGAATTCTGATGTACTTACAGGGAACAAAGGATGTGGGAATTCTCTTTTCTTTGAGTGGGGAGACAAGGCTTCGAGCCTATTCTGATTATGATTATGCATGATGTGTAGATACGCGACGTTCTACTACTGGTTGGTGTGTGCAGTATGGAGATTCTTTTGTTTCATGGCGGTGCAAGAAGCAAGATAAAGTCTCTAAGTCTTCTACGGAAGCCGAGTACAAAGCAATGTCTGAGGTTACTTCAGAGTTGGTTTGGATGCGCAGGTTACTTGATGATTTGGGGATATCATGTTCATTGCCTATGGAGCTGATGGTTGATAACACTAGTGCTATCCGTATAGCTGCGAATCCAGTGCTTCACGATATAACCAAGCACATTGAAATTCACGTGCACTACGTCCGGGACATGGTACGAGATGGTACCGTTACACTACACTACATACATACAGAGGATCAAGTTGCAGATCTGTTCACGAAGTCATTTTCCACTAGCCGAAATTTGGGGGAGGCTGTTGATTATATTATAGTCTCTTGTGTTATGTAGTGTAGGTGTAGTACTGTTCACGTAGACTATGATAGCCCAATAGCTCATTTAAGGCCCATGCAGCCCATGATCATTAGTAGAGTCAACGTAGTAACCTAATGGTTTAGGATTTGCTGAGCATGAGATATAAAAGGCTTGATCAGCCGTCCCTGTACTGGAATACTCTTCTGTACGAATATCATCAATACATCAATAGCTGAGGAGTCTTCATACTCCTCCGCGGATTAGTCCTGGATCATCTAGGGATACCACGTAAATCATTGTTTGTCATTTCCGTTACTGTTTAAATTATCAACAGTCCTCGTCTAAATTAACCATCCCCCTGCCGAGTGAGACCCGTACTTAGTTGCACCATCCCATCTACAGACCAACCTATCATTGTCGCCCTCAGCTACTGGCTGCGCCGGCATACCAACCCGCTGGACGCCACGATACATGGGAAGACGGACCCATTCTTGATGTTGCTGGTGGAACTGCCGCATAAGCGTCGGGATCCCAAACTGTTTGCCTTCGAACACCACCCAGTTTCGTGATCGCTAGATTCTCTACAGGAGAGCCACCACCGCCCGCCACTGGGTCAGAGACAAAACGACCATCAATTTTTTGAGGAATAACAGAAAATTGTGCTGAGGCAGCCCCTAACCAAGTTCATCAAGCCCCGAATGATCCCACAGGGACCAGGCCACAGGGCAGAGTCAAACCAAATGCTCCATTGTCTCTGATTCTGCCCAACAGACCGGACACTAGGGAAGCACCTCAGCCTTCTTCTCAATAAGGGCCTCCGTTGTAGGCAGAATTTGATTGAAAATCTGCCAAACAAAAACCCTCAGCTTAGGCGGGATATTAGCCGTCCATAAACGAATCCAGCTAGCCCTATCCATCCAACTGGTCGTAGCCTGCCACCGACCATCTTGCTGGTCCAATAGCACAACAAAGTGATAGGGCGATTTAACAGAGAATACCGCCGTCTGCCGTCCCATGCCAAATCAGATGATCGTCCACCTCCTGTCGAGGGAGAGAAATAGTCTTAATTGCCTGGCACGTCGCAGGGTCGAACCATTGACTAAACTTCTGGTCACACCACCGCCCTTTTTCATGACAAATAACCTCGACCATTGGTAAAATCCCATCAACAGGGATTACCTGGGGGTTATGCACGGGGGACTGCGGATGGAGCCGAGGAACCCAATTTGATTCTATTAGCGGAGCAATCCTGCCATTGCCAATCTGCCAACGGGATCCTTTTAACAGCAACCACCTACCAAAGAGAATGCTCTGCCATCCCCAATAAGGACGCGAACGGGCTGTACCCTTAAGGAACGAACCCGTCGGAAAATATTTTCCTTTGCACACCTGAGCAAGCAGGGACTGGGGTTCATTGAGGATACGCCATCCAATTTTAGCAAGCAATGCTTGATTAAACTGCTCAAACCGTCTGAACCCCATTCCGCCCTCATGCTTGCTACGACACATATTCCGCCATGACATCCATCAAATTTTCGGCTGGCCCTCCTCCACTCCCACCAAAATCTAGTTACATGATTGTCTAAGAGACGGCAGAGAGACAGGGGAAGCCTGAAGCAAGACATGACATGGAGTGGAAGGGCCAGAGCGACCGATTTGATCAGAGTCTCCTTCGCGGCCCAGGATAACGTCCTACGCTTCCATCCTAGCAGACGGGCCAAAAATTTCTCTTCCAAGTATCGGAACGTCATAATTTTAGACCTGGAAATCAGGGTCGGCAAGCCCAGATATTTATCCTGAACGCCCACAGCCCCTACCCCTAAGATTTGCGCTAGGAACTCTTGGTCATGGGGCAACATGTTCTTAATAAAGCACACAGTTGATTTTGCCAAGTTAACTCGTTGGCCACTGAGTTACTCATATTCATTCAACACCTCAATCAGCCTTTCACATTCATCGAGAGACCATCGGAGAAATAGGTAAGAGTCATCGGCAAAGAACAAATGGGAGATCCTGGGGGGCGCGGTGCTACTTTTACCCCTTCCAATTTCCTTTATGTAATAGCCTTTCGGATTAACGCCGCAAACCCCTATGTGCAAAGCACAAATAGGAGGGGAGAGAGCGGGTCTCCCTGCCTCAGGCCCCTGAAGGCTTTACATTCATAAGTACCAAAAAGGAAGCAAACCGAAGACATTCGTAGATCCATCCTCGCCAAGCAGAACTAAAACCCATTTTTCTCTAAAAAGCAGCTAGGAGAAAGGGCCACTCGACTCTATCATAAGGATTTTCCATGTCAATCCTTGAATTATTCTAATTTGATCACTCAAGTACATGAAATTTTATAATTTAGCTATCAAGGTAACTGAATATTTTATTTATAAGTTCATTCGGATTATTGATTTGTTGGTGTATAAAAATGGTTAAAGTTCATTTAGCCATGTAGTAGGTCGCTTCATTTCTTAAAATTTTAGCAACAAATAATTCTGAATTTATTCTCTACGACTGCAATTTCAAATGATCTCGTTGGCAAGAGTAATTGATTTCTAGGTTGAGATTTTTATATTCTGTCATTGTTGGCCCCTTTTGAATATGCAGACTGCAGTTACAATGTTACATTGTTACTTTTCCATTAAAGGGCGACAAGCAGAAATAGCGGATCATGAGGTCAATACCCTCATTCATAACCCAATCCAAATTCGCTAGATTAGTACCCTTTCTCTTTCCTGAGAAGTCTTTAGTTTTTCCCCGCTTAAAATTTAATGGACAATCTTTCACTGGTTTTAAATTAAAATTTATTTATTTTTGCACAATTTGATCAAATTAATTGTGTTCTTCAAAATGATATTTACTTTGATATATTTCAGAACAAAAATATTTGAGTCATTTATTACCAGTCAATACCATATGGTATTGACTGATATTAAATAAGAGCATACCATATGGTATGAAAAATACCACCTCATACCAGGGTGGTATAGTATGGTATGGAGTTGGTAAAGAGAGGTATGAAATTTTTCACCTATAAATTTTTGAAATCCAATAGATCATGATTAAATCGTTCCTTCTCTGCAAACATTTTCGAAAACGACTAAAAACGAAGGAGATACCATATGGAATGGAGTTGGTAACGAGAGGTATGAAAAAAAATTTCTCAAAAAATATTGAAAATTGATCTCATATTGTAGAGCACAACGAACTCGTTCCATCTGTGCAAAAAAAAATCGAATTAGAATGAAGAAGATATGATCTGATTAAGAAAAATAGGAGAAATAAAATGTCTTTCATTTACAACCCTTAGATCTGCATCCACTTAAAAAATGAGTTCAGATTTAATTACTCATATTAAAAACCCTAAAATTATGCATTCTATCTTGAGCCCAGAAATAAATAGCCTTCCAACCCTTAATCCTGGCCACTATCCTTTTTTATAAATTGTGATTACCATAAAATTCACTTAATTTAGTCAAAAGTCCAAGTATTCGATAACGGGTAGCTGTGTTTGGTTTTGACTAAAAGCGGAACATAAGTAAATTTAAAAATATGACATGAAACTAACTCAAATTCGTATGTTCATCAATCTTAGTTAGGATGATCATTCTTATGTCCAAGACAAATATCTGGGATTACCTATCCTGATAGTCCAATAAAAAATGACTACGTTTCGATATTTGGAGGCGCATCCTAAACGATCCTACCTCTCTTATTGCTCAAGTTTATAAAGGAAAATATTTTCCAACGGGAAGCTTCCTCGATGCTACTGCACGTTCTCACCCATCTTGGGGCTGGCAAAGCATCATGTTCGGTTGGCAACTATTGGTGCAGGGGCTACGTTGGCAAATTGGGAATGAGAGGTCAACTCTGTTGCTTCATAACAATTGGGTGCCCCGACTTCATCCTTTAGCGCCCTACTCATAATCCCCAGGTCTTGTCAGAAGCTGGTGAACTTTCCATTGCAGAACTTATTTTCCAAGGGGAAGGACGATGGTGTGACTAAAAACTAAGTCAGTCCTTTGACCCTCCTACTTGTCGTGGGATCAAAGAAATACCTCTTCTTAGACATAATGTCGAGGATCGATTAGTTTGGCATGATATGTCGGACGGGTCTTTCACTGTTAAATCAGTTTACCACTTGGCATTTTTGTTGGATCGACCGAAGGGTCGATGGTGATCCACGACTAGTTGGATGGATAGGGCCAGCTGGATTTGACTTTGGGACGCTGATGTTCCCCCTAAGTTAAAAGTGTTCATTTGGCAAATTTTCAACCGTCTTCTTCCTACGACGGAGGGATCTCATTGATAAGGATGTCCAAGTCCATCCAAGTTGCCCAGTTTGTTGGGCGTAATCGGAAACTATGGAGCATTTGTTTCTTTATTGCCCAGTGGCTAGGGCCTTGCGGGATTATGCGGGGCTTGAATATCTTGTCCAAGGATGCCTTGTCTCACTTTCCCGCTGTTCTTGAAAAAGTTGCTGATACATCAACCTTAGCTGTTTATGGCGGTTACTACAATCCTTTGGAGGAGCTGACGATCAAGAAACTGGGTTGTCTTTGAGGGCAAATAGTTTGGGATCCCAGCATGAATGCGGCAGTTTCACCAACAGTATCAGGAGTAAGTCATTCTGCCTGTTGATAGGGCCAAGTTGTTGCCCGTCCTCCTCGTAGGTGTTGCCCGTCCTCCTCGTACAACTATTGAGGGTTGTTCACCCTAGTCTATTTGTCTGCAAGTGGGATGGGGCAACCAAACTTGAGTCCCATTCAGAAGGAGGGATGATCATCATGAATCAAGCTGGGGAGGTGCTCTTGGCTCAAGGGGTACAGTTTGTTGGGATTGATGATCCTTTGATTGCTGAGATGCTCACCCTCCGAGAGGCTATTTGTTGGTGCCTAGCGTCTGTTTTTATGGAAGTGAGATTGGAAGGTGACGCCAAGGTGGTTATTGATAAAATCAATCGGTCGGATACTACGGATAGCCAGATTAGGGCCTTCTCATGGAAGTTGTGCAATGTTTAGCGATATATAGTGGGCTTAATGTGCAATTTGTAGGTCGGTGTAGTAATGTAAAACTAAATGGGGAAAAAACTGATTTGATCTTATTGAATGGGAAAAACAATCATAAATACAATTTGTAAGCTGCAAACCCGTCTCAACTTTCTAACCACTAACCCACGTCCTACATATCAGCAACCCCTTCTAACTACTTTTGGCTACTGCCACTACACAACTGCCTTCTTTGTAGCCAAGATTTCTCAACATAAAGGCCTTAAAACATTAAAGTCGCCAACTTATTCCAACATAGCCTCCCCTAAAATGAAGCATATTAATGATTCGGTTTACTCAAAAGCAGCAGTAGCAGCTCTGCAATCCATGACAAACTCAAATGCTTGCAGCAACAATTTTTGAAACTTCACACACTCCATGCACTCCACTCACACGAAACATCATCATCTTCATAGATTTACTCATCACATTACTCAATTGATCTTCTATTTCAGGACATTCCAACACCATAACCTCTTCATTGATAAGAACACTAGGGCTGTGAACATCTTGATGCTTGATTTGTTGTCATAACGTGTTCTTGTGCCTTCAAGCCAATTTCTTTTCCAAAACACTTGCTTTAAAGAAACCCATCTCAGACATCACTATGAGCTTCAACTTTCTGCAACATCAGTACATCACCATTCAACACACATTAACAACAACTTAACTCTTTAAATCAATTGCAACCACAGGTTTTTCAGCCACTTGAGAGTTTGCGGCAATGGTATCAATCAACTAAATCATTTGATGCTTGCCTCCAACGAGATTGGCTTTAGTTCAGTTCACTTTCTTCTGTCTTTTTCCTGGCAAGACATGCTCAACTGTTTTCATTTCTGGTTTCTTCACTGTACTCTCTAGACCTGTCCTCTCAGAACTCTTCTTCTATGTCATCTTCCAACAAGCGAGAGTTGCAACTCAAAGAGTTATTTGCAGGCTCTCAAATTGTTATTTGTTGCATGACATAACAACCAAGTACTTCTAACAAGTCATCCTCCCACCGAATAAGGACCAGCCACTCCGCTGCCTACTCGTCGAATGACAATGAAACCAAACCTGCTTCACTCAAAGGTTACACCACCTACTTCACTCGTAGGTATGTCTAGCTGACACTGACACCCAACCTGCTTCACTCACAGGTTACACCACCTACTTCACTCGTAGGTAAGTCTAGCTGACATTTCCTTAAACAGTTCCTCAAGCATCCTTGCATAACCATGGATTCCCTCAATCCAATTATCATTTATCATCATCTACTTCTCTGAAAGTCTCCAATTGAACTAATGCTACAATCTCACTCACTACCATCATAATGTAGCTTGGCAGCATAAAAAAATGTATACTCTACCCATCATGCAATCACAAAGCTGTCATGAGCATAACAAACAGAAGACAAACGTAGACAATCACAAAGCTGTCTCAAGTCACTTACTTTGCTTGTTTCTTCTTGAGTTGCAGCTCCCAAAGGCAAACGTAGACAATCACAGAACCCATCCCAACTCTTTTGCATAGTTATCGCAGTTGTCATTCCTCCCCTCAACTGAAGCCTATTGAAGAAAGCTTCAGTTCAGTGCACTATTACCACCTTCTGCTTTCAATCACTGCATCTGGAGAAAGACAGAAGATGCTGCATTTCTGCCTTCACCATATCCAGCTTCCTCTTAATCATTTTTCGACTGGATCAATTGAGTCTAACCAACAATAAGAGCTCCAATCTGTAATATCGAGCTCCTTCCATCGTTTCTTTCTTGTTTGGATCCCTGATCTTTGGTTTCGGCAACTTTTCCCAACTCTCAACTACTGGTACACCACATCACCATTGCTGACCAGCAACTGCTACCTTGAGTACGATGAAATACTCAGTCACAATAGTAGCACCTTTGATTAATTATAATCGTTAGATTGTCATGACACCAACTCCTCTTAATTACAAACAAGCGCCCGGAACCATCCCTCCTCCATTTCTTCAATCACTTTCTCAACACCGGATATATTACGGGCAGTCGCCAGATTCCTCATCTACATGTTGCAAGAAAAAAATTCAGTCATCACATTATCGACCTTCATTTCCTGTATTACAGATGGAATCTTCTCATGCTGACTGGTCTTCTCATAAACAATCATGAGGTACTTCATCTTGTCAAGAAGAGCTTCTGCAAGATTCTTCTCAATCACACCATTAGGGTTCTTCAAAGATTCAACCTCATTCTACTGCCTTCTTCTCCAATGTATTAGGTTAGCTCGCTGGAACTCCGACATGGGCGAATTCTTCACCTGAAGCGGCCGCTTTTCTGCCATCACAACTAAGAGATGAACTCCAAACTATAGACTCCACCTCTCTTGGGTGTCACCAAGTCCCCGCTCAGTGAGTCGTGGCTGTATGATTCTTTGTTCCCTATTGGCCAACAATGTGAAGCAGAATTTTCATTTACAATGCCCATTTCTCGTCCCCTGCAATCTTCTTCTTCTCCAACTCTTAGCAGTAATTTTCCTTCCACCATTAATCACTTCCTTCCCACAGCCATAGCCCATATGTATTTTTATTGAGCTAATTATGAACCACTCTGGAACCTGGAAAACCCCAACATCACTCGGATGATAATGATTCCAACAATGATGAATAACAACCACCACCAAATTCTCTCTTCAATCGCCATGCCTTCATCTTCTCTTCTCCTTCTTACTCTTTCCCCTGTGACTTGCGCAACCTTCCCATTCCTCCACCACCATTCTCCTCGATGGTGTCTCACCATGGAACAACCCTTCCTTCTGCAGTCTTCAAGCACAAGTACGACTAAGACTCTACATCTTCCAGAGCTTCAACTCCTTCACTCTATGCAACTTTAGTCAGGCCACTCTCCTCACGAACCTAACTCCCCTTCTTATTCCTAGTCGGTAGTTTCTTCGAACACCTTCAACGCATGACTGGTTTTCACTTTTAACTTGCCAACTTCAGCACAAGATCTGATTTGTGCTTTTCTTTTGGGTTTTCCCCTTTTTACATTGGCACACTTTCTGCCCCGACTTCTTCTATTTGGCCTTCTCCAACAGGTCCTTCTCGTCGTACGAAGAACAATAATCCTAGAAGCTCGCCATAGAGGTCTCGTTGCAGTCTCCGCTGGTGGCGTTTATGGAGGTGCTAGCGGTACGATGAGAGTATCGCAGATGTTGCAGAAACAAACTACTTTAATGTTAGGAGGCCATTCTCAATCGTATAACTCAACGCAAAATCCTTCTATCCCGAAATTTCTTCCTCCAAACAACCAATCTTGATGATCTGATCACTCTTCTTAGTTTCAATCACATTCTTCTCACTAAGAATTTGCTCAATCTCAACTTTCAGAACTTCAATTTCACTCACCCTAATCGACAAATTCATATCAGCAGAATCCCTAACTCGTTTAAGGACCTCGACTTGCTTCTTTACTACTTTCTTTTGATCACTCAATAGGCGGGTGATGACCAACATGGCCACCGCCACCGAAACTCGGATCACTTAGGTTTACCGTATAAGGCTCTGATACCACAGTGTAAAACAAAATGGAGCAAAAACTGACTTGATCTTATTGAATGGAAAAACAAGCATAAATAGAATTTGTAAGCTGCAAACCCGTCTCAACTTTCTAACCACTAACCCACGTCCTACATATCAGCAGCCCCTTCTAACTACTTTTGGCTCCTGCCACTACACAACTGTCTTCTTTGTATCCAAGCTTTCTCAATAGAAAGGCCTTAAAACATTAAAGTCGTCAACTTATTCGAACAAGTATTAGGGTAGCCCACTTGGTAACTAGAAAGGCCCTTCAATTGTATCCGATTACGAGTCGCTTCTTTGATTTTATGGCCTGGCTAAATTTCAGGATGTAATTATCTATTATTTGATCAATATATATGATTATATTTTATAAATAAAAGTTACGATGATCATTCGATTGGAAATCCATGCACTAAAATGAGCAAAAAGAAAATTTCATGTTCCAATCTGAGATAAATAATATGGAGCTTATGACTCCTTCTAACTACTTTTGGCTCCTGCCACTACACAACTGTCTTCTTTGTATCCAAGCTTTCTCAATAGAAAGGCCTTAAAACATTAAAGTCGTCAACTTATTCGAACAAGTATTAGGGTAGCCCACTTGGTAACTAGAAAGGCCCTTCAATTGTATCCGATTACGAGTCGATTCTTTGATTTTATGGTCTGGCTAAATTTCAGGATGTAATTATCTATTATTTGATCAATATATATGATTATATTTTATAAATAAAAGTTACGATGATCATTCGATTGGAAATCCATGCACTAAAATGAGCAAAAAGAAAATTTCATGTTCCAATCTGAGATAAATAATATGGAGCTTATGACTCCTTCTAACTACTTTTGGCTCCTGCCACTACACAACTGTCTTCTTTGTATCCAAGCTTTCTCAATAGAAAGGCCTTAAAACATTAAAGTCGTCAACTTATTCGAACAAGTATTAGGGTAGCCCACTTGGTAACTAGAAAGGCCCTTCAATTGTATCCGATTACGAGTCGCTTCTTTGATTTTATGGCCTGGCTAAATTTCAGGATGTAATTATCTATTATTTGATCAATATATATGATTATATTTTATAAATAAAAGTTGCGATGATCATTCGATTGGAAATCCATGCACTAAAATGAGCAAAAAGAAAATTTCATGTTCCAATCTGAGATAAATAATATGGAGCTTATGACTCCTCGTCTCGTAGTGAGAATCCACTCCAGGCGAAAATCAAATCCCTTTCGTAAATAGGATTTGAGAAAGGCCCAACCGAAAGCCCAGAAACGATTGGGCAATTACAAGAAATCGCGTCTGTATAATACAACCACGACAAAGAGAACGACGGTACGTAGAACAATGACGAAACCAGATGAGGATGAACTACTGCATCATATCCATCCATATGTACAATGTCCTGAATGAATGAAATTATAAGGGTACTTAAAACAATCCGTATAGATGTAAAATTTGTAAAAATTTAGAAAACAGTAAGGTCATAGCTTTTTCTCCCCCTAATTGTCACGATTCAAATCAGTACTCCTCATTCAAACTTCTGACTCTGTCGATAAGAACATATTGAAAAATATTTTACTAAGATACCATACACGAAAACTTTTCATGAGTCTAGCTAATCATATCACCAATTTATATATATTGTAAACACCAAATTAAGACTAGGCAATATCATCAGCGTTCCTATATCAAGATTTTGCATCGAACTACACTCCTAAGTGACGAATATATGGTCTTATATTGAGATTTGGTAAAGTCTTTTATATATAAAATCCACTAGAACATATATTTGTGGTCCATATATAACAATTACGATATGGAGGTTTTTCTCCGGAACCCCATAAAATCCAACATTTCTGCCTCCTGCGCAGAACAGGGAGGGGCTCTAAGGTATTTGTCTTTAATTCAACTCTCATGTTTCAGACTTTCAGCGACACGATTGGGAATAAGTGAGGGCCTCCATCATATAATAAAGCTAAAGTACTAATTTTATTATTCTTTATTTGTAAAATTGATTTTTGTGAAGTTTAAGTGTGAGACTGAGACGTGTGTTTAGTGTTTTGGATTTTTTACATATTTTTATTTAGGCAAAGTGGATAAGATTATCATCAAAATTAAAAAAAATCTAGCTTTTTGAAATATATTAAATGAAATATGGTGAATGCTAATTTGAAGATTCCATATATAATGCTTTAAGATTCCATATATAACACTCTAAGATTTCAATACATTTTTGTTACTTAAACATTAAATTATTTGAATATCTCGAGTTGTATTATTGATTTTAACTTCATTAAATACAGGCAATGCATTCAAAATCAATATTTCGATAGTAAAGTCGTACGATTTTGGGATTTTATTTAGAAATCTCAATCGTGATTTTACTATAAAATCGCTAGAACTTAAATTTGTTTAAAATCTGGATTAAAACCGTTAAAATCGTAAAATTGTATCAAAATTGAGAATAAAATTGTATGAGAACAAAATAGGTTGTTTGAGCAAATTTAAAAGAATTGAAACTACTTCGGAGGAAAGGGCACTAACTGGAAGCTTCTCAGGTATTTTTCTTATTAAAAAATATTTGAAAAGAGAAAATTATAACCAAATTAAGGCTCGGTCAATCCCTTTTCCTTCGCCCTTTTGAACTCATCGGTAAAATAGTTGTCCTAATATTGTACGTACATAAGAATTAACATCATTATTAACTAATTAATTGATCAATAAATGTATTTGTACCATGCCACTAAAGTTAATGATTCGATTGCAATTCATTTATTATTAATTTTAAATCATGCTTAGCAGACAATGTTGGAATTAAACGGTATGAAGAACTAATTTGAGTTACCTAGACAACAACATGAAAAACAAGAGCCAAATAGGGATGGCAATGGGTCGGGTTGGGGCGGGTTTTGTCAAACCCAAACCCAAACCCATGGGTTTATCCGTTAAAAAAACCCGGGGTAAAACCCGCTGGGTTTGAAAAACTCAAACCCAACCCAACCCGCTGGGTATCCGCGGGTTCATGGGTACCCGTGGGTTTTTGTGGTAAAAAATTTACAATAACAAGTTTCTTTCAAAATAATAGTTTAACATTAATTTTCTCATACAAATTATTCATACAAAAAACACCAATCTAGAGCATACAAGCAAACCGCAAATGATCAATACAAATTGATCAAAATTAAAGATAAACATCTATAAACAATAAGATTAATTGAAAGCTTCTTACTCGTCAACTAAGTTTCTTCACTCTCCACTTCATAATATCAACTTCATTCTAAACAATTAGAAACAACAAATTATATATGTCTCCACAAACATAAAGAATATTAATTGTTCAAGGAAGATATATTATTTAGAGTATTAAATATACCGGGAAAGTAATTATATGTGTGTGGGCGGGTACGCATGGGGCGGGTTTACCTAAACCCAAACCCAACCCGACCCGATGAATAGTGTAGCGGGTTTAAACCCAAACCCGGCCCAAAACCCGTCAACACGGGTAAAACCCGTGTTGACCGGGTTGGGTCGGGTGGGTACCCGTGGGTTCGGGTTTTGTTGCCATCCCTAGGCCCAAACCCCAATGAGCTCTATCCCTTACTCAAGAATTATTTTGAGTTATGCATTAAATAATAAGTAAAATGATGAGTTTGAAACATTAATCTTGAGAATTATTATTTTAAATGTTATTTGTCTTTGTGTTATTAATAATTCACCTTATAAATATTACTATATGTTAGTTTCTATATGAAGTTTAAAATCTTAAGAGTTTACGATTCTGATTTTGCTCAAGTTTTCAATTTTAGGTAAAATTCCAACTTTGACTGCATTGCATACAGGTAGTCCTTTATATAAGTATGTAAATTTTGACAGTGAGAAGTAAATTGAAGTGTGATTTACGAATTGGTTCATTTGAATGGGTTTGATTTTTTAACTTTCAATTGTGGATTTTGAGTTTTTCGGTAATTGAATAATTTCGGTTACTTTATATTATCAAATAAAAGTATATCTTGCACATTAATTTGGGTTATTTGAGCCTTGAGGTCAAATTCTGAAAATTGAATGATAGTCAAAGAGTTACATGACAATGTAGAATATTTAATGAAGGAGTTCGGTACATTGTATCCAAAATTGAATTCGGAGCAAATGTAGGCATTTAATTAAATTATTCAAACTGTGGAGGAAGGAAGTGAGAACTGCTTCTTTGTTGATGAATTTGCAAGTATAGGGAAGACATTTATTATAGAAAGTTATTTGTCTGAAATTATGGGCGGAAAAGAAAATAGTGTTGTGCATTGCTTCTTTTGATATTGCAACTTTTACTAATGGTTGGAGGTAGAATTGCTCATTCTCAATTCTACATTTCAATTGACGGTGACTCAAAATCAACATGTTATATTGAATAAGGAAGCGAGTTAGCATAGTTGATTTTTAATGCTTCTCTTATTATTTGGGATGAAGCTCTGATAGCTCATAATCATAATATTAAAGCAGTGAATAGACATGACCTTTGGAGGAATTTTTGTGTTCAGTGTATATTTTCAGAAAATATTGCCATTAATTGGTAAGGGAACCCAAACAAATATTGCAATTCTTCTATCAACAGGTTATACTATGGCCTTCACTAAAAGTTTTGAAACTCTCTCAAAATATGAGATTATACCCCGAAAATTGAGGCCTTAAAGAATCTATTAAGTTTGAAGAATTCAACATATTGATTTTGCAGTAGGTGGAGTGGGGTCCAATGTTTTTGGGGAGTCAATGATCTCATTCCAACTTCTTTGAGCATTTAACATGATCAAGGAGATAAAATTGATGAAATTGTGAATCATTTGTACAGCGATCTCCATTTGAATTACAGTTAAGGAACTTATGTGGTTCATCGTGCTATATTTTCTCCACATCATGAAAAAGTATTGAAAATTACTAATTATGTGATGGAAAAGGGTTCCAGGAGATGAAGTTTGTTATCGTGGTTTAGTTTCAATTGAGGTTGATCCCGATAACAAGCATCATATTGAGGGAGATTATTCAGTGAGTTTCTCAATACATTCAAGATTAGTAATTTCAAAGACCATTATATTAGGTTGAAAATTTCCCCGTTATTTTATTAAGAAACATGGATCAAAATATAGGTCTCTGCAATGGTACAAGGATGATAATCAAGAGACTTGGCACATGGTTTATTGAAGTGGAGATTCTAACATGTACTCATATTGGTCATAAGGTTTTTCTACCTCAGATTAAATTTTCTTCTCATTACAAAAGTTTGGATTTCACATTGGTTAACAGACAATATCTTATTGTAGTTTGCTTTGCTTGAAAAAGCATGTGTTCTCTCACGACCAACTTTTTGTTGCGTTGTCACGAGTTACAACACATCATGGAATGAAGATTTTAAGTTGTGATTCAGAAGGTGGAATTGAAGACCATGTATGTTTTAGCAAACTTTCGAATAATATTGCGCAGCTTCATCACAAATTACTTTCGAGAAAACAAATGGTATTTATGATAAATCGGTTAGGATGTCGCAAAATACTATGATGTTGAACCTTTTGAATGGTTGAAGTATTTTTAATAATTTTGATGTTTTTATGCTACCATCAAATTTGAATGTTCGATAATTTAAAAGATCTAGATTATCGTATACTAACAAAGAAGCGCGAATCTTACATACAAATTCATACGACTATTTACGCAATTGGAGTATAAATCTGGTCGGGCCCATAACTAATAATTATTTAAATAGTTTCCCACTGTACTTGCTTGATAGAATCAAGTCAATTAGGGCGACTCCAAAAGGTTGAAGTCACAACAACACATGGACCACATGTCCACATTCATTCATTACTATTATTAACATGACCAAGTTGGCTTGAATGTATAGCCTCCAAAAGACAAAACGACATGGACAACACCCATAGCTACTAAAACCCAAAAGAAGAGCATGCAAGCAAGAAAGCAAGATGATTAAGGGTGAATACTACATAGGAAGTAACAGCTAGCAAGCCAATGACTATTTCCAAAACAGGACCAAGGCTATAGATAAGTAGACCAGGCCTATATTTGGCAAACCCTACCCATCATTACAGTCAGTCACCTTCCAAAGACAATGAAATTCCTTTCCCGTTTCTCCACAACAACATTTGTAATTTCAAATTGCCCCAACAAAGCTGGCCAAGGATCACCACCACCAAGCCACATACCAACACTTGCATAATAATAAGTCCAACACTTGCATTTCCAAGAACACACAAAACCCCATAAATAAATAGACAGTTAAAAAAAGCAAAAGGAAAGGAAAGAAGTGGTGGGCATGCATGTAAACCCTAGCTAGAAGTGGAAGGGAGGCAGGTAGCTGCATATAATTGGATGAAAAATGCTAGCAAGCCAGGCAACACATTTCCAGATGAAAAAAAGCATTGAGAAAAGGAAAAAGGATCCACCCTCAACTTGTACTTTCACCACCTCGTCTGCTACAAAATATATTGAACTACTTACTTGTGTGCCTCTCAACAAAAGCAGCTAGCTAGCTATAGTTGAACCCTAATGGGGAAATTAGGTCTAGGGTTTGTACTTGTCCGATCGTTGGAATATTATTGAAGCATCTTCCTCATCACAGAAGCGTTGCTGCTGCTGCATGTACATCTGCAGTAATACCATAAACCGATTTTTGAATGCTCACAAGCAGGTGAATGTTAGAGTGAAATCATTTTCTATATTTTTGATTCTAAGATCTCACTACATTTCCGTTATGCCCAACACAATAAAACATATGTCCATGCTGTCAAGAACCAGTTGATCCCAATAACTCGAGTTGTTGGGAGAGGTTAAATCGTGGATCATATACCACAACACTAACACGCCCCCTCAAACGAAAGCCACTCATAAGGGCTTGAAGTTTGCACAGGTATGAAGATTAGAATACCATGTGCTTAACAAATGGGGGTCACCGGAATCGAACACAAGACCTCATTGGTCACAGAAGGCTCTGATACAATGTCAAGAAACAGTTGCTCTCAATAACTCGAGTTGTTGAGAGAGGTTCCATCGTGAATCATATACCACAACACTAACACATGCGTGATGGGTTAGTGAAAACATACATACACAGAAAAGAAAAAAAGAAGGTGCTACAGAAAATAGATTATCAGCAGATAATAAAGACATACCCTTAATTTTGATGGGTGAATTCATTGGCTAGATATGCACAAAGATGGTTCCAGCTGCAGGAATCGGTGAGCAGATTGTGTACTATCACAGTGAAGGTGACTGGAGTTTGTTTGCCTTAAGTACTTCCTCATCAACAACAACAAAATGAAAAAAGATCTTGATAAGGCTGAGGGTGAGAGGAAGGAGAGAAGGAGAGAAGGAGCTCCCTTCAGTCCAAGCACAGAAGGAGAGGGATAGTAGAATTATCTCCCGCTTCATTCACACACTCACTTTAGTAATCCGCCATTTTTTGCCCTACTACTGGTGAATGAGTGAATGAGTCGGCAGCTACTTCCACCCCCTTTTCTCACTCTCTCATCATCATAATATTCCCTTCCATGTATGGACTAAAGGAAAGCTCTCTCTCCCTTTACTTCCCTCCCCAAATCAGTTCTCACTCACTCAAACTAGCTAGCAGGACTGAAATTGAATTCAGATCATATACATATAAGATCTCCATCTTATGCAGAAATGATGATGAGATATTCAATATAATAATATATGAAAATCGAATCACATAATAATAATAATAATAATAATATATAATAGGAACTAGGGTTGGAAAGGAAACCCTAAATCGGTTATGCCTGCAGATGGATCAGCTGATTAAAACCCAGAAGCAAATTCATATAAAGGGAGGAAATTTATACAGAGAGAAAGAGGAACCAGTACAATAATGTGATCTGCAGTTCCAGCCACACGGGAGGGGAAAGGGAACAGAAGAAAGAGAGAGAATGGAAAGGTTCATGTCCCAATAATGGCCGCAAATGTTCAAAGGGAAGGAAAGTTGGAAGTTTTTGAAAAGGGTAGCAAACAGAAGAAACAAGATCAGATGGCATTGTCAATCTGGTATGGGAGATATGCAGAAAGGGTTACCAGTCATTAATTATCACACTAATATATAGCTAAGCTAAGCTAAGCTAGCTAAAACAAAAGGGAAATGAAGTGTTGCTAATTAGACATTTGAACCATGAGATGATGGGGACAAGAAGATAGATGTGTTCATGAGTACTCTCTCTCTCTCTCTCTCTCTCTCTCTCTCTCTCTATATATATATATATATATATATCTGGCTTCTGGTTTTCTTTCGGCAAGGTGTTTGGTGGTTCCATGGTTGGTTGTTTTTTTACTATACATATCCCTTTTCGTATTGGTTTTATAGTACTAATGTGACGAAACAAACCTTCATTTACGGAAGGAATAAGTCTATTGTATTTCCCACCAAACATTATAAACCATATGAAAATGTCAGTATACCCTTTATATAGTCTCTCCGAGAGTGTGGAACTTGTGCAAGTAAATTGCAAGTGTATCACTATCAAAAAAATATCATAACAAGGATATAAAAGTGGTAGTGGGTACATACATGTGATAAAACATAGCTCTAATAACTAGCTCTAACTGATGAGATATGAGAGTACAAGGTACATGTATGATGTAACAGAAAATTATATGGTTAATTGAGCAACTCCAAAAGAAATGGTGGTGGTGGGTGGATATTCAATGTGGAAAATTATATGGTTAATTAACAATCCAAATGATAGTCAATGAGAGGGTTAATTATGTGAGGAGTGATGACAATTTTTGACCTTATTCGTACAACTCGATTTGTCTAATATGTGGAGTGGGCATTATCCAACCTATAGTAGCGTGGGACAGGGCATGACTACTACTTCTCACTTGCCCCATCCACTCTATTATGATTTACATCAATATCTAATTGTATTTTCCTCTTTTAGCTTTTCAGAAATCAAATTTTATTATTTTCATCATAACATAACTTTGAATAAGTGCAAAACTCCATTGTTCAATTATTTATACTCAATTATTTCATCTCCTATAGTTATGATGTTTTTCCCCCTTCTTTTTGTCTTCTCTAAAAAGATTTCAATTTCAACATTTTCAAATAACACAAAAAAGTGATGATTGGATATATTTTGCTCCGTACCCACAGGAATATTATTACCCAACCGAACTCACACTTAGCGAATGAAGGGCAGCCCAGCTGGTGGGGTGTTGGTTCGGCACACACAAGGCCGTGTGTTCAATCCGCACCATCAACCAGTTGGTGCATAAAACCCTTGAGTAGCACTCGGCTCTCACCTAGATCGATGGGGGGCGTCCCTAGGATTTGGCCCGACTACGACATCACCAAAGGTGATGATCGTGGAGGGTGTTTCTCGTATAAGAAAACACCTAACTCGCACTTGAAAAATATATCTTGTCATATTATTAGGTGACACAACACCTAAGGCTAATTTTTTAACGTATTTTGTGTTCATTCACGTCATTTGGTGCTTATTCACGTAATACTATGATTATTCACGTTTCACGTAATACTATAATTATTCACGTAAGAGTGTAAGTTATTCACGTAAATGGAAAATCGGACTTTTCCCCCATAATAATTTGTATTAGGCTATATTTTATGGAATTAAATTTGGATTCTCAATTAATTTGTAAAAATGTGTTGCATTAATCATAATCTACATTCTACACAATGACATCCATTTTGATATATCTCAAAGTTTTCAATTTTGTTTTATAACAGCGTGAATAAATAATAATATGCATGAATAAACATCAGTTTGCGTGACCTAACAATATTGGCTGGAGAATAACTGACACTGACACTCTTACATGAATAACACAAATATGACGTGAAAAACACAAATATAGCGTGAATAAATAAGGGAAAAAAGTGAATTAACGTGACAAGAGACTTGATTCTTGTTGAATCCAACCTAATTAAGCTATATGACAAGCACTGACACGGAGCATAGAATCTTTATGGTGGGGGTTGGTGAACAGGGGCTCTCCCCAAGTGGCCAGACAAGAGCGTCAGAATGGTGGAGAAGCAGCGACATATACCACTTTCCTCCAACATCTTTCTTGACCCACATAGTAATAGTGCACACAGTCTGCATCCCTCATAATTTCTTGCATGTGACTCTTCCTACCATTCTGCAATCTAAAATGGCATGGCTCAAGATATAAAAGCATGTGTGATGCTCCTATATATGTTGGAAAAACACAGGTACATTCGATAAGCATATCGAGGTTGTTGTTCCTTGGATCTCCTGTATTTTTATTACAGTAACAAAATCCTCATTTCATTGGAACCAAATTTTCTCAAACCCAAATTTCATCAATCCATAATGCCAGTACTTTAGTCCATCTACATGATAAATAAAAAATGTTCTCTCGTTTGATTGAATGATATGCTAACATACAGTTACTAGTGCTGCTATTCCTCACTTCAAGCAGAGACCCAGGCATCGTCCCACGAAACACACATCCGCCGGAAGACGAAAGCTTCTATGACCCTTCCATCAGAATCGACGCCAACAATGGCCGGCAGACACCAACTCCACGACTGCCTCGCACCAAAGAGGTCCTGGTCAACGGCCTCCCCGTCAAAGTCAAGTACTCACTACAACAAATTCGGCCTATTAGGACAAAAATTTTTTTTTGTCATTTTACTTTTGTCATAATAGGTACTATAATATGACAAAAATTGTAAATATCACATTTGGTACTCCTAATGTGACAAAATATCAGTTTGTCAGTTAAAGTTTATAAAGTGACCAAGTTTGTGTGTCACTATATGGTTCGTCAAAATAGGTAACCCACATCGGGTTGTAAGAGACATAAAGTGACAAAATGTGTTCGTCAAAGTATAGTTTGTCATATTATGTCTTGATGAATTGTTTAAACGACAAATTGGTTTGTCACAATAGAGCACCATAAGCCCTCGCCGATCTGACGAAATGTAATGTTGGTCTTAATATAGTGGTCTCGATATGTGACAATGGCATTTTGTCATACTTGGTGTTTTTAGTCTGCAACCTCTTTTCCTCGATCGGGAGAACAATTATACTCCTTTTTCCTTGGCTCTTGAAATTTTGCAGTCTATCAAAATCCAAAGGAACCTCTTACCAAAAAAAAAATCCAAAGGAACCCGACATCAAAATCCTTTACCCGTCCTCCACCAATCGGGCCGGCCACTCTCCGGCGGGATTTCCGTCATCGTAGCTGTTCCACCAATCTCCTCGTCACCACCGCAGTTCAAATATCCCCTATCTCCGAAACCTAAATTTCTTTACGGATTGGAGAGCAAACTCGCTGGTCTTTCTCCCTCCCTCGTTTCCCATAGCAAACTCGCTGGTCTCAGAAATAGGTAAGCGTCGTCCTTCTCTCCCGTGGCTACTATGTAATGCTAATTTAGCTTAAGACTATTCTGGTGGGTTATCTATCTGAATGAGCTCTTGTGTTTCCTTGTCATTGACTCGGTGGCAGGTGCTGCTTATATCTTCGATCCTTCAACCATCCAGTTGTGCTAATTAGAATAGAGAGAAGGCGGCCCAAGCACTAAGCAAAGGTAAGATTCGATTTATGTCTTCAATTTTTCTGACATTCAGATAAATCGTGTAAGTCAACTGGTTCCTAATGGTTTGTCATATACCCTCTGCAGATCCTTTTCTAGTTCATCTCTCGCTGTGCTTCCTTCTTGACCAACTGCCTATAAAGGGAAGGTCAGTTTCTTTACGCACAGATTGAATGAGTAGAAATTGGATTAAGCTTAAGGATAGGTTTTGTGATGAATATCAAAAGGGGGTTTTTGAGTTCATAGGGGCTGCCAGCAAACATGTTGATACGCTAGGTAGAACTAGATGCCCTTGTAAAAGGTGCAATAATCGAAACTTCAAAAAGTTGGAGATTGTCGCAGATGATATAACCAGGAATGGCATGGTGGAGACATATACTACATGGATCCATCATGGTGAGTCGTTTGACTTTGGGAGTACTAGACATCATCCTAGGCAACCTATAGTTGCGCCTGAGACTGAGGGTTTAGAGGATGACATGGCTGATATGTTAGGGGATATGCTGCGTGCTTCTTCTGGAAATGCTCCTGTCATTGAGGGGTCAACAACACCTAATTATTCTAATATAACAGACCTCAATGATAAATTGGCTCGGCTAATCCGTGATGCCAATTTGCCATTATACCCTGGATGCAAAGACTTTTCTAGATTATCATTTGTTATGAAATTGCTGAACAATAAACTGGTAACCAATAGTACTGATAAAGCCTTCAACATGAATCTGGACCTAGTCAAGAAAGCTTTACCTGTTGGTGAGACGCTTCCTTCTTCCTTCTATGAAGTTAAGCGGTACATGGAAGATCTTGGGTTTGGTTACACCACTATAGATGCATGTCCAAATCATTGTGTACTCTATAGAGGTCCTCTAGAATCTGCCAAGTCATGTCCCAAATGCAATGAGTCTAGATACATACCTGGGAAACAAAATAATGTAGCCCAAAAGAAAGCTAGGTATTTCCCACTAAAAGATAGGCTGCAAAGATTGTACATGACTAAGGAGGATGCTAAAGACATGAGGTGGCACAAGGACTTGCGTGTCGATGATGATACGTTAAGGCATCCGGCAGATGGAAAAACTTGGAAACGATTCGATGAGAAACATAATTGGTTTTCAGCAGACCCTAGGAATGTTCGCCTTGCTCTTCTAAGTGATGGGTTCAATCCTTTTGGGAACATGAGCAATAGCTATAGCATGTGGCCTGTCGTGTTAACACCGTACAATCTCCCGCCTTGGAAATGTATGACAGAACCTTATTTTATTCTTGCTGTCCTTATTCCTGGAGAGAAATCGCCCGGTAATAACATACATGTGTACTTAGAGCCCCTAATAGAAATGTTGAGAGAGTTATGGGAGGATGGGGTCAGTACGTATGACGCACACTCAAACGAAACATTTTGTTTACATGCTGCGTTGTTATGGACAGTAAACGATTTCCCCGCATATGGCATGCTATCGGGCTGGAGTACGAAGGGGAGATTAGCATGTCCTGTATGTAATAGTGAGACATGCTATGAACGTTTGGATTTTAGTCATAAAGAGTGTTACATGGGGCATCGAAGATGGCTGCCAAGTGACCATAGGTGGAGAAAAAGTCGGAAATTTGATGGGAAGCATGAACTTAGAGGCAAACCAAGAGTGTTGTCTGGGGATCAACTTTTGCAGCAAATAGATAAGGCCTTTCTCTCTGATGTGGTCGTGAATGATTGTGGGAAAAGGAAAAGGGGAGGTTCTGATGATATTCCACATAACTGGAAAATCAAAGCTTCATTTTGGAGTTTGCCATATTGGAAAACTATAGAGTTGAGGCATAATTTAGATGTTACGCATGTTGAAAAAAACATTAGTGAGAATGTGATAGCTACACTACTAAATATCGAGGGTAAGACCAAAGATACAGCCAATGCTAGACGGGATTTGGAAGATATGCGTATTAGGAAAGAGCTACATCTGGTGAGAGACGGTGATAAGTATAAAATGCCTCCCGCTTTATACACCATAAAAACCGCACAACGAAGGCCATTTTGTGACTGGTTGAGGTCGATCAAATTCCCAGATGCTTATGCATCTAATATATCCCGGTGTGTGACTACTGATGGTCGGTCAATCACTGGCATGAAAAGCCATGATCACCATGTCTTCATTCAACGCCTTCTGCCTGTTGTTGCACAAGGGTTCCTGAGCAAAGAAGTATATAATATATTGTCTCAACTTAGTGAATTCTTTCGTGAGTTGTGTTCAAGAACGATATCGAAGTCCACTGTCAGGAAACTCAGTGATAACATTCCAGTTATACTTTGCAACCTGGAAATGTTGTATCCACCAGCTTTCTTCGTCGTGATGATGCATCTGCCTATTCACCTTCCCCGCGAAATTGAGCTCGGGGGACCGGTGCAGTATCGTTGGATGTACCCAATGGAGAGGTACACCCTGAGTCACGCACATTAATTTTTTTCTCCGACTTTTTATATAACGTACATAACTTTGGTATTATGACGTTTTCTTGGTTTTGATTTAACTAGGTTTTTAGGAACTCTTAAATCTTATGTTTCTAATAAGGCCCGTGCGGAGGGATCGATTGCCGAAAGGTATATAGCGAAAGAATGTTCAGATTTCTGTTCTAAATATCTTAAAGGTGTTGAAACCCGAGACAGAAATGATGATGGGTTAGACGATTTGAACTACAAGGGGTTTGATTTGTTCCGCCAGCAAGGTAGATCTATAGGTGCTGCAAACTACGACCCTATAGGGCAGGCTGAGTTCCATAAGATTCAATGGTATGTCTTCACCAATTGTGATGAAATTGAAGAACAATTGAAGTAAGTTCTTCTTCCTTTGTATACTCTGAACCCCATTTATTATTTTTTTCATACCTTTTGTTCTTAACAATTGCGGTTACAGTATGCATACGGAACAGAGAATGCTGAATTATCCAAACAGTACCCCAACAACCATTGCTGAAATCTTCCCATACTGGTTTAAAACCTTTGTAAGCCCAAATCCCCCCTTTTTCTCTTTTCTTAATCACAAGACCACAATCTATTGATTGCAGCTAGCTACCCATCTCAGTCTGTCAACTTTTGGAAGCCCCCTTTTTTATATTTCCATTTGTTTCTCTTCTCTAACTCACAGCAGCCGTGCATTATGTTTTAGGTGTCTGAACAGTTTTTGGCTGGCAGGCTTAAAGAGACTGACCATTTATATGTCCTAGGATTAGGGGCTGATGAACGTATTACTAGATATCCTGGACTCATCATTAACGGGGTTCGATACCAAATAATAATGGCTGATCAAGGGCATCGAACTCAGAATAGTGGTGTCGTTGTTCGGGCTGACCACAATGGCGAGACTATAGATTATTACGGGGTTCTGGTAGACATTATTAAGCTTCAATATTCTGGAGGGCATCGGGTGTTTGTATTCAAGTGAGAGTGGTTCAATGTGGGGGACAAGAAGAATGGAATAAGGATGGATGGACACTTGACGAGCATAAACATGGATAGAAAATGGTGTACGGAGGACCCATATGTATTGGCCAGTCAGGCTAACCAAGTGTTCTACATTGCAGATATTAAGAATGGTGGTGCATGGCATATCGTCCACAAGGTATGTCCAAGAAGTTTGTACGATGTTCCCGAGAAGGAGGAAGCGGGACATGGGGATCCAGTGTATGAAAATCAGCCATACCAACAAGATGTGGACATTTCTGATTTTAATGTAAGTGAAAGCGACTTAGCGGATTTGAGTCGTGATGACGAGGCACCAACAATCGTTACTGAGCCAGTCATACGAGCCATTGATGGACGAGCTGCAGCAATGGAAGCAAGTGATGAGGAGATAGAGGACGACACTTTAGATGACCATCATTTCACCACGAATGAAACTGAACACCCAGATGGGAATGATCCATCCTTTAGTGACGAGGAAGAAGCATAACAGTACATTAAACCCAGGCGCCCTTTATATGTTTACAGATTATTTTTTTACATAGATATGTACAGATTTTTTGGGGGCCATAGTTGTTTTTGACCAATTTTTTTGGGCCTTAGTTTCATTTTTACAGATTTTTGGGTTGATTATATGAAGAATATTGAATATAGCGTTCAAGTTTTATCGATGTTACTTGAGTCTGAAAATGGGGTTTATGTTTTCGTATATGAACCCAAGCAAAACATAAACCCAGATCGTCTCTGGTTCAATGAATTTTCATGTTTGATTGGGTTTCTGGTGCAGATTTGTAGTGTTTGTGTAGGAGGGAGACTGGGTTTAGTTCAAAAATGGTTTATATTGGCTGTCTTCTGAGCCCAATGATTAAAGGGATCAAAGCTCTTTCATTCTTTTAGTCGGGCCCGTTTTAAATTAGGTAAGCCAAGCCCTTTCCCCTCTTCTTTGTATCTGCCGAAAGGAGAACCCTAGGTCCCTCTTCTTCGAATCTGCCGACAGCCGCTACCTCTCCTATGGCGATTTCTCTCTGAACCTTCCCCGCGAAATTGAGACTCATCATTGCTGTGTAGTGTCTTCTCGTCGTTCTTCTTCGTTTGCTATGCTCTGTTTGCCGCGACATGCATGATTCGATTTCTTCTCCGTTTGCTATGCTGTGTTTGCCGCGACATGCATGATTCGATTTCTTCTTCTTTTGTGATTTGGTATGTGGATTAGGGTTTGGATTTCTAATGATTCCCTCGATTTTCCGATTCTCCGAGTTGTTGTGTTTGTCGATTTTCCGATTCCCTCGATAATCGGTGTTGCACCCTTGACCTCCTCTCCTCTCCTCTCGAGGTCCCTCTGCATACTGCTGGGGTTTGTGATTTGGTTTGTCGATTTGTTTGTGATTTGGTTTGTCGATTAGAGTTTGTCGATTTGTTTGTGTTTATGTTGATGCTCTGTTTATGTTGATGCCCTCGATTCTCGATGTCCCTCATTGCTTGTTGCTCCAGATTAAGGAACACCCATGTTTGCAGCCATAAACTCTTGTACTTGGCAACACTGTATCTTTTGATTTATTGACTGTTGCACTACACTATATCCAATTGCATGCATCATCTTATTAGCTTTTCCTCTTTCCATCCATATTTCAGTGGGGGTGTATGCTTTCTAGTTTCCAGATTTGATCAAATGTAAACTATTAGTTAGGTCCCATATAATGCTCCTATTAATTTTGATGTTGTTGTGGTTTAGAGGAGTTAAGGCGATTCTTAAGTTTGCATAACAGAGTGCTTATAGACTTTTTAGTCCACTTATTGAAATCTGCTTTGCCATAGTAATATGTGGATTGATGGCTGTGGTTTTGCTTTGTTGGTCTTTGCAATTAATCTTTTTTTGCCTTCAATTGAGGTCAGCACCTACTGTGTGTTGCTTTTTGACCATTAAACCTGCCCCTATGTTGTAGGTATGCCGCCACTGAAGAAGAAGAAGGCTGCTACTGACAAGGCAGTGCCGATCCCGGATTTTTACCGGGCGACAAGATCAGGGAGGGTGCGACAAGAACCTGCTCGGTCCACCGAATCTGTAAGCGGGGGGAGTAGACGTCGAGCTGGAGCCTCAGTGAATGAGGATACTCAACGCACAGACACTGTGAATCCAGACGAACCCAATGGCAATGATGATTCCGAGGCAGAAGCATCCAATCATGAGACCGGAGAAGGTAGTAATCCAACTGGATTGGAAGCACCTGCGGCTAAAAAGAGGGGACTGTCCAAAGGGTACGAGATAATGAAGAGAACCGGAACTGGAGGAAAGATAGATGGAATCTACGTAATGGAGAATGGGCAGTCATTCGTAGGGCCTAATGAGAGCTTGTTGAAGACAGAGTTGGGCGTCGTTACACGCCTGATGGCCCCGATACAGAAGTACTACTGGTCCAAGTTGACTGAAGCAGACAAGCACCCATTATTCAAGAAGCTAGAGGTAATTTCCGAAAACTCCTAGTTTGGCATGAAGTAGGCTAATCTGGACATTTTTTTGCTGCTGTTTGTTTGTTTTACTTGACTTGGGAAACTTCACTATCTTTTGGTAAATGAAGTATATACTTGTTGTTTATGTAGGATGAATTTGACATAGACACGGCAGGAGCAGATGCAAGGAAGATTATGGAGAAGAGAATGAAGAAGCGGTTCATCAATTACAAGTATGCGATGCACGCTCACTACCTGAAAGACCCTCAGACAGCCAGGACAGACCCTCCAGTGGACATGAACATAGAGGATTGGCATATGCTGTGTGATCACTTTGAGAGTGAAAACTTTATAGTAAGTAACACCTTCTGTTTCATCATCAATTCAAGCATGTGTAACCTTGCCTTACAATAAATGGTTGCTAATGACTTGTATTTGTCATATGCAGAAGCGAAGCCAAATAAATAAAGCCAACAAGAGTAAGCAAGTGTATGCACACACTTCTGGTGCAAAATCGCTTGATCAAAGAATATATGAGTTGGTAAGTGTTCTCGAATTCAAAGACTAATTTATACATTGAAAGAATATATGAGTTGGCACGTGTTCTCGAATTTAAAGACTAATTTATCTCTGCCTGATTGTGTAACTTTCCTTGTTTCGTGTAGGAGAAGAAAAAGAAGCAAAAGCAGCAGGAGCAGCAGCCTACTCAAGAAGAGCGGGAAACTGATATGGAGGATGCTGATAGCGTAGAGGAGGAGCCAATAGATCTCCTATTGTATGCGAAGAGGTATCAGCGGGCTGACGGTAGTTGGGTATCGGAGGAACCGCAGAAGAACTATGTGAGTTCATCCTTTTGTGCCTTGTTTGATTTTCACTGAGTTCATACCAAACCATGTGACATATATCATTACCCGTGTGTTGCTTTCAATCCTAGTTGGAGATGCAGTCCATGTGGATAGAGGCAAAGGCAGAGGGGAAGCCTATATCAGGCCGTGACATTTTTGAGAAGGTCCTCAAGAAAAAGGTGAAGTATGGACCGAAGGAGAACCCAAGATCAGCAAAGGAGCTTCAACTCCAAGAAGAATTGGAGGCAACAAGGGCTGAAGCGGAAAGAAAATCCAAGGAGTTTGCTGAGAAGATACAGAGTCAGGAGGAGCAGCTAAAAAGCCAGGCTGAGAAGATACAACTTCAGGAAGACAAGTTAAAGAGCCAGGAGGAGAGGTTTGATACTCAAGCAGAGGCGATGAACCAGATGAAAGACGCACATGACAAGCTACAGCGTCAAGTGCTAGTCATTGCTCGCCAATTACCCCACAAATGAACTCCTAAGTCCAAGGTAACAACACTGCCTTAGTTTGCAGAGGCAGATGAGAATGCAGGCTAGGTGTTTGATGTTTTAAGTATGTTAGTTTATGCTTTTGTGAACAAAGTTATCATGCTTTGTGTTGTGGTGAACAAGGAGTTTCATGGTTGTGTGATGTTGGACTACTTTGAATGTTTGTTTATGGTGAACAAGGCCTTAGTGGGACATGGGAATGGTCATGGATGTAATATGGTAGATGTTTTCAATTATATCTCCATGTTCAGTTTGCGGATTAAATTTCGCATTATGGAATTTGTTAAGCAGATCAAATGTGACAACAATGGAAAGTTCACATATTATGACAAGTCACAATTATAAGTTATGAGAAAATGCGTTCGTCATAATACACTGGAATGGCAACATATATTCGTCATAATAGGAAAATATGACAAAGGATATTCGTCACAACATAATTTATGACAAAATAATTTAGTCACAACAATGTGATGGAAGAGTATAAACCCAGGAATATGCCTTCAATTTATGACAAAACATGTAGACAAACTTTTCAATTTGTCACATTATAAACATTTCCTGACAAACACCTGATTTGTCATATTAGGATTCTGACAAATTGTGAACCTCTCATGACAAATATTATTCGTCACAATATACTGTTATGACAAACTATGATCGTCTAATATGACCAACATATTTCTCAAAAGTATCAATATATGACAAAATTAATGACAAACAGGTTTCGTCATATTATCTTTGTTTGTCACAATAGACTAACCAGAACCTCATATGTAACGGAAGTATTTGTGACAAATGTGTTTCAAAAGTTTGTCATATTTGACCTATCCTGACGGCGATAAAATGACAAAAGTGTGTGACAAACCATTTTGTCATATTAGGTCAACTATGACAAAACAGGAATATAATATGACGAAATATCCCCGTCATAACAGGCCGAATTTGTTGTAGTGACTGCGAGACTTGTATGATGTACCGCCCGCCTCGCTGCTCCCATTGCTCCGTCTGCGACAACTGCGTCGAGAGGTTCGACCACCATTGCCCCTGGGTCGGCCAGTGCATTGGAGTGGTACGCGATCTATCATTTCTACGGTTTATCGTACTGACACGTAGTAGTAGTGATGGCAATTTCTGACCTGACTGACTTAGTACATCGATGTGTCTTTGGCGAAATGTTGCAGCGCAACTACCGCCACTTCTTCCGCTTCGTTTCCTCGTTGGCGTTTCTGTGCATCTACGTCTTTGCAATGTCGGCTTGTAACATCAATTTTCTGATGAATCAGCATGTCTACCTTTAGAGAGCAATGAGGGAATCCCCTGCATCGGTCGTTCTGATGATCTACTGCTTCATTTTCCTATGGTTTGTTGGTGGACTCACTTGCTTCCATCTCTATCTCATCAGCAGAAATCAGGTGATCAGTTTCTTCATTTCCCTGTCAAGCCCTTCTTACAATGGATCAAAAAGCTTTGAACTTTTCCTTTCCTTGTTACTGAAAACTCTGTAAAAAAAAAAAACTACGTACGAGAACTTCTGATATGGGGCCATGAACAAGGTGAATGTGTACAACAAGGGTTGCTTGAGGAACTTCCTGGAAGTGTTCTGCAGCAAGACCAAGCCTTCCAGGATCAATTTCCGGGCTTACGTACAAGAAGAGCAGCAGACGCAGCAGCAACAACAACATTGTTTCCCAGCGATGCAGGTAAGGGAAGCAGCGAATCGAGAGAGTGGAGATGGTGGGGATGATCGTCGGGTGAAGGTGGAGGACAACTTGGAGATCGATAAGGACTTCATGAAGATCTCAGAGAGGCATATTGCCATAGAAGATGGAGCATAAAGTAGCTCAGTAGGTTAGAAGGTCGAGGTGAAGAGTTCTTTTTCTTCTTCTTTTTTGTTGTTGTTGGTGGTGGTGTTTATAGTGGGTTAGAAGTATGAGCAAGGTTTTGAATAAATGTGATGTACTGCTCCAAATGGGAATCTAGGGAAACGGTCTGCAATTTGGTTAGGTTTTAACAGATGAATGTTGAGATTCTAGAGGTCGTCATGACTCATGAGCCATTGGGATGAATTGTAGTGTGGGGTTTTATAGCACAAGCAATTGTGCTTTCTTTGTGGTCAAACTAAGGAGATACCTAGTTACTTGATCCACAACCCCTTTTCAAATTTGAGCCTCATTCACCCCAAGATTCTCTTGTACCTTATTTGTAGACCAAGATACTTCACCATGCTACTTACCTTATGAAGCATATATAATCAAGTCAAATTTCGTGCCAGTTTTTCATTGAACGGGACTCTACTGTGTCTTAATTGTGTCCATAAGTTTTCGGAAAGTTAATTTCGAGTTGGACTCGCTATGCATTATCATAATTTCTCATTTTGTGATATGGGATTGATAATTGTATAATCATATGCGAAACTTTGTTTTAAGAATGTATGTGTTACGAGAACCAGACCATCGTAGCAACTGGGCTAATTAACTAGGCTTGCGTATCTTTATTATTTTTAGTATTAGTAATAGCTTATTATTATTAGTCTTCATTAGTGTTTTCCTTGTTTAAGTAGGATTTGGCGTATTGTTAGTTGTTTCCTTGTAGGAGCAGGAGTCATGTTTTAGGTAGGAGAAAGGAGAGGTTCTAAGCCTATAAATATGCACTCATTATTTCGTTTAATGTCATGTGAAGATTGGAACCCAATTCAGTTTCTTGCTTTGTTGTTTCTTTAGTAGTTTTCGTAGTATTTTGGGGTTGATCTCGCCATCAAAGAAGTCCTCTACTCAAAAACGTTCGAGCAACGTTTCCAAAGTTTGTGTGCATAGGTTTTAACTAGGATATCTGAGTTTATGTTGAGTTGATTCTTCTTGAAGGTTAGTCTTTGGAGGGAAGAACTACCAGATACCACGTTGTCCAATTGCATATTCAAAAATTTGACAGGTAATGTTTTGATCCACACCAACTCATATAGACATAAGGAGCGAATCAAACTTGACATATTATTGTCGCTATTCTCTAATTCAATTGACTAAAACAAAATACCAAATATACGATTAAATACATTTTTTATATTGTTTTTATTGCGATCAATTTTTTCGTCTAACTAAATCTTACTAACCCCAAAGTTCGAATAAGAACAATTTCCATTCAAAATTGTTAAACTCATCTATTTCTTGTTCAATAGGCAAAATCCTAAACTCACCAAACAAAGGCCTCTAAGCTGGACTGCCGGTGTTCGGGTACGGTGTACTTGAACCCGGAAGCGCACCTGAAATTGGGCGGACATCAACCCGTATTCAAACCGACCCGTTTCAGCATCAGAGGATTTCTTGCGTGAGGGTTTAAAATAAATATAAAGCTCTCATCTCTGCCAAAAATCAGAGAAAAGCAACCAAAACACTCCGATTCGCTCCATTCCAGTTCTAGGGTTGCTTTTCTTCGTCCATCTACAGTCTCTCAGAGCTTCCATCCGATTCAGAATGGTGAGAGCTCGGCGCGTTTCTGACAGATCTGAGCGCTATAGCTTCTTCTTCTCTCTCGATTGGAGCGCCGGTCCGCTGTTGGTTCTCGTTCACCGTCGTTTGATATCCTCTTCTCTTATTTTGTGCGAATCGCAGGGCAGTAGTGCGAATTTGGAGGCGACGATAGAGCATTTGCAGAATGCGGAGAAGCAGTCGAGGCTCGCCAGCGAGGTCGCCGCCACGAGGCAGGCCGTCTGGAGCTCTGCTTCCAGGCTAAGGACTGGAAGTCGCTGAACGATCAGATATTGATCCTCTCGAAGAAGGGCGGTCAACTCAAGCAGGTAAATTGAGAACTTAGTGGATTTTAGCTGCTGGCTCGTTGTTTGCACGGAGTAGAGATTTAGCGGTTGCTTTTAGCTGAATGCCAGTCTAGGAGCTGGAAATTTTCCGCAATTGCTTCAGCTGGAAGGGGAGTTAGCTGTCATTGGGGTGCCTGCTTAGTTACTGTTACTTAGTTTGGCGTTTCTTAGCTCGTTAGGTCATAAACTAGGCATCTCTTATCCTTTGACTTTGGGCTTCCTGTGAGATGAATGTTACCAACTTAATTCTTAATAATCTGGATGGGAGATTCGATGATGCCGTGATAGAAGCTAATCAGATATGTTCATGCTGAGGATTTTTTGGTGCAATGATCTCTCTTGTATCCACGAGGATAGCGGTACATGTTTGGATCACCATGTAAATTCCTGGATGAATTGAACTGTCGTTTGGAATGGAGGGTCCGGTTCAGGGAGAACTGAGTAGAAAGAGCCTGATTACTTCAATGAACCTGGAATTTTAACTCCTTAGTTTTGTGATTTGAGTATTTACCTGCTCATGCTTAATCTGTTATCTGAAGTTTCAACACTAATTACCCCTCGTAGGTTTTATGGTTGGGATTTGGATGGGGAACAACCAGTATTATTCCTTATTTCATGCGGAACAAGTTTTATTTTGGATTCTTGTTGGATTAGTCTCTGTCTGGAAATTTTCTAACTGTCGCTTCGGAAAATCTCTCTCTATGTGTGTGCCAGCTTAGATTTGTCATACCAATTTATTGTACTCAAAGGTTTTGGGTAGGACTTTTAGTTATCATGGAGGTCGTTGTTGAAACAACTGATCACCATGGAGGTCGTTACATGGACATCCCTATGGGATAGTTACAAGGAAGAATTTGACAGCGAGAAGAACTTGCTTGGAGGTTCTTTAGTGGATAAAGCAGCTGAAGACTTGAGGCAAAGAGTAATTGAACATGTAAGTTCCACATGTCTATACTTAAACCAAGAATTAATTTGCATCTCTTGATGAAGTTATTTATGCCAAGAGTGTTTCCTTCTCATTTTTTTTCTTCTTTTTTTCAGAATATCCTCGTTGTCTCTAAATATTACTCGAGGATTACCGTCAAGAGATTGGCCGAGTTGTTATGCCTCAGCATTCCTGTAAGTGTTTGTATTTCCTTGCTTTTCCTCTTTTTCTCTTGCTCTCTTTACTATTGGAAGATGGTGCTCACAATCTTGCATTTATGGTTAATAAATGTAAACCGTATTGATATTCAGTAGGATATGAGCTTGGACCCCTTGTACGTGGCTAGTCAGTTAGTGAACTAATTGCATATTATCAACTAGAATCTAGCAAGCACTGCCCTCTGCTATGTTTTTGTAAGAAATAACTGGTTTGCATAGCGTGTGCGGTTTACAGCTCACTGTTTGCATAATTAAGCTTGTCAGAGAATGCAATGTTGTTGTGGAATGGGATTTGTGTTCACAATTGTTCGAAGTGCCCTCATTTTTGTCTGCTTGATTGAATTTTAGGAAACGGAGAAGCACCTTTCGGAGATGGTGGTGTCCAAGGCACTGTTAGCCA
Source organism: Linum trigynum (assembly GCA_964030455.1). Taxonomy (NCBI): domain Eukaryota; kingdom Viridiplantae; phylum Streptophyta; class Magnoliopsida; order Malpighiales; family Linaceae; genus Linum; species Linum trigynum. Next base: position 7,196,530 of record OZ034819.1, read on the forward strand.
AGATTGACAGGCCAATGGGAGTCGTCAGCTTCCAAGTAGCGAAAGACAGCAATGACATCCTCAACTCATGGGCCTCGAACTTGGAGAAACTGCTCGATCTCGTCGAGAAGAGCTGCCATCAAATCCACAAAGAAACCATGGTTCACAAAGCCGCCCTGAAAGTCTGAAACATTAAAACAACCCGCGGCAAAAATTTCCAGGTACACTTCGTCAGCCTTGTTCTCCTTAGTTTACGCTAAACTCATTCGTACACTCGTGGTAATATAGAACCCGACTACCTACTTCAGCTGACTGATTTCTTCAGCTTCCGCAGTTTGGCTGCTCCGGGAGCTCGCTCTTAGAAGTCATCACCTTGAAGAACGTTCTTCCTCCCCTGACCATGGACGACACGATTAATTCATGCACGGTGGCGTCCTCACTTCCCCATCTTCCTTGAGTTTGATTGTCTTCTTTGTTTGGTCAGGAATGTGTTAGTGAGGGATTAGCCCAACAAACTGTTGTATACTTTTCCCGGATTCGCGCACCTCAGTACGCAGTTTTAGAACGCCACTGGCTAATGGCACGACTCTAATTACGCTTGGACTCGTTTGTTATTATTTACACCTGCGCACAGTGGAAAGAATTTCCTTTGAGAAAACCAGACAACTTCCTATCGCCACTAAACATACAGACATGTATTCTGACTAGAGTAGCTGTGTTATACAGGGACCTCTTATGCCAGTGTCTTATCAAACACTAACATACATTCTACAAAGTACAACAACAAGGGGAGATGTCTTTCTGTTTTGTTTCGTTGATGCCATTTTTCGCACATTGAATCCAGGCAGTACAAGGAAAGGTGAGTATCGAGCGGCGGGGCAATTTTAGCCTCTCCAGCTATCCTTCATCTGCCTTATCTTCCCAAGAGCTTCCACGGGAGAGCTGCACCCAACTTTTGACTGAACAAACCAAGAGGAAATACCCAAGAGTCACAACATTGATAAAAGTTAAGGCGTACAGTTTGTGAAATGGGGAGGGAATAGCATGACAAAGGTGATTTGGGTGGGGGGAAAAACTGCAACTAAATTAGTTTGTGACATCAGTCAGCAACGATTGATGCAGTCGATCTATCAGAAAGACAAAAGGTTAGCACAAGCAGAACACCTGGACTTCGGGAAGATCAGCGCGAACAAATGGATTTATTTCCATCTCTTCCTCAATGGTTGACGGAATGGTAGGATGTCCTGCCTGCCTTTGCTGCTGAGCCCAAGACAACTTTTGCTTTATCTTCGCATTCTCGGGCTCAACTGTTTGTGCAAACTGTAAATTCTTCACTGTGTACTGGAAAGATGGAACAAAATAGGGTTCTCACATTAAATACAAAAATGGAACCAGTACCAAGGATTCAGAAAAGAGACAATTAATATATAGCATGCTAACTTGAAGACATTATACAAGGGACTTGCATAAGGTTTCTAAGCATTCAGTTTTGAGAACATATACGAAAGCATTTTTTTACCACCCTTCAAGGGAAAAAGAAACTTCACAAAAAGATAACAAACTGAACTAAGGGAGCAGAATATGATATTTTCAAGCCAGCTGGGAGGACTGATGAGAAGTCATGTTTTCTTTGGCTGTCTATACGCTAATGATGCATCAATTGCTTGTTTACAGTTAGTGGGGCTACTAGAGTGGTTGCGAACCGATTACAATCGCTTAGGACACAGGCTGTCTACAGAAGCGAGAGTTTCTTCCGTTATAGAATGGTGAGCGTTCTGTATAATGAGGTGCAGGAAAACTAAAGCAAACGGGCAGCCAATTAAATTCTCAAAGCATGTCACAAATGTCAAGACAATGAGTATGAACCGACATACATAAACACTAGAGGGCCAAGAATCGAAGCTACACCAACAATACGTTCTATAAAGTCGAACAAGAACTTGTTGCTTTGGTGAGGAGAAGAAGGGAACTTAGGTGATCACACTCTTTGAGTGGTACTAGCCAATTGTTTTACTTCTTTCTTCCTTATATAGATGGGTGAGTTTTTGAGAGGGACGAATAAGCACTTGTGTAAACAGATTCACAAAAGTAATCACCTGTGGGAAATGCATTTACTAATATCTGGCCCTGAGTTTGCATAATAAAAGAAGGAAATGGAGTGAAGAAGAATTCTCCTCACTGAAACCAGCCTACACATCCCTCCCTCTGAGCCATCATTGTCTCCATTCGTCAACTTCACTTGCTAATGGAATTTAAGATCTTGCAAGTTTCATTGAGAGCCTTAGCCAACTAGATCCAAGACAATGTTCTCCTCTGGTTCTAAAACATGCCCTAGACTATAATCTCAAGGAACTACAAAAGAGCTGAACATCCCAACAGTGTTTATGTTTAATTGAGATTGTTCAACATCATAATGGGCGGTTATGAAAGTGCGAGCAACATGCAGAAGATTGACAGTGACAACATAATCAGGGAGATCAAGAGGGTTGTAAACCTGTTCTGTTAAAAAAATACATCAATTCTTAACAACTTAACTCATCACGTGTGGGTTGAGGGGTAGAGGAAGGTGAAAATGAGAAATCTTTACCTCATGGCCACAATACACTTGAGTGTGCTTTGGCAATGAAGCCAATGTTACACAGAGCGATTGGTGCATCTGCTCAGCTGTTCCCTCAAAAAACTTACCACAACCAGCAATAAACTGCAGATGAGTAATGCCAGTTAAACAGAATATATATCCTCTCACATTGACATATGCAATTGAATTTTGCATTTCAAGTAAACCATAATAAAAGATGGTACTAGCAACAACATTCAGCTAAGATGACAACCAACAGACACCAGTGTGTTTGTTAAAAGTCTGTGCCTTTTTCTGTTGAAGATGTTTGAGTTTCAAATAACAAGGTCCTTCCCCACACTCACCAAGGTGTCACCCGTGAAAACAGCTGGGTCTTCTGCCTCCTTGCCGGTGACATAGTAACTTATGTGGCCTTTCGTGTGGCTGAAATTTGAAGTAGGCAGAAAGAAGAAGAATTGTTGAAATCAGTACAGCCATGAGAAAAACAAGGAAATGGGGCAAAAGACTAATATCATAAGATTACAGTTCTCAAGTTTTATAATTTCAATTTTCTCCTCCTACTCAACAGACCAACTAGATGAACTTCAGAAACCATGCAGACCAACGAACCAACAAACTAGAACCCAGAATCGTTCACATAACCATCAAACTCATACTGATTGCACCCAACATTCCGTAGGTTGCCAAAAACTGAGTTCATAAGAGTGACTAGCGAACAGAACTTCGTACCAAGGGGTATGGAGAGCCAGTATATTAACATCAGCACCAAGGGATATCTTGTCACCATTCTCAACTTCGTCGGTGCAAGCCTTGACCTTGTCAAGTGAACCTCCATAGATTCTGATCCCAGGGACCATCTCCTTTATCTTCTCATTCCCCCCGGCATGATCCCTACCACACACACACACAACAGTCAACGCATAAGCCAGATTCAATCTCTTCTTCACACCAAAAATTTTACCCAGTCAAAATTTCAGACATCTGATACAGAACCAATGATGATGAGTGGTGAGAACAAGCTTGATCCGAACTCCATGCTCCTCGGCAGCCTTCACGAGCTTCTCCGGCTCCACGGGATCCACAACTGCAGCTTCTCTGGTGGCTTCGTCAATAATCCTGATCTCATTTTCAAATTCTCATGTCAATAATCGTGAACAGTAGGGGATTCATATAAAAGCATAAACCCTAACTCAAAAGCTCATTCAATTGCGACAACTTACAGGTAGGCGTAGTTGTCTTCCAAGCATGGATAGTGGAAAATCTTCATCGCTCCTCTTGCTACGATCTTCGCCTGAGGTTCTTCAAATTCAAAAAACTGACAAAAAAAAAATTAGAAGTCTGTCAGACAGCCACGTGACCATCCCAGGCCATCTGAACGGCTGAGAACGATCCTCTACAGATAGGATGATCCAAGGGAGCATCGTCACCGTTAATCACGCTCTGATTACGTGGCCACATCTCATCCACCAGACTAGGGATCCTGTCTCCTTAGTGCTAAAGGACACAGAAGTACGAGCCTATAGAACAGATCCTGTTCAAGTAAGGTCGTGCCATGCGCTTTCGTCCCGTCGAATTATAAACACTTCGTTCTCGCCTCTAGTTGCCGATGTGGTATTTTTGTTCTGCTGTGTGCTGTGTGTGCGTTTTGGGCCGGGCCATTTATATCCACATGGGGTGATTATAAGTCGTTCGGCCCAACGTCCTCTGGTTCCTTTTCTTCTCCGCTGGATTTCCTTCCCCCCATCACCGTTTCACACAGACGAAAAAACCCACCTGACCCTATGACCCGGAAAACAGACCCGTAGCGGTTGGAGAAAACCTACACCCTAAAATCTCAACCGATTCTCGACGACTTCCGTCCGGGCGTCCAGCCCAATCGTCGCGCTTCCTCGTCGGCGGCGCGGTTGGAGAATCCCTTCACCGCTTCACGATACCTCTTCTCCATTCTTCTCATCGACTGAAAGGGAAACCTACAGCCTAAAATCTCCACCGATTCTCGGCGACTTCCATCCGGCCGTCCAGCCTAGTTGTCGTGCTTCCTCGTCGGCGGCGCGGTTGGAGAATCCCTTCACGATACCTCGTCACCACCAGGACCTTGGAGAAGAAGTTGTTGGTCGAAAATCTGCATCAATTATAGGTATGTTTCTTCGGTTTCCTTCTTTCATTGTCTCTGTTTCAGCCCCAAGATTGGTGGTCTCTGGCTACTCTTACTGCTTTGATTTTTGTGGATTTGCTCATATATGTGTGGTCTGAGTTTGGTATTTTGGTTACCCATATATGTATGTTGTCTGGGTTTGGTCTTCTGGGTGTTTTCGTTGTTGAAAAGTGTACTCATTTTAGCTCTAGAGTCTAGAAGTTAAACAAGTTTAGCAAGCTGGTTACATAGGCAGGCTAGTTTTTCCTTTCAAAAGTCATGTAAAGTTTACCTGGACAAACCAGGTCGTCAGCTATGGTCAATTTGGGTCGTGGGTATTGCTGTTAGCCTGTTAACCATTACTGTCCTCATGGTTTTGTGAGTTTCTTTCTGTAAGATCTGATAGCTAATAGTAGGTATGCTTAATTATATATGATGATAAACCAATATGAAATCATTGGATGGTGAAAGTAGAGGTGACGATTTTGTTTGGAGGGGAGGAAGATAACATAGAACAGTCCAGGAATCTATCTTCTTATCTTCCATTGTTCCTCTTGCTTTGTTTCTTGTCTTCCACTGAGTGATTCTTATCTACCCCTTGCGTCAGTCTTTTGTCGATGCTTGCAAGTGCAATGAGGTGACAAAGTTTCATTATAGAGTTTGTGATTTCTACTGGTTGAGTCGATGCAATGATTCAGATTTATGATTTGCCCATTTCTGTAAGATCTGATAGCTACTAGTAGATATGCTTAATTATTGTTGGCAGTGTTTGGAGAACTAGGAATTGCAAGAGAAGGTGATCTTCTTAATTATCGTTGGTAGTCTACCGTCTAGTTTGGATCTTGTAATTACACCACTGATGTTTTTTTCATAAACCTAATTAGTTCAACTCGATTCCTCCTGTCGTGAATACCAATTAAGGACCTAGGCTTCTTCTTTTGATTATTTTGGCCGTTTTTGTTTTGGGTTCCAAATGACATGTATATATATATTATAGATTGTCGTTTGCTGTGATATTGCTCATTTCCTCTGCCCTAGACCAGTAGCAATTCTTCCCTTTCATCTCCCTCAATACCAGCTTCGCCCCTTGCCTTTTGCAGCCGTCTATCTCCAACTTTCAGCCGGTGAGCCATCCCTCCAAGCTTTGACCCTCTCGTCGCGAAGTTCGAGCTTGAACACAAGGCTGGAGCTTACTCCTTCGCTGAAGTTCCAGTCGCCGGCTGCCCAGCAGCGGACTCCCAAATTCTGTTCCGGAAGTGAAAGTGTAATTCTCCCTAAAATTTTCAACGATGGGGTTCAACTTGTCATAGATATGAGATTGATAAGTAGGAATATAAATTTCTATATTAATTGAATGATTCGATTGAGATATTGGGCATGTTTGTCATTAGCAATCGTGAGCCATCCCTACTTGTGACAGATTTGTGAACATTGTTGAGTTAATTTTGGGGTTTTGAAGGCTAGATTGTCATTAGCAAAAAAAACTTGTAATATGTGATACTGAAGGAAATAATTGGGCTAATCAAGTATCGGAAAACAAAATAAATCAACTAAACAGGTTTTCATTTTTAGGATTCAGTTTCAGAACTCATCAAAATTTCAGCTAAACAAGTTTTCTGTAGGTTTTGTTTTTTAGAAAACAAGAGCTTCATTTTCATTTACAGATGATTTCTGTTGTGGCAGCTATAGAAAATGAAATGGTAAGTGAACGGGCCATTAGAATTGGGATTTTTCAGGTGTATACTTTTTGGTTACTTATAGTGCCACAGTCCTCTCTGACAAGGTTAGAAAAGGGATTTGATTGGGAATTCTGCTCGAACTTCAGGAGGGAAATAATTCCATGGGAAATAGGTTTTGTTAGGATTGGTCATAATCTAAAGAAAGGTTGAATCGAATGATGTTGGTTATACTTGGTTTCGCGAGTGCTTGGCATCCTAGTTTATCAAGTTAGTTTAGCGTCATTGTTGAGGTTTGCAGAAGTGGTGATTGACATGTTCTCTTCAGAGTGAGGTTTTTTTTTAGCCAATTGTTCTGGGGTGCATTATCTTGCCTTCGTTTGAATACATTGCTTTGGTTCTGTAGCTTGTTTAATGGAGTGTTAAATCGCGTGCTTGCTATAGCCTATAAGTATCTTGGCACTTGCTAATGTGTTTTACAGAGTTGATCGTGGTTGCTGTTAACACACAGCGTGTAGAGTTTACCTTATCCGTTTCTTTTCTGGCTGTCTATACGCTTCAACTCGGGTTTGCAGGTGTCTTGGTTTTCCTCAGTTGACTATCGTTTGTGTGGGGGGTCTTGCTTGCTTGTGTTGCTTTTGTTCAACGGAAATGGAACTTCTTATGTTCTGAAATTATTGATCGCTGCTCAGATATGACAGGGTGTTAGAGAAGGCATCATGCAGAAACAAGACTCTAAGCAAGTATTCTGCTTCCTGCTAATTCCACTGATTGTTTCATTTTCCTGTCTTGCTACTTTTAGCTCAAGAAGATGGATGGCAATATGAAGGCTTTTCAAGAAAGGTTACTGGAGCTTGAAACTGAAGGAGAGCAGTTACTTCTAGCTCGGCATAAGGTAATCGATCAGGAATCGTTGAGCCTTGTTGTATATGTTTTCTTATTGCTGAAACGGTCCACTTTTGAATGCGACAGAAACGTTAACTTGTATGATCTTATCTATCTGTACAACAATGTGGCCGGTGCAGGTGATTGAAAATGACAGATTAAGGAATGGGAACAGGGAGGCACTTACAGCACTAAGGAAGAGGGCTCGAACAACCAAAACAAGTCTTCCATCCCCTTTTGAGTCCATAATGAAGGACATTGTGCCAGGTCCTATGGTGAAGGAGGTCTGTACAACGTGTGGTGACCATGACTCGGAAGAGAGGACTTGGATGATGTTCCCAGGAGCTGATGTTTTTGCAAGAGTTCCATTTCATGCTGCTCACACCATTTTGGAAACAGGTACGTCAGTGGTCTGATTCCAAGCAAAGCTTGTTGTTTTATAATACCTAAGACTTATTTGGAATTACATTGTTGAGAACAAGATTAGATGCTGAGTTTATTTTTTACTGGATTTTGCTGTGACTCGCACACAGATCAGGGAAAACTCGATTACGAGGCCAAGAAGTTGCAGAGTTATGTGAAAGAGAAGTCGCTTTTGATTTCTGAGCAAGGTGCTCTGTCTGATAAGATTAGCCCAAATGTTCTTAGATCTCTCGTAACCTTAACAGACAAATCCAAGTGATATGGATGGTTTAATGGATAGTGGTTTTCAAATCCTATGAGAAACTCTACTATTTTCTTCATGTTGTTACTTTTACCAAGACATGTAATCTTGGATGCTTTGGATACTCAATTTCGTGACTTTGAGTTTGCTTGGTTTAAAAGAAACATAATACTTCCGGCCAAATGGATTCGAATCTGCTTTGTTGTCTGGATCACTGCATTACAACAAAATAGAAGGCTTAATAGTAGGTATTGGCATCCACTTATCACTTCCCAATTCCCATTACATTCATCTTTGATAACCAGATTACAACTTCAAGTGAAGTGGACATCAGTAGAGACTTCACATGACCTCCAAATACTAGACGATACATATAAAATCTGGAAATCCAATTGGGATTCACCACCATCATTCCTTTGCGCCATACAAGATGTTCACTTCAATGACCAGAAAAAAAAGTTCAGGCATACACCATAACTACATAAATCCTACAATACTTCTGTTCTCCTCATGTTCTCTCTCGAACAAAAGCAATTGATCTATGACTAGAATTTTAACTCCACAACCAGTGTCAGTCGCTCCCGTTGAATCTGACAAGGCCTAGAAGTGCATACCATGGATGTTGCTTTAATTTAAGTGCTATCTCCCACTGCCATTCCCATCTATAGTCTCCTTCTCTCTCCAAATTGCATCGACATCATCAGTCCGGAACCTCTGGGTGAATGTCGATTCCTCTATTGGAGTTGTTCCACCATGCGCAAAGGCAAGTAGACCAGTATACGCAATCATTGCTCCATTGTCGATGCAATACCTATCATCAGTTGCATACAGCGTCCCTCCCCGTTCACTGCACATCGTTCTCATCATCTCTTGCAACCGCTCGTTACAACCCACACCACCAACAATAAGAACGTCTTTCTTGTCACAGTGAGCCATTGCACGTTCTGTGATCTCCACAAGCATGGCAAACACTGTTTCCTGCATCATCAATATCGCAGCATGTGAGGCCACAGAAACACACACACAACAAACCCCCAATGTGCCAAACTGTTTACCTGCAAAGAGTAGCACAAATCCGCTGGAGTGCATTCATTGTTTTTTAGCTTCTCCTCAGTAGTGGATTCAATGTAGCTTAATATCCCACTAAAGGAAACATCCATCCCTTTCACAGCATAGGGAAGGTCTATAAACTTCTCCCCTTTCTTGGCAAGCTGGGGAGTTCAAATGTAAGTATCAAGTTTAAAAGCGTAACAATTTTCAAGTCAATCCACGAGAAAGTACAAAACCGAGCACCAAGGAGTTACCTGCTCAATGTTATATCCAGGGGCAGGATCATTGGAGAGCTGCAAAACCCTAGCAAACCGATCCAAACAGTTCCCCACAGCAATATCAATCGTCTCTCCGAAAATCCGATACTTCCCTTCACTGTATGCAATCACCTGCGTGTTCCCACCACTGACATAGAGCACAACAGGGTCGTGCGCCCCGGTCACAACCCGACCCATCTCAATGTGGGCGACACAGTGGTTAACCGCAACGATTGGTTTCTTCCAGAGCAGCGAGAGAACCCGAACAACCACGGCGGAGACCTGCAATGGTGCACCCATCCCAGGGCCCTTGGTATAGCAGAGACAATCAATTTCGTCAGGCGTCACTTGGGCGGTCTCCAGAGCAGATTGGACAAGAGGAATCACGTGCTGGAGGTGGTGGTGAGCGGTTTCTCGGGGGAGAAAGCCATGTCCGGGAGGAGTGATGTAGGTGTGGCGAGGGTTTGACAGGATCGTGCCATCTAGTGCAACGACACCAACTCCAATCTTATTAGCGGAACCCTCGAATCCTAGAGCTAGCAGTTTCTTCATTTGTTTGCTTTTAGTACTGGAAGTGCCTGGATTATCAAAAGAGGGAGCCCTTCCACGACTTGCAAGATGGAGAAGAGCAATTGAATAGAAGAACATAATCTATTCTATAACATAGTTAACAGAATCTATCCTTAAACTTCAATCACCTTCCGTTCATTCTGACTATAAGTAAAAATAAGACTAACCTTCAGTTTCTGGTTTTCCTTCACTTGCAAGATTTCTCTCAATCAAAGAACGTGAAAAGCTCCTGCAAACGAAATAAAAGCTTCAATTAGCCAATTTACAATTTGAACTGCCAATAGAACAGTAAAGGCCGGCACGAGAAGAAGGACCATGCATGTCACTAATTACAACACAAATTGTCAAATTGATAAGGACAAGGTCAACCAGTTCTACCGCAATCATAAAATATGCAATGCTAAGGTGAATTCCAACTAGGTGGAATATTCAGAGTTACGACTTTTTCAGTTTCTCCAACTTTTAGAACCACTTGAATGTTCACTAACTTAACTCATTGACCTAAGAAAGCAAACAAGAAGGGAAGCTATCAAGCACACTAATTTCATGTGTTGATTTAAAAATGCAGATTCAACCGTCAACAAGAGCAGTGATCCGGCTTCCAGGTAGACCATTCCACTTCTAGTACCAGAGGTTCTTGCTACTACTGCACTGTCAACAGAATTATAATCTAGAAGTTAACCAAAGTCCACTGAAGGAGGGGAATTTTGCTCCAACCAATTGTGATCTAACTAAAAACAATTGCACCCGAATTCGTTCCAAATGTTAACACAGTGAGAGTTAGTTTCTACTTCTAAGACTGGCAAAAGATGGAAGTGTAACTGACAATCTGTTCATGGCACCTAAAAATATTACTAAGTGGGTATAACATAGCAAGAGCAACAGTTATACAGAGTCCTACCTACGACATCAATTTCAATCAAAACACCAATCTAACCGAACCCTTAGATTCATGTGGTAGAACTGTAGCAGAGTAAGGATTGTCCGCATGAATCAAGGAAAAACACAAGTTTTTATCTTGAAACCAGTGTTCAAGAAGACGCGATTAATCTCTCGCCTAGGCGCGATTAATAGCTGGGCAGGAGGAAATCGCCCCGTCTAGCCCTGGGCGATTGATCTAGGCACCTAGGCACTCGGAGACGCGTTTTCACTCTGGTGGGCGACGCCCAAAACAACTAATAAAGAGGGAAAGTGTAGCCTTTCAGTGAAAATCTCAAACCCTATTCTATTTCCCATTTCCATTCGACCAACCGCTCCTCCTCATGGTTGGCGACTTGGGATGTTTGGGATTGTGGAAAAGGGTTGTATGTGTATATGAATGGATGAATAATGGTATGGTGACTTGGGTTTTTTTAGAATATGGCTTATCTATCATATTTTTTTTCAACGTTTAATCTCGCCTAGGCAACGACTAATCGGCCTGGGCGCTGGGCGGTGCCTCTTCGCCTAGATAGCGCCTAGCGTCTTCTTGAAAATTGCTTGAAACCATCCATTTCGATTTCATAGCAGAGTAAGGTAAATAAGCTAAACTGCTACTTTCTGCAATCGTCTGCTACTGCTGCTACTTTGAGTAAGAGGTTATGCAATATGCCGAACCAAAGGTTAGATCATACTCAAACAACGGGGAGAGGTTATGCAATATGCTCGATGAATTTCTTACATATCCTTAAATCCCAAGCCGAAAAGATAATTCAGAACTAACAACAGAATAAAAAAGCTGGCTGAATTGAACAGTCAGAGGGAACTAAATAGACACTCAAGCTAGTTAAATAGATTATCAAGCTTATTGTTAGTAATCGAGAGAGCTAATGGTCTTCCTCCGTAGCATTACAAGGCACTGGGAATTTGATTCAATATGGTGACATTGAATGAAGAGCTGAAGATTAGGGAGGAGCTGGAGAAGGAGATTGAAAAGAGCATGGAGCTTAAGATTAAGAATGATGTGAGATTAGCAATGGTTCAACCCATCGGGTAATTTGACTTGATTGCCATGACCCATATGGGTATTGACCCAATTTTTTTTCTATTATGTCTGGATTGGGTTGGTTTTGGGTCGGACCAAATGGATTTATTTGGCTATGATCAAGATTATATGCATTAAACAAAACTTCATAACACTCCGCACCAATTAGATACGGCAGCACTAATTGGAATTCTACAATTAATCAAAAGACTCCTAAATGGATAAATCCAAAATAAGAAAGGACACTCCTAATTTCCTTTGTAACTGTACTATAGCAGTAGCACAATTCAACCAAATCTTCCTTCCATTGAATTTTTAGGGTTTCCAAATGGGAAGAATATAGGACACTTTGAATTACCGCATTTCAGAAGTGCCCTATACAAATTCTCAACTATAGGCAAAACAAAGCAAAAGACTGGAAACCAATACCAAAAGAGGGAATTACTTTCTAGCATAAACAACAACCTAAATTAGCTAGAACACTACCAGAGAGAACATCCTGCCAATAATGTAATAGTCATCCACTCAGGAAATTTGCACCAGAGTTGCAACCCAGACAACAAAATAGGAGAAGCGGAAATTCAACGTCAAGCGTGGTGGAATCCACACTCAGGCCCGAAGTGAGACAGCAGAGTAAAGCGGAAGAAGCAATTGAAGAAACCAGTTGAGCTACTGGCCTGAAAATTTTGAAATTCCAAATTTGAATAAAAGAACATTACTGAATACTGATTCACTTGCTGCCAGAAAAAAAAAATTCCAAAGTTTGAATCAAAGAAATACATCAACTCTCAGCAAGCTCGAATGGGTAGCTTCATCAGCATTTGGAAGGTTGCCAGCGAAGGCAGCAACTAATTAATCACAAAACACTAAACCAGAAAATGATTATCTTGCCTGAGCAAACCTTTCAATGATATCAAGCAATAACCAGAAACCCACGACTTAACCGAATTCATACTTTCCAGAAACACAAAAGCGAAAACAGTTATGGAGGATCGATTGGGATGCGGGGAGGAGTGGGGAGGAGTAGTTCTTGCCTTGAGCAGTTCTTGAGGGGATAAGGAGGAGGAGAAGGAATTGGTGAAGAGTTCTCTCTCTAGCACCACTAACCTCTGCTCTCTCCCGTCGGCCGTGAAGTTAATCTCTCTACCGCCTCTACCGTCTATGAAGTTTTGGCTTCGACCCTTCCTCCGAAAACTGAGGGGTGTGGTGGGGCTAGGCGCGAACGAAGAACTGCAAGGAGGAAGACGATGATAACTGATAAGATTCAATAGGTTAAGCTTGGGTCAGACCCATTTGGGTTTATTGTTTCGAATTGGGTACTCATATCGTTATTGGGTGCTGGATATCAATGTCATGGACTGAACTCGTGGGCCTAATTTGATTCAAACTTGAATATAGGGTGGCAACCCGCGGTTGGACCATTGGGTTGGACAAGTTCACTCGGTCTGGTGGCTTAACCAGACTGCACCATCCTAGTTGAAGTTAGACATGAATCTGTCAAGGGGCTAACATCAGGTAACTAAAGGGATTCACATGACTAAGTCAATCTAAACCATTAAAGCTCATTAAAATTCAATGGTTGAGATTAATCTAGTTTAATGAAGGGTAAGGTGGTAATTACTTAATTTATTTATTTAACAACTAAATTAAAAAACAAAAAAAAGGTGCGGCCTCCGCCCTCCCCGCCTGCGGCCGCCGTTCCCGGGAATTTCTCCCGCCGTGGGGTTTTTGTGTCCCAGTTGGGATTTTATGTCCCAATTCCCAAAAGCCAAAAGTAGACCGCTAAGAGAGAGAGAGAGTTTTCTTGTCAACTTTTCTGGCGACGGTGGAGTAGTTTTCCGGCGACCAGAGACGATGGTGGATGATTTTCCACAAACAGTGTTGAATTCGTGATGATTGTCAACCTATATTGTAATGTTTATAAGTTCAGTTTGTATTGTTTATACCAATTCAGTTTGTATCGTTTATCATTCTACTTTGTTATTTTAGTCTGTTGTGTTTGTAATGTTTATATGACTATTTTGGGGTTAATTGCATGGTTGGTCACTGAGATTACAAAAAAAGTTCAAGTTTGGTCACTCGAAATATTTAAATCCATTGGTGGTACTTCAGTTTACTGAAACCGTTCATGTTTGGTCACTCTCCGTCCAACTCCGTTAACTTTTGCTGATGTTGCGGGAAGTTGGACGGAGAGTGACCAAACATGAACAGTTTTAGTAAACTGAAGTGCCACCAATGGATTTAAATATTTCGAGTGACCAAACTTGAACATTTTTTGTAATCTCAGTGACCAACCATGCAATTAACCCGACTATTTTGTATATATTGTAATTTGTAATGTTTGTTTGTCTAGTTTGTATAATTTATGTTATGATTAGTACACTTTCTATTCATTGATTTGTAATACAAGTTTACTTATTTGTATTTGTAAGTTGTCTTATTTTGTACTATTAGTATGTTTTGTAATGTTTGTCGAGTTCTTTTGTAATGTTTGTAAGCTTTGTTATTTTTGTCCAACATATTTGTCATTTTTACAAAGCATACAAATCACAATGACATTATGTACAAAAATACTAACAATACAAACCGACAACACTTGCATTACAAATAATTGTTCATCCCTCTCTCTCCACTGTTGTCGCCGCCGTTGACTCTCTTTCCACCGCCGCCGCCGCTGACTCTCTCTACTGTCGTTTCCATCTCTCTCTCTCCATCGGCGCACTGCTTCTCTCTCCTCAACCGTGCTGACGCGCTCTCTCCGCCACCTCTCTCTCCCCCACCATCGTCTCTCTCTCTCCTCTATTTTCCGACGACAACGGCTAGATCTGCTCTCTCTCTCTCCCTCCAAGGTTGTCGCCTCTGTCGCGATCTCCTTTCCCTCTCTCCACCGTCGTCGGCGCCATCGAGATCTCCATTCTCTCTCTCCATCGTCGTCGTCGCTCCCCTCTCTTTCATTGTCGCCGTTCTTCTCTCCCACTGCTGCGTTTCTCTCTCTTCCATGGATGAGAATAGCAACGCAGAAAAGGAAGATTGGAGGAAAAATAAATAAAATTAAATGCAATTTTTTATAATTCCAATATTGCCCTGCCACTATTTAATTATCCCTTCCCTAAATTTCACCATTAGATCAGTCCATCTAGATCCACGGGCTAGGAGGGGTTTAGTCAAGTGACTAAGCATCCCCCCCCTAGTCACAGGATCCGGACTCATCTGTCAAGCCCTAGGAACCGACTAGTTTGACCATTTGTTTGAGATCACGTCAAATCTCAATACGACCAGTTTAGTACATAAGGAAAGTAGAAATAACGAAAATTCATATGTCTCTTTCAGCCTCCTCTGCCCATTTTCCTTTCACTTTAGTGCAAAACCAAATCCCTTATTTTTATTTCTTCTTCCACACATCACAACTACAACAACAAATGACCATCACAGCCCTCTCATTCGCTTCGCTCGTGTCAATCACCTAGGCAACATTATCTCAATGAATCGTCTCGCACTCGCCTTTTTCCGCTCCAAGCACACACCCTCTTTCTTGTTCCTGAACTGTAAATTCTCGCTCGAGATTGAGCTCTTCTCGCAACCAGTTAATTTGACTGCAACGAACAATTCCTTAGCCTCTAAGCACAACATCGTCACTTTTAATCATGTCAGCATCATTCATTTGTAATGATTGTCTTCTTTGTATTGTTTTAGAAGTAAAGATAGCATAATAAGTGGATTGGAGTGTAACAATAAACGAATGTGAGGATCAAACTATAAAATGCCATGATAGGGAATAATTAACTTTAATCTGCCCATTTTCCTTTCACTACTGGCAAGGGTCATGAATGATTAGAACAAACTTTCCCTCCTCTCTGTTTTCTCTCTTCTCTGTTACCCCTTATGAGTCGTTCTTCCAAAATTTCACCTATCAAGCTCTATTCCATTCCAATCAATTCGTCAAGTTGATACACTCATCGAGATGGGGCATTGCAACTTGGTATCAAAGCTAAGCCATGACAGAATGGCATGACGAGGACAGAAAACAACTTATTCTTTCTCAAATCGCATCAATTCACCGCCATAGACACAAAATATGAAGGATTTCGTATGAACATTACCGCCATTAAATAGCAAGTGAAGAAAGTAGGAGGTCAACATTGCTTGCATTCGACTCTGATTCAAAAATTAAATGCTCGAATGGATGGCCATTTCCATCAATTCGTGACATATAATACAAGATTGGATGGAATTGAGGTCTGATATGATCCTAATCCGAAGATAACCCTCGAACTCGGATTATAAGACCAAAGTACGCAGCTCCAACGATTGATTTTCTTGAAAACGATCTTTCTTGATTTTCTTGATTCTTTGATTTTCTTGATTTTCTTGACTTTCTTGATTTTCTTGATGCCGCCTTTCTTGAACTCGAAAATAAAGATACTTGCGGAATCGATCAAACAAATCCGAACTCGTGAGAAGGGCCAGAAGGTATATGAAACCTTCCAAACAATCTCGAACCCGTGGAAGAGGCCAATCGATATCGTCGATGCTCGCCGCAACTAGACGCGTTCTCTAGTTGATAAGAGACCACTCAAACCTCCCGAATCCTCAAAGGAGCGAATAAGCAAACGTAAACTAACTAGGAAACATAATACTACTTAAATAAGGACTATAACTCGTTTTTATGACCAAAGGAAGCTCCTTAGCAGCTAAGTAATCTCCAAACACGTTTTTAATGCTTAAGGAAGATCCTTAGTGGTTAAGCAATCTCTTTCCTTGCCTTTTTCACATTTGGACGACTTGGGCAGCAAGGATGGACGTTTTGGTCTCCAAAAAATGTTGTAGACCCGATCCTTAATGCATTCTCCATTTTATCCATCAAGAATGCTCCTAGTTGATCCTTAAATCGTCGAATATGAATCTTCATTTTGGACCACGGGAATTAAATATCGCGCTAGTTGATATCACATCAAGGTCGTTCGAAACTCAATTTAAAAAGATAGTGAGAAGATTGGCCGGATTAGGTCAACCTTGCCCAATGGTGATTGTTGTGGGAGCGGAAGGGCCACTAGTTGTCTGAAAAGACAATCGAGGGATTCTACAACAACTTATACATCGAGAAGCATGTTTAAGAGAATCGATTACCTCCTTGTGGTAGCAATCAATATCAGCTTTTTCGTCTCAATTTTCCTTATTTTTCTAGTGATAATCCCGGAGAATGGACTAATAATATGAAAAGTTGTTTTAGATCTATGGAATTCAGCACATCATAGAGTTCGTTTAGCTGCCATTTACTTTGAGAGAAGGCTAGATATATGGTTTGGAGATTGGGTAATAGGTCATAGAGAGTTTATTTTGGATGATTTTGTTGTTGTCTTGTATAGATAGTTCACCGATTAGTGGTAGGGAGGAGTAGTTGGTGAATTTAATAAACTAGGAAAAGAGATTCGTTGTTGTATTATCAAGTGAACTTCGAAGAACTTAGTTTTGAAATGATGTGCTACAACCCAGTTTTGGAGGATGAATACTTCATTTTGAGTTATATCAGTGGATTGAAGGAAGAATTAAGGTCAATAGTGACTATAATGAAGCATCATACCTTAACTCATGCATTCTAATTGTCCAGATTGGAACGGGCTTCTAATAAAGCCAGGCGTAGGAAGTTAAGAGGTTTCAGTTTCAAGCCACCACCAAACTCCTCAACTAGTGGGGGTAACCCTGCCATGAAGAGATGTGAAGCTTCTAAATAGCATGTGTCCACTAAACATAGTTCTGCTAACTATGCATGTTGGAGTAACTAGACTAAGTGAGCATGCTACAAATGTGGTGATCATTATATCTATGGTCATGTATGCAAGCCTAAACACAAGTTGAATGTTACTAGGATGATGAAACATGAGTTCTACCTCCTGTTGACTGGGGTGAGGATAAAGGAAGTGAAGTTGTTGAAGAGGTTATGGAAGAACAACATGAAGAAGTTACTATGAAAACATTGAGTAGTGGTGGATTGGCTTGTTCCCTTGTAGTAAAGGCAAGATAGAAAAGAAATAGACTGTTCATATTGGTGTACTGGTATCACTCACACATTCCTCTATGACCAGAAAACAGTAGAGCTCATGTGTGAATTGTTACCAGGGGTGATGCTTGCTTATGGAACCATTTTGCTAAGTTGTCTATTGTACAAAGAGTTTATATGGGAGTTGCAAGGTGATGTCTCCTAAAGGATTATGACAATTCTTCAAGAAGAAAGTTCCCACTTGTGCTGGACAGTTGTTCAGTTGATATGCGAATGTTCCATTTTTTCTTCAGTTTGTGCTAAACGACATTACCGATGTATTTGGAAAACCAACCTCCTTACCACCATCCAGATCCCGTTACCATTCCACTTCAACCAATTTCTAAACATGTTAACCTAAGACCCTATAGGTACTCTCTATCAAAGGATGGTAATGGGGCGGGTTTGCCTTAATCATCCTCATCCCTGCTTTCAAATATCCAAACTCATACCCGCCCCATACCCATGCGGGGGAAGATTTTACAAACTCATCCCCACACTCGTGGATAATACTCGCCCCGTACATCTAACATTATAATAGCTAAAATTTTACATGTAGGCACCTACTTATATAAGGAAGTCAACAAAGAGGCAATAATTCTTAATACATTTCAAAGCATCTTATCCTAAAACATCCATTAATCCATTAGATAGAATACAATATAATCCAAATCATTATTCGCTGACCCTGATACATCTGCTAAGCAATAACTAACTAAATAACATAATCTTGTTAACACGAGGGGAAAAGTGAGAGTGAAAGGAGAGATGAGGGAAAGAATTATGTTTTGATTTGAGTGGCCACTCAATTGTATTTCTATTTTTATTCTTGAGTTATCCCCAGTATCATTGATAGGTTATAATTTGATCCATGTATTTTTTATATGTGAAGAAATGCTCTTTGTGGGGAGGGTATGGGTATGTGTATGTGATGGGGGAGGCTAAACGTTTTGCGAGTTTTACCCATACCCGCCCCACACTTGTTCAATGCGGGGATTCCCTGCGTTGACTTGGTCGAGGTCAGTCGGATACTCACGATCATGAATTTGATTGCGATCCCTATCTATACCTCGTAATCTTAAATGGAATATTGATTAGTGAAGATATGCTTGCATCCTAGTAAATCCAAACTAGTTGAAGTCCTTTTGCTTCACCTACATTGTTAGTACTTAAAAAAGATTGTACCTCAAGGTTTTGCCTATATCACAGACAACAACGAAATGCCATGACTATTATAGGCAAATTTCATATATCATTATTTATGGTTTACTAGAAGAACTTCGTGATTCTAAGCAGTGGCGAAAGGAGAAGGTTAGAGGGTGGTCCTCGGACCTATCCTGATTCGGGGGGGAAATGGTAAATTAGGTATGGTAGCTAATTGAGTATGAAAAATAACACGTATTTAAATGAAAATGATTGAACTATCAAATATTTTATGTATGATTTATAAGTTGTGTGTTGCATATCCAATGTTTTTATAATGAGTTTTACAAATGACAATGATGCATATCATGAGTAAAAAATTAAAGATGTACTTGTTCAATATCTCGAACAAATTTCCACCAAATCATAGCTGATTTATAAAAATAATTATTTCGATAAGGGGTATGGAGAGTGTAACAGGCAGCTCCTAAGAACTAACGTGAGTAAAAAAATAGTATAATAGTTAATTGAGAATGAAATTTAAGGCACTTCTAATTGAGAATGGTTGGTCGAGAGATCATGTGTTCGAATTTTGGTGACTCCATTTGTTTAGCACATGATATTCGAATTTGCGAAAAATTTAAGCACGTATAAGTTGGTTTTCGTTATCGGGGAAGTGTCAGTAAATATTAAACCGTATAAGTCCATTATTAAATATTTTACAACAACTCGAGTTATTGATACTAAACGGTCTTGACGAAGAACACTATTCAAAAGTAAATATCTAACTAAATCAATAATAATTGGTTGATACATATAGAGTGATATTCTTGATAGTTCGACATATATTTATTACCAAATTTTTGTAAATACAAAATTATTTAATGAATTATTTAAAACGCTAACAAAACTATTTTATCATATATATTTTTTTCTAAATGGACCCACAATCAACAAAATCATATCTACACCCCTGGTTCTAAGTACTTCACTAAATCATAAAAACGCACCCTTCTTACGATATAAGACTTTTTTAGAACCTACATGGTCATTTTGGCTTCATAACATACATGTCCTTTGACCTAACCGATACACCTATCACTTTCCACACTTTAATAATTTAAATATATTTGCACCCCACCTGGTACAATTTATCCTTATTTTTTTTAATATATTTGTATGGCCTAAACTTTAACCAAAATAAACATTCTGGCCAATCTTTTCGATCTATAACACCCTATCCAAACTATACATCAAAATAACTAAACTGGCCAAAACCCGACGTTTGACCGTTAACTTGAACGGTCAAACGTGTTGCCTAACGGTCAACGGGTCACATCACCGTCTAGTCAGCATAAAAAATGTTGCAAAAACTAAAAAAGCCACATAATCTCATTATTTCAATTAAGTTAAAAAGAAATATAAAAAGAAAAGAAAAAACAATAAAAGAGATAAATGATAATAGGTGGAAAAAATTAAATTTTTAAGTGTTCTGTGCTGACTGGGCGATGATGTGGCGCGTTAACCGTCAGTCAACACGTTTGACCATCCAAGTTAACGGTCAAACGTCGGGTTTGACCAATTTAGTTATTTTAATGTATAGTTTGTGCCAGAATGTTATAGATCGAAAAGATTGGCCAGAATATTTATTTTGGCCAAAGTTCAGGCCATACAAATATATTAACCCTATTTTTTTCAATGATACTAGGGTAATGTCTATTTTTTATCCAAACCCTTTTCCGATTCTTTTATAATATCCAAACCTATTTAAATTCTATTAAGTAGCCAAATCTTTTGTAATGCACCAACATATTAGCCATTATATGTTATCATTAATAATTTTGTAACTTTTTTCTTAGTTAAAATACTAAAATTTTGGAATGTTGTCCTTAATGTGTCTCTTCCAAGTCACTATCATGTTGCATTAACAATATTACTAACATAATTGCTAACTGAAAGTTAACATTTGGCTAATTCTTAGTATTTCGATAGGTTTGGCTTATAAAAAAGAATCCAAAAAAAGTTTAGATAATAAATAGACATTAGGTCAATGTCTATTTTTTATCTAAATCTTTTTTAGATTCTTTTATATTATCCAAACCTATTAAAATTCTATTAATTATCCAAATCTTTCATGATGCATCAAAATATTAGTCATTTTTACGTTATCATTAGTAATTTTGTAACTCTTTTCTTAGTTAAAATATTAAATTTTTTGAATGTTGACCTTCACGAGTCTCTTCCAAGTCAGTATCATTTTGCCAAGTCAATATTACTAATAAAATTGCTAACTGAAAGTTAACCTTTGGCTAATTCTTAGTATTTTGATAGGTTTGGATAATATAAAAGAATTTGAAAAAAGTTTGGATAAAAAATAGCCATTACCCTAGCCATTACCCATGATATTATTGTTCACGAGGTTTTCCATCATAGTTATTGTCCATTAGGCTTTCAACTATTCTTCATTGGTTTCTCTCTGACAGTTATTATTAATTGGATTTTCATCTATTCTCTTTTGATTCACCCACCAATTCGCAACCCAACTCGAAACACTATCAGTGAAATCATAAGTTGTCTCCTTCCATCGTTTCCAACAGTCGTTACCTAATTTTTGACGTAATCAATTTTGTCTTATCAGTATCTCAAATCCTCATTTCACTAAACTAATAATTACCATCTCACTCGGCAATCATCCTTTCACTTTTAAATCAACATTAAAACTTTTTTAAAATATCATTTCTCGCTCGCACGCTAAGTGATAGCGAATAGGCATATACTAGGCAACATTAAGAAAAAGAGTCGGTTGGTTGGGGTTCGGTTTCTTCCGCGGCAAACTAGATCCGGCCGAGGTCCGAACCCACCAAAGTCGACAGATCCAGAGCTGGTCGAAGAAGACAGGAACAAACAAATAGCCGCGGCGGTGAAGAAGAGAGGACTGCAGCTGAGCGAGCGGGCTTCTGCCTTTGGCCACTTGATACTTCTTAAGAGCAGCTGTCTTCTCCGTCCTCTGTCGTCCCTCGTTCGTCCGGCCTCCGGGCGGGATCTCCACGCCCTTGATTGGAACTACTGAAGCTCAAAAATTCCCCATTTCTACTTCCTCCGACTACGGCTCCGGGCATCCTGAATTCCGATTCTTGGTTCTCGTTTTGTTTGGTTTCCAATTGATGCTGTTGAGTTTGTGTGATTAGTGAATCTAAACCCAATGTCAAAACCCTCGCACAACAGAATCGTCCAAGGTCTTCTCCGGCTCCACTACTCTCGCTCCTCCGCCGGCGGCTCATCTCGGGTTCCACTTCCGGCACGCTCGCTCGCTCGACCTCACTCCAGTCCTTCCCAGTTCTCTACTTCCACTTCCCATCCTTCTTCCCTCAAGTTCTCTCCATTTGCTTCACAACCCGCGTCCTCAACTTTGCCAAAGCCCCCGAATCCTTCGACTTCGTTCCTTGCCAGGACTTACTGCTATGGCCTCCGTCACTATTCATTCAAGGCTCCTTCTAGTGTGGGGAAAAGGGTCGGCGGAGAGTTCGCCAAACGGGCATTTGAGAAGCCGGCCGAGGCTGTGACCTCTGTTCTGTCTAAGTACCGTCAAGCCTTAGGTCTCCACTTGGATGCTTTCTGGAAGAGGAATTCTCTTTTCCTGTTTGGGGTTGGAGCAGTCGTGCTGTGTGCTTTGCTATGGAGGGTTATGTTTGGGATTGCCAACACTTTTGTTCATCTCTCTGAAGGCATGGCCAAGTATGGCTTTCTCGCCCTTTCAGCTGCAATCGTTGCCTTTGCTGTGAGTTGGCCTCTTCTTTCCCATTCTTAATTTGAGTTTTCCAGCTATTTGAATTCTGCTACGTGATTGTTGCAGCAGCTACTTGGGAGAAGTTTATTTATTCGTAGTTGATCGTTCTTTATGTGGCTGAGTTGATTAGTTTGGATGTGGTATGCTCTTTGTGTTATGAGTTAGAGAAATTGTCTATGTGTTGGTGAATGCAACTGCTCTTGTAGCTATTCATCGCAGTGAGTATGTACTCGTTTTGCAAAGTATACTGTTCAGAAGTCATCGTGTTTCCTGGTCACTTCTTGTCATGTTCACAGCCGATTGAACCTAAACTTGTAAGAACAGACAAATAATGAAAGGAGTATACATATGCCTTATGAAATGTGGGAAACTATTCACCGATCCTCTGCAATAATGTTTTCATTATCAGATAATCCGGGATTTGTGTTTTGTATTTGTTGGTTTGTGTTGATGGAATACATTTTCGTATTCGTAAGTAGTACCCAGACGTTCCTTGTTCAACATGTGAGATTAAGTTTTAATGCATACGGTTTATGTTATTTTCTTCTCATTTCCCATTTATATTCCGAGAAAGCATCATGCTTGACTTTTGGATGGAAGATGTAACTAAATAACGGCAACCACGACTTTTGTAAATAATGATTGCTATGAAGGCGAGAATTTGAAGGAATACGAAGACTAGCAATTGTGGGGAAAATAGTTTAAAGAATTTGGACAGCAAGAGAACCAATGTTTAGTGAAGAAAGAGGTAGTTGATTAGGGTTATTATGGATGGCGAGGTGGAAGAAACAGAAGGTACAACCTGGGAAATTTAGACAAGTTATGGATATTGATGAAACTGACAGGTACAATGAATAAGAACACAGAAACTTCATTGATGTTTGAGATCTTCCTGAGTTCCTGTTGAGTTACGATTTCAGCAATTATGGATCCTTCGATATTTCAATGTTTTGGTGATCTTTTTTCCAAGTAAAGCCCAATGAAATAGTTAAAATATCCTCCAGAGTGAGAAGCTTATAAGTTTGTGCCATTCAGTGGTTGAGGGAAGGGTTGAGGACAGGGGTCCGCTGACTCCACTAGGCAAAGAAATGGGGCAAACAATCCATTAGATGCGTAGGCTTTAGTATGATTCTTCAAGTTTAGGACCCCATACTTTCGCTGGGGCTGCTGTACGTAAGAACCCCAATCAACTCAAAGTCCATTAGATGGATATAGTTTAGTATTATTGATTTTTAAGAACCCCAATCAACTTAATGATCGCAGTACTTGATGTCTCAGTTGTATCATTGTCTTCTTTCCTTGAATTGGTCATCTTATTGAATTTGTTGGTTTATGTGGATTGTGAGGTAACCACTAATCAATACTAGTGTTGTTGCCTCAAAATCAGTCGACTTACCATTTCCTGTTTTGTGTTTATTGTTGATTTGTTAATGCAGGGTCTATATGTTCGCTCAAGACTTACAATTAACCCTGATAAGGTTTATAGAATGGTTATGACTCGGCTAAATACAGATGCCGGGATTCTGGAAGTCATGGGTGCTCCTCTTGCTGGAACTGACTTAAGAGCTTATGTGATGTCAGGGGGAGGGATTAGAATGAAGAATTTCAAGCCAACACGTAGCAACAAACGTTGTTTTCTCATCTTCCCAGTACAAGGTTCGGAGAGAAAAGGTCTAGTCAGTGTTGAAGTTAAGAAGAAAAAGGGCCAGGTTTGCTTCTTTACTCTTTGTCCTGTTACCTAATGTAGAGTTGAATGTTATAACTGAACTTACTTCTAGGTTTTGGATGTTATAGCTGAACTCACTTCTAAAGTTTCTGTGTGGATGTCATTGAAGTTCTTTGTGAGTTTATGTCTGTTTTTACGATAGTGAAGTAAACCAAGGAACACATTTTTCTTTAAGAGTAATTTGTCATGCCCGATTGTGTGAGCACCTGGATAAAGGACTTAACCCTCCGCCACCTACTCCCATAAGACAATTATTTTTCCCCTTTGAGAAGGCATGAGTGTGATATGTTAGATTGAGTGTGTGATGTTATAATGGTTGGATCTGAACTGAGTGGAATGAGAGAAGATATATTTGAAAACGTTTATATTTAGATGAGCGATTTCAAAATGTCCAGATTTTAATTTCATCCTAGTGAGAGATCCAGAAGCTCCTGAGAATTCAAATCCATCCATTTCTTGGGATGCTTTGCGTAGCCTTACAAAAGATTTTGTGCAATCCCTCGCTAGAGAAACTGTGTTGCTCATGGAAACATGCTCTGCATCTGTTTGACAATGGTGGGTTTAAGAATATAGAATATGAAGTCCTTTTATACTTGACCACCCCTGAAAGTATGGATGGAAGTTAATAGTCGAAGAACATCCTCTGTTCTAGAGTTCATGCTTACCCTTAAAAATCACGGTATAATCCGTCTGCTTATGTTGTTCTTCTTCGTCTTTCCTGTGGCAGTATGATATGAGGTTATTGGCAGTTGACATCCCAATGGCATCAGGACCTGACCAGCGACTGTTTTTGATCGGAGATGAAGAAGAATACAAAGTTGGTGGTGGGATCATAGGCGAGCTACGAGATCCTGTGATCAGAGCTATGTCTGCTACCAAGGAATTCGATGATCTCGACCAAATAGAGGAAGAGGAGGATGCCGAGAGAGAGCTTCAGGAGGCTGAGAAGAAGCGGCAGGAAGAAATCGAAAAGCTCGAGAAGGATGGCTCATAGTTCTGCTGGGTTCTTTTCTCATCTACTTTTTTTTTGCACAGCACCAGAATTGTCTGTGTCCTTTTTGGTCTTGAGCAGAGTTGAGTTTTTTCCCGACTACGCCCCATACTTCCAACAGCCACCCCATGAAAGGTTTCGTTTCAAGTCGAGGTGGCCAAACTGTTAATAAATGCGTTGATAGTTGATACAATCCAACAGAAGCAATTTGTAGCTATGTTCCAGGAAGAAGAAAGAGGGGACCCTTCATGAACTCTTTTTCCCTTCCTTGCTAGGCCGTTATCTAACCATGTCATTCTTGCTGAATTTTATTCAATTTCGATCAGTGCCATCAATTTTTCTGCTCATTTCTAAGATCCGGTTGGCTGTAGAAATTAGGGTTGATTGACTTCTGCATTCATTGAATATTGGTGATAATGAACAATTCTGACTCGTGTACAACTAAAGGAATTAATGATGTGCTATTGGTTATGATGTTTGCTTACTATGTACAGTGTTTTTTTGTTGTTGTGTCTTCCTGTTACTGCTATATTAGTATGTTTTTTAGAGCTTGGTTTTGTTTTTGACCAAGGATGAGCTATAAAATTCAACAACAATTACTGAAAAGGAGAAAAAAAATTGCTCAGTACAAAATGAGTATCACATTTTCACTTTTAAAACACAAATTTGAATTTTTTTTTGGGTAGAACAATTTTGAATTTTCAGTACAAATGAACTGAACCGATCAAAATTTTTACACATGCATCCCTAGAATTAGGAAGTAACGAACTAATACATTAATGGGATTATTGATAAGAACATCGAGTACATTATGTCTTTCATTCTAAACCAATTCAAGTTGAGCGACCTTTCCATCATAAATTAAATTCCTAATTATCATTATAATAAATAAAAAAATTAATGTTAGTTTGAGTAAAAGGAAAGATATTTATTCTTAACAACCCATATCCAAAAGGGCAAGAAGATTTGTAAAACGGGGACCTTTCCTTTTTACCCCTTGCTGCCTTGGCAATTCTAGTAGGGGGTAAAAAATGGCTTCCAATTCAATGATGTAACTTTTGCTCCTGAAGAAATCCTGGGATGATCAAAACGCAATTGCATCCCATTTTTCCAGGATTTTCTTTTTCAAAGGTACATTACTTAATTAACATGGCTTCTTCTCTTTGATCCCTTCTTTTTTTTTTTACCCCTTTTACAATCTTGTTCTTTTGGTCTATTTTCTCCATCGAGATGAAGGGTTCTTTTGAGTAGGTTGATTGATTATCAAAATTGAAAAAAATCAACACAACCAAAGAACCCCTTCAAATATTACATCTCTATCATGAATGTATTCTCGAGAGTATTTGGAATGTGATTATATTGATTTTGAATCGCTTTGTGGAATTTTCCTGTTCCATTCTTTTACCATAAGGAAACAATTTTTTATTATCAGAAAAATGTCACCAAAAACAACAAAAAGTTTTGAAAACAATGTTGTTGATTATGTTCACTCTTTCTTTGATTGAGAATAAAATTATAATTTCGATGGCGATCATAGACATAAGCAATACTACTAATTATTAGTTAATTTAAATGTCTACCTCTTTCTTTCATTTGTAGGAAAACAAACATTTTCAGGGGCAAATTGCATACTACACTAACATTATCTAATTACTCAACGCTATGACAGCAAGATGTTGCTGGCCAAAGGTAAATTCATCACACTTTTAAGATCCCAAACTGTTGCATTTAAAATCCACCTGTCCTTTTTGAGATTTAATGATGTAAACTTGGGTTTGGCTGCAGATATTCAGTAGTTATTGTTGCAATTTTGGGTGTTGTAACGGTGCTGACGGCGAAGACGATCAAGATCAGATTAATGCCGACGACCCAAATCATCACATAGAGCTAGCTACGGGAAGGGTTCAACTCATCAACACGATCCAGAAATGGGACGCCAAGCTCCTCGAGGCCAAGAAGGCCGGCAAGATTGTCATCCTCAATTTCAGCTCTTCCTGGAGTAGTCCTTGCAGAAGGATAGCTCGACCCTATTGCAAGCTTGCCGACAGATATCCTTCTATCACATTTCTTACCGTTGACGTAGATGCACTCGCGGTAATTGAACTCTGATAACCAATCCCCCATAACACTATTAAAAAATTGTTTGAAGAATTAATCTCATATTACTTGTGATCGTTACAGGAAATGAGTTCGACATGGGAAGTCAAGGCCACACCCACATTTTTCTTCCTGAAAGAAGGGAAACAATTGGACAAACTTGTTGGTGCGGACAAGCTAGAGCTCAAAACGAAGATTGCTAACATTGATAGTCTACCCTCATAGTATTACAAAAAAGCAAGTGCAAGTGATTATTTTGGTTAGAGATTTGCCCTTATTTTTTTCTTAGTGCTCTCAGCCAAACAAAATGTAAAGCAAGTTTGATTAAAAAAAAAAGGATTGGAAGAGGAAGAAGAAGAGGAAAAGGAAGAGAGGTGTACATGTTCATGAAAAATGTATGGGTCATCATACTTGACTATGATTTTGTATTAATACTTTTGCATGAACGTGTAGATGTATTAATTTTTTGTTTTCTATGCTCTTGAAATTTTAGAAACCCAACATATTTATTGAGAGGACTACAAAAAGAAGGATGATTTTCACTATATATCTCCATTAAATTGCTCATATTTCATGAGTTCTTTAATGGTGGCATATATGATAATTGTCCTTGATGCAACTCTCATAGTATTTTTCTGACAACTTTTAATTTCTAGGGATGATAATTTTGATCGGGTCTTCTCAACCAAACAATTTGTGACATGTACTATTTGCGAGTAGAGGATACCTTAGCGTGGATGTTACTTTCACCTATATTCACCCTTTTTCTATTCATTTGTCAGAATATAAACTCATTCCTCGCCCCATATAATTGGTCCTATCGTCTATTCTCACATCTCTCGACATAGACTTCTTGTGTAATTTATTCTGACCCTCCGCCCCACAATTCAAACTTCACTTAAACTAGATATTTTGTCTGAATACTAAAATTCTGTGATTAACAATGATAGAAGTAATAGAAGGCACCTAAACTTTTTTGGTTTTTTTATACCGCAAATTAGATAATATATATGATTATTTTCAGAATCCAAATTGTCGAATTACGGAATCAGTGAAAAAGCCCACAAAAATTGTCTTATATTAGATAGCATATCCTAAAGAATATATGTTGTGAGGCAAGCTTTGTCCCTTAGGCCATTGCATGTACAGAAAGAAAAAAAACATATGATTCATCAATCTTAAAAGCAACAAACGATATATCATGCCAATTACGGTTAATCCCAGAAGAATAAAAGACAAGGGATGATATGAAACTTGTCCACATTGAACAGCCGAAGCCTTGAACTCTGTCAATGATCAACCTATAGCCTCTTCAAGTTCTTGTTGCCGAACGAACATAACATATACCTTTTTAATGCTTTGCAAACTCAATGTATTCCTATTTATCGATCCAGCCTTATCTTTTCAAATGGTAATCCAATTCAATCTAAACACCTATTCGTTGTGGACTCAAATCGCTGTCCACTTATAGTTATAGGTATAGGAGTTTTAAGAATAGTCGTGTATATTATTATGAAACCACAAAGGGATTTATATAGATTACAAGACTTGGACAATAAGTAAGAAAACCACAATACTAAAAGGACACGAAAATATTAAGAACTATACTAGATGGACAAGGAAATATAAGATTATTCCTAATCTATCTCTAACAATAGGTACCACAAGAGAACTAATCAGATGAAAAATTTCTAAGTACATGCATAACTCAACATGATTGCTAATTAAACCTGACTTCAAAAAAGACAAGTTAACAAATTTCGTTAATTGAACAACTTAACGAGACATGGTCTCATTAATCTCAAGGCTTTCTCTCTTTTCATAATTTACATGTTTACCCATTTGAGCCCCGGAAGGGGCACCAGAAGCCAGAAGGCATATTCTAGGGTTTACCACTATCCCAATTGAGCATTTTCCACGAATAAAACCAAGGTCTCATCTGCTAATTCCCCTTCCCATCACTGTGAATGTAATGGCAAAAGTAAGTCGGGAAGAACGAAGAGGATTTCTTGTGATAAATAATATGCGCACATGTAAAGACAAAGGCAAAAGCTCCCAGACATATCTGAAGCATTTCCCCTTTGAAAGCTCAGTAAGCCTTCACTCCTTCTATGTGTTATATAATGGCCCTATTCATTAAACCTTCACTCACCAAACCAAGTCGGCTTGAATTGCCAAACTAACTAGAAAGAAGCTAGAAGTAACTCTACTTACATACCTCACTGCCTCCGATGGTTGACGGCGGGACGAAGGAGGTCTTCTCGGCCCTCGACAATGCCAAGACGCAGCTCTACCATTTCAAGGCCATTGTGATTGCAGGAATGGGGTTCTTCACTGACGCATACGATCTCTTCTGCATCACTGCCGTCACGAAGCTCATCGGCCGACTCTACTACTTCGACCCGGCACTCCCTAAGCCTTCTGCCCCCGGACCGGGGAAGGTCCCCATAGACATCAACAATGCCATAACTGGAGTCGCTCTGTGTGGGACTCTAGCTGGACAGCTCTTCTTTGGATGGCTTGGAGACAAACTCGGCAGGAAAAGAGTGTATGGGATTACCCTTGTGACCATGGTGGGCTGTGCTCTATGCTCTGGCCTTTCCTTTGGCTCCACACCCAAGAGCGTGATTGGTACCCTCTGCTTCTTCCGGTTCTGGCTTGGGTTCGGCATCGGAGGAGACTACCCACTCTCGGCCGTGATCATGTCTGAATACTCCAACCAGAAAACCAGAGGAGCGTTCATTGCCGCAGTGTTTGCGATGCAGGGGATGGGTATTCTCTTCGCGGCATTTGTTACCCTCATCGTCACCAAAATCTTCCTGCACAATTACCCAGCTCCATCTTTCAGCAAAGGCTTCGTCTTGTCCACTCAGCCGGAAGCAGACTTCGTATGGAGGCTCGTCCTGATGCTGGGCGCGGTCCCTGCAGCATTGACATTCTATTGGCGGATGAAGATGCCAGAAACTGCAAGGTACACTGCTTTAGTTCAGGGCAACCACAAGAAAGCTGCTAACGACATGGCCAAAGTTCTGCAACAGGATTTCTCAATTGATCCAGAATCAAACCCAAACCCCAAATCCCCAGCAGCAGCTGGTAGACCTCAATCCTCCTTTGGGCTGTTTTCCTCCGAGTTTTCCCGCCGACATGGGCTTCATCTCCTGGGGACGACTACCACATGGTTCTTGCTCGACATAGGGTTCTACAGCCTGCAATTGGCACAGAAGGATGTCTACACAGCGAGTGGATTGTTGAACAAAGCTTCAACCATGAACGCTCTGGAGGAAACTTACCAGCTGGCCAAGGCGATGACCATAATTGCCCTCCTGGCGACCGTTCCAGGCTACTGGTTCACTGTATACTTCATCGACAAAATCGGGCGTTTCATCATACAGTTGGTGGGCTTCCTCCTGATGTCCATCTGTATGGCGATTTTGGGGCTCAAGTACCACGACCTCAGAGGGGAGAAGACTTACTGCGCCGCCGACTCCGTCAAGGAATTCTGCGGCGGCAACCGTCTGATGTTCTCCGTTCTGTACGGCCTGACCCTGTTCTTCGCGAACTTCGGACCCAACAGCACGACGTTCATCGTTCCCGCCGAGATCTTCCCCGCGAGGTTCCGATCGACTTGCCACGGGGTGTCGGCGGCGGCGGGGAAGGCCGGGGCGATAATCGGCGCCTTCGTGGTGCAGAGCTACACGCAGTCAGGGGATTCGAACGGGATCAAGAAGGCGATGATCGGCCTGTCGCTTGTCAACCTGCTTGGGTTTTTCTTCACGTTCCTGGTGCCGGAGACGAAAGGGAAGTCGCTGGAGGAGCTTTCCGGCGATGACAGGGAGCTCGGCGGTGGTGACGAGAAAGCAGTGCCTGTTGATGTGCCGCCGGCGCCTGTTGCGGCAGCCGGAAATGCGTAACGAGTCAGTGGGGATGATTTAATGGCGATTGATTTACAGCGTTTTGTGTTGTTTGTGTAATAAACAGCGTGTATTGTGATAGCTAACAATAAAACCGATGCTTCTCGGTCCTCTTTTTCCTTTTTGACATGAATCACATGATTATGGAAAAGGAAGGCGGAGGTGTGTGTTAATGTTATGTGTGTATTTAATTTGCGTTTTCTTTATTTTTTTCGAATGCTTGTTCAAGTAGTGAGCTAAAATAAAATTACATAAGTTTTGTTGGTGTAAATTGCAAGGTTGGTCATTGAAAGTGCTAAAAAGTTTACATTTGGTCACTAAAAGTATTTTATTCCATTTGTGGTTACTGAAAGTGGTTAAACATTTCACGTTTCGTCACTCTCCGATAGTCTCCTTCAGCCTCCGTTAACACCGTCAATATTTTGCTGACGTGGCTAACAGAAGTGTCTAATCAGCCAAATTTAACCTGCCACATCATCATAGAATAAAACCCCCTACCCGCCCGTTCAAAAATCATAACCGAAGCCCAAACCATAACCCAACCTTCTTTTTTTTACTCACCTTACTAAAAATTGAGTCAATCAACAACTCTGCTTTCTTCCTCAGGGCGAAAGAAGAGGCACAGGAGATGAAGGAAAAGAGATTGCGATGAAGATGAAGGATGGGCTGTGTTGGTAGAGATTATATAATACTCTCCTTGCTTGCAACCGGAGCTGGTGCTGGGATTCACCCCACACTCCGACGCCACTTACATCACCATTCTCAGCCAAGTCAACGGCGTCGAGGGTTTGCAGGTCAAGACGAGAGGATGTAGAGGAGAAATCTCTATCGTCCCGCTGATGCCGCCATCCGTACCGCCGCCGCCACTTTTCTAGTCTCCTCAATTTTCCCGTCCATAGTTGAAAGCAAAAACCCTGCACTGCCACTACAACAAATTCGGCCTAT
Organism: Linum trigynum; assembly: GCA_964030455.1. Taxonomy (NCBI): domain Eukaryota; kingdom Viridiplantae; phylum Streptophyta; class Magnoliopsida; order Malpighiales; family Linaceae; genus Linum; species Linum trigynum. The sequence goes on from OZ034819.1 coordinate 7,228,923, forward strand.
TATGACGAGACAATTTTGTCATATTAGATACTCATTTTGTCATATTATGTATAATATGACAAAATATGTTGTCACAAAGGTTTGTCATTTTATCGCCGTCAAGATAGGTCAAATGTGACAAAAGTTTAAAACAAGGTTGTCACATTTGCTTTCAGTATAGCTGCGGTTCTGGGTTATCTATTGTGACAAACAGGGATGTTATGACGACAAATTTTGTCATTAATTTTGTCATAATTTGCTTATTTTGATAGAATTGTTTGTCATATTGCATCTGTATATTTTGACATCACATAATTGTGATGAACAAAGTTTGTCATAAATGCATAGTATGACGAATATATTTTGTCATAACTGCATAATATGATGAACATATATTGTCATAACTTAATATTAGGACAAACGTATTTTGTCATAATTGTATAATGTGAACAATATGATTTATTCTTCAATGTACTGAATAATAGATATTTGAAAAAATTAATATTCTTGTAGCATGAAATACCGATCAAACAAATACTAGTTACACATCTAACTATTTTTGGTGTCCTAAACAAACTAATATGAGAAATTTGAATCCCTCGATAACGGTGGCCTATTGTTGTCACTGTTGCTGCCGCTTATATGTTAATACAATCTGTAGAGAAAACCTACATCAAATAGAAAGGATTATTAACCCCAAAACCTATAGGTTTGCTATAGAGATACATAGAAGTACAAGATCAAGATGAAACTATTCTGAGATGGGCACAAATCTACCTACTAATAGACTAAATCAGTAGTTGAGGCCTCAAACGCTAGTACCTGCTGCAACTTTCGCACATGGCTTTAAGCAAAATCAGAGCAACCAACCCCTGCAGCAGAAATTCCATAAATTAGTGACTTAAGCACCTCCTCTAGAATAACAGCAACAGAAACTAAATTCTGCAAATCGGACTGACAAACTGCAACAAAACATAAGCAAACAAAATAAATCTACAAAACTGCAACAATAATAAAAAAATCTGCAGACTGCAACAAGTTAAACAATTTCAATGAGAAATTTTTAAAGTATACTTGCGTTCAAGTCTTTCTCCATGGGTTGTGAAAACTGAAAACTAGATATTAAACTAATGAAACTAACTGTTCAAAGTATATTAGAGGTACTATAACAAACCATTATAAACCAAAATAACTTGAATTAGCACATGACTTTCCTTCTCACTCTAACCAAAGTCTACAAACTTTGCACTGTCATTTTCCAAAAAGTGAGACTCTTTCCAGACATTCAAAATTACACTGTATGAGAAGAAATGTATGCACTAACCTCAGGAGCCATCAGACAACAGGCCCTGTCTCTGCAGTCATCATCTCAGCCACAGTTTCTTCCTTGCCAGCCCAAAATCTGCGAGCTTCACAGACTTCAGATCTGCTATTAGCAACAGATTATCTGCAGAAGAAAAAATACTCTACTTCCCTATCGATATAAAATTAGTATAAGCAGTGATTCAACCATTTACAGTGCCTTATGCCCATTACATATTCAGGAAATAAAACAGAACAATGGAAGTTTCTAAAGCCTCATCAATAATACAAACATACCAGCAAACACTACAAATAGTAGGTGCTTTCAATTTGAAGTTGTCTTTGTACAACCTTTACTATATCTCAAAATTAATTCACAGTTACTATATTGACATAAAGATAACTCATTCATACGATGGAAAACAAAAATTATAACAAGCAGTGGACTACTATAACCCCAAAACTAGAAGGTTTCCGTACATACACAGTAGTACACTACAAATGAGGAGGTCATTGTTAAGGGGCCAAGCATAACTAGCTTAAAAGGGTGTAAGGATCTCTAACCTTATTGGTCCCAGGGGTAGATACTTCGCTCTGGGAACATAGCAGATGAGTGAAACAATGTCTAGCAGCTTCTCATTGGTTTCATAAAGTTTCTTCAATTCTTCACCGGTCCATTCTTTATTCGTATTATCATGGTTGTGTATATCCCTGCAACAACAAAAAATCAAATTATATCAACATAACAACTTATTTGACAAACACATTATTATTACTGAAGCTCTTGATTAGTTCATCTTGTGCCCTGCACATCTCATCAATAACCTTTATCATGGGACTAATCAACACCCCAAGACCAGTACCACTGGCACCTTGATCTTCCCCATTACTCATACATTTCTGACAATTTAGACTGCACACCACCTTGTGCTAATACATTTAAGAATTCATAAATCTGCAGCCTATAAGGCTCGCCAGACCTGATTGCCATTGTTGTAAGGGCTTGAGCAGCAACGATTCGGACCTGCTAAAGACCATATCCAAGGTTAATTCAAACATGAGCCCATTTAATCTTCATTGTCTCAAGGGCTTGAGCTAACTAAAACAGCTAAATTGATTGCAGATAGAACTACACTTATAAATCAACTGAATCGTTTAGAATCCTTTAGACAAGAGAGATTCCAAATCATAAGAAGCTCGAATCTATTACAGATTCAAAACCCTTTCCCATGGCAATCAAACCGAACAAAACCCAGAAACAAGACTTGCTTTACCTGCAAATTCTGGGCACATGCTGGAAAAACAAATGGAAAAGCAGCAAGAAGAAGATGTACATAACAAGAACATAGAACAAACATAATAGTCTTATAGCTCAATCACGGCCGCAGCCGCCAGTAGAGTCGATCTCCAATCCGACCTTCTGATTTTCACCTTCAATCGATTGGAGAAGCCAAGAGACCAACCGTCGGCTCGTCGCCAGTCGCCAAACCTCGCTACCTCCGGTACCTCCAACTCCAGGTCGACGAGACTCCTCGGTTCAACGACTTCTCACATCTTCGGGTGCTAAGACCCGAGCTGCCCCCATCGTCGCCGTCCTCTTCTCTCACTGCCAGAAAGACAGATTTGCATCACCCTGCTATCGCCATCAACAATCACAACGCCCAGTCGATCTCACAGACTCATCGTCCTCCACCGCTTCGTCGTCGCCTCCATCCCCGCCGCTCTGCCCTCTCGCCTGTCACTCATCGTTGTCGACCATTGCTCTAGTCGTCGTGGGACGAGCAAAGCCAAGGTAGAGAGAAGAAAAGAAAAACAAAAAACAAAAAATTAAGAGGCAAAGAAAAGAGATTAAAAGGGGGAAGAAGTGAGATCGATCGGGAAACGTACTGGGTCCTAGGGTAAATGAAAAGAAGAGAAGAGGAGGAAAAGGAGTGAGAGCTTAGGGTAAATGAAAAATTTGTTGGGGAAGAGAGAATTTTAAGTTTTGGGAGGGCTGGAATTGGGGTCTAAAAATTGGGAGAGATTGAAAAGTGGACGGTTAAAAAATTGGGCGGGACTGAAATTTTGGTGGGGAAAAAATGTGTCGACGTTGATTGGTTCAATCTAACACGAGATTTCAGTTTAACACAAGCAAATTTGACGAAAATGTCTTTTGTCAAAAATGAAACCACTATATTATGACGAACATGCATTTTGTCAAAGCCAAAACCATTATATTATGACGAACATGCTCTTTGTCAGCTCGCCGTGGGATTATTGTTATTTATTGTGACAAAATACTTTGTCATTTAAACAATTCAGGAAGGCATAATATGACAAAAACTACTATGACAATATAATTTGTCACATTTGTGTCTCTTATATCCCGATATGAGATTCCTATTTTGACAAAATTAATTGTGACACGAATTATTTGTAACATTACTCACTTTAAATGACGACTTATTCTGACAACACTTTTTTTTGTCACATTAGGCATACCAAATAGGACATATATTATTTTTGTCATATCATCGTACCTATTGTGACAAACAGAAAATGACGAAATAAATTTTTTGTCCTAATAAGCCGATTTTGTTGTAGTGTGCATGTTCTTATACGCCATTTGATACCCTCCAAAGTGAGAAGCAAGTTAACTAGTGACTAAGATTGCAACAAAAAAAACTCACTGTCCGATCCAAACTTTCACTTTCAACAGAAATCCCCTCCCAGTCAAATTGAATCCTAAAAACCCCACCCCTTATGAAAACCTAGAAAACAAAACCCTAAATCACAAAGCCCAACCACCAAACAAACGAACCACACCAACCTCGTCGAAATACAGCACCCTTAGGGATTTAAAACCCACAGTCGGCTTCTTCATCATCTCGCTGGGTGGGTTCTTGTGGCGGCCCCCATTTCATACCCAAGTGCCGATACCAATCCCTAATTCCCAATGTGAGAGGAACAACTAAGCATTGGTTGGCGTTATATGCAAATGTTGGTGGGTTCTATCTTGTGCCTCTACCTAGTCGAAGAATCTGGGAACACAGACGGGGAGATGGGGAAAAAGGGGGTCACGAGTTCTATCTTGAAGCAGTGACAGGGATGGCTTTTGGGTGGGAAAAGGGGTTAATGGGTTTGATTGGTCAAAAGAGAAAGATTGGGTTATGGGTAGGGCTTGGGTCAGGATTTCTGATGTAGCGGGTCGGAAATTATGATGTAGCAGGTTAAATTAGGCTGATTATGCACTTTTGTTAGCCACGTCAGCAAAAAACTGACGATTTTAACGGAGGTTGACGGAAACTAACAAAGAATGATCAACATGAAACGTTTAACCACTTTCAGTGACTATCAACGGAATAAAATACTTTTAGGGGTCGTTTGATTTCTGTGATTGTTTGGTTGAGATTGTTACAATGGTTGTATTGTTTACAATTCATCGTTTTTCTGATTTTCTATACACAGACAATACATGTATTGTTTACTTCATGTGACAGAAACAATCACAGCTTTTAGCTGAGATTGTTGAGATTGTACTTGTTGAGATTGTTTTCTTTCTTTTTCTTCCAACTTTAACCTTTCGAAGTTACTTTTTGCATTGGCAATGAGGGATACAAATGACATTTTTGTTAAAAAGTTACTTTCCCTTTTAACTATTGAAAACACAATCACAAATACCAAACGTTGTAATCTACAATACACCAAATTCAACAATACATGTATAATATAATGCATGTATTGTTCACAATACATCAATTTAACAATCGAAAAAACCAAACGACCACTTAGTGACCAAACTTGAATTTTTTAGTACTTTCAGTGACCATCCTTGCAATTTACCCGTTTTGTTGGTGTTGAAGAAGTTTTTGGGTAAAACGGAGATACAAAAGAAATTGAATTATCCGTTAAAACTAACACTCCCGTATATGCCAAGTGTAACAGAAAGAAAGTAATATAGTGACAATAAGTTTTATTTTGTGTAAAAAGGAGATACAAAAGAAATTGAATTATCCGCTAAAACTAACACTCCCGTATATGCCAAGTGTAACAGAAAGAAAAGTAATATAGTGACAGTAAGTTTTATTTATCAAATGGTGATTCTCTAGATGTACTATTATTCAGGTTCGGTATATTATTTTGTATAATGCTGATTCTCTAGATGTACTATTATTCAGGTTCGGTATATTATTTTGTATAAACAATTAATCTAAACAACTACAGCTAACAAAGAGTAAGTAAATTGACTAGTCACTAGCCAAATTAATGATTGATGATTCTCTAAGTCATGTTCACTCTTTGTTTATACTGAGAAGATGAAAGACTTCATGTGATAATGAGATTCTTCTTCCAATCTTCAATTTCCACTTCTGAACTTGATTCCTGAGCTTCAATATTGAAGAAACCGCATCAAAGTAGCCCCAAACTTCTAAACTCGTACTCTCTCTAGGGCTCTCCCACTTTCTATTTTCAGTCCAAAAACCAAGTTCTCTCTTCAAAAAAAGCCCTATTTATACCCATCAGTGGCATAATGAATACAAGAATCATGATTGTGATTCTAAAGTGTCACCCGTGATTTCTAAAGACGCACCATTTCACTAATGCACTTCAGGGAAAATCATGGTCATGACTACTATGAAAGTCACGGTCATTATTTTGCATTGTCTTCCAGTGACTTTCTTCGGATGCTTCTATCTGTAATGCACGGTCTTAACTGACATTTACAAAGATGTAATCCTCTGGTAGCTAACCGTGATTTTCCTCTAATTTTTATGGTCTAAGATTAAGAAAAGTCATGGCTTGACCCCTCTTTTGTTGACTGTGACTTCTCTCTTTGGCCCTCTATGTCCCTTTCGAGCTTCAAATGTCCCGAAATTCTCTCCTAAGTCTCATTTATTTACTAGGACTTGAAATATGTCAATAGAACACAACCTAGCATAAAATCTACTTAGAAGAGATTGTTTTTACACCAAATGACCAAGAAACGTTCAAGATAAAAGGATAAATATGTATAACTATGCACGTATGATAAGCTAGCATTAGGCATGTAAATGGATAATCCTGATCTCGAGCATTTTGGTGTTTGTATAGAGAAAATATTTAGTAAGTACTTGACTCGTTAGTTAATGATTAATCTACAATTTAGCTCATTATTTAATGAGCTAAGTTTGACCTAGGTCATGCTCAGCTTGTTAGTTCACGAGCTAACTTGATTATAGCTCGCGTGCTAGGTTGACTATGTTGCTCGTTAGCTCATTCTCTGAGTTGAATCCTTTAGAAGTCACAAGCTAGATTGACCATGTAGTTTGTGGAGCCCAACTCACTACAGTTTCCAAGTTGCCTTGGAATGACTTGTAAATTGATTAGATTATATACCTCACATCATAACTTGATTTGGTGGTGGTTATATTCTCACTAATTATTTGCAAGAAAAATATGTATAATATATTAATTAAGTTATATATGCTATTAAACAATATGATGGAAACTTTGTTTGTATTCATGCTATGATAAAAACTAATTACAAAGTTATGAACTATACAATATGGTACGAGTACTATATACAAATAATATATCACCTAATGAAAAATTAACTTTTAATTTTTTACTATGAATTTGATCACATATATTATGTTAGGCACGCAAACATTTAGAGCTGTCAAAATGTAACCCGACCCGAGTAACCCGCCCGATCAACCCGACCCGCAACTCGCCCGCAACCCGATTTGACTAAAAGTCAATGACCCGTAACCCGCCCGACCCGCAACCCGATCGACCCGCAACCCGATTAACCCGCAACCCGATCGACCCGCAACCCGATCAACCCGCAACCCGACCAACCCGCAACCCGATCGACCCGCAACCCGATTAACCCGCAACCCGACTAACCCGAACCCGTAACCCGACCAACCCGCAACCCGATCGACCCGCAACCCGATTAACCCGCAACCCGACTAACCCGAACCCGTAACCCGACCAACCCGCGGCCCATCTATAATAGAAGGAATTCGATGAAGATAAACTATAAGTTGACATTTGAAATCCTAGTTCACTAAAGTCTGATCATTACATCATTAATAATTAATGTATATAACCCATATAACATCATCAAATATATTGATTTAGATACATCATCAACCTAATAGTCCACATAAGATTATAAAATATTAGTTTAGCATAATAAGATAATTATAATTTAACTCCTGTCATAAAAAAGACTAATAATAGTTCACAAAAGTCTGATCATAACAAGAATACATGACTCATAATAGTTCATATTGTCTCAAGACCTCAAATATCAATAAAACATGTCCAAAAAACAAATTGACATTCCAAATGACGATCACTCTAGAAGCTTTACTTCTTCTCCATCATCCCTCGTATCTTCATCATCGTCATCTGTACAATTAATCAGTGAAAAGAAAATAATAAGGAAAAGAGAATAGTTTGTTCAGTACAAATATAACAATTTGTTTTTTCTTACCCATTTGGTATCCTCGTATCCAATTACGAGTTGTCACAACAGCTTCAAGAGTATCAGACAAAATCGAAGTTCTCCATTTTGTTAATATTCTTCCTCCCAAACTAAAAGAAGACTCTGATGCAACTGATGTAATTGGAATAGAAAGTACATCCTTTGCCATTTTAGAGAGGTGAGGAAATCGAAATTGATGGTCCTTCCAATATTGCAAGACATCAAAAGGAAGTAGCTTAGAGACTCCATCAATGTCCCCAAATGCAGGTATCAAAGGATCAGCCAAATACAATTGCAACTCAGAACTAGTTGACGTATTGTGGTTGATATTGGATGCATAAAACCCCTACAAACAATAAATATAGATATCATTGATATTAACACATAAGCATGTTCATCATTTTCTTTACAGTTAGCATGTACATGAAACAAAACAAATAATTAACCAAAGACCAAAACACAAGAACATAATTCATAAATGTTAGCAACAAACAAATACTTACAGCAGTGTAATTGTCCAAGGGAACGCTTGGAGAAGTCATAGACACACCACTTTGAGTAGCTGAAGTGGCCGATTGATTCTTATATTCTTCCAAAAGCAACTCCAAATCATCCACAACATCCTCGACTTTTGAAACATATTCTCCACCCAACTTTTCATAGCAATAATTCACAAAAGCAACCTTATAACGAGGGTCCAAAATAACCCCAAAAGCAAGCACCAAGTTGTAGTCTTTCCAATACTTCAAGAATTTCAACATCATTGCATTTGCCATAGCACGTATATCATCATCTAGACTTGTACAAAGAAGCCTCAACTCAAGATGAATCTTCCAAACATTCTCAAAAAACAGATTACTAGTCGGGTACTTAGTTCCAGAGAATAACTTTGTGATTTCATCAAAAGGCTTCAAGAATTTTATAAGCACTTCTATCTTCTCCCAATCTTCAGATGATGGACATTCATTATACTCGAAATCCATCCTTGCTAAGTTTACAAATGCTTGACGATAATGATTTGCCCTCTCAAGCATATTATAAGTTGAATTCCATCTTGTTGGCACATCCAACCACAAAGACCTTGTTTGTTTCATCCCACTTTGCTCAACACATTCCTTAAACTTAATTTTCCTTCCTTCAGATCCTTCTACGTATTTTACACTTTCTCTCACAGATCTAATACCATCTTTTATCACCTTCAATCCAGCTTGGACAATAAGATTCAATATGTGCCCACAACAACGTATATGAAAGAACTTGCCATCACACAACAATCCATTTTGTCCATTCAACTGATCACGTAATTCATTTTGCATGTTAGTCATATTGCTAGCATTATCCAAGGTGATAGAGAAGATCTTGTTATCAATACCCCACTCTCTGAGCATACGATAAATGGTCGTCTTCACTCTATAAGAGGAATGTGGAGGAGGAAGATGAGTAAAGCTCAATAGCTTGCTATTCAGTTTCCATTCATAATCAACATAATGAGCCGTCAAGCATATAAATCCTCTAGTTGTCAATGAAGTCCACATATCACTAGTCAAACAAATACGACTAGAAATCTTTTGCAAGCTAGACTTTAACTCCTCCTTCATTCTTTCATGGATCTTCACAATGTCAGATTTATGTGTATTCCTTGAAATAGGTTTAGCCTGACCATTCAAATAGCTATGCACATCTCTATTTCCTTTATGTTCAACACATCTAAAAACATAATCATGTGAAATTGTGCATATAGCTAATTTCTCACGAAAACCTTCCTGAGTTATGCAATTGGGACCAATAGACTCATTCCTTAAATCTGATGGTTGGTGGAGTTTCTTACATACCGCAATATGTCGCTTCAGAGTAGATGTGCCAAGCCTTGACTCCGCCTTATATATCTTCCCACAAAAGTTGCACTTTCCTTTCTCCAGAAGAACTCCATCGTCATCAACGACATTAAATAGTTCTACATCGTCCCACACTTCCGATGTGCGGCGAGAATTAGCCTTCTTTTTAGGGGGTGAAGAAGGGCTAGAACCAGTAGTACTACCAACACCACTTCCCGCATTATTAGATTCCATGTCTGCAAATTCACCAAAGTGAACAACAAATCAAATGTTAATGAGTAAACTAGAGAAACAAATATCTCACAAATATATATCATCGAGTGCTGCCCTCTGTTTTCCATACTTTCAATTAATAAAACTGCATTTACATGCACATTCCTACTCAGCGAATCAACATGAAGAGTAAGAGACTCGCGAACTGGAGAGGCTTTCCTGGAAGAAATAAAGTAATAACTCCAGGTAAGCTTCCATCAGAATCAATCAACAAAGGAGTCATTGCGTAATAGAGCATTAGACTGGAAACGTGAGCCATCCAACAGGTTCTCAAAAAGACATCTTCCTTTATGGGAAAAGCTTAACCAGAGAGACTCTACGAGTACCTAACTGCTGGCTCCTAATACCAACAAGTAACCATTGGTAGAGAACACGTTCACAGAATGGTTAATTAAACAAAACCTACGAAATCACATATCATCAGAAGGAAAACTCAAAACTATTACATTGTCCTAATGTCATGTCTACTGGAAATTTGGACAATTGTATTCCGCCTCAAGTAAGGATTCTCAGACTCCCGCAGCATAATGATTAACGAGGGAAGCTTGCAAATGCTAATGAAACTATCCACGGTTGAAGCACTGGTAAGCAGACTGACCTTGGTGGCGGAGATGCCTTCTTCACTTGTGCAGGCGGACTGCGACCTCGTTTAGCTACCTCGGCAGGGCTGTGCAAGTGAACAAAAACATTAAAAAAATTAAGACGATGCTGTAGAATTAGGGGAATGCTTCTAAAGCTTCAATGCGCATAACCAATACACTCATGCAAGGTAGAGGAACTGCGAAATTCAAAGGAACTCAGTGCTAGGCTGCTAGCGACAGAAATAGGAACGGGCGAGAAGAAACTGCGGCTACCTCTTTCGTGGAGGACGGGGACTGCGGCTGCCGGAGCTGGCACTGCGAGACGGAGAAGAAGAGGAGATCGACCTCGACCGCGAGGGAGATCTCGAACGGGAGACGGAACGAGAGCGCGAGCTGGAATCAGAAAGCTGGGGCTTGGTAAAGTTATCATAGAATTTTAAAATAAAAATATAAACTAAAAGATAAGGCAAAAGTATGAAGGCGGGCGGGTCACTTGAAAAGTTTGAGATTATGGAGCCAAAAAATTTAGGACTTTTAGTTGGCGGCAGAATCCACAATGGGGAAGACTGAAGAGCCAAAATTTTATGAATTGGAGGCAAAATTTTGAGATTATGGAGCCAAAAAATTTCGGTATGAGAATTGAAAAATAACATTAAATGAGTCCAACAGTAACAAAAATTATAGTTGTAAAAAAACGCCGTCGTTCCATTAGTCAACAATGATAAAAACAAAAAATTAATAAAAAGATCAACTTATAGGTTATAGAGTCGACTTATAGAGTATATGGTTAGGGTATAAGGTCTTAATGGTTTGGCCACGATTAGTCAAAATAATAACTAATAAGATCAAGTTTTCTTATTAACATATGTTCATGAATCAAACCAGTAGGGGTTTAGGGTATAGGTTATAGAGTCGACTTGTAGGGTATATGGTTAGAGTATAAAGTATTAATGGTTTGGCCACGATGAGTCAAAATCATAACTAATAAGATCAAGTTTTCTTATTAATATATGTTCATGAATCAAACCATTAGGGGTTTAGGGTATATGATATAGAGTCGACGTATAGGGTATATGGTTAGGGTAATGGGTTAGGGTTAATGTATTAAACAAGATTAGTCAAAATCGTAAATAATAAGGATCAAGTTATTTATTAACACATGTTCATGAATAAAATCATTTGGGGTTCAGGGTAGAGATTATCTAGAGTTTAGATTATATGTTATCGAGTAAAGTTACAATTGAACTCACAACATTTTTTCCAAATTGCCTCGTTTGCCTGCAAAAAATTTGGATGGATCAATCTGCCTGAGGTATTTTGAATTGATTCGTTTTGAGTCAATTTCAATTTGCTAGGGGTGGGGGCAAATAATTCGAATTAACTCGTTTTATTTGCCTCATTTATGAAATGAGACAATTGATCAAATTGACTCATTTCTTGATTGATCCATCCAAACCAACCCTATATTTAAAGGTGGAACCATTGATAATCACTAATCTCATTTTTGTCTCTTGGAGTGGCGGGCCTTTTAGCTTTTCAGTTTTTGGATTGGCGGCCATTTTGGATTTTTGCACCCTAAATTTTCAATTTTTGCACCCTAAATTTTGACCTTCCCATCTAGTCATTTACCTGCTTGCCGCTTGCTTGCCACTCCATAAATGGAAAGTTAAACTTGACAGCTATTAAGCTATACATTTTTTTCAGTTAATCATTTTAATCACTTAACTCATATAATTTGATTTTGTAAATATCAATTCAAACCCATCCAAATAATTTAAAACCCTAATAGTTTGCTTAAGATCGGAATATGGCAGCGAAAATCCTACATAAACCTCCTCTTTTTTTTAGTGGTAAAACCCGCAACCCGAACCGCCCGACCCGCAACCCGATTGACCCGCACCCAATTGACCCGTAACCCGATTGGCCCGCAACCCGATTGACCCGCAACCCGATCAACCCGCAACCCGATAAACCCGCAACCCGATCAACCTGCAACCCGACCAACCCGCAACCCGAATGAACCCAACCCGAACCCGCCCGAACCCGCCCGATTGACACCTCTACAAACATTCATGTTCAGAGTACGATTTACCAATTTTTATAGGATTTAGAAATAAGAATTTCAGGGTTTAGCTTTCAAATTTTCATTTAGCTCGCAATCTCAATCCCAAAAAATAATACGTGTATTCGATAATACCAAATATAGACAAATTCAGTACGGTATTGATATATCTCAAATACCGGTACCAGCCCTACACATACGTCATCTGCCTTCGTACGTGTTATTGGAATAGAAGAATTCGGAGAAATCCTATGACATCTACACATCACAAGAAATAGTTTTGTCATATAAGCATCACTTTCTATACTTTAACATGGTCTAAAACACCTAGAGCGTAGCCGAAGAGTTCTATATTAATAATCAAAACACCCAAAGCAAACAAATGGGGATGTAGCTCAAATGGTAGAGCGCCCGCTTTGCATGCGGGAGGTACAGGGTTCGATCCCCTGCATCTCCATAAGGTTTTTCAATTAGCAAATAAGCAAGTTCCAATCCGCTTTTTTTTTACCAAACAAATTATACACGTAAACAGAACACAATTGAGCAATCCCCATGGAAGAAGCTCGAAGCTCAACTAGTTACTACTCCCTGCCGCAGCAGCAATGTTGAGGAGGAGACCGGAGAGCAGGAAAGGCGAAGAGAAGAAAGGGCTATGGTCGCAATCCAGTGTATACACCTTAGAAGGAGGCCATCGCTCGATCATGGCGTCCTGCTGCTTCGGCTTCACAACGTTGTCTTGCATCGTCTTGATGTAAACCCGCTCCACCCTTTCCACCGCAACCCCATCATCATCGTCGAACCGAGCAGATCGGAGGGCGATGATGGGGCCCGGCTTCAGCAGCATGGCTGCCAAGGTGCAGTCCTCCGGTGGGCTGGTGTTGTAAACCACCTCGCGGAGCAAGTGGGTCGCCACCTTGGCTGATGTTGGTGGGTTGTTGGTTCCTTTCCCGAACCCTAGCTCGTATGCCTTTTCGCCATATCTCGATAGGTCTGGAGTTCCCTGTACCAACACAATGTTAATATTATAATCTATAATAATTAATGGTTAAGTGATCGATTAGTTTGATTGAGTAGATTAGATCAGCCTCTGCAACACTCAGGAGTCTCCCTCCCAGAAGAAAGTAGACTAGATTGAATGTTGGAGTAAATTTCAGGGACCAGAAAGTAAATAAATAGACAATTGTGCATTATTGAATCATTGATTGATGATGATCAATGATTGAAGCTGATGTAACTTTTCATCCATCATCAGATTCTGTTCATTGATGGAATCTAATACTGTAAGGCCTCTATGAATTCAGGATAGGTTGGTAGGTCCAAAAGGCGATGCCTGCAAAGCAAAAGACAAGTGATGCAAAGTTGTGTGCTTTGCCTCTTTGTTACAGTCCCCCATTGATTGATCACCTCTAGTTTTTATGCACAACGTAAAGAGAAAAAGAAACTTAGATGCACGAACTGTGAACTTTTTTTCACCACACATGAATCATCTTTATTAGTTCTTTTTTGGTTGTCATTTGCAGTGGATCATCCTCGTGATAATATGACAATGATAACATATATCCCATGCTCCGAGTTTGTAGCTAGCTAGCTTTCCCACGTATGAGATATAAATTTGGAGTAATGCTAAGTAGTATCAAAGAAAATTTTAGTTTCAAGCATTAAGAAATAAATTAGAGAAATAAAATTTTCGAAGAAGAAAAAAGTATTGTAGAAGTTAGTTAATCAGTAGACAACAAAAGTCTAGTCACACCAAGCTTGAGATTGACTTGTTTAAACTCGATTATTGAACCGAATCCAAACCAAGCTCGAAACTCGTATTTAAAACTTGTTTCAAGCTCGAATTGAGATTCAGTTCTACTACTTTTTTACTGTCAAACTCTAGTCACATGAAAAAAATTCCGACTCTGCTCGACTCATTCATAATCAGGATACAAACTCAACAACCCTTTAGTTTTTTAGTAATAGGTACATCCATATATACAAATGCAAAAAACATAAACATAGGTTGAAAAGAAGGTATAGAATAACAAAGGCAATTGCAAGCCAGGCAGGCAGGCATAGCAAGATAAAACCCAGACACCACCAGCTAGCAAGAACACACACAACAATACCAAACAAGAATCTCTATAGTGACCATCAATAATTTCAACGGAGCAGCCAGCGAGTAGTGTGGTTTATTTGTCTGTACGAGTACGACAGTTGGCACGCAAACGCAATTCTTCCTATCACTCTCATCCCCAAAATTCTTCCGTAGTTTCATTCATCCCCCGGCCGGCCCACAACAAACGTGATCCTCGCCATTCTAAAATTTTCAACACTTCAACCCTAAATTCTCCCTTGATCTCACATATGTTCGTTGAAAGATTGTTTGATTTCAAAATTTGAACGATGTTGGATAAATAAGAAGATTTTGGAAAGTACATTATTGAATTAATTATATTCTGTCGGATTTGTTCTTATTTACTATAAGATATCGCATCCGCTTCTTCTAATTATATCGGTTAAATCTAGAGTTGAAAAATAGATTGAATTCATGGATCCATGAATTCAAATGATTGGTGGATCCATGGATTCAATTGATTGATTCAAGTGGTATCTAAAAATATTGGATCAATAAGAAAATTTTGAAAAGTTTAGAAACTAAAATATCATAATGAAACAATTTAGATGCCAGAAACTTAATTTTCTAATGATAATTTCACTGAAAGATAAAAATTTTAAGTATCAAATTATAAATATTAAAAATAGAAATACTAAACTATAATTAATAAGCAATCCATAAATCCACCAATCCAATTGAATTTAGATTTTGTTACGTGTAACCATTGTTATCTTAAATATGAACGGTTAATCTTTGAGACTGCTCGAACGAAAAGAAACGTTGAGATGGGAGTAAAAAAAAAAAATGAGGTGGGTGGAGAAGAGAAGAGAAGAGGAGACAAGAAGAACGTACATCGAGGACGTCGCGGTCGGTACAGAAACCGAGCCTGAGCATGGTGGCGGCCAGGTAGACGGCCACCCGAATCTTGCTTGGGAACTTGTGGCTCGCCTCCGTCACGCTCAGCCCGCCCGCGCTGTGCCCCACCACCAGCACCTGCCACCAACTCCAAAAACAATTTCATCGAACCCATCATCGCCGACGACAATTCTTCTGATCATCGCCGATTAATTAAATTAAATTAATCAACTCAAATGTATGATGGTAATCTATCTTCACCTGCTCCTTCTCCGGCAACGACGCCATCAGGTCGATCAGCGGCTTGTTGTATTCCTGGAAAGACTCCAGCGTGTTGGCGTCGGTCCGGTCGACGCCGGCGCTGGCGAGGTCGACGCACGACACCCTGTGTCCCGATGACTCCAGCAGGGCCCGGATTCTGTACCAGCACCAGCTCCCGTGCCCGATCCCGTGGACCAGCACGAAGTGATGCGCCGATTCCGCCGGTGCCCAGCATGTGTTCGTTGAAATGCCTGAACCAGCTGCAGTCGACGACGTTCCTTCGGAGGATCCCATTTTGTGTTAAAATTCAAATCGAATTCTGCCCCCTGCCACCCCGATTGCTCCGAGTCTATATATAGAAGGGAAATCCGGTCAGCAGAAAGAGGACTGCCGGCCACCAGCAGCAGCAGCAGCAGGCTGCGGCCTGATATTTTGACGTTTAGCGGTGAGAGTGATATCGGAGCTCTCTTTTTTTTTTCTTTTTTCCCCCGTCTCTCCTCCACCTTCTGAGTTTTTGGTTGGGCCTACTTGGTGGAGTGGCGGACTAGTGATTTATGTACTTACATCCACTGCCTGACTGCGTCCCAGCTACCATCATCCGATTAAGCTTCATTAATAATGGCTAGTGATGGCAATGGGGCGGGGCGGGTACTTAAATTTTCATACCCCGTCCCATGCTATTATGGGTCGGGGCGGGTAAAACTCGTGCGGGTACGGAACGGTGGCTGGTCGACCCATTCTTACATGTTGTTGAAAAAAAATACAAGTAAATTTTACTTTTTACAATAAAACGTAGGAGAAAACACTTTAAGAATGAAAAATATTGATAATAGAATGGATAATTGAGCCTAACAAGTTGAAAGCTCGACACTAACTAGTTGAAGAAAAGTCAAAATAGGAGAAATATGTATAGATATTGTAAGAAATTGAGATAAAATGAGTCTAGAATGGGGCGGGCGGGGCAGGGCGGGTCGGAAGTAGATACCCATGCCCCGCCCCACGCTACTGCGGGTCGGGTAATACCCGCCCCATCGCGGGTCAGGTCGGGTAATACCCGCGGGGCGGGTTGAAATTGCCATCACTAATAATGGACTAACACGTCAGTTATTGTCAAACGAGTTGGTAAGACATGGAAATATTAAGAAAAATTCATGAGGATCGGTTTTATGCACTCTGGCTGGGTAACACGCATTCTTACAACAACCGAACACGATCAACGGTTGGATGAGTAGAACTATCATATTAGTTAAAATAGCGGTCCAATTTATTTTTTGAATGGCAAGAGGATGAATCGAACAATTTTTAAGGAATTGACATGAAATCAGATGAACTACCTTGTTTTAACTGCCTCACTTGTTCGTCATTTAAACCACCAAAAAATTACGAAAAATAAATACTTTAATGGAAACTAAGATCACCAAATATGAATTACTAATTTTATATATTTGTTTCATTTTCTTCATATTACAGCCTCATTGTAGGCTTTATGTGGTTTATTGTGTTCACTAGTGGGAAGGTGAGAGGTCAAGGTCGTGAGTTCTAATCCTCGAAAGCAATTAAAAAAAAACTGATAAATAAAAAACTTGATTTATTTTGTGAGATAGTTTGAATGATTTGTAAGAATTTGTAGTGACGAATGATATGGATTTGAAATTGTTTATGATTAGTGATAAATTCAATCATAAAGTAGTGTATTATATATCTATTTTATGTTATATGATAACACTACATTTATAGTGTTTACCACTCCGCTATTTGATACATTTTTTACTGAATTTACTATAAATATCATAACTATTTGATTAATGAGCCTTTATTAGATTTAGATTGTTTGTGTATTCTTTTAAACTTTTTTTGGTATATTTATGTGTTTTTCAAGGTAAAACACAATCTATGATACTTTGGATCAAAACTTGGCTAATTATAAAGAATCAAAGGAGAAAATTTGGGAAGTTTAAGAGGTATTTCAACAATAAGGCGAAGCTTGATGAAAGGAAAGTCTTCTGGAAGTATCAACTATAGCCCAAGAGGAGTCAATTGGAGAAACTGAGCCCAAACTAAAAACATTATCCAAGACAACCACCATAAAATTCTAACAACCACAACCCAATTTTCATGAGAAGGTTACATGGGCACAACAAGCAACCCAACCCACCATGAGACAAGGTGGTGATGGGTAACGTCGTTCTGCTTCCGTAATGTTTTCACGTTCCATAAGCATCTACTTCGTCCCTAAGTCTAAGAAAACCATGTCCCACTCACACAAGATTTTAGTTCAACTTAGTGGGGAAAAGACTAGAAAGTCCTCTCCTGTAACTAGTATAACTAGGGAGCTATGGCTCGATTGTAGAGTACACTGCGAAAATCACTTCAAATCTTTTGTAAGCACTCTTTTAAGTGGCAGAGTCTAGCATCCAAAGGAGGGGGCGAGTAAAGGAGATGATGCCATAATCTATGATGGTACACTCCTTCTCTTTTATGTATAGTTAGTTCTAATTGATTGTGTAGGAATGTGAACTCTTTATAATATGATTATCTTGTTCCATGATTTCATGTTATGCTATTCTTTGGTTGCTTGAGTATTTCAATACTTATGTCTCCATGGATATTTAGATTTTGATGTTTATGACTCTATTGAATTCTACTAAATGTGACGTCTAGAGTATCATATACGGGGTCAGACTGGTGACGCCTACTATACGTTTGAGATATGATATTATACCCTAATCTTTAATGGAAAAACGCCAGACACCAATTCTCTAAACTCAAACCCGAAGTTCAATTTAATAAAAAAAATATTAATTGACCGTTGAGATTGGCCGGAGCTCAAAAAAGGAGATCTAACGGTCAATCACATGGAGTATGGTATACTCCTGGAGTGCACCAGTCATTACCATCATATAAGATATTAGAAAACTACTTTTTTGTGATATGCTATTGATCTAGTCATGTATGAGAGGAATGATCATCCTCCTATACATTCTTAGAGTGAATGTTTGATTGTTTAGATCTCCAATACTATAGATATTTTTGTTACGGCTCAAGAAGCCCGCACTTAAGTAAGTGTTATTCTTACTTCGTCTATGTTCTTACTTAGATAGTTGATGACATGAAACGAAAGCACGCATTAGCTAAATATTGCTCCTCTAGCAGGTGATGGTGAAAGCTCGCTTTGGGATTGTAATACATCGACTTCTATTTAGGTTCAACAACAAGTACCGAATGAGTTGGATAAATAAATTGAGTCAGAATTTTATCCCATCACGTCCCAGGCCAAGTTGCGGATTTAAAAGGGCAATGAGTCACTCAAAGCTACTCGGGCTACCGAATTAGGTGAGAGTACTTGTTATGGTCAAGAGGAAATATAAGGAGTATTAGTAAACTCTACGAGACAAGCAAAGGACACCAGTGAAGTTCATATAGTGATAATAAATTTTTGAGGAAAGGAAGTACAAGAATGATATTGACAGAGGAATGAGTTTCGAGCAAATTTCGGGGACAAAATTTTTATAAGGGTGGAAGAAATGTAACACCCGACCTTTGGGTACAAGTTCCACCAAAATACAGGAACAGTTGGATCGATGGTAACGTACAAAAAACCTCAAATCAAACCAAATTGGGTTAAGGACCAAGATCTGAATAATCGATGCGGCCCAGATTGGTCGTTGCCGAAGGAAAGGTTGCAAAGTGATAACCATAATAATAGTTATTATTATTTATACAATAAAGTAACACACTAAACTAAAGGGTTAATACCCTAGTTTGGCTCGAAGTTTGGCGTGAGTGACAGTTCTGGCCCCATTTTTCAAATAAGACATTTATGACATACTTTTGAAACTATTGGACAAATTTGGCACAAAATTTTCTTTGACCGTTAATATTGACGGTCAAACATTATTCCGTTAGTGACTCACCAAAAAAACTGATGATGTGGCATGCCACGTCATTAAATAATATTATTTAAATTTTATAATTTAATTAAAATAAAAATTAACAAATTAAGAAAAATCCCCAAAACCCCAAATCCAAACCCTAGTACTTAACGAAACTCCATCGCCGCTTCACCTTGGGACGAGCGGCGGCGGTCGCGGCATGATGAACCTGGTCGTCTCTGTCAAGATCCTTCGTACAGAATTAGGGATTTCAACCTCCCGTCGCTCTAGCCAATCAACTAAAGCCGCGACTGAGCTGCAATCATTCTTCACGACCCGACTCGGGAACAAATTAGGATTTTTTGGAGGCTATTATTGAGGTGATTATTCCTCTGCCTCTTCACCATAGCACTCATCGTTACTCTGGAATTCGTAGCTAAATGGGACGTCGTCAGAGTTCTTGGTTTCTACATCTTCTCCTTGACCTGAATTGACATCTTGCCGGAGCAATGGCATCTCCGTCTGAGAATCCATTTCTTCACCGACCCTCTCTTCTTCTAATCATCGGTGACGGAAACCGGAGGATGCCTCACCAACACAGCCATGGCCCCTAGCGAGTTCGACAACACACAACAGTCCCGTTATGCTATCCCAGCTAGCGTCACGACCTCCCCTTTCTCTTTTACTTTACCTTCCCTTTCCGCTCGGGTTCCGCCTTCAATGAACCCAGATCCGCTGGTGGCGAGGGGAAGGCGAGATCCGATGAACCCAGATCCGGTGGAAGAAAGGAGTAACCCAAGCGCCAATGTCTAAAAATGCAAAGATTCACCCTGCGATTCTCTATAGAAGAACCCAGAAGAAGGCTCTTCAATCTGCTTCTTGGTTTGGACTTGTTTCGTTGTCCGACAGAGGAAGGAATCAGAGTAATCATAATTCAGTTTAGGAGAAGAAGAAGAAGATAAGGAACGTAGTTTTTTTATTTAAATTGTTTTTAATTTTTAATTAATAAGTGATGTGGATGCCACCTCAGCACTAGATGTTGAGTCATTGACAGAATAAATGTTTGACCGTTAATATTAAAAGTCAACATAAGTTTCGGGCCAAATTTGTCCAATATTTTCAAAAGTAGACTATAAATGTCTTATTTGAAAAATTAGGCCAGAACTGTCATTTACGCTAAACTTCGGGCCAAATTAGGGTACTAAAAGGACCGGGCGCTTTGTTATTTTCCGGAGCAATCCCTAACACCAACTCTCGGCACCATTTACCCAACCCTAGGCAATTAAATAGCTCGGCCAAGACCCCAAACCCGATAGATATATGTGTACATGAAGCAGCAGCCACAACCATCGTCTTCCGTTCTTTAGCACTCTCTATCACCATCGCATCTAACCTCGACAACGAGATACAGGGCGGTGAACAACAACAGAAACCCGGCCAAGGATAGAGGAGCTAATGGGTGCAGTGGCAAGATAGAGAGTGGGGTAACGTAGCAAAAAGGAAACACTGGATGCAGGCCGATCGAACGGGCTAAGCCGCTGAGTTTGATGGTGAAAGAATGGTGACGGGTTCCCGATGCAGTTATGGGAGTGGACAATTCCGGGGAGCTGTGGTACAGAGGTAAGGTGCAATTCTTTTTCTTAGAATTTCACTCGGTGTTCATTGGTTGGTAGTGGAGTTACGTGGGATCTCATGGCACGGTTCTTTGGGTTGGAAACCTGAAATGGCCGGGGAAGCTTGCCATTGTTATTGATCGCCTAGGAAAAATATTATTTTTGAAGTTGATAGTTGTGTGTGAAGAGGAAGATTCCAAGTTTGGGGGAGGGAATCAATTTATGTGGCAAATCAATATAGCTTTGGCTTTATATGCCAACAATTGAGTAATAGGCCACGTTGTGAGGCAATTCACAAATGATTGACATTCCTCTCTATCTAGCTAATTGTACAAAACAAATGGACAAAGGGAAATGAAGCTTGCGATCACAATTCAAGAGGCTAACAAGAAGGATACCAAGGCCAATAACCTTAAGGTTTCGACACATAGAGGTGAGTGTAAAGGGGGTAAATTCTACGGCTTACGGTATTTAAGTTTTTGGGATTTGACTGCTATGTGTCGTACTTGCCTTTGTATGCTTATATGATGTTATATGATTTGTGTGAGTTATGCTTTCAGTTTTATGTTGTTGTGTGCTTTACTTACAAGTAAGTTTAAGTTAAAGAAACAAGTTTTTTTTAAGAAGTAACTCGCCTTCAAGAAGGTGATGAAGTCGTTTTAAGTGTTTTTAGTCACTAGCGCCAGTCCGTTGCCTTTTGAGACATTTTGAGATAGAACTGCAGTTATGCTCTTGAGACTTTTAAGATGAGCAGCAGTTATGCTCTTGAGAATCGTGGTGAAGAGCCACCACGATAAGTTTAAGATGTTAGGGGGATGAATCGTTATGACTCCCCTAACTAAGTTTAAGTTTAAGGAAAGCCTGGATGGTTTCTCATACGTATGAGTTGGGCAACCGAACTAGCTAGTGAGGGATCCCCGTGTCAGTCAAGTATTTAAGTCAAGCTTTGAGATTTAAGAATAGAGTAACAGTAACTCCCATACAGTTTTAAGAGTTAAGTTTTTTAATAGTGGAAGTACAAAACAACTTCCACACAGTTAAGTAAAGTGCTCAAGTTTTGATAAGATGTTAAATGTAAGGGCGTAGACTGACCCCATCTCACTCACCAGTTTGAAGAGCTAGAGGAGCTAGAGGAGCAGTTAGTGAGCAACGAGTTCGAGGGCAGCCATCTAGAGGAGAGCAGTATAAGCGTCACGGAGGATGATTAGTCAAGGTTTTCAGTAACAACAACATTAGAGATTATTAGTTATTTACATTTATGATTATGAGTATAGAGTGGAGATCATTTTGAGATTTTAAGTATTGAGTTTGCCCATGTGCTAGGGTGTTGCTTTAAACTCAAAGTGTGTGTTTTCAGTATTTTATTTCTGAAAATTCTTCTCGCCGCAATTTCATATTTGAGTATTTTATTTATCAAGAGCATTTTAGTAAAAGTAGTACCCGGACGGGTTAGGGTGTTTCAGGGATGCTTAATTTGAAGGTATAAGGTTATTCAATAGATGAATTAATCATTGATATGCATGATATGATTAAGAATTGATATGCATGTTTATATAGAGTGAAATTTTCTCCTAATAACATATCTTTACTTTTCCGCTTTTACTTTTTTTTGCCTATATAAAATAGAAAATCATTCTAAACATATCTATCTTTCTTTTCTTTTGTGGGTCGAGATATGAATATCTATATGTGAGTAGTTATGTAATAGAAAGTCTTTTGGAATACGACCCTAGACATTTCTAGGATATATAATTTGATTGTTCCTAATCTTCATTGTTAGACTACTACATTAAATGAACACTCAGGTTTTTGACGCCGTTGACAGAGATTTCTAATCATATATAAAAGCATCTAACCACCTTACGTCTCCTTATGAGTTTTTCTTTTAGTTTGTTTTGCAGATTTTTGTATGAGTCCGGTCTTTACCAAAAAAACGAGTTGAAAACCAAAAGATAGTAGGGGACATAATAAAAAAGGAGGAGCAACTAGTTCAACCTTTTTAATCTCTAAAGAAGGAGCATCTAGCTCAGAAGAAGAAGAAGAAGAGATTTCGAGCCTCTTCCATCAAGAGTCCAACTCGATAAGGAAGGAAAACAATACACGAAGATGGCTGCTATGAATTAGAAAAGAAACCTCTTCCTCAACCTCTTCTACATCATCCACGATGGAAGAAGATCAAATAGTAGCAATCCCACTAACTCTATATGAGTTTTCGAGACCCAAAGCCTCGAATATCACCTCCAACATTGTTGCACTACCAAAAAAAAAATAGAAATTTGAACTCAACTGATCCAAATGGTGCAACAATCAGGGAGGTTTGCTGGATGGAATTATGATTTTGTTGTGCAACATTTAAAGATCTTTTTAGATATTATTAGCTCCATTCTAGGGGTATGAAGCCACTAAAGATGCAATCCAACTATGACTTTTCCCTTTTTCACTTGTGGGAAGGGCGTAGTAGTGGTTAGATTACCATCCTCCAACACCTTCACTACATGGGAGAACATAGCTCAAGCATTCATCGAGGAATTCTTTCCACCATGGAAGATACAAGATAGAACATCTGAAAGATGAAATTACACAATTCCAATAGAAGGAAGGAAAAACTTTGTATGAAGCTTGGAGGAGATTCCAAGAGCATCTCAAGGCATACCCCCCAACACGAATTTACACCAGAGCAAGTGCCTAAGTATTTTTCAAAGGTCTAGATCGAGATAGCACCATGATGGTAAATTAATTTGTCGATAATGATTTCATCACAATCAAGGGAGCTCAATGCCAAGAGAATTTTTCCACACTAGCAAGGAAGTGGTCTAGCGACCAACGATGAAACCATTGAAAGTTGTCCAAGAAAGCAATGAAGTTGCTACCGTCCTGTGTGAGCGGATGAAGGAACTTTCTCATCAACTAAAGAAATCTTCAATGGAATGAAAGAATGAACCGGTAGAATCCTCCTTTGCATGTGAAGCATGTGGAGAAGAAGGTCGTGAAGGAACTGAATGTTGGAGACATGGAGAGCAAGGACAGGTTGATGTCAATTATATTAACCAAAGCTACCAACCAAGGTCAAAATAAGGAAGCTATGCTCCTTACCGAAGATTCAACCAATTAACCTCACATACCTTATGGTTCATGGCCAGGCCCAAGATGGAAGAAGTCTGAAGATTACCCCAATATCACCTCTACCAATGCACCTTATAAAGCAAAATGGAACAAAAAGCCAAGTCCACCTGGATTTGAAAATCAAAATCAATATAAGGAGTCTTTGACAAAAAAAAAAAAAAAGAGTAAGTTCTTCCAATCAACAACCTACCATATTCGAGAAGCTTGAGGTAACAGTTATCGCTTTGCAAGCGAGCTACCAGAATATTGAAAGACAACTTGTACTCCTTATTGATGCCAAACCTCAAAAGCTTAGTGAACATCTTCCCAAAAATACAAATACTAATCCAAAGAAGGAAAAAGTCAAAGTGTTCTCTACTAGAGTAGTATCCTAGAGTTTCCCTAGATCATACAAGGAAGATGAGGATAAAGAGGGGATCCTAGAAAGTTAATCTCTCTACTCAACACTCTTTAAAAACTTGGTAGAAACTCTTGGCGGATCTTAAATGGCAGCGATACTATTGGAGAATATAGTATCAATGTAGAATCTTAAAGACAAACTTGAGAGGTTTCTGGACGAAGAAGACACAATAACCATCAAATATACTCCTATGGGGTTTTAGGACATTGTGTATGTGTGAGAACAGAAGGAGGATCTAGCACACTGTATGATAGAATGCCTTTTCAATAATCATCAAAGGGAGAAAGGATTGATTGATCTTGGTGGAAATATCAACATCCTACCTCTCCAAATCTATAAGTAGATGGGCTAAGAACGCATGGAGGACATTAACACAGAAATCAAGTTAGCAAATAATAGTTCATGCCAAGCACTTGGAATAGTCAAAGACCTCACCTCTCAAGTAGGACCTTTTTTTCTTCCTTCGCTACATAGTGATTAATGTTAAAATTGTTGATGCCTACTCCATACTCTTGGGAAGATCGTTTCTTGCAACTTCCGGATAGACCTGACAATTGGGTTGGGTTGGGACCTCCGGTTATGGGTCGCGTCACGTTGGGTTGGTTGGTTTGAGGTCAAATATTGACCCAACCCATTCGGGGTCGGGTTACAGGTCGTTTCGGGTTATGAGCGCTCTCAGAAACAATATCAAACATGCTTCATATTTTCTTAAAAAACACAAATTTTCACATATGCATGACAATAGTTTACCCAAGGTTCAAAAAGGCGCTAGGCGTAAGGCGGGCGTTGAGACTTTGCCTAGCGCCTAGCTTGCCTAGGCATAGACTAAGCGTGCCTAGGCGTTGGAAGAAAAATAGCTATTCACACTGCATGATAAATGAAATAATAATCTACTACCTTTTCTCACTTTAGTAAAAATGATTAATAAAACATAGCTAACAAATTCATAGAATCATAGCTCAAAAGCTCACGAAGTTCTTGAGCTATTGAAAATATTGATATAGAAAATTGATTTCGTAGTTAACGTTAATTTTCTCCTTTAATATTGTATTTCTCACTCTATCTATTAATGTTTAAGATAGACTTATATGTCGCGTTACTCCATTGACGTGTTCCAGTATCTAATTAGGCGTGAAACTCCTAGACAGGGCGTTTTGCCATTGCCTTGCACCTAGGTGTGCCTAAGTGTAAGATTAAGCGTGTCTTTTTTAATCATGAGTTTAACACATGTCAATTAACATATTCTCAAATCCTTCTATTCTAATGAAATGAAATACAAATTGAGCATATCGTCAAAAAACAATCATAAGAGTAGAGCTACTCCAAGAAACACATGATATTTGATTATCCTTAAACTCCAAACATATCATTCAAATCCTTGCGAATTTATTTAAACATCTCACCCATTTATGAGTGATTTTATAATTTCTGGAGTGATATATAAAATGGAACAGGTCTAATGGGTCGACCCACTAACCCACCCAACCCGACCTACAAAATCACGGGTTATATGGGGTTTAGGTCATTCAGGTTTCGGGTTATAAAACTTTTTACTTTTCGGGCGGGTTCGGGTCAACGGGTCGAGTTGTAATTTGTCAGGTCTACTTTCGGAGTAAAGATCGATGCAGCAAAAGGAGATATAACCTTACAAGTAGGAAAGATTGTACACTAGCTAGAAAACCTGGAAAAAAAACCATTGACGAAGTAGTTAGTAACGATGCTCTTGATGAGAATGAATAGACAGAGCCATATAAATCAAGATTAAATCTTGATCTCCATTTGAGGATTCTTTGAATATAATTGGTCTTCATCATGACCAAGATAGAAGATACGAAGACAAGTTGAAGGAATCTCCACTGGTTTCTGATTTAAAGCTAGGTCAAATGGCACTCAAAATAGTCAGTACAAGGACCAAAACAATGCTAGAAAGAATTAAGGAACCCGAGTACCGGGAAATATCCGAGGATCATCAGGACTTCATACTCTTCCATTGTCAAGACATATTTAATCCACATCCCGTTGAACCAACAAGAGGAAACATAAATGAACGAGGTGATAAATGGGCGTATGTGGTCGCTGCAATAAAAGGAGCATGACTATGCTTAGCTCAAAGGCATATAAAAAAAAGAGCGCTTCTTAGAAGGCAACTCATGTTTGGCATTAATTTCATACTTTCTTATTCATTTTTTGTTCAATTTTGGACTCAAAATCAGACCAATTGGATTTTTGGACTTTTGAAATCCCACTAAAAGTCATTGGTTCCAAATATTTTTTATTTTTATTTTTGGCCAGATGGTCTTATGTGTACAATTGATCAAGCAAGAGAGACCCTCTTGGGCCTTGGCCACGCACGATCCACAAACCGCTACCACCCTGGCCTGGCCGCACAACCAGGGTCCAGGGGCCATAGTTGTCAGTTGTCACTGAGGAAAAGGGAAGAATCAAAAGAAAGGCGCCAGATTTCCCAATCAAACCTCGGCGGATGGCGAATCGGGGCAGAGATAAGAAGACAAGTAGGGAGTGGGGTTGGTATTTTGGGGGAATGCCGGGAAATTGGGCAATGGCAGTTAGCGATTCAAACTTTTCCGTTTGATTTCATTTCCCTCCTCTCTCTCTTCGGCCAGGCTTCCAAATTCAAAACCTTTTCTCCTTGTCCATTTTCCAATTCCCACCTCAAACCCTAATCATACTTTCCATCTCTCTCCAGTCTCCATCCCCAATTCTCCTTTTAATCTGAGTTGATCGTTTACCTGTTCCTCTAAAGTCTAAACTAATCAGCCGCCGCCCCACTCCCCCACTGTCACCTCTCCAATCCTTGTGCCATTTCTCTTCCTTCTTTGATCACTTCATTCTCTTCCTTGCTTATCATCTCCACTAACTCTTATTCGTGTTCTTCGCCCGAAGTGTGTCTGGCTGTCTTGGATCAATAAGGTCAGTGAACACTTAACCCTCGTGCTTCAGTTTCCTTTGAATGGCATCCTCTATTTGCTTAAGCTGTTGACCTGTTTCCCTTTCTGTTATCCGTGAATCTGTCAAAAGTTTGGAGTCGTTTTTTACATCATGGATTTTGTGTTAGTCATACTGGGTTTGAGACTTGAGAGCAATTGGGGTATTTACAGACCCCTTGGGGGGATATCCGCTGCGTTTAAATTCACTACTGCTTCGAAAGCTGAATTTTTTTTCCAATTGAACTTGATTTGAACCCTACGGCAGCCTTGTACGCAGTAGATGTGAATTGGGTTCTTGAGGGATTGACTTCTTCTCTTGATTCAAAGCCTCTAGGTTCATGATCTGCTTGGTTGAATTGATGTTTGAGGAAACCCAGATGGGATGATTGTCGCCCCTGTCACCAAAACTGAGACGGCGGGAAGAAACTGTTGATCAGTAGTCTCAATATGCAGACGCATACTGAGTTTCTCATGGGGCTTTTGTGCGTATTTTCCAGGGATAAGTTGTTCCTGGAGTAGCTAGTTTCATGTGTGCTTGAATGAATGAACTCAACAGGCTTAGAAATACGGTAGTATGTCAGTGGTTGCTGTAAATTGTGATCCTTTAGAAGTATGGCCTGTTCATTAACTCACCACCTGGGCTAGATTTTGTTGATTTTTGAAGATTATAATAGATATGAAGTGCTGCTTTACCGGTGGAATTAAGGGCTGTATTCGAGCCAACCTAGATCTGTTCCTTTTTAATGTTTTCTCCAGTCATTTTATAAGAATGAAATGCTTCCTCCACTTGTCCTCAATACTATAAAGCCTGCCATATATCTTGTGCTACGAATTGCAATACTTCAGTTTCTTTCTCATTAAAAAATTGTACGTTTCTAGTGTTGATGCCTTGATGCTATCTATATTTCAGTTCGTTCTATGTTTCGGCTTAAGTTGACGAAGTAAGATTTTTTGACAGGGATGGATCAGAATTCTCCAAATGCCCTGATTGCAGAAGATGTAGTAGTCTCCCCAGAGAAGGAAGCTATGGATCTTCAACAAACCATGCCTGATTTCATATCCGAGGCGGAGGAAGTCTATGCAACTTATGAAACTGATTCTCCTTTGCTGACTCCTGATACAAAGCTGGGTGGAAACAAGGTCCATCGTGAACTTGCATCTGGCAGTTCTGGTGGTGGTGCCAATAGTTCTGATATCTCCTTGAAGGATGGATCTGACTCATCTGTGTCACTCTCAGACTCTGACTCTGAATCTTCCAACTCTAGCAACGCCTACTATAGTCTCCCGATAAACACTGGTCGGAAAGCTGTGTCGTACCAGTTAGGGAATGAAGAAAAGGTAGGGATGGGTGTCGCTGATGGAAATAATGCAACTTATGAAGAACTGCTCAGGAAAGTAGCCATGTACGATAGTGAGCTGAAGCTTTCAAACCTAAAGCTGCAGAAGTCAGAGGAAGAGGTTTCATGGTTGAAGAATGAGCTGACAAAGGGTACAGAAAGTATGCAGTCTCAACTCCTATCTGCTGAGAGAGAGATCAAAGTTAGAGAAGGCGATCTTGAAGTTGAAAGGAGAAGAGTTGTGGAGCTGGAGAATAGAATAGCTGAAGGTGCATCAGAACTGCAATACCAGCTGGAGTTGGCGAGAGTAGAGATAGCAGCATTGAAGGAAAGCAACTTGAGTTACAGAGTTCAACTGTCGGACCAAGATGAAGAGGCGAAGGCACTGAAAGCTGCAATGCTTGGCGTGGAGGTGAAATTCCGTGCTGAAAGGTCAGAATTGCAGTCTCGTATATCAACCATGTCAGAGCAACAGATGGTGCTGGAGGCAAGCATCAAACAATGTGAAGTAGAGAAGATGGAGATGAAAACTTCGCTTGATGCTCAGGCGATTCAGTTTGGAGCTGAGATAAATCAACTGAAGGCAGAGCTCACTAACAGAAGTGAAGAAGTGGAAGGCTTGAACAAGAACTTCGACACCTTAAAGCACAGATACGACATGGTCGTGGTGGAGAAAGATGAGCTGATTGCTACGGTGAACACCACGAAAGCTGAGCTGTGTTGCCAAGAGGAGCTGAGAAGGGAAGTTGAGGAGCATCTGAAAAGGTTGAATCTTGAGAATGGGGATTTGATTGCTGACTGTGAGAGTGGAAGGAAGTTGGGAGAGGAACTGAG
The DNA here is from genome assembly GCA_964030455.1 of Linum trigynum. NCBI lineage: Eukaryota > Viridiplantae > Streptophyta > Magnoliopsida > Malpighiales > Linaceae > Linum > Linum trigynum. The sequence continues at coordinate 7,258,753 of OZ034819.1, forward strand.
GATGAGAGTGGTGGATTTGGAGAAGGAAGTGGACAGTCACAAGGTTGAGCTTCTAGCAGGTGCTGAGGAGAAAAGGGAGGCGATTAGGCAGCTTTGCTTCTCTTTGGAGCATTACAGGAGTGGTTACAAAGAGCTTCGTGAAGCGTTTATTGGACACAAAAGGCTTCGTGTTGTAGCCTAGCAAGGGACAGAGAAGGAAGCTATGGAGTATGTTGGTGAACTGAACTGAAATGAAGCTGCTTCTGGTCGTTGAAGTTTGTTTATGTTTTCAATAGTGATAATATGTAATGTGAGATAGGTTTGGCTGGGAAAGCATTAAGGTTTATCAAAAGAAGCTCTTTTTCTGTTATTTGGGAAATGATGGGCGAGGGAACTTGCCATAGTGATGCAAGATGTGAGAGTTGGTTGGTTGGGCTTCAAATTTCAGTTTGAAGTTGTGAGAATGCTTTATTTGTTTACTCTATATAGTGGGTATGATAAAAAAAATTCAGGCAAAATTTCAGCTCCTAAGAGAATCTCTTTCACCATGGACAATTGGTATGTTGATTCATAATAGTAATGGTCGTTGTTATACTAAACAGATTGTTAATAGTTTGACAATTCTGATCTAAATCATTGGTCTTGTCTATGGTAAAAGTTTGAGTTTTTCTCAGTTAATTCTTCTGTTTTCTATATCACTAACTAATATGTTTTTGTGAGCTGGCATAACATGGTAACAAAAGAAATGCATTACTTATATATCGTTGGCTGTATATATTTCGTAAATAAACATAATCTACTATAATGACAATCCTGTGAAGTAAGATACAATATTATTTGGTATTATAAAAATTATCCAAATTGTTTAATAACCACAAAATAAATAAAAAATTACTACATTGTTAAAAAAAATTTACTACATTGTAGAAGTTTTCGACATCAACAAAATCAAAGTAAAGTAAGAAAAACTAATGCAATGGAATCGAATATTACAAAGCTTTACAAAACTACACTTCTATTTACTTCTTGCGGTTATAAATTATTGCAAATTTTATTTTTTGCTTTGCCATTAACAACATTAAACTGAAGTAAATTTGAAATGCTTATTATTATACATAAGTATAATAACCCTAGCACGAGAGAAATCTTCTTTGATTTCACTTCTCATCAATATCGTGTTATTTTTTATGGCATTAATAGGAATTTGGTATGACCAAAATATCATTGCATGTTTGGAACTGAATGACTAATTTGTTTGAATTATATTCCTAATGTACTATTTTCAGAAATTTGAAGTTCTCAAAAGTGTGAACTCTTTGCTCATGAATTAGAGGCTGAAAACCTAAATTTAGCCTTTGGGAGCCATATTAATAATGTTTGAAAACTTGAGTCATAAATAAAGTTACACATATCACTTGGTTTGGCCTGGTAAATAACAACTCAAATCATTAGGATTTTGCTACGGTGATTTGCAAGTTACCATTACTTGTACATATAGGTCGACCGAAAGTAATAAAAGTAGACCAAATATGTTGTTTTCTTTTTGTTACGTTCAACAAAGCGGTCGACCTTGTACATGAAATGGTCGACCTCTTTAGCAAGCAAACAATATAAAAGGTCGACATCAATCTTAAAGCAGTCGAACTTGTACATTAAATGGTCTACCTTATTCTCAAAAGGGTCGACCTCTATTGCATTACCTTATCATCATCGAACTCGGAATTATCTAGGGGTGTGCAATGGGAAACAGTTATTTGGGTATACCACCCATTCCGTTTTTTTAAGGTTACGGGTGCCTACATATCCGTAATATGTATTACGATATGGGACTTGGGATTAAGCACTTTAACATTGGTTACCCACAGGTTATCCGCTAATATCTGTTTCGGTAGTATGGGTACTCGTAATACACATTACATTAATTTCCTATGCAAGACCATAGCTCAAAACCCAGCCACATGAGCACACTATAGGTGAGTGTAACAGAGATGCGAGATGAATGGATTGACTGATGTGTTGCGACTCTTTTTCTGTCTGGTCGACCTCTTGCTGAAAATGGTGGACCTCATTACATATATGGTAATGGCCATCTTGGCAATAACTACCCTGAAGTGGTCAACCTCTTTTTTTTTTTTTACGGTCCACCATTTTGTATATGATTAAATTGAAAGGTTGACCTCTTTCCTATTGTGACCATTTATTTTATGACTGCCTCAAATCGGCCGACCAATTTTTTGTTGTTGTCGACCATTCTGGTAATGACTACCTTAAAACAGTCGACCATCATATGTTAATGGTCGACCGTCATTCTAGGTATCACGATGGTGTAACCGATCGACCGAAAGAGTACATAGGTCGAGCGAATTGTGCAAGTCACGATACCTTGCATGTCACCATAGGTGTATTGTTTGTGATTTTTCAAAAAAAAAATGGATATTCTTAATGGGTAGTCCATTGGTCGAATTACTTTCTTTTCGAAAATTACTTTTCATTAAATCTTAAATAATGTATAAATATATATAATATGCAATTACTCCTATCAGAAGATGAATGCCAAAATAATAATTTAAATACCTAACAGAAATCCTAAGTCATTTTCATCATTGTCAAAACTATTGGGTTAATATCTTATTTTGACCCGAACTATGACCGTATAATCAACTTTGGTCTGTGGTTTCATAAATTAGCATCCTGACCTCAACTATGCAACATATAGACTCAATTGGCCCGACACATGTTTTGACCGTCAATTTGAATGGTCAACACCATTGACCATTAGTCAACATGCCATGTCATTGCCTCGTCAGCCTAAAAATCATTAAAGAAATTCAAATTATTTTCCTAATTTCTATTATTTATCATTTTCAAATTAACCAAAAAATATTTTTATTTTTATTTTTTGGTAAATTTGAAAATGATAAATTTTATAAATTTAATTAATTATTTTAAATTTTATTTTTTGGTTAATTTGAAAATGATAAATAATAAAAATTAGGAAAATAATTTAAATTCGAATTTTTTAATGATTTTTATGCTGATGAGACAATGACATGGCATGTTGACTATCCAAATTAACGGTTAAACCATGTGTTGGGCCAATTGAGTCCATATGCTGTATAATTGAGGTCATGATGTTAATTTCTAAAACCACGGGCCAAATTTGATTATATGGTCATAGTTCAGGCCAAAATAAGGTACTAACCCTTTTAAGAAAGCCCAAAAAAATGTTATAAGGGTGAGCCCAAATATGGATGAGGTTTGGCCCAAGGAGAAATATGGTAGTTTAGACATGTGGTGTCAAGTTCCTGACAAGGGACGCAAATGACAAAAGACATCCAACGGACAACAATGTACAAAAAGCTGAACATATAATGTCATGTGTCCGACACATTTTTTGCCATGTTGATGTAGGACAGAATTGGGGGCATTGGTCGGCGAGAGTCCTAGTATAAATAGTGAAGTAGGTAACCTCATTTACTTAGGTTGAAATTCTCTCACTAACTATCACCACTTCTCTCTCTAAACTTGGGTACTGACTTGATCGTCGAAGGTCTAACGGACTCCCTTTGGTCCGTTGTGTGCTTCATAGGCAGGGAGCGGTGCACCCCCAAGACGCTTCAGGTGGCTCGGAACTGTGCATAAACACTATTCATGCACTATACTTCAAAACTTTAAAACTCTTTTTTTAACCTTCAATGAGAGACTCTTAGTTTAAACCTCGAACAATCATTTAAAGAATTTTATTCTCAAATAAGTGGTTGTGTTTTTGCATATTTTTTCCTCAAAACAATATTTTTCTCAAAAATTACATATTTGCTCACGTTTTCTTGAAATAGAAGTATAATGAACTATTGTTCACTCAAGACTCACAAATTATAAAACTAAAACCATATCATTAAAAAATTAATATGCAACTTTATTCCTTTAAAATAAATTATTAATAGCTTTATATTCATAATAATAATCATTTCTCAGAACTCATTCACTACTTTGTTACATGTTACCCTTATTTAGTTAAACAAAAGGTTGAAAATATTTTATGTGAAAATATTTATTATAAATGAAGGAAATTATTACCAGATAAATATAAACTGACCCAAATGATCAATAAACATTGAATTTATCTCTTATCCCCAAATGGCATACAGAAAAAAAGAATGATGCAGCTTATTTAATGGAAAAATTGGCACGGATAGAAAAGGTAGGAAAATTTGGGGGTTTTTTGTTCATGATACTTAATTAATTACTAAAAAAAATGCTAATTACTAACTGAAATTAATACTTTACTCGAATTATTTTTTAAATAAGTTAAATAACAAAAATGTCACTGCTAAAATTACTCAGAGAACTGAAAATTTTGGATGGGGTATATTTCGATGGAGAACTTTTATGTCTATGTTTGGCCCGGCTTTTAGAAGTGCTTTTCGGTTTTAAAAGTATTTCAACCAAACGCTCAACTGCTTTTTGTTGAAAAATATTTCTCTAAAAGTTCAAGCAAAAGCTGCTTCTGCAAAAAAAACTACAACGGGTCAAACTAGCCCAAATAAGTGGTAGGATCTGGGCTGTTGCGAGCGTGACCCAAGCCCCCCATTCAAAATATGATCTATCACACCATGAAATTAAATCGAAGCTCTTTTCTATACTCTTTTTTTGTTAATTACGAAACGATTTCTTTCTTTATTCTTGAGTAGAAGGATTTGAATGGACTAATCAATATCATTAAGAGTGAGTCAAATATGTAACAAAAGAAATACAAATATAGTAGTAGGTTTTTCAGCCTCACGGCCACCACAGGCCAGGGCAGTTGAAAATAATATGAATTATGTGTCCCATATACAGTCTCTCTCGTTATTGACACATTCAATTCAATTCCAACCATAAACTGGACAACAACAACGGAAACACAAGAAAATTTGTCGAAAGAGACACTCCAAATTAATAATCAAAAGTAGCTTTTGGGGGGCAGGCAGGACCAGGACCATTGCATGGAAAAATAGCTAAAATTTTCTAGAAACAAAAGAGCTAAATTTGATCATTAAAAAAAGCTAAATTTAGCTCTACAGTGAGTCCGAGGAACTCAAATTATTTGGAAGATGAGAAATCATCACATTAACTTGTAGTTAAAATGTCTTACATATTAAGTAAATATCAAGAAGAATTTAGCTGTATAGAACGAGTAAAGAAAGAATGATAGATACATAGTAAAACTAAATTTACGTGTTGCTATTCACTAGCCACCGCAAAATAAATCGTATGATGGAGGGAGACAGAAAATTGCACAAATCAGATTGATACTATCATTCATATATCATGGGGAAAAAATGTTACTAAAAGAGAAAAAATAGTTCATTAATGAGTAGGGTGGGCACGTGGGTGGTTAATCCGCCGATTGATATCGATCCACCCGCCAATAACCTGATCCGCACGCAGTGGGTGATTGATGTGGGTGGATTGCGTGTTGATAAATCTCCCACCCGCACTTATGTGGGTGGGTTGTGGGTGGATTGCGGGTCACCTGTATGACCCGCATCCTATTTGTACATGAAAAAATATTGTGTCTTATAGTATCGAATATTCATCATATTTTCAAACTGTACTGCAGTATGATCATATATTTCAAAAGGCGGAGAATAAATAATAGTTTTGACTTTTGACTACTATTATGGTTATTGTGTTGTGCAATATCCATTAGATATTGGATATTGGTATGCAAATTATTGTTAATATCCATTAAATATTGGGATGCAAAGTATAAATTATTAATTGTATCATAATCACAAATTATTGATACAATCTTACTAATTTGCAATGAACTTATTGTAAATGTTAGCAAACTCTCTTAATCACTGGTTTGCCAGCGTGCACACAAATAATTATCCAAGGTGGCAACTGATAATGCCCGACCAGTTCACCCGCAACTCGTGGAGTACAAGACACGTCGAATAATAGGAAAAAAGAACAATGAAGAGATTATAATTATATGGTCGATTTCTCTTCTGAGATCTAATTATTATCCTAAGTCCCGTCGTTGGTGTCCCTCAAAGTCGTATTTGCATGTCTCTTTCACTTATCAACCACCGCATAACTACTGAGAGAACCACTAATTAATTAATTAATAAAGCCAGCCCTATTATATTTATTTATTTATTTTGTTAGGTCTTTATATGGCACATTTTAAGAAGGTACTTACTTTAAAACCTCTGTTTTTATAATTAGAGCGGATGTTGAACTGAAAAAGTTAGTGGTTTATGGTTCATTGGTTAACCATTATAAAACTGTTTGTTAGCCGTTCATAGAACCGTTCATGATATATAACATACAACACTTGTATAATGCACTAATTTAAAAATGAAGTTATCATTGACCATAAGCAATTTCAAATTCATATCATCATCACCGAAATAGCTAGCGTATCATTCAAACCGTCTTACAAAAGAAATCATAGTTAAAACTTACGGTGCCAGTCAGCATGAACCATGTAAAGTCGACAACGAGGTTGAAAAATGAGAAGAAGCATAAATAAAATTAATAATTATGGTTAGATGGTTTTAGTTTATACTAAACTTTTTATTATTATTTTGTGGTTAAAACAGTGAACCAGTTAAACCATAATGGTTTATCTGATTTTATATTGAACCGTGAATAATCATTTGATCCGTCAATAACCGTCCAATCAATTGACCGAACTGCTATCATAATTGGTTTGCTTGTTCTACTGGTCCATCCATTTATCTGTTTGATTCTTATAATAATGCTTTAAACTGAGTTTTCGAAATTGAGCTAGCAAGAAAGAGATAACTGCTCCAATAACCTAATAAAAATTAACAAATAAAAAAGTCCTAAAACTAGTCCTAAATTACCTGGCTTCTCCGTCTTCCATAGACCAACACGGCCTCTTCGGCAACAACCCTGGCCGCCGTCCCAAGAAACCCACCTCAATTATGAATCTATTATTCACGAATCCCCTCCCAAAAAAAAAAAAAAAGAACTAATCAGTAGCCCACCAACATAGCAATAATAGATAATAATAACCACTAAAAAGACTAAATATAAGGTTAGTCATATAAACTCTAGATTTCCATCCTTGTGATTCATTAATCAACTACTCGTCGATATTGATAGTAAATAAATTATCACAACATATGCGCTCTCAAATCAACAAGAAACAAACCCTAATAATCAATCACAACACTCGAGTTAGCTTAATTAACAAACAAAGAGTTTTGTTAGTGGGCTGTTGTCTTATAAACCAACTGATCTCAATAATTCAGAGGCAGATGTATGGTACTTAATCACTTCCTTGCACGCTCTTCAAATGAAAAACTGACTCATTGACTTAAAGTTTGCACAAACCCGACTTACCATGTGCTGAAGACAACGGTTAGTATTGGGAGTTGTGAGAACTTGAACCCGTGACTTCAAGGACAAACATGCTCTGATACAATGTTATAAATCAACTGGTCCCAAAATTGCTTGTTAATCGTTTCTCCAAAACATGAATTGATGGTTATCTAATTTTAAGTGCTATAAGATTGTGGGGATAGAGAGTGAAGAGTTGAAACTCTACATCTCTGTCCTATTGTGGATTGATGATTTGTAAAACTTGTTATTTGTGCTAATTACCACACAAATATCACATAACAGAATATTTGTTATTTGATATATGATATTTGGCTCCAAATAATATGTTTGTGTTATTTGACAATATACTTGTTCCCCTTCAAGTATTTGATAAACAACACATTTGTGTTATTTGGCAAACACCAATCACACCACATCCAAATCACACGCTCTCTTTTTTCCAATCAAATATGTTATTTGAATCCAAATAACACTCCCAAACAATCAATTCAAACTGAAGTAATTTGCATTCTGTTGAGTTTAGCAATAACCTGGTAGTTTCAAAAAGTAGTCGCAAGCAAAAAGAAGAAAGAAAGAAACTTTCAACAGTGGGGACGGGTTGACTTGACTTACTAGAACAAACAACAATCAAAGCAAAGAAAGAGAAATATAATCATCTTTTTATTATTAGCCAAACAAACAATCTCGAATCGAGGGAATTACTTTACGATTACCCACCTTTCTTTCTCTTCCATTTCTGTTCTGTTTCCTCCCAGCAAAACACCATCCCAGATTTTGCAGGAATTCCAGCAGCCAGCAGCACTACTCTTATTGTTTCTCTCTCTTCTCTTCTCTTCTCTGACACAAAGAAGCAGAGGAAGATGGTGGTGGACAGAAGCAGAGTGCGTTGCTTTCTCTATCTATCTTCTCGTTTCTAATACCTTAGCTCCCACGAAAAGAATTTTCTCCCCCAAATCACTTGCCCCCTTCTGCTTCTTTCTCTAATCAATGGGGGCGGCCAATCTTTTTGTGATACAATTTGTGTCTCTTACTGGGTTCAGATCTGCCGATTCTACTGAGTCTTGCTTCTTACTTTTGCTTCTTCGTCTTCGTCTTCTTCAATCTAATCTCCTTCTTGTTAATTGTTTTGTTTCCGTAGACGCTCCTCCAGCCTTGTGAGTTGTGACAGTTGAATTCTGGCAGAGGGAGGAAAGGGGGAAATCGTGCCAGGGATCAATTTCTTGCCACCCCAGAAGCAGAGCAGAGCTCAGCTGAGAGAAATTGAAGCAAAAAAAAAAAAAAAAACAACTTTGTGGAAATGGCGGGTGTGGGAGATGGAGCAGGGACTTCCAATGGAGGAATTCCGCCGCCGGCTGCCGCAGCAGCACCGAAGATCCGGCTGGTGCGCTGCCCGAGATGTCGGCAGGTTCTCCCTGAGCTACCCAATGTCCCTGTTTACCAGTGCGGTGGCTGTGGCACCCACCTTCAAGGTAATGTTTTTTTGCTCGTTAAACCCTAATTCTAAATATCCTAATGATTCCCAGAGTTTGAATTTGATAAATTGTAGGAAGCGAACACTGAAATTGTTTCCTCGTTTGGAATCTTTGTCTCTGCAGCCAAAATCCGGCCGCCAGTTGGGGAAAATTCCCCACCCGCTTCCAGGAATGGGTCGTCGGTAAAAGCTGCTTCGGTTTCTGCCCAGTTGAATACATCGGCTAGCAGCAGCAGCATTAGTTCTGTTCCTTCGCCTGTAGTTGAAGCTTCCTCTTCTTCCGGGTCTGGGGAGACTTCCCTGGATTCTCCTGTTGGCTTAAAGGATTCAACTTTTGTCAATCCTTTAAATGATGATCAGAAGCCTGAGAACAAGGCATCAAATGGATCTGTGAGGGAAGAAACCGATGACAAAGAATATGGTGATCAGCAGCAGCAGCTCCCCAGGGTTGACTCTGACTTTTCTATAGAAGACCAAGTTGTGGAGAAGGAGAAGATGGACGAGGCTGATCATGGCGAGTCTCCAGATCGTGATGCATTTATCGAGAACAAAGAAATATTCCCAGATGTTGGAGTGGATTCTGAACATGAAGTCGACGAAGGTGGTGAGATTGCCAAAGTAGATGTTACAAACTCCAGTCCTTTGGACTCGAGAAGATCGAACATGGAGAATGCCAAAGGTGATAGTCCTTTGGACTCGAGAAGATCGAGCACAGAGAAGATAGGTGATACTACTACAGAAAGCACCTCGACAACAGTCACTGCTGGGAGCCCAGCACCTAGAGAAAGCATCTCTGAAGATATTCATTCGGGTCTCCCTCCTCGTGACCAGCAGCAGCTCAATCGGCTCCAGGAGAGAGTGCGTCATGGGATTGATAACCGTAGAAGGTATGTAGCAGAAGACAAATTTGAAGCATCTGATGATTTCATCAACAACTTAAGTTCGGAGCTAAGTGAGGTGCTTGTAGATTTTTCCAAATCTCCAACCACTAGAAGTACTCGTGCTTATTATGAAGGTTTCTCCTCTTACGAAGGAACTGATCATGATCAGATGCCTGGTGGTAGATACAGACCTCATTACAGGAATCCTTATGGTTATAACCCTGGGAACTATAATAATATTGCTGAAGAAAGGGAAGATGAAAATCATAATGTCCATCGGAGTAGGAACGTTGGGATGCAGCAGTATCAGCAGCAACAGAACTATTATTCCCCAGATATGAATCAATATTTGGAAAGGGATGAACTTATGCTTCAACAGCCTCTACATACAAGGGGTTACATGAATGGCTATGGAAGTGGCAGCTCCCCCAATCATTTTCAGAGTGGATTTCATGGCAACTCAAATTTCCACCCTCCAATTAACCCTGTCGACATTGAGCAAGAGAAGGTCAGGTTATTGAGAATGGTTTATGAGTTGGAAGATCGACTTACCAGATCTTGCTCTCTGAATGATAAAGTTAGTAGTGGAAGTGTTTCTGCTGGAGGTGCTTGGAGTGATCAGCAGGTTCCCAGGCCATATAGAGAGGCAAGCAGCTGGTCTCAGCCTCAGACAAGGCAGCAGCATTCGAGAATACCATTCTCGGCTGAAGCAACAACAAATGGCCGCAGGCACAAAGTGGATCACTCCTTCTGTTCTACACATTGCAATAACCACAACAGAGTATTTTGCAGGGCTCACTCCGGTGCAAATTTTTGCAACTCGTATGGCTCTTGTCCCTCTACTCCTCAGAGACACATGGGGTTTGATGATCAAAGACCTAACAGAGATCATGATTTGAGAAAGTATCACTTGGCCAATAAGAAACATCTCCGCCCTGTAGCTGGTGGAGCACCATTCTTAGCTTGCCCTCGTTGCTTGAGCCAGCTGCAACTGCCTGCAGACTTTCTCATTTCTAAGAGGAAGTGTCATCCGTTGCGATGTGGTTCCTGTTCCGAGGTACTCAGGTTTTCACTTGTGGACAGAACACGCTTGGTCCCTTACTTACCTACAGGAAATGCATCATCTGGCTCGTTGAAACACGATGGGCAGCGAAAGAGGGTAATCTCAGACAAGCGGGGTAAGGATCCTGTGGAAGCATATGACGATGTTGGGCCTTCCAATGGTAAGGGGAAAAAGGAGAAGAAATCTACAGAAGTTGAGGAGATAGAGGAGAGAGGAGGGTCGCCACTTCATCGACTGATGGGCTACTCCACTCTCAGCGCTGTCCTTGTTAGCACTGGCGCGAGGGTGTAGAAAGGGTTCCACGTACAGGAACCTAACTCAATTATGAACTCTGAAGTCTCTCCATTCCATTGGTTCCTTTTCATTTCTCACTGGAGTGGATTGGGGGCGGCAGCTTGTAGTGAACAGTAAATACTCTGGAAGGTAAAAAGTTCAATTTTGTTGGAGCTGTGTGTGTATAGAAGTTCTGAAGAAGACTCCACTACTTGATTTTATTGATTTATTTAGGCATTCGGATTTCAGGGTATAGTTGATTCTGTTGGTGGTTTTGTTTCTTTGAGGGCTTTACTTGTGGTGTACTATAATAGAAAGAAGAAACTGGTTGTTTTGCTGCAACGAATACATGTATGAAGACTACTTCAGTTTTGTGGTAATGTTTCTTTGTTCTCTGCATTTGTTGTGTTAGAACACTTTTTTGATTGAGAACTAATGTCGTCTGCTCGTTTACCTATGCAATTTCAACTGTAAGATCACATTTGTATAGATATGGGCTACGCATAAATTTACCTAGAACGACATCAACCACGACCTACGCCCACCCTTACCCTATCAGTTCAGCACGATAGCCGGATTAATTTTCGCACCATCTGTCCTCACCTGATTCAAAAACCAGAGGAGCTGCTGGCAAAAAAACTAAAAGTTCTGTGACAGCACAATCTGAAGGAAATGGTACATTCCCATTCAGTTCGGATGAAACTTTACAGGCCCTTTAGTGGAAGGCCAACAAAATCCAGAACACGGTAGTTTTCAGAACCATGACGCTTTGGGCGCCTTTACACTAAAGCTTTCTTCTTTTATAATATTGCCATTCAACGATCGAAGCTCTCTTCTCACTTTCCAGGTCTCCACTGTGGAAACAAGCTGTACCACTCACATACAGCAGCTTTCTTCTTTTATAATGGTCGCCACTCTTTTTTAAGTGGAGCCACTCACAAATCTTGATGCTTGCCAACTTGATTAATACTAAATAAATCATCATGGCAACGTAGAGGGGATCTCTCTAGGAAATCAGATATACTGTTCCTATTTCTAGCCAAATTAATTTTTACAATATTTGTTGTCATTAGTTGAAGCCCTCTGTGTATCGGTTTTTCTGCGGTTTGAGACGATGGAAATCCTATGATCCTGAAGCATGATCGTGTTAGGGGCCAGCAACCGTGTGTACCGGGGTCAAAATACAGAAGCTGTTTCAGAAGTTCCAGTTAATATAACAAGGGTAGTTTCAAGTTCCACATCTTGAATCTCCATTCTACATACCACATCAAGAAAAACAAGGACTACATTGGCAGCAACAGCGGTAGCGTTTGTACTAGGATCCCTAGCTGTTGCCAGTTGCCACTACTACTTCTGTGTGTCCAATTCCTCTGACATGAGAACAAAGTTCCACTAAATTCATGAACTCTAGGCTGATAATACTCAGCTGAAAAGGGAGCAATGCTTGCCTGTATAGATGAGAATATCTTTTTCAAGTCTCTTGCGAAGGCCTTGGTGTCGACATCTTTGTTTGTAGCACCCATTTCAATAAGTGCAGATGCCATTGAGCCGTATTCTTCAGCTGCAATTGAGAGCTCTGGGGATACCTCACGGGGAAAACCTGCATAGGCCCTCGCAGAGTTGCTCCCTCATCTTGTCCCGCGTGGGGTCATTGCATTTGGGAACCGGGAGATGGATAGTGGGAGGGATAGTTTTGGGTTTAGGAAAGCGGTTTGTTTTCGCTGAAGCAGTACTGGTGGTTTTGGGTTTAGGAAAGTGGGTTGGCTTTTTTGAAGCAACGGCATTGTTACTGGGAATCTTTCTGTCTGGCGTGTGTGGCTTCATAGGCGGGGGCTGCAATGTGAAGCTTGTCCGAGTCAGAAGGTATGGTGACTTTCTTATGATGTGCAGCAGAGGAATTGGAGGTGTTGGTTCTCTCAAGGAACATGGCTTTCCATGTTTGGAAGATGTTGGCGGTGAGGTGCTTTTGTTCTTGCTGGCTTGTTTCGTAAGTGGTCGAAGATGCTTCCTTACCTGAGGCAAAATGATGTTTGTTAAGAGTTCTGCGCAATACTTGATGAATGTTTGTAGTTAACAGATCCAAGAAAGTATTCATGTATGGTGGACAGTAAGGGAGTCAGCAGTGGTCAGTGGAGAAAGCAAGAAGTATTTCTGCTGTTTCAGAGGTAACTGATCTTTCCTGAGGTATTACGAGTGCCACTTGAGAGTCTGCTGATCGATCCTCTTTTGTCAACAAACTCAGTGCACTCACTTCATTATTTACAGGCTGATCTACTAGATGGCAGGGATCCAGCTGCACGAGCATTTGTGAAGGAACCAATGTCGGGCTACATTTGCAAATTTATAAACTTCAATAGATCCTGCAAACAGAAGCCTCAGTTGGAAAACACAACAAACCTGAATTGTGAGCTTGTGCAGGTTGGGAGAACTCATGATCAAACAAACAAAAACACGCTCCATCCTGGAGATATTAAAGATGAGCCTAGTTATGGTAAGGACTCCTAACCGTTGAAGCGGATAAGAAATCCTGGTGGGAATATTATTACCTACAGCAACCCAGTAGGCTTTTCTACAAAAAATAAAAAATAAACAGAAAGCAACTTACATTCAGGATTTCATGGTTAACAATGAACTGCTGGAGTCACGGGAGAGAAGCAAATAAAGAAACCAAAATTCTAATGATCTTATCAAGTTCGAATATCACATCTAATGGTGGTCACAACTCAAAGTTGGCTATGCTATCTGCATGAAGGTGTCAATCCTCCTCATCATTCCAGTCATACACAACCTTAGCTTCTTTAGAAATACGGGTATATTGCATCACCTCCTTCATGCATTTCATAATCTTCTTAGTGCCCAGTTTATGATAAGGAGTAATATGAATCAACCGAAGTAGAGGTGCAGTGGCTAGGATGAACCTCATAAGATCCAGCTCAGCCTGTGTAGCACAGTTATCCACAATTCTGCACTCCCTGAGATGCTGAAGGCAATGTGAAGATCCAGGGCAGTCCTCTGCTTCCAACAACCTCCATAAGCTGCTAACTTCATTGCCTGCCAGCTGATCGTGTTGGTGGAGAGTGCTGACCTACAAGGGCATTTGTGAAGGAACTGGAGTGAAGCTAGATGCCAAAATTTATAAACCTCATAAATACTGCAAACAGAAAATTCAGTTTGCAAACCGAACCAACCTGAACTGTGAGCGAACACAAGTTGGGGGAACTCATGATTAAACAAACAAAAACACGCTCCATCCCAGAAACATCAAAGATAACATGCTTCATGTCAAAGACTTCTAAAAAGTGAAGAGGAGTAGGAAGCCTGGCGGGCACGTTCCTACCACCTCCAGCAAAGTTCTGCAAGAAAACCAAACACAGTTCATATTACACTGTGTGAATGAGTTACAGCAACCCAACAGGTTTTTCTGCAAGACGTGAATATAGGCTGTGAGCAAGTAACTTACATTCAGGATTTCATAGTTAACATGGAACTGCTGGAGTGCAGGCAGAGATGCAAATAAGGACACCATATCAGGTACGCCACCATCAGTACAATCATCATTCCAATCAAGTACGACGTATGACAGGAGTGGAGTAGATTTGAAGCTAAAGCAGATATCGAAGAAATCCACCACCAAGGTGAAGGATTTGAGGAACGGAGCCACAATATCAAGGTTACCTTCTAGACCATCACAATCTACTACACTTAAAGATTCAAGCAGGGGGCACTTGGGAAGGAAATCCTTGAAGAAATCACACGGCAATGTAACACGATTCAATTCAAGATGGGTAAGCTTACTAAAGCCAACAAACCAAGATGGTGGTGTAACTTCACAAGACCTAAGTTTGAGGGATTTCAAGTGAAGTGCAGAAAACAAGGAAGAATGCATCTGATACTCGTCTGAGTTACGGGAAAACACTAGAGTTAAGTGTCGAACACCTTTGCTAGAAAGGTAAAGAACGATTAGGTCAATCTCATGGCAGGGGTTTAATCTAGGTATTGAAAGCACAAACTTGGTCATTGGCCCATCTCGAAGAAGCAGAGATTTGTAAATGTTCAAAAGAGCTTGCTTATTCATCAAACTCCGTTCAGATTCAGTCTCTTCACGGATTTCAACAAAACCATCATCAAACACAAGCTGAGGAATACTTCTCCATTGATGCCTCCATTTCCTTGACAAGACACTAGTTTTGGTGGCATCTTTAATAGGTAAGAACACTAGAATGCACTGTATCACGTGGGCAGGGAGGTCAGTGATTCTATCACCGCCGGAGTCGCACACCCGCTTCATCGTGCAGGGTTCTGTACAAAAGTTGAAGCAAGAAACCCATTTCAGCCGGCTAACAAATACGGATTGGGATAACCACAAACATATATATAAATCAATTCGAAGCAAGAGAAAGCGGTTGATTACCTTTCGTTGAGGAGGGTGGGTTACCTTGACCAAGAACTGAAACGGGGCATAGACCGGTGTAGCCCTAAACGCTATACTTGTTTCTCGCGTCTCAATTACATTATCCTATGGAGATCGTGAAGAATCGAATTGTGCGCTTGAGCATGCCATGACTGAAGTTTCTTGCAGCGGATTCTCTTGGGTCTTCCCGGAAATGAAACTCAGGAACAGCACAGAGTGGCAAAAGGCGCGCAAGAATGCAGGAAGTCGATGTTGAGAGTCGTCCGAGAATTAGAGAGAGCTATGAACAGAAAACGACGGTGAGGCGGGAAGAGCGAGCAAGAGAGAGTGCGTTATTGCTTGTTCACCGCGGAGGTAGGGCTTGAAAGATACTAGAAAAGCTGTAAGGTTTCGAGGATTAAAAAATCGTACATTGTTGTGAAATAGCAAGGAAGAGCAACAGACATAAGAGTAAGAGTAGAGACACAAAAAGAGTGGGGGATAGAGCTTTCTTATTCATGTATTCCTTAGTACAAGGAGATCATATATTTATAGGCATACATCACATAACCCCTACATTCTTACAATCAATATACATGAATGTGAGAATGAATGTGAAATAGAAATGGGGTGGGGGGTTACATGTAACACCCAATTGTGCATCTAATGTGTCATATGAAGAAATAAATATAAGGAGATGAGTTACATAGAACTTGTAACATACCATGGAGCATCTAATGTTGGTCATCCATAATGATAATAATATTTTCATAACACTCCCCCTTGGATGACCATTAGACATGAATATGCCTCGTTAAAACCTTACTAGGAAAAACCCTGTGGGATAAAATCCTAGTGAAGGAAAAAGAGTACATAATCATCATAATACGCTATTTGAATCTGCCTCGTTAAAAACCTTACCAGGAAAACCCAGTGGGAAAAACCATGGTTAAGGAAAAAAGAGTGCAGTGCGTATATGCTCACCCTCATGACAACATCAATAGTGTTGTGAACAAATCTTTCAAATATTGTCATGGTAAGCTTATTAGTGAACAAATCTTCTAGATTGTCACTTTATGCATGATCCATTAGGACCATTTTCTTCATACATGATCTTCAAGATCATTTTCTATGAATATAATCCGCAACCACAAGTCATTTAGACGTCTTGAATCACAAATCTTAACCAAACAATTCATAACAAGTCTCATGAATTGTTGACCATTGTTCATGATCAGATGATGTTGTTATTGTGATTTCTTTGAAATCTCCATGAGATACTTGTACGACCATGAGTAAACAAATTACTCATCTATGATCCTCATCGTTACCAATAGGTAACAAAGTATAACTTAATGAAGTATAGCAATATACATTTTTGCTCTAACGACATTGGCATATGGTACTTCAGGACCTAATAACTCGCTTCTATCTCAAGGCCTAAATTGATCTTTGTTCACTTCTAGTGACCTTATGATCATTTGGCTATTGAACGTATGCAATTTTTCCATACAAAATTGTTCTTTCACTTTTCCGACATTGTCGTCTTGATCCAAAAAGAATCTTCTTAAATCCTCCATGTTCAATTTTCTTTCTTTAAGCAAACCATGCTTTATGAAGCTCTTCTGGAGTTCATATCAACTAAAACATATGAGATCATTATAAAATAATGTCTCGACTCTTTTCTTCCAAATAACTATAAAACTTAGCTAACACAATTGTACGCAAACAATTACTTCATAACACAAGGTCACAAGCAAAAGGCACGTCATACACACAACATCACTTAACCAAACCACATTCATAAATCAAACACATAACTAAAACCACAATATCACGCACATAAGCCTATATGTCATTACACAATCACACATGCAAAATGCAAATGCTCTAATGCACTTTATTCGAATTGAATCACGCAATGCTTATACGACCACTTCCTTTAGTAGATATTCACTTAGATGAATATACCATATTCATCCATTTTATCTCAATCCATACAAGGAATTGCTTTATCGATCGATATTGTTCTCGAGAACTTCACATGTTTGCTTCCGGCAAACTAATCCTTCAAGGAGTTTCGTATAAATATCATTATCAAGGGATCCATACAAATAGGCTATCACAATATCTACCAAATGCAAATTTCATACTTTTTGAACTGCCAAACTATTTAAATTGCACAACATAGTTGCATCCACCACAAGAGAGTATGTCTCTTCATAATTGATGTCAGGTTTCTACCAGAAACCTCTCATGAGAAATTGTATTATATCTCTCGCAATTTCCATACGCATTTGCACAAAACCTATTTGTATCCCGTTAGTTTTACATCTTCAGGTGTAAGGACTTCTGGTCCAAAACTTATACCAAATAGCCTAATGCTTTCTTTTATATTGGCCAATATATATTCCTTTGCATGCATCAATAGACTTTTACTTTTGATCATCTTTGTATCTATCACGTTCAGTGCTGCAGCATAATCAAAACCCTTGTCGACAATAAATACACTTCGGTTCCAACTTTCTTCATACAAGCCAATTAATTGAGATCTCTTCATTTTAAACGTTCAGGTACCTACTATTCTTCTGGAACTATGATCTCAATTTTATGACTTGACTCTTCTAGAGCTATTTTATCCTCGAGTTTACCATCTTAATTTATAGCTCCTTCCTTTCTCGAGGATATCTATCCTTGGAACCGATTGGTCTACCACGCTTCATGCGCTCGTTTAGACTCATTAGATTATCCAATATGGACATCAATTTGTATTGGAGTATTCACAAATGGGCATGTGACATAATCACTCCTTTTAGTGAGTAAAAAGGCGTTTGGCAATCAATACGTTTTTTTTCTCCATGAATCACCATATGAACTTCGGGTTCATGTTTCTTCGTTTGAGGATCAAAATGCGATAATGATGATTCCAACTCACATCTATGCCCAACTGTTTACTTTTCTCCCCCTTAACGTTCGAGAAGTAACTCATCAAAATGATGATATTAGCAAAAAGAGTCATGAACAAATCTCTCATTGCATTGGACACCATGTCCAACATAAGTTCTCATGGAACTCATAACGTGTTGTGGTGGAGCAATTGGGATGTATTATGCACACCCAAATTTTCTAGCAGTTTAAATGTTTGGTCCCTGACCAAAACCATTTGTATGAAAAGGGGGAACTTATGATAACTTGTTGGCTTCATGCGAATTAATGATATCATAAGCCTCGATAAGAGATCGATAGACTTAGTTTGTTCTCATAAGAGAAGTTCTGTTTGATTGGATAATCATCAAAATATATCCATCATTCGGCAACTAATCTCGCAAACATCAGGTTGCGTTTAGATAACAGACATATATGACGATATAGTTGATGAATCAATCAAAATCATAAAATTCATATATGATTTGCACGTTGAGTGTATTTTTCTGCATACACTTTTATAAAATCTCAACAGATTCAATTATTTTCACGAGTATAGTCTCCTCGAGACCATGTATCACATAATCAATCCTTTGATTGATGAATTCTCTGAACTCTCACTTAATTTCCATATGATATCTCAATCATTTTCGCATCTGTATCCGGGATGGTATGACCGGACATGCCAAAATAAAAGTTATCCGATCTTGCAAACTTCTGGTTTACACTTTCATATGTACTAATATACATGTAGTACAAATTTCTCCAGTTAAGTATATGTTCTCTTATAACACATTTCTGATGCAATATCAATTATGATATTCTTTTCTGCGAATATCTTCATAATTCGGTAATGCATCTTCAATTGACAGTTTAGTTCATTCATGTCTCAAAACATTAGCTCTTCTGGAGCCTTCACATATTCTTGTACTACAAGTTGGCCATGAGGCACCTTCTGATTCGGTGAACTATTGTAAGCTCATATACATAGTGATAATAATATTTTCATAATCACCAATATATTGATTAGTTACTTCAAGTAACAAAACACAATCTCTTCCGGAGCTTTTGCTTACTTTCATACTATATGATATAATACCACTATTGACTTTTGCAAATATTCATTCTATACAAAAACATACAAAATAATAATAATAACAATAATAATAATAATAACAACAACAACAACAACAACAACAACAACATATATGTGTTTCATAACACATTTCGACATACGAAGGTTACAATATATGATCATGACTTTTGCTACATGAATTATCATCCTCATTTATAATTATTTTATCTTTCACTTCCGGTGAAAAGATATATTTGTTGATTGTCGTTATCCAAACAACAAATTATATTAATATAATGGTGTGTCTCGATCCATTCACTTTTAAGAATGGTTTGTTTTCATTCGCTTCCAGGAATGAAACAACAGCCTTTGGATCAAATTATATAATATTTCTCATCATCACAAGTCCAATACATTTTTCACCTTTAACTAACAAGAAATTAACTTACACTTTGTAAAACCTCTAAGATAATATTGCTACTGCAGGAGCACATATAGATTTTCATTTTTCTTTCAAATGATTCTTGGACCAATAAAAATTCTTTTCATACATCGGGTACAAGATCAATGATTTTTCCCTATCGCAATGGTAACTCATATTCCAATATTTTAGTTACCAGATCCACTTCTTTCATTTGACACATTTTTTTTTCATTTTTTTCCACTTCGGGGGAAAATGAGATCCTTAGACTTTCATTTCTCTATATGTCGAATGTAGAAATCGATAAGTCAACCTATAATGATTTTGCTACTACAGGAGCAATTTTCATTATCTGATAATGTCCAAGCACAAACTCCATGTTACGAGATCGACATATATAAAATAATATAAACAAATAACATGATCAAATAATCCCTCAAAGACAATGAGATAGATAAACATACTAACAAGAAATTGCATGAAAATTTGCATACCTTGATCGTGTTGTGATCTTACTCAAGTATATGTGATTATGTAGAGAGACAATGACCAACCATTACTTTGGCAGAGCTCGTGCTGATAACGTGTTGTGAAATAGCAAGGAAGAGCAACAGACATAAGAGTAAGAGTAGAGACACAAAAAGAGTGGGGGGATAGAGCTTTCTTATTCATGTATTCCTTAGTACAAGGAGATCATATATTTATAGGCATACATCACATAACCCCTACATTCTTACAATCAATATACATGAATGTGAGAATGAATGTGAAATAGAAATGGGGTGGGGGGTTACATGTAACACCCAATTGTGCATCTAATGTGTCATATGAAGAAATAAATATAAGGAGATGAGTTACATAGAACTTGTAACATACCATGGAGCATCTAATGTTGGTCATCCATAATGATAATAATATTTTCATAACATACATTGATCTGACAAGAAAAATATTTTGTTAGAGGCGAAATGGGTAATCAATATGTGACACTAGAAATTAGTTAGAGTGCTAACACTTCGCTTGAATGACATTTTTATTCAAACTAATTTATAATTCGATCCGTTGGCCGGAATGTTAATATTTGATTATTTATATTTTTATGTTAAGTCTATCAATTCATTGAAGTTTTTTGACAATCCTTCGATCGAGATGATACATAAAGAAAGAATATATAGGTCGAACACTCGGAGAAATATCATCATCATTTAAGAATATAAAATATAAAAATGTATCATTGATTTCATTTTCATAATGATAATATTATATTGGTTATTTAATTGTCAAAAAAGATATAATATGAAAGCTCACTAGAATTACCACACGACCCATATATAGTTTGAAACTGAATCTGAAACCTCACAATCCTATATAAAGGGTTCAATGCTCTCCTTTTAGGAACAATATGCCACTAATAAAAAAAGAAATGGAGAGTTGTTAGTTCAAGTCAACTATATACTAAAAACTAAGCTAAGAGGGAACCATCAAAACTTGAGAGCAAACGACAAAATTAGTGTTACCTCCAATATACTAAATTACTAATAGACTTGATCAAAGTCATAAGACACAAAATTAGACACTCCTTATCTATCAGTTTCAGTAGGTTGAATAAAGAAGCGACTTACTTTAGTAAATCAATCAATGATTCTTTGTTTTAAGATAGAAATCGGTTGTGATAGTTGCAAAAACCATAAACCTAAGAGCCAATAGCCACCACTCTCCGTTAAACGACCAAATTTTTATCCATTCTATCTTCAATCTCAAGAGGCATATGTTTCAACCAAACATCCACTTTTTAATTCTCCTTCTGCAACTTCATTTCTGCTACTTTGATTGACCTTCTCTCTGTGACCCTCAAATTCTCTTCCAATTGGGGTTCTAGTCCACTCTATTTTCAATACTATCCTCATCATCTCTCACTTTCTCTCTCTTTAACTGCTCTAGTTTCGCTTCCATGCCTTTCAATACCCTTCTCAATTCGCTCACTACCCTCTCCAACTACTTCTTCTCTGTCTTCACATGCTGCACTGGAACTTTACCTGCTACCAAATCCAAACACAATTTCTTCCCCCCACCCCCCACCCCACTTCCATTCTCAAACTCAATTCCAACTCTTCGACTCCAAGTTCAAATCCATAACTACTTGATTGAACTCCATTATATTCCCCGTGGATTGATATCGGATTTGAAATTTTCTACTTGCCAGCTTAAATCCCCAAGAATAAAGTATCGTGCCAAGAGAAATTGGAAGATTAATTTTCAAATGTGCCCTTGTACTAGGAAGTGAAAGGACCAACTATTGGCTATTGCACGATGGAGGGACTTTCGGAGGAAGTTAGAAAGAGATAAGAATAAAGATAAAAAGCACAAATTTAAATTTAAATTTAAAAATGCAATGACATGACACGTAGTAAAAGAAATAATTTCTTCCATTTTAGCAATTACAAATTTACCTAAGCGAAAATTAAGGAGAGAACATGAATTTTAAAATGGATAAAACTAAATGAAACTCTACTATGAAAATTGAAGTATTAAGCATCATAAAAATACATACGGTAGACTTAGTGGGCTTGCTTATCATAATGTAAAAGTCATTCACTTTCCAGAGTTTAACTTGTATTTTGTATTCAAATAGAAACAACAAATTCATTTAGTGTAATTGGTTATGATTGTTCTCTTTGTTTGAAAAGATTTGAGTTCAAATCTTGATATTGATATCTTTTATTTGAAATAAATAATTAATTGTAAAGACAAAAATGTCCTCCTACTTTCACTCTCGCTGTAGGAAATTTGAAATTGAGAAAATTACACAAAACTCTACCATATATTAATGGAGGATGAGTTGAACATAATTAATGAGGGGAAAAGGGAAGGAGAAAGAGGGGCACACCTGGTATTATGAAAAATTTGGGAAGAGCATGGGGGACTCCTCGTCCTTTTTGCATTAAACGTGAGGAAGCGAGTGGTCAAAGTAGACCAGAACTTCAAAGCATGTAAGAACCTCTTTAAAATAAGCCAGAATCTTCTCAAAGCAGGTCAGAACCTCCTCAAAGTAGACTAGAATCTCAAAACATGCTAGAACCTCAAAATAGGTCAGAAGTTTATAAAAGCATGTTAGAAGATTTTCAAAACTTACAAGAAGTTTCTTAGCAGTGGACCTGTTTGCAGGGGCGGAGGTAAAGGGCAGTAGGGTGGGTCCCGAGACCCACACTAGCTCGAGAGAAAAATGACTAAATTAGGTATAATAGTTAATTGATACTGAAAATTACGGTGTGTTAATTGCTAATTGTTGATCGAAAGGTCTTGTGTTTGAGTTTTGGCTATCTCATTCGTTAAGCACATATAGTATTCAAATTTGTGCAAACTTAAATTCCATATAATTTGAGTTTCTTACAACGGGGTGTGTTGGTAAATAGTATAAAATATATTATTGAATCTCACCTAACAACTCTAATTATAGATAGTACGGTTATTGACAAAGAACATAAGTCGATAGAGAACAAATAACTAAATCATGAATAATTTTTTGTACAAAATTCATATTAAACCTCTTTCAACAACTCGAGTTATTGATACTAAACAATTATTGGCAAAGAACACCATTCGAAAGCGAACGAATAACTAAATTATGAATAAATGTTTGGTACATAGAGAGTGATATTTTTGATAGTTTTGATTATTAATTTATTTTACTTTATCAAAAAATTAAATATAAGATTATATTATTAATAATTTAAAATTTTAACAAAAACTATTTTATCATGTATATATTTTGAAAGTGGACCCACCCTAGTCGAAATCCTGGCTACTCCCCTGCCTATTTGTAAATTTGGAAAAAATTAGATACAAAATGCAAGAAAGAAGAGCTTAGATACTAAAATATAATTTTGCATCAATATTTTTAGAACTCGAATATAAAAAATTAATTTTAGATACTAAATATGAATATCAATTAAGTTCGGATACCAAAATTATAATTTGTAAAATAAATACTACAAAAAGCAACGTAGAGAGGAAGGGGAAGTAGAAAAGAAGTAGTTACTATAATACCCTTGTAAAAATGTTATAATGGGTGGTGTCTAGTCATTGTAACCGTATGAAACTGTTAAATCACGGGAGTTCTTTTACAAAAGATAATCATATATATTGATAATAACAATAGATCAGTACATATGGGAATTTAGTCAGGCCAGAAAATCAAAGAAACAACACGTAGTCAGGTACGATGATAGGGTATTTTCTAACCACCGAATGGGCTACCCTATTACTACTCCTAAAATCGCACATTAATCCTAGTGTGAATCGCCAAACAACAAAAGACTTACTAAAATGGCCCATGTTCGAATATCTCGGGTATCAGCCTGATTTATATTATCAATGATCACCTTGGCATCCCTTCCAACCTTGTCATCAGGAACCCGGCCTCTAGACACCATTGAATCACCTCCCAGAGAACCAGGAGCTCAACTACCATAGGATTATCAATATCAGCAAATTGCACCCCTTTCGCCAACAAAATCACCCCTTCTTTGTTCTAGATAATCACTCACCCAGCTGAATGGGATCCATTTTTGTCGCCCTATCCCACATGCAGATAACTGAATAAGGGTTCCTGCCACTCAAGTAACTTGCTTGTGGGATGGACGACCGCACAACGCAGTCTACACAAACTAATGCACTTCTCATATTGCTGGTGAAATTGTCACCGCAAACCTGGGATCCCAAATTATTTTCCCTAAAAAACAACTCAATTTCGTGATTGCCAGATCCTCCCAAAAGACTGCGACAATCGCCATAAACAATTGTATTGTATAAGTAACATCAACCTTTTCTGGAAGAGCGGAAAAATGTGAAGAGGCAAACCGCCCAAATATTCGAGACCAGAATGATCCCATAAATCCCTTGTCACAGGGCAATCATGAAACAGATGTTACATTGTGTCCAACTCCGCTCAACAAGCCAGACACCTGCGAAGCACCTGTACTTCCTTCTCAATTAGGGCTTCCCTCGTTGGGAGGATCTGGTGAAATATTTTCCATAGAAACACCCTTAGTTTGGGTGGAATCTGGGCTCCCCACAAATGGATCCAACTTGAATTATCCATCCAACTAACCGTGAGACGCTATCTACCAACCTACTTGTCGAGCAAGACAGCAAGGTGGTAGGCCGGTTTAATCGTGAAAATTTCGTCACACGTGTCATGCCAGATTAGCCTATCCTCAACATCCCGCCGAGAAAGAGGGATTGCTTCAATGGCACGATAAGTATCTAGGTCAAACCACTGGTTGAGTTTCATTTCACACCATCGCCCCTCCCCTTGGAAAATCACCTCCGCCACCTTCGGATAACCACACTCTGGTTACACCATGGGGTTATGCACAGAGGTATAGGGGTGTAACCAAGGAATCAAATTAGAATGCAGGCAGCATTCAAGCGGACCTCCCATTACCAATCTGGCACTATAGCACATTCACTGATAATTGTCGTCTATATAGGATACTCTGTCATCCTCATGATGGACGAGATCGCGCAATAGCAGTGAGCAAGGATCTAGTTGGAAAATATTTCCCTTTGTAAACCTGGCTAGGAGCGATTGAGATTCGGTTAGGATGTGCCACCCAATCTTGGTCAAGAGCGTCTGGTTAAAATGCTCAAACTTTGAAACCCCATTCTCCCATCATGCTTACTACAAAACATATTCCGCCAAGACATCCAACGAATTCGGGAGTGGCCAGCCTCGATTCCCCACCAAAACCTGGCTACATATCTGTTTAAGATTCGGCAAAGAGATAGAGAGAGAGAGAGAGATAGAGAGAGAGAGAGAGAGAGAGAGAGAGAGAGAGTTTGAAGTAGTAAATGACATGCAATGACAAAACTGAAGGCACTAATTCAATCAGTGACTCCTTAGTTGCCCAAGACAACGTCCGTTGCAGCCACACCTGAAGTCGTTCCAGCAACTTTTCCTCCAAAAGCAAAAGGAGGTCATTTTTTACTGGGCTATTAGCGTGGACAACCCACAACTCCAACTCTCAAAATCTGGGCTAGCAAATCTTGGTCCAAAAGTGAAATATTTTTGCTAAAGTAGACAGCTGATTTTTTCAAGTTAACCCGTTGACTATTGAGTTCCTCATACTCATATAAAACCTCAATAAGGTTCTCACATTCTTGTACAGACCCTTTGAGAAATAAGTAAGAGTCGTCAGCAAAAAACATATGCGAGATCCGAGGAGCTTGGGGGCAACTTTTACCCCTTCTAACTTTCCTTCGGAAATTGCCTATCGAATGAGGTCTGCAAACCCCTATGTGCATATGAAGAATACGAGAGGGGACAAGGAGTCCCCCTGACGACGTGCTTAGACATTCCTGGTTTCAGCATCTACAAGTAGGGTTAAAACCCAATTTCTCCAAAACGACGAGGAGAAATGACTATTCGACTTTATCATAGGTTTTTTTCATGTCAATCTTTAGAGCCACGTACCCCTTCTTACCACGGATTTTGAGATTATAAAATGGATAAGCTCGTGCCCTAATAGGATATTCTCAACAATTTGTCGTTCTCAGATGTAAGCATTTTGCCCCTCCGAAATGATCTGTGGTAAGAACTGGGCTAGTCTTCCAGACATGACTTTGGCTATAACCTTATACACAAATTGGGGTAAAAATTTGGCCCCACCACATCACTAAACCCGCCACGTCAGACATCCAACCCAACCAGACCCAGAAATAAACCCTAACCCACTTAAAAAAAACAAAGTTCATCAGTTTCCATTTGCAGACCTGTAAACCTTTCTCCTTCCTCTGTCATCCAATCCCCACTCCACGACCACCCCCGTCGTCCACCGCCATGTCAGCCCAATCGTCGCCGCCGGTAATCATAAGTGCTTAACCCATCCAAGAGAATCACAAATGTAAAGAAAATCTCCCTTTCTCCAACCAAGCTCGTCCCTCTCTCTTTCTCCACTCTCTCCACAGTCTAACAAGTCACAACCACCATTTCTCTCCTTCTTCCACAACTTTGATTCAGTTCCATGGCTTGCAATTCCAACCACGGCGGCGGCTAAGCAAGAAAACAAAGTGACTAATGGAAGGAAGCAGTAGTAACAGTGCAGTAGGCAGAGAGCACTAATGTACAACAATGCTTCATCATCCAAGACCCAGCAGAACCATCTTTTCCGACAACAATCATCTCCACTGGCTTTCCCAAACGGTAATTTCAGCAATTCCAATGGCGGCCACCAGATCCCCAGATCTAATTATCACCACCACCATATGAATCCTTACCCAACAACCTTCGTCCAGGCAAATACCTCAACTTTCAAGCAAGTCGTCCAAATTCTCATCGGATCCGCCGACACAGCCAAACAAGCCTCCTCCCCAAGACCCCAAGATCCTCCGCCACCGCCACTGGCGATGAGGGGCAGCACCCATTTCCCTATTCCTCCCATCAGAAGCATACCCAACAAGAAACAACAACAATAGCAACTCTACGAGAGGAGGAGCAACATCTTCCCCTTCCTCCGCCTCCGCCGCGGAGATCTTGTCGTCGAGCTTGCTGTATTTCCCCAAGCTGACGTTGAGCCTAGTGACTCCGTTGAATCAAGACACATTCTCCCACAATAACGACGCCTTATCACCCTGCCCCTCATCGGCGGGGAACTGCAGCAGTAGCAGCAGCTCGTCCTCGCCGTTGGAGGAGGAAGACCGGGCGATTGCGGAAAAGGGGTTTTTTCTACATCCCTCGCCGGTGTCGACGCCGAGAGAATCCAAGGCTCAGCTGCTGACTCTGTTCCCTCTGACGTCGCCGAGGGCAGAGGAATTGCAACCCTGAAAATTTTCTTTACATTTGTGATTCTCTTGGATGGGTTAAGCACTTATGATCTCCGACGGCGGCGGTTCGGCTGACATGGCGGGGGTGGTCGTGGAGTGGGGATTGGATGACAAAGGAAGGAGAAGGGTTTTCGAGTCTGCAAATGGAAACTGATCAGTTTTGTTTTTTTAAGTGGATTAGGGTTTATTTCTGGGTCGGGTTGGGTTAATGGTTTGGGTTGGATGCCTGACGTGGCGGGTTTAGTGGCGTGGCAGGTCAGGTTTGATCATTTCCGGCCCAAAACGACGCTGACTAGGCGCTCACGTTAGCCACGTCAGCACATAACGGACTCTGTTAACGGAGTTGGACGACAACTAACGACGAGTGACTAAATGTATCATGTTTTAGTAATTACAGTGATAAATTTGATATTAACTTTTTCTAATAACTAAACATGTCCCGATTTAGTAACCTCAGTGACCAGATGTGTCTTTAACCCCAATCCTATTATATGCTATACGTCAATTTACAAATTGATCCCCAAACTATACCCTATTACAATTAACTCTCCTATACATTGATTCATTAGAGCATCCTATCCGATCCCTAGTTGTCTGTGAACTTCATAACCATTTTTAGAACTCAAAGTGATATTTACTAGAACGAATTCTGCTCAACTTGCCTACCGCAACTATCCTCAATTAGGGAGCAAAATCATATCGCCGACTAAGAGATCATATGAGCTAATATCGATCTCTTTGTGGACCTGCACAATTAGGGAGCATTATCTGATTGGGTACAGATGCACGATATTCAGACATTCAGACGGACTTTAGATATATGAAGCGAGAAAAAGGGGGCAAAAGTCGCATTCCAGAAACAATTAAAAGTGCAATCTGATATAATTCAAGGGTTACATAAGACCAGTGTGCAATGGCGGCCTCAGCAAACAATTAGTCAAACCCAAAAACACAGAACATTATTACGTCCAACCCCTGGGGTTCATTCTCTCATCTCTAAAATCAACCTGGCAAGAAGAACACAGAAAATTTTGCCCAAAAAATTCAAATACGGCCTCCTGCCTTCTCACTTCCCTTCACCCGCTTCCTTCTCGAAGAACGTCTTCCTAATCCAATTAAACGGCTGCAGATGTATAGAAAGCAAGATTAATACTGCACAAATAAGTCGAATAACGAAGGTAAATAATTATCAGCGTAACTCTCCAAACAAAAACCGGAGGATATCAGAGAAAGAACACTAGTATCCGACTATCCGTGCAGAGTGGAAATGTCAATTGAAATCTTCAATCAGATATTTGAAGTAGCAACATTTGGTTCGAAAGAAGGCTCGATGAAAAAGTGAACTTCATGTGAAGATTGAGAAACAGTCCAAATTAAACTTTCCTTCACTATCTTGTCAGTGAACGAAAATAATTTAGTAGCACTTAAAACGGAATCAAAGAGAATGTATGATGGGGGAATACAAGTATACAACCAATCAAAATCAAGTATACTTCGTAACTTGAATGCCGGTTCTTCATCTGACATTCAAGTGCTAGGCTAGAAGCTACGAATGGACATTGGATAATGGAGATAACCACTGCGATAGCCTGCTTAAAAAGTTACTCAACTGCGTGTATGGTAATTGGTAGGGAACAAGATAGTGAAAGAGGATATTAACTTCAAAAGTTGACCAAATACATGGATGAAAAAAGATAGCAAGATACAAGACTGATGACTGATTTGAAAACAAAAGCAGCAAAAATGAATTGCCCTACAACCAGAAGAGGATCTGTGTGAAATTCATCAATGAACCAAGAACAACCTCAACAACCATGCTAAATAGACAATCCATCACCTTTCTCTTACTCATTTATCATTCTATCCATTCCCTAACAATCCATCATTTCTAATATTATGAAACAAAACTGCAATTCTAACAATGATCACAGCATCACCAAAAAGAAAACATTCAGGGATCCTAAAAAATCTGACAAGAACCCAGGGCCACAATCAGAAAACATTAGCATATTATATCAACTACCCATCAAAGGAATATCATTTGTAGGCACAAGTAATCATCTCAGCAATCCGATTGCAAAAAGATAAATCTGACCCTCCCCAACCCACCACCACCATCGTCATCATCATGATCATGATTCCGAATTTCTCATATGCGCATCTTCCCCCATAAATTAGACATGGGTATAGCTGAACAAAGGGGGAAATCGGCCTCCGGAACCGAACGAGGATGCAAAGAAGTGGGGCTGATTATTCGTAAGGCGATGAGATCTACGGGGCGATGCGAAGGAAGACAAAAAGATGGTGGAGGACGGAAATCGTACCTGAACGAGATAGATAGCACCAGCGCCGGCGGCAGCGCCCCAAAAGGCCAAGGACTGGATCTCGGTGGCTTGGAGACGAACCTTGGGGGTTAAGGACTTCAACATTCCTCCACCAGCCATGTCGATAGAGCTTTGAATTCTTTGATTTTGATCTTGCGGGAACCCAGAACGCAACGCCAAACCCTAGTCAGAATCGAAAATCAAAGCTGCGAAATTGAATACGAAAGGTATCTTCTGTGCTTTGCTTTCCAATTCTAATATTCCTGCTCCCTTTGTAATTTCTTGATGGAGGATTGGGCCAATGGGCCCCCTTGGGCCTGGGTGGTGAGCAAGCAAATCGTTCTTTTCTAGTATTCAATACAGAGTACCCAAACTTTCCATTATTACAAATTGATACTTCCACTATGCAGTCATTCTTTTCTAGTATCCTATACAGAGTACCCAAAGTATTCGATTATTACAAATTGATACTTCAACTATATTTCTCTGGTTGTCTAAAAATTAAGATTTTGAAAAAAGCTCCCAGCGAGGATCGAACTGGCGACCTTTCGCTTACGAAGCGAACGCACTACCACTATGCTATGGAAGCTAATTGAGAGCAGAAGACAAAACATCTTCTTTTAGTGTAAGACAGACAGATCAGGCATGAACAATCAATACACCAAGAAGATAGCCAAAGGAGCTAGCCGCAATGGATAAACATTCAACATGAACAAGCAACCTTAGAAAATTCAAGAAAATCAAAACATCTCAAAGAAACAAATCAGAAGGCAACTCCATTACAAGCCAACCTTCTTCATTTTATTGTTTCAAGTCACCCTCCCTGAGATACATAGGAGAACAGCAACAATCTATCCAATAACACTGAATTCACTTACACAAGGATCCGCCCACTTGGGTCACTCCTCAAAAAAGGACCTTCTCATGTGACTACAGGATTAATGGCATCTTTGCTAAAGCTGCCCCTATCATCAGAACCTACGCATTACTATATTAGGACGATCATGTTTAGCTGTAAACAAATACAACTTTAGTTTCTTAACTTGAAGTGGAAAGATTGTAAGATTTCTTCTTCGCGCTCACCTCTTCCTTGGATGTGGACCGTCGACCCTTGTCAGGACCGCCAAGAATGCCACAGGCCTCAAACTGCCTTTTTCGTGCTCGAGCCCTCTCTTTCTCCTCTTCAGATTTCGACGAGTAACAGTAGGGACAAGTAACTCCATGTTCCCACTCTGGTGTTTCCATGTCTGCATCACTGACTGGTTGTTTACATCCATAACAGAGCTTAAATGTCCCCGGTGCCAAACCGTGCTCAACAGATACTCGCTTGTCGAAGACAAAACATTCACCCTCCCACAGGCTCTCCGGTTGTGGAACCTCCTCGAGGTACTTCAAGATTCCTCCTTCCAAATGATAAACCTGTCAGTGAGCAAGTTGTCTATCTATTATGGTTCATTCAATAAGTCGCTCACTCACAAGCAAATTCAACCAGGACCCAAATTTCATTTACAACAATGTCCGTCATAAATCTTCGAAAAATATTGGTAGAAGTCCTATGATTTTAAAGGGTACTGTTATGCGAACAAATATAAGGAGACAAAACTGCAAGGCTAAATGCATTAGTGATGGCCTATAATGACATGGTCCTTCTCAGCCTAATAACATATAAGAGCTGATTGCAATCAAGAAGATCAGTACAAAGCAAAATATGATTCGGCACAGAAAAGTTACCTCTTCAAAACCTTTCTGGAGGAGAAAGCTTGTAGCTTTCTCACACCGAATCCCACCGGTGCAGTACATAGCAACTCGTGGAGCCTTTTTACTCTCTGGGCTCTCGGTTTTCAACCCAGAGCTGTCAATTGATTGCTGCTTCAAGTTTTCTACTTCAGGAAGTTCAAACTGATCATCCACCCAAGAAGGGAAGTCCCGAAATGCTGCGGTACAGGGATCAACTGCTCCTTTGAATTTCCCTATTCTTGTTTCATAGTTGTTTCTCACATCAATCACCACCTAGGCATAAAAATAAAATAAAAATTCAGTCAGGGCTTCTTCAAATCCAATATGGATTATCCAAGAAACACTTTGGTGTCAAACTTCTCAATGTTTATGATAGCAGAGTATCCAACTTTTGGGAAGTGAAATGAAAGCAACACACTCACTGTATCTGGATCACTAATCAATGCATTCCATTCCCTTGGCTTCACGTACTTCCCAACCTTTTCGATGGGTGACACAGCTGGCATCCCAAGAGTGACAATCTGTCTAGGAACAAGTTGATCAAACCCGGATGAACTTTGCAAAATCAGGATTTCAGTAGTGCTATGAATAACTTTGTTTGGAGTCTAGAGATGCAATTACCTCTTTCTTCAGCTTCACCCTGACATGATCCCACCGAAAAGGTGCATCTTCCCCTGCAGCAAGGGGAGAGCTGCTGGTGTGACCATGATGGATAGCTTCCTCCTCTGGACTAACAGGTGACTCTATTTTCCTAAGCCCCTTTAGTCGGGAATCACTCTCAATAACTGCAAGAACTTTTTCAACGGAATCTCTCGTCCCACATATGCTCCCATTGATTCCTTCCGGTGCAAGAATAATACCACCTGAAACACGCTGAAAAGGATCAACTTGGCAATGTGAGAACACCTCATTAATTCGCAGCGTAAGGGCATCATCCAGTTCAAGCGACGAACTCAAATGCCAGAGTGACCACACATTGAAAAAATTCCATTTATCACTCAACCACAAACTCCAAATTAAATTATCAGTGAATAATATGAGGGGAAGGGGCAGAGAAGGTACCAGTTCCTCACATAGCTCCTTCAATGGCTTCCGCAAATTGGCGTGGTCAGGGAAATCAGCAAAGCGATAAAAGGACACGACCATGAGAGTGGAATGTGGGTTTGGCTGGTCGTCGGAGTCGGCTGCGGCGGAAATGGGAACCGGGCGAGAAGTAACAGAAACGGGGCTGCAGCTTGAGACCGTCATTGCTTGTGATTGGGAGCTGTAATTGAAGGAGTAAATGTTAGGGCGACGACGGTGGGGAGAAGAATTTGAGGCTGGAATACAGCTCGAGGGGCCCAATTGGAGCAGAAAATTGGGATTAGGGTTAGGGTTTAGAGAGGGGCGTGATGGCGGGATCTTCCTGAGAAAGAACAGTAGAGGTGCCCGGCACCTTAACATTGTACACTGCCGCTTGCCCGGCCTGACCGTCGAGTGCCGTGCCGACCCCTAGCAAAATTCGAACCAACGATAATTGTACCTCACCTCAGTCCTTCAAAAAATGTTCGATGGCCGCCCAAATTATTGACCTTTCTAGATCTCATAATTTACAAATCCATCTTCATCATATTATCAATAAAAATATCACTCTGAGAGTCTCACGACCCGAAGTATTATGTATAACAAAGAGTAAGAGTTCATCGAAAAGTCTCACGACCCGAAGTATTATGTATAACAAAGATTAAGAGTTCATCGAAAGGTTTTACCACCGCTAATTGCATGTAGTCGGTGGTAGAAGTTTTGTTGCGTATATATTTTTTTTTTTGTCATAGTTTAGTTGAAACGAATTCTATTTTCATTTTCGGATATGCATAAATCTTATCTTCGTGGGAAGCAACTACTCCAGTTAGTTCATCTCCTTGCTAACTCGGTGTTGTGTGAATTGTACATTTATTGTCACCATCTCGCCAAAATATTGCAATAGCATCATGCTTTTGCACCTCCATATCTTATTCATTACATTCTAATACCCTTTTTTATTATTTCCGAGTGATATCAAGATAAGACAAGAGTTATACAAATAAAACTACCCAAAAATCCCCTACAAGCCTAGAAATCCCCTACAAGCGACACCCTAGTGAAGCCACCCAAAAAAAGTTGAAAGACTCTACATCTATGAGAGACAAGCAGTGCTTTAAGCGCCACTCTATGGGCAGCAATGTTGGCGACTCTAGGAACCGCCCTAAACTCTATACAAACTAACAAAGAGTCTAAGAACTAGCGACACTCCCGGTGCACCGGACCTCCAAAGCAACCTTCGAGAATAACTTGTTGAATCTAGATGACGACCACTTCGAATCACCTTCCACTATCATGTGAGTCAAGGAACTTGAGGCGACAATGGTGATAGCATCTCTTACTGCTAGGAGCTCTGCCAGGTAGGGCTTCGCTACTCCCCTATCACTCTCGATCTACTATATAAAAGCCATTAGGGGTGAGCATCCGGTTCGGGCAGGAGTTGTTTCTTAGAGACTATTTGCATGTCCTTCTCGGTCAAATCACTGATTCTGTTATGCAAAGCTAAATGGAGGAGAGTCTTTCTCAGCAATATTGATTCCTCCCTTTCAATGCTTTTGCATTCTTCATGTAGAGTGTATTTTTCTTCTTGCCTTTAGCCACCACAAGAGAACCTCTTGATAGCTTCCATTTCTCTTTTCCAAAATAATTGGTGTAACCATCATCATTAAGCTTTTCGGTGGATATCAAATTCAACCTCATGTCGGGAACATGCCTCACCTTCTTTACGACAAGCTTGCAACTCTTGTTGGTTTCTAGATGAATATCACTCATGCCAATAATCGTTTAGAGCTAATGAGATATCTCAACTCTCAACATTGTGGCTAAAGAGTCAACTCGATACTGACTTATTAGTGAATCGACCTATATGAGTTTCATTTTGATAACTGATAGGCTTGTTAAATTATATATCTCACCCTATATGAAGTTTAACACGTAGATTATGTGAGTAAATATATCTTATTTAATTTTAAAAAGAAACGATGTCCATAGATTGTTTTGATACTATGAAATAACATTATTTTCACTAGTTAAAATTTATTAACTAGATAATATGATACCACAAATTATAACATGAGATTAATTAATATTGAACACTTAACTATTATTATTATTATTATTATTCTCATCTTGACATTGATCACATGTGTTGTATATGACATACAAAATGTATATATCAAATACGAGCCAAGATTTTTATAACCAAGCTAGCTCGAACTCGACTTGACTCGTCTCGTTAATAAACAAGTCAAGCTCGAGCTTAACTCGTTTACTAGCAAGCCGAGCTCAAGTTGGGGTAAAACTCGGGTTGACTCGACTCATCTGCAGTCCTAACCGTAGTCCAAGCCACAACTCCACTATACTTTGATGGGATTAAAAGTTCTCCCTAACCTAGCTAGAGGATTACAAAATACCTCAAGAACAACCTTCTTGGATCACCTCAAGTTCTCCCTTTGTGTTTGCCAATTTGGTTGGCCATCCTCTAAACCTGGCTCAAGTCAAGTTCTCCCTTTGTGTTTGCCAACTTGGTTATGCATCTTTGTATAGCTAAATTTGGATCTTCCTTTTTAAGTGGGCCCAGAAAAATCAGATATAAAGGTGAAAAATTAAAGACATTTATTTTTCATAATTTTCTTAATCGGTTCTTATCTTTTTCGTTCTAAGTCGGATTTCCATTTTTTGCAGATGGAATGAGTTCGCTGTGCTTTACAAAATGAGATCCATTTTCAATATTTTTTGAGAAATTTTTTTCATACCTCTCGTTACTAACTCCATACCTAATGGTATCTCCTTCGTTCTTAAGTCGTTTTTGGAAAAAAAAATCACAGAAGGAACGAGTCCATCATGATCTATTAGATACACAAATTTTCTGGGTGAAAAAAAATACAGGACAAAAAAATATTACACAATACCACAATGATATGGGGGATGGTATCTTGTTCTTATGGTACACAAAGTTGAAAGTCGTAAATAACAGTTAGTATACTCCTACTATCATGTATTCAGCCGTCCTACAGTTTTGATATGTTCATACCACATGGTACGCTTACATACCATATGGTATGCTCTTATTTTAATACCAATCTATACCACCATGGTATAGAATGGTAAAAAAAATGCCTCAATTTTTTTTGTTCAAAAAATATATCAAAGTGGATTTAATTTTGAAGAACATAATTAATCTGATTTATCTATGAAAAATTTTAATTTCAACTTAAAATGAGAAATTAATTATCTATTAAAAATTAAATGCGAATAATTAAAAGTTTTTCATGAGAGAGGAGTGTTAATGTGACGGATTGTAATTGTATTAGTTATGGTTATGTATTAATGGGATCGGCTATCTCTAAACCTTTGTATATTCTTTTCGCTTTCTTTCTTGTATACAATTACAATAAATCTCATCGCCCAAAAGGAAAGGCACATGGCATGGCCAGCCACGTATGAATCCACTTCCCAACTCAATATTATAACTTACTCGATCAGTTCTTCATTATGTCAACCCAACTCAATTAACTTCAGAATCATTAATTCATTATATATAATGAACTCTCTGATTCTGGTGATCAAGTGCCTTTAAAATTTAAACTACAATCTAATTGTTTTTCTATTCATCATTATGTCAATGCCATTGCCATATCAATATTTGCCGTGTTATCAGTTTCAATTATTTGCATTGTGGGCAACTTAGATTTCAGTTTAGCATAACATGGCTTAAGCTTATTTGCCGTGTTATCAGCTCGGTTTGTAAGTCAACTAATTAATTGTATGGACAAACATTTGCTCGTCGCATGCGATCAAGGTTGGTTGATAATTAATTAGCCTAACAATTACCAAAGCTGTGTTCTCTGGCTTTCAAATAAAGCGAACTTAATTATCATGGCGCCATGGATTTCAGAATTTAGAACTACAATGGGAAGGCATGTGTATAAGCAAGAGATTTGGGCACAGCTCATCTCCCCTAGCTAAATTGTTGGATACAATTGGGAGTGTGCAACGGTTCGGATAGGTTCAAGATGAACCAAATTCATGAGAATCGCGATCAAACAGTGAAACATATATATTAGGCTCGAGGATCTGACCAACAATGTATTTTGTCCAATTTGATCTGGCCTAAATGTCAATTCGATTCATTTATTTCAGTATCTATAAAATTTATGTGAATCAAGAACTTGATCACATTATATTCAATTCGGTATAATTTGACCCAAATATTGATTTGATCTCATGCGATTCACTATGTATCGAATCTTTCCACAACCTAGATGCATTACAACGCTCAAATATAGTAGTGTTCAAAAAGACCCCAAATTATGCTTAAGTGATCCTCCAAATAATATATAGAGGTTCCTGTTGAGAACCCATCCAATTAATTTTTTCCTAGCTTCTCCGCATAGGAAGGGAGGATTCTTTGGTCATTTGGGCTTATAAGTTAAAACCCTCAACATATTAATTAAAAAATTAGGACCGGTACTCCCACTGAAAGAATTAAAGCTCCCTATTTAATTAATGTGTTATGTTATTTAAAGCTCCCTAATTTACTATACTTCAAAGAATTAGTACATTTAATTTATATCATAACTGCCATATTAGAGTGTTAAAGATACACGATTTTGTGTTGTCATAAATGAATTTGTATGTAGAGATATAAATAAAAATTAAGTTTGTACCATAATATTAAAAGTACAAGTTGAGTTTATACTATAAAGAAATTTTTACGAAAATGTATAGACACAAACTGAATATTGTATTTTTTTTAATTGGAACAATTGATGGTATGAAATATAGTGAAATTTCTCTATATATATTTATTAAAATTATAATTAGCAGCTATATTTTATCGTATCCATTTAGATAAAATAGCTAATTGTTACTTTATTAAAAAAATTAGGTGTATAGTTCAACGTGCATAATCACTCCTTTATCGGTTTCTAATTAATCATATTTCATTTGTTCAAAATTTAGTTTATAAATTTTGACTGAAAATCAAACTAATTATACTATAAAGAATGTTATTTATTTTGGGTGGCTTCTACGGTGCACTTACAAAAATGAGTGCATAATATACACCTAACTCTAAAAGTATATATAAGACATCGAATTTTATCTTAATTGGTGTCGTTAGCCAAATACGATGATAACTTTCAATTTTGAAACCTAACCCTAATCTCTAAATTGTAAACCATAACCCTAAATTCCGAAACCCGGAATCCTTCAAATCAAATATCGAATAGTTTTTGTGCAAATTCATGTGTATTTTTGTCCATCATATCACCAGTAATGATTGACATCAGTTTGACATGAATCACTTGCTCACAATGATGGTTATGAGGCGAGTGCATAGCATGTACCCAAAAAGTGACTGCATTGAAGACAAAACCTTCATTTTTTTACATATTTTGGAAGATATGTTAGTCTAGCATCCTATGTAGGGGTGAGTAACGATCCGGTTCGCATCAGACTAAATCGTACCAAATTGATATTTGGATCGAATCATATCGGATCGAATATATTTTGATTCGGTTTTGATCCTATGAATTATTTTAAGTATGAAGAAACATGGACCAAAATTGAATTTGGGATGGACTAAATCGAACAAAATAAACCAAACATGCTTTTGGTCCGGTTATGGTCCTTATTTTTCCTTTTTTTTGGTCCAGTTCTGTATCAATTCGATCAGGTTCTGTACCGAATTGATCGATGTCCACCTCTAATCCTATGGCATCATGTACAGTAGCGTTCAATGTTCATGCACTATCAATTCTTCTATAATGGTACCCTATCTATACGACATTTCCTAATTACATCCCCACCATCAATTTTTGGTTCTCGCCTTGTTGACTGGACTTTGACCAATCTCCCAATCTTCATAAAGTTAACTTAGAATGATCACGATACTCCCCACTTAATTTATTATATACAAATTGAGCAATAAAATCTGCATATTTATAAGGAAAAAAAAGCAACATATATATTGGAGAGTACTCAATCCCTAAGTTTATTCATTAATTTTTCAATCTAAAGAGTATCAATATTTGTGTTGGTTGCTGGGTTGTTTATCAGCATGGGAAAGAATAAATATCATAAGATGCCCATGTGATGTAAATTCTACCGTATGTAATGCTTAGTGTGAAGATAAATGTTTCGTAAAGAAAAACAAATGCATTGGAATTTGTAGATATGATGGTGCTTTAGAGGACGGAGCGATCACTCGAAATCTAAAATGACATTTGCAATAATTTGTTAATTCGAAGAGCAAATAGTGCGGTTTGATTATATTTTTAGGAGTAGATTTTCTTGCATGGTTTTGTTTTTTACTTGCAATAAGGACTTTAGCAATAAATTGGTTTAGCATGTTCAAATATTATACGAGTATGATATTGTCTCCAGTTACTAAGTGATACGAAATTTTTATGGTATAAAATAAAACATTTCTTGCGTCGGATAATTTCTATGGTTATTTATACTATTAACGAAATTCATCCAATCAACGGGCGGGCTCAAATCTAGTAATTA
The DNA here is from genome assembly GCA_964030455.1 of Linum trigynum. Classification (NCBI taxonomy): domain Eukaryota; kingdom Viridiplantae; phylum Streptophyta; class Magnoliopsida; order Malpighiales; family Linaceae; genus Linum; species Linum trigynum. The sequence goes on from OZ034819.1 coordinate 7,298,053, forward strand.
GATACTAGAATATTTGAAAAGCCGCACTCGAATAAAAGAAAAGTACAAGTTGTTGCTTATACTTGACAATCAACCAAGGACACTTCCGGTTTGGACTTGCTCGTTGTTTAACGATATCCTTATACAATTAACAAATTTTCAGAACTACAAAATTCATTTTATATGGGTTGTTGTAGTTTTTTAAGAAAGAGCTTTGACGGAGCTTTTAGAGATGTATTTTTCAAAAAAAGAGGTAGAATGCTTGGCTGAAAAACTATTAGAAGTATTTTTTAATATAAGAGGTTGTGTAAAATAATTATAAAGGACTTATAATATAAACTATGAATAAAAATTCTAAACAATAAAAATTAGTCAAAATGGATCTTTTTAGATTTCTTTTTATATTAAATAATTTAATTTTATAATTTATTTAATTTTTAAAATGATATAAATGAAAGAAGATTATATTTTTTAAATAAATTTAAATATGTTAAGGATAATCTTGTATTTTCAAAATAGCTTTTCACAAAATCTCCAATATGGAGCTTCTACTTTTATGTTATGCATAAACGCTTTTCGGTTTTTCAAAAACTGTGCTTTTAAAAGTGTTTGGCCTACTTCAACTTTTGAAGACGAAAAGCACTTCTAAAAGTCGGGCCAAACATAGGCATAACTAGTACAATAAAGGTTACAAACTTTCATCGGAAATGGTAATGAGTAGCTGACTCGCTAAAACACAACACCAAACTGCGACCAAGTGTAATCGCAGTCCGGAAATGCAGTAAAATGGCAATGTCTAATTATCAACCTGGGGTCTAGATCTACTGCCTACTCCGTGAATATCTATTATCTAGCCAACTAAGTCGATTGATTGTGGTTTTAACTAAAAGCAGTAAGAAAGCAGGAAATGATTCGGTTTTCTAAAGCAAAGGGAGAGTCACTCGGGAATGAGTCCCCCTATCTCCTTAGTTAGGTTTCAGTTGTAATTACCCTGGGTTGTTTTACTGTTGATTAAACTGCGGAAGATCCGACAACAGCTTGGAATCTCTTAAACTGACCAAGCCCTCTCAGTCCAACTACCCAGCAGACGACTAGTCTTCACCGGGATAGAAAGCTGAGGCAATAAGCACAGAACTCCACTACTGGAATTGGGCTCCAGTACAAAGCAGTAGATTGATTAACTCTCGTATAACCAATATACCACTACCGAATGATGAAGCTCTAACAACCTAATCAGATTCTATCTATCTCAGGTTGCAGCAGAAATCAAGAAAAGATGATCAGACTTCAATTGATTCAATGAATCATGCATCATTCGATTAAAACCAAACAGTATAACAATCCCAAGTCATTACAATCAAGATCCCTAACACATGGACCTAGGATTCTTCATACCCAAGTGAGAGAAGGTTCTACTCCATAGAGAGAGGGAAACAAAATACAAAGCAGTCATACTCATAACAATGGGAAGAATCTGCTCTGGGATGATTATCTCCACTCCAAGGATGATTTCCAAGCTTGATTGATGAAACCCAGCACCAAAACCACTCGTAGGGGGTGTTCTTCGCACTTTCTCTCTCTAAGGCTCTGTTTTTGCTCCAAAAAGTCGATTCCCTCTCCTTTGGCTCGAATTTGGGTTAAAACCCAGAAATTCCCGACCACACGGGCAGGCCACACGGCCGTGTGGCTTTCCCAGCTGCCCGTGTGAGTTGTGGAAAACGCGGCGTTTCGATAAGTGGACTTCAGCCATCCTACACGACCACAACCACACGGCCGTGTGGATTTCCAGGCTGCCCGTGTGAGTTCCCTGGAATTTCCACACGGCCACATGGTTCCCTTACACGGTCGTGTGGGTTTTAGGCATGCCCGTGTGACTTCCTCAGCTTCTCGCCAAACATCCGATCTCCGTCAAATCGACCCCGAACTAGTTCCCAAACCTTCATTCACGTACTAGGACCTGAAATATCACAAACAAGAACAACCTAGCCTGAAATCGGCCTAAAACACGAGAGATAAGACTCAAACGGTGTAAGAATGGTGGACAAAAACATGTGTATATATCAAGTCATCAAATTCCCCCATACTCAAACGGTGTAAGAGTGCTTCCACCTTTCTTAATTCATAACAAACACTAAGAAAAAAATTACATTAGAATCAGTTATTCATTTTCTTTTGAATATCCTATGTTATGAGTAACCCAAACTAAAACAATTTATATGAGTTTACCCAACAAAATTACCCGAATTGATCCTTGCTAAAATGAATTTGAACAATAACCCAAATACTATTTGTCATCTACCCAACTTTATTCCTGAACCACTTCATTGCTTCACATTCTATACTTCCTAATTAACTTATAACTTGGGATAACAATCAAACTCATTGCCGCGGGTATCTACCCACCTCCGACCCAGTCAACACGGGGAATCCCCGCATTGATTTGGTATGGGGCGGGTATGGATAAAACCCGCAAATAACTTGATGGTATGGAGCAGGTATGGTTTTAGCATCCCCACCCCATACCCAAATCCGCACCATCTAGGTATTTTGCTATACGTAAAAAGCTATAAATATATTTTTTTTATAAATTATTATTAGCATGAAGGTAATTAAATAAGAAAACATGATTAAAATGTAATTATATTTATCAAAATCCTTGAAATTTTCAACCCTCTAAGCCGACTACAGTTTACTTTCTCAATTCCTCAATGTCGCCGCCTTTCCTCTCCTGACTCCTGAATCATCTTGGAGATGACCACCTTGCCAAAATTGTTCATGAGATAGTAATAGGTCATAGCATATCATCTTTTACATTTGAATTATTTTGATGCATATTGGCGTAACTTAGTGTGTTGAATAATTGGTAGTCTAGTAGACTTTAATCTTTTAGAAACAAAAGAGGTTTATGTCTAGCTGACAAGTTTATCTTAGCTATTTACTATATAGATGTGTTAGATTTGAAGATGAATGATTTGATTAGTATTATATTTTCATTTTATTTTATTGATTAATCAATATTTTAGGATTGAATGTATTTTCTTATTAAGAAATACTATAACTATGTTGATTTCCGCTATTTATTATGTATGTTTTGTGTTCTAATTGAAGACATACATGTTGAACTTTTGATATAGTCATATTGCTTATACGGGACGGGTATTACCCATGTGTATCCGAAACCCATGGTTATGGGGATGAGTTTGCAAAACCTCCCTTCGCATGAGTATGAGACGGATATGAGTTTGGGTAATTGATAATAGGAATAGGGATGAGAATGATTTAACCAAACCCGCCCTAAACTCGCATTGCCATCCCTACTTCTAACGAAACAAAGTTTTATCCTGCTACACCCATATTTTCTAGAACCGTTGAAAAATGGGAAGGACCAACCATAGTAAAAATGGAAACGACAATGTATAATCAATAATGTACTTGTTGTCGTTAATGTTTGATAGAGTTCATCGAAATCAGGAAAATTTTGTTCGCAGTGAATTAAATTGAATTTCTTTCCTTTGACTATTAGACTATATAATCATTTTGTCATTGCATTATATTCTAGACGGAACTAAAGCTAAACATCATCAGGTTCTGTAGTACTACTCTTGCCAGTCTTAATTAGCTTTTGCCGTCCAGAAATAAACATCATTATGTTGTTGTTTAATTATTTGTAGGGAGATCGAAAGATATAACTAATAAAAATCAACATGTTTTTTAAGTAATCAATTTTTCTGGATATACTAATAAATTCGCTAGATTTACTAATTATTTGTCTCTTCAGCGCACTAAGAGACACCACATATATATATATATTGCCAAAAAAAATAAGGATGGTCAGGCAGCACATGAGAACGATCATATTAATTAATATTTATAAATACACTTTCACGAAATCAGTTAGTTTATGTGTTCACATCTATCTCGAATAAACTAATTTAGATGGAATTATAGTTTAGAGATGCAGCACCAGCAACATGCAGCTCTAAAAAAAGAAAATAGAATAAATTTACTTATTCATATATCACATATTCTTGTTCGAATATATCTCGTTAAAGAAATTCAACTTACATTTTCGATGCATGTGAAGAGTATCTTAGTGACAGCAAAACAACAAAGCTTGATAATTTATAATAACGATAATATTGTTGGTCGGATCGATCAACCGGAACAAAAATAAAATTGGGTTTGAAAGTATTCTTGTAAAGGCTTTGAACAAATGAACCACATTATCGTAGTCAGTCACAGTTAACCATGATAAAAAAAATTATAAAAAAAAATACTAGTAAGAAAGGAACTAGTAAATCCAATCGTCCATGATCAATAAAGCTCCACATCTCCAAGTTACTTGTTAATTATTGGCACTTAGATAAAGGTTAAAGCCCTCTTTAAATAATTGCCTAATCAATCGAATATGCATAGAAATATACATTTGACTAATGACACAAAATAATTTAAAAAAAAAATTATAAACAACTTGTTGGGGAATTATTTCTAATTTATTTCCAGAAGGAGAGAAGTGGTAAGAAAGTAGCGTAGGGCATTTGAGTTGAGATCAGTACTCTCTCTGCATGCATCAGGCTGATGCTACCCTAATTTACATCATCTGCTTATGTAATCTCCCCACATTGCTGACGAATTAGTGCCCTAAAAAACAAAAAACAAAAACAATTCTTGTTTTTTTCTTAATATAAAAAATAATAATATGAATCTTCCATGTATCCTTCCTATTTCCTTTCATTAATTCCTCCCCCCCACAGTTTACTTTCCACTAAAAAGATAGAACAGAAACCCCCCACATTTTCCAAAGATCCTTCCTCCTCCTTTCCTTCACTTTGCTCATCTCTTTCCCCCAAATCCCACAAAACAATCTCTCCCCTCTCCTTCCCTTCTATATAACCAAAAAGCACCAAAAAACACCCACCTACTCATCAAACTGCACTTACAATCCCCATGTACAACAAACACTACTTTCCCACACCCAAAGCAGAAAAAGAACAAAACTTTCCTCATCTTTTGCCATTTCCAATCACTACCCATTTCTCCAAACACACTGCTCTCTAATGGGTACTTCCTATTTCAACCAAACACAGGCTGGGAAGAAGCAGCAGGAGGCCATCATCAAAGAGCTTCTCCAGGGTCAACAGTTCACTTCCCAGCTCCAACTTCTCTTCATCAACAATCAATATCCCACCGTGAATGAACTCCTCCGCAAGATCTCCACATCTTTCGCCGATGCCATCTCTGCTCTCAGCAGTACCACTGTTAATGGGATTGATGAGAATCTCCAATCTGTCTCTCACGGGGAGCAGCAGTCGTCTGCCGGATCCGGCCCCTTCGAGGAGGATTCCGGCGAGAGCCGGAAGAGGCCGCCGCCGCCGGCGGGGAAGAGTGGCGCCGCCGGGAGGGACAACAGGGGAACGTACAAAAGAAGGTATGTGTAATTTGTGAATTGTGATTGCTCTGCCACCTATCTTTTTTTTTTTTGGCTGGCATTAAATGTATGTCTTATCTGACTTTTGTCACAATTACTGATTGAATTGTTTTTCCCCCTGTGTCATGTCATTACACAGGAAGAGTTGCAATTCCCGCATAATAGTCTCATCATTAACACAAGACGGCCATGCTTGGAGGAAGTATGGACAAAAGGAGATCCTCCATGCCAAATTCCCTAGGTACAAACACAATACTTTGTTGAATGATTAACCGATTGATAATATAGTTTACAAGGGCTGATAAATTAGGTGTTGAATGTTTGCAGGAGCTACTACAGATGCACTCACAAGTTCGATCAAGGTTGCAAGGCGACGAAGCAAGTTCAGCAGCTTGAACAGGAGAAGGAGATGTACTCCATAACTTACCTCGGCCACCACACTTGTAGAAATAACAATGCTCTGACGTCGGCAGCAGCTCTTCCACCGGCGGCGGCGACGGCGGTGGAGGCAGAGTCGATTGAGAACGAGCCGTCTGCAACGGTGAGTGTGAAGCAAGAGGTTTCCAATAACGACGAGAGCCCAAGTGGAGTGACGGTTTATCATAATGATGAGATGATGGTGGAGAATGATGGGAATGTGAACATGTGGCAGGATTTTGTGTCGTTTGATCTGGAAGCAGAGGAGGCTGTTAGTAACTATGGGTATGATTATGGTAATTACGATTATCGTGGTCTTGATGGCTCCTCGATTATGAATACGGATTTTTCAGTTGAAGATATTAATTTCGACGATGGATTTCGGTTTGATTCCGAACGGTTCATTTAGATTTTTGTACCAGTGATGTGTAATTAGTATAAATTAAAATTAGTTTTTGTAAAAGTAGCTAGCTAGGATGAATGAATGTCCCTTTTCAGTTACGTACCACTCAAGTTTCTGGAATTTGTGTGATGTTGCATATACATATGTATTTTTGTACTATGAACTATACCCATTTCAATGTGACAATTATATGTGGAGAGTATTAAATTGAGTAAGAAGACAAATTACTTTTTGTGGAATATGAAATATTATCAACCATCGTGTCTTTTCAACTTTATTGGTCCTCCCATTTTTTACTCAATCCCAAACATCAGACCTATGCATTCACATGTTGGTAGAGTGGTACGAGTAGGGGTGTTCAAACCGTGTGGTTACCGTGGTAACCATTTTAACCAGTAGTATTTGGCTAATTTGATTTGGTTAATTTTGATAATTGGTTTGGTTTGGTTAAAAAATTTAGCTTGTTTGGTTTATGTGGTTTGGTTTCAGACACTCCTAACCAATCAAACCAAATTAACCAGTTAAGTAATTTGTCATATATCTAATATATATTGTATACACATACTTAATACTTTGCATAACCACTCAAGAGTCAAAATGTAAGATAATTGTATTTGTTCCATGTATTTACGTTAAGAGCTAACTACAATTATGTGGATTGTTATGTGTTGTTCATTATATAAATTGCGAATTGATGCACTAACTGGAAATTTTTCTCACTTAATGATAATGTGGTGTTATATTGGTTATTTTGGTTAACCAATTAAACAAACCGAATAAACTTTAGTTTGGTTAATTTGGTTGTTGTATTAGTTTGGACGGTTTGATTATGATATTGCATTCCATGGTTAATAGATTTTGGACTTCTTTGGTTTGGTTATTACTATGATAACCATTTGAACACCCCTAGGTACGAGAATCAAAACTTCTTGGGAGTGGAGAATTCTAAGAATGTAGAATTCATGTATTTGAAGAATTCATATATATTGTAGGCTGAGTGGTGAGAACTTGTGTAATATTAGAATGCATTGTTTGGCTTGCATAAGTTCATGGTAGAACCCACATAATTTGGCATGAAAGCTCAAATACTTTAGGTAAAACCAAAACATTTGAGATATCATGGTCACATGAATTCTAGAATTACATGGTGCACCAATATCATGATATCTGTCCAAAAATAAAACAAGAAAAACAGTGGAATCTCATATATCATGTAATCTTGAAACCCGTGGGTAGATTACATGCTTATACCAAACGACCCCTTAACACAATTGTCTGTCAAATTGTCTTGTTTGAAATTTGAATAAAGCAATTTAGTTTGAAGATTTTTAAATTGACTCATTTTGAGATAATTATAATTGTTTGGGATGAGGACAAATTAATCGAATTGATTTGTTTTAAATAACTCATTTGAACTTGATCATCTTTTCTGTTCATCATTTTGCAGAACAATGACTTTCTCTGTAGTAATTCAACATAGGTTGGTCTCCTTGCCATAATAAGTTACCTTTCAGTAATGGGACTATTGAGGTGTCCCTGTGAGTACGTGACTACAACTCTTACATAGTAAGCGAGATGGATATGTATATATATCATGGATTTTGAGTATATACATTCGGGAAAATTGAAGTGCCACATCCGAAATATAAGAAAAATGATCGTTGTTTTCATCAGCCTTCATTGATAAGACTCATCAGAGGTTTTTTTTAAGGAAGCCAAAAATACATTTGTACCAATTTAGCCCAAAAGAAGACAATATTATACTAATGGAGCATCAAATGTAAAAAGTACTGATATATTTCATGCTTGATTTGACAATCATCATATTTGCATATGATATGTCAGATATGAAGTACTCTGCCAATATTGTGGGTTCTTCTGAGATTTATGTGGTGTTGTGTACATGTGTATTATTGTACTAGGTACGGTATCAATTATATGTGGAGGTAAAAAAAAGGAGTATTAAGAAGACAAATTTCTTTTGTGGAAACTGGAAAGGTATGAGAATCGGAATAGATAAGGTGCATGCTTCGTCTGGCTCTAATTACGAGCCAATAGGTTCAAGGGTGGTACTAGATCAATGGGATTTTTTCCCCTAGACTGCCCTAATTACTAAACTAAAATTCTCAAATACTCAAAATTGTAGTTTATTCTTTGAAATGTCCGACTTTGGCATAAAACATTGTATATGAAAGTGTTTTCTCAACAAATCGCCGAGACATAAAGCGTTTTAAATAAATTGTTGAAATAGAAGCTTTAAGCTAGAGCGTTGTAAGTAAAATCGTTTTATATACACAAGCGCTGATCACTTAGCGGCGTTTTTATTTAAACGCCTCGATGAACAGTGCTTTCCAAATAAAACGCTAAATGGTGTAGCATTTTAAGAAATGTTGTATGTTGAAGTGCTTTAAAGCATATAGGGGTTGTGGGTATGCAGTGATATCTTAGCAAAATCACTTGAATTGAAAAACATTTTGTACCAAAAAAATAAAAAAAAATCATCCCACTGCACATCTTCTATCTGCTTCCACACTTGTCTCCCCCCCAACACTTGAAGACAGAAAGCTCCTCCTAACCCCTCTCGTAGGAATGGATCTAGGGATTTTGACCTAGAACTTGACCGCTCAGTCCGGGATGAAAGATTCGCCATCACCACTGGAGTTGGGAACATCGACTTTTCTATTCCTGTTGAAAGATCTCCACTGCTGGCGCCACTGGAATTGAGAGCATCGACTCCATCTCTGCCTTCTCTCCGATGATTTGTATCAAAATGGAAGAGGAACATGCTAGGGATAACGAAGAAGGGGAAAATAATGGGATACAACTTACAAGGCAATTAATTCTACTAGTTTGGTACCCGGTCCGTTGGCCGGGTAAATTTTGTTTGAAATATGTACTTTGGTAACTTTTTCCTCCTAAGGTGTCTATTTTGTTCAGTCTGTCATTGTCCTCTCTCATTTCAAATCGTGTATACCTTTGAGTCCGACCAGTTGGCCGCTAAATGATTTTTTTTAAGGTAAATTAGTTTGTACTGCACGACAATATTTTAGCACCCATGAAATTGTTGTGCATTATTATTATGATATTACAAAATTAAACATTGATATTATTTAGTAACTCAGTAGAATAAGAAATTTGTTCTGCGATCTATGTTAGTATATACTTTATGGCGGTACAATTGAATGATATTGATATAGTTTCGCAACTATCGAATAGGAACATGCCTTGTATATATATGATTGTGGCTATGTTTAAAAAAAATATATATCAAAATGGATATCCTTGTGTAGATCACATAAAATCTTATTTTTTCGCGCAATAATATTTAAATTTGGAGTTGAAGCGAAATAAATATGAATCAATTAAGAGTAGTAGGGGAGATTTAAAAATAAGAGAGAGAGAGAGAGAGAGAGAGAGAGTTAAGTGGCACATTCTGATTTTTTTTTTTTTTGCGTAAAAGGAGGCTAGCGCCAAGAAGGGGTACAAGGGGAACAGAATTACAAAGACCGGGTAGCTAGTACCCTCCGCTCAAAAGAAATTCCTCTCATATCGTCCTGAAGAATGCTTCCGATACCCGTAGGCGGATTAACAAGCTCATGCATACCATAGGGATAGACGAGACTGTGCTTCGAGAGCCAGTCCGCGGCTCTATTCCCTTCCCGGTATGTATGAGATATGCTAACCAGCCAGTCTTGCGCCGTGCGTCTCCTGATGGAGGCCAGCAGAGAGGCATGAGGATGGAGAGGGTCACTTCTGTTCTTCAGCCACTGGACCACCAATTGAGAGTCCGTCTCAATCAAGAGGTTGGTGCACCTGTACTTCCAAGCGAGATTCAGCCCATGGAACAGAGCCCACAACTCGGCCAAGGCAGCGGTCGCCTCCCCAATCATTGCCACAAACCCAACCTGCCATCTGCCTTGCTCATCCCGAATTAGCCCTCCCGCACCAGCCTGCCCTGGATTCCCGGCCGACGCCCCATCCACGTTCAGCTTCATCCATCCGCCGGGGGGGGCCACCCACCTGATGTCCGCCAGCACCCTATGAACCGCAGGGGAGCCTTGGAGCTGAACCGCGCTGCCTGAGACCCACGCCGTGTGCCAGAGAGAAGCTCTATGAAGGATAGAATTCGCCAGAGAGGGGGCAGTCAAAGCCGCTCCAATGCCTTTGAAGCAGGCTGTGCACCTGTTCTTCCACAATAACCAAATAGCAGATGCAAAAAACTCATTCCATGCCATACCTGACTCCATCTCCTCCTCCCTGTTAACATTGCTTCTTATCCAATCCTCAACTGAGGCCGAGAAGAGATCGTGATGCTCTGCCTGAGGAACCTGTCTATACCAGAAATACGCAGCCGGCGGACAATCCCGGAGAATGTGAAGGACAGTCTCCGGGGTGCCAGTACATCTGTGACAATCTGGGGAATCCGCACACTTCCTGGTGAAACGAAGCACATTAGTCGCAATCTTCCGCAAGGCCACCAACCAGGTAAAACAACAGACTCTTTCCGGGACGTGAAGCCGCCAAATCTTCTTCCACAGACTCTCATTGTGCCCCGTCTGTCCGGGGTACGCCATGAGATACGCCGATTTAGCAGTGAATCGGCCATTTTCAGAGGCCGACCAGAAGAGAGCGTCATCAGTGGTCGAGAGCGGATCAACCGCCACCGCCGTGACTTTGTTCAGGGCATCCTCCGTTAGCCAGTCCTTCAAACGGTCCACATCCCAGCATCCATCTTCGTCCACATAATCCGCCACCGAATCCGCCAGCATCTCCTCCGGCAAGGGCTGCACTGCAACATTCATCAGGGGAACCTGCAAACACCACACATCCTTCCAGAAATTAGTGTTCTTCCCGTTGTGAATATTCCAAGCAAGACCCTTTTTTAACAAATCAGAAGCTTTAGTCATGCTTCTCCAAGCAAAAGAACTTCCCTGACTCGACCGAAGCATCTCAATGCCCTTCCGCTTCCTCCCGTATTTGTCCTCCATAATTCGCACCCAAAGGTTGTCTTTCTCCGTCAGGAAGCGCCAGCCCGTCTTAGCTAGGAGGGAGAGATTCGCCTGTCTTAAGGACCGAAGCCCCGCTCCTCCTTGCCCCTTTGGCTCCAAAAGCTTCTCCCAAGCTACCAGGTGCATCCTCCCTTGGTCCTCCTCTTCGCCCCAGACAAAGTTCCTGTTAATCTTATCAATAGAGTTGCAAACATTAACAGGTAATTGTTCAGTGTGCATAGAGTAGGTAGGGATGGATGACGATACAGATCGAACCACAGTGAGTCTCGCTGCCAAGGACAAGCGGCGCGCCTTCCAAGGCGCCAACTTTTTCTTGATTCTCAGAATTAGACTCTGGTATCGATTCCTAGTGACCCTCCCATGAATGGTATGGATCCCTAGATACTTCCCCAGATCTTTAGTAAGCGGAATCGAGGCTCTGGAGCTTAACACCTGCGCAGTCTCCTCCCTAACATTTGGCGACACATACATGGAGGACTTGCTGAAGTTGACCCGCTGGCCCGAACTCTCACAAAAATCCTCCAGGCATTGCTTGATGATCCGCACTTGTGATCTTTCTGCCTCCGCGAAGAGAATGAGATCGTCTGCAAAAAATAGATGAGTGAGAGCCGGACCAGTCCCCGAGAGTTTGACAGGCTTCCAAGCCTTGTCCCGGACTGCCTGATCAATTCTATGAGATAACCTTTCAATACAAAGAACAAACAGATAGGGTGAAAGGGGATCTCCCTGGCGAACTCCGCGGGATGGAGTGATAGGGTGCGAAAGCTCCCCATTCCAAAGAATACGCATATGATTATGCAGTGGCACATTCTGATTGGGGTATAGAAAAACTTAAAATAAAAAAAAGGAGTTAAGAAAAAATCTGATTGGTCGGAAGGGTGCTGACGTGGATGCGTAGGAGGGCTGGAATTTTGAAATGGTGAAGGTAGTTTTTGGAAAAGCCTTTATATATTTTATAGATTACAATAACAAACGAATCAACTCTGTTCTCTATCCCTTGCTTGTGGTTGCATCCTGTTTTGTGCTCTTTTTCACTTCTTGTTCTCTATAAACAATTAAATGGCTTTGGCGACAGGTTATGGTGATTACTACTACCATGATTATTAAGGGTAAATTGGGTATGAAAAGATAAATTGTATTAATTAATTTTTTTAATAAATTACATTCTAGATAGATACAAAAATCTATTAATTACAATTTTCTCTCTTTCTCTCACTTCCGTAACCTCCGGCCAGATCCCCTTATTTTTCTCAATCTTTCTGCAAAAGAAAAAAAAAACATGAAATCGCTACCAATCCATCAGACAACCACTACCACTTTGAAAACATCAATACCATTGCAGAAATAAATCTATACCATTACACGAAAACTACCATTATAAACAGTCTACCAATATAAATCTATACCATTTCACAAAAAATCAATACCATTGCAGATTTAATCAATACCAATACATGCAAATTAATATCATTGCATGATAATCAATACCAATGCAACAAAATCAATACCAATGCGACAAAAATAATACCATTGAGGTGAGAGGGTCGGAGATAAAAGGATGGCCAGCGTTGCCGATTGTTTTGATGACCTTCGCGGTCCAGTACTCGCCCAGGTCGTTTGTCCATCGGCTCCTCCCTGTTGCCAGGTAGAGAGAGAGAGAGAGAGAGAGAGAGAGAGAGAGAGAGAGAGAGAGAGGGTCATGGGGAGGAGGGGTGGGGAGGAGGGGTGGACGACGTGGGGAAAGGGAGGTAAGGTGGGGAGGGTGGGTAAGAGTTGTAGGCAGGGAGAAAGGGAGGGTGAGGCGGCCGGCGGGAAGGGAGGATGGGTGGGGTGAGGTGAAGGCGGCGGGAGGATGAGGGAGGCGGCCGACGGGAGGTGGGAGGGTCGAGAGGGTAGACGTAGGGTTGGGAAAGGTAGGTTATCAATATAGGTAATAATCTGGTGTGATAATATTTTGATTCCCAAACTATCCTTAATTTAATCTTGACCGTCATTTTAAAAAAAGGAAAAAATAGAGCTAATGAAGGGTTTAGATATAGGTAGCCACAATGATTACTAAAAAACTAGTATCCACCCTAACGCATTCCAAATGACTTTCTCAAAGGAATGGTTACATTTTCAGTATGCTTTCCAGATACACTCTCATTTGGGTTTTTAGACTCAGTTGTTGGTGGGAATGACTGTCTTGCTTGGTACCTTTAGTAGCCGGTTGGATAATCCTCGACTGTGTTTCCGTCATCGATCGGCTCGGGGAGGATTCGGGGTGGAGGTTCTCTTCGTCCCATTTCCTTTCTTCCGAGGTCTTGGTGGTGTCATTGGTGTGCTGGTGGGAGCGGCGACCAGGGTTTCTGCCAGCGGCGGCGGGGTTCCATAGGGACAATGGGGTAGATAGGTTTGGGTGGGTTGTAATTGGGCTTGGGTCTCTCGGCTGGGCCCTATTGGATTCTGGTTTTTTGAGTGGACCTAGTGATTATAGCCTGTTTTAACCTTTGAGACCTGATTGTAACTTCTCCTCTGGGCTAGGCCCATTTGCTTCTTAATGAACACAAACCTTTCAAAAAAAAAAAATGTATAATCCTCGACGAGGAAGCGTTTTGCTTGAGATTGTAAGAGCAAGGATTTTGGCACAATTGTTCTCAATGTTTATAGATTTCTCGCCTTTTGCGGCTATGTGTTTGCTCATTTTGCAGGTACAGCTAGGGGTGGGCAATGGGCGGGTTGGAATAAATGTGACGCGCAATCCACCCACATACTTCTACGAGTTGGGTTGGGTGGGTGGCGGTTGGGTCGTGGATGAACCCGCAAAACCAATTCTCCATTTAGCCATTAAGAAAGTTTACTAATATTTATAATAATTTCATAGCAAATTAGCAAGACTGTATCAATAATTTGTGATTTTGATACAATTAATAGTTTATAGTTGGCATCCCAATATTTAATTGTTATTAACAATAATATGCATACCAATATACAATATCTAATGGATATTGCACAACACAATGACCAATAATAGTAGTCAAAACTATTATTTATTCTCCACCTTTTGAAGTATATGGTCAGACTGTAGTGCAGTTCGAAAATATGATGAATATTCGATACTATAAGAAACAACATTTTATCATGTAAAAATAGGATGCAGGTCATATGGGTGACCCGCAATCCACCCACCATCCACCCACATCAGTGCGGGTGGGAGATTTACCAATCCGCAATCCACCCACATCAATCACCCACTGCGTACGGGTCTTGTTATTTGCGGGTGGATCGATATCAATCCGCGGATTAACCACCCACGTGCCCACCCCTAGGTACAACTGCTAATAGGGCTGCCCATTTTGTGGCATAACATGCCCTTTCAACGGTAGTTCGACTATTTGTCAACTACCGCACGGTGTTTATCTTTTGTTCTTTGACTCTGTATTGGCTAGGGATTTACCTGGCTACTGTCTATGTTAAAAAAAAGGGAAAAATAATCAGTATGAAAATGGCTCCTTAACTCGATCTATTTTGCATTTTAGGATTTAAGTGGGGTCGAGTTAATGGGTTGGGTTAGGCATATGACATGGCGGGTCGGGTTTCATCTTTTCCGCCGCAAAACGACGTTGACTAGGCGATTTCTGTTAGCCATGTCAGCACATAACGGACTTCATTAACAAAGTTGGACGGAGACTAACGAAGAGAGTGACTAATGTGGACTCTTTCAGTAATTTGAGTGACCAAAATTGATATTAATTTTTTCCAACGACTAAAAAGTTATGTTTTAGTAAACCCTATCACCAAAGTAGAAATTTACCCATTTTGCTTATAAATTGTATTAAGGTGCATTTGGATAGATGTATTTAAAATGTAAGGTATTTGAAATACATGTATTTAATATGTATGTATTTGAAATACATGTAATTCAAATTCATTGTTTGGATACTCATTTATAATTTTTTTGTATTTAAATTTATTATTTTTATTCTAATTTTGAATTTTCCAGTCATTTACAACAAATTTTGATAAATTACAGTTTGATACCAAATTTATTTTTTTCTTACAATTTAGTACTTAAACTGTAACACCCTACCCTATACGTATTACCTAATCATATTGTTCATACAATTGCAGCGGAAATAATCTCGGGCGTTACATTAATTATCAAAATTTACCCAAATAAAATTTCGACATGAATTACTCGCGTAATGGGCTAACAGTTCTTGCAACTTATCCTGCAAAATAATTCATCACAAACATATATACTCACAACCATATGCATTGGCTTTTCTTAGCCATAGTCACACTTTCATACTACACAACTGCATACTATACTGATACAAGCCATAATCGTCACAACTTACACAGTTACACAAATATACACATATCATCAACTTTCCACACCTGTGGATATCTCACACTATATCAGAAGCTAGTATGCACATGAAAAACGTTCTGAAAACATTTTTTACAAAAAGGTGTGGATCACTGGCCAAAATCCCGAGTAGTAGTCCAAGCACAGAATAGTTGAAGACCATACCTCATCCTGGCTTCAACTCTAGCTCAGCTCCCACCTATACACCTATCTACTGCTGATGATGATGATCTGCTTACACATAGCATAAGCAGAGAAGAAGAATAAAAGAGGGTCAGCTCATAGCTGAGTGAGATAATCATAGCATCGTGAGTTCATAACAGAGCATACCCCTATCATACATCTACCAATCAAGCCAAAATACTAGGATCGGACCTCAGCCGTCCTCATATCCCAATAGGCAAAAGACTCAACCACCTTGACTTATGCATATGCATCTTATCAAGTTTTACTTATAGGCGCCTGGCTACTCCCATGCTAATAACTCTCTCGGGAAACATACCCCACATCCCGTCGGATGTAGTCATACATACCCCAACATCCCGTCGGATGTGGTCATACATACCCCACACCACTATGGATGTAGTCATACCCCGACACCACTCTGGGTGTGGTCATATCTCGTAAGAATTCTTCAGTCACCACCACATGAGAGGTGTGACTATCATACACATCATAATAGAGTAATAGCATAGGGAGCCCTAATTACTATGTAGTTGACCGTGAGACCACAACACTCATATTTGGTATCCTTATACATGATTCATATCTCATCTTGCTTAATCATAATTCGTTACTTGCACATGTACTTGACCAGGCCACAATTGGCTCAACATAGGTAAATCAGGAGTCGTATAGTTGCACTTCCTCGGGATAAACCCTCGTGCAAGTCATCCTCCTTAAAACATCATAATATCACCATGGAATATATATTTTCCACTTGTGCATCCAAATACAACAATCATGAAAAATCATATCCAATCACCTTCTCGAACCATCATAAGACATATTCACAATTAAACCCACATCTGGCAACATATATGGAATCATCAACATAAACAAGGTCCATATCGATTAGGGCAAGTCAATAATATCATACAGCAATCCAGGGTTCAACATATAGCACAAAAGTTCATACACCCCTAATCATGCCATTCTAGTTCACCTAGATCAATTCTAAGCATCAATATAATTATCGTGATACGACAAACCCGGTATGCCGTGCTAATCCCTCACCAGTTCTGGTCGTTCAAACACCGGTTTAACCTTCCCGTACTAAAACGTCAATTTCACGAACGAACCCCGAATTAAAATCCGAGACCGTCCTAATATCCCCCTGCAGTATCCCCGTCAATATTAGTTCTGGGCTCCGGGTCAAATTCTCGATAAAAACACATCAAACCCTGGCCGGAGCTAAATTCAGCGGTTTGGACCTCGGCCTAAATAATAGCCAAAATTCAAGGATTAGAACTAGAGGATTGATTACCTCGCTGCAGGAAGCTCGTATATGAAATTTGGGCTCAATCCGGCTTCCGGATACTCCGAAACCCTAATTTGGCTTATCGAGAATTCAAGAAATTCCTGATCCAAAAACTCGTTTTAAAGCTCTAAATCGATAAATCACGATGTATGGATGAATTAGGCATTACTTACGGGATTTTTGGATTAGTAGAGCTCAAGAATTTGAGCTACGGAAATTTTCCTGCTCTCTCCCCTGCGTGCCCTGTTTCTCAAACTCTCTCGGTTCTTTCTCGGTGGAGAAATGGAAAAATGATGATAATTGTGGAAGGAATGTGATGGGGAATTAGATATATATGCGGCCGTCCGCTTTATGTAATATATATATATATATATATATATATATATATATATAATATTATATATATAATTAATACGTATACTTATCCGATCGATTAATAATCCGATTTACACCGAAATATTGTTAAAACGCTCGATTTTAAATCGCGAACTTTCTAGCGATCGAAATATGGGTTTTGCCGGAACGAGGTGTTACATAAACTTTTAAAATTTTACAAAAAGGTCTTGCAAATTTTAATGGTAGAATTATATTTTGGTACCTTTATATGTTTTGTCGCACACTATAGTATCTAAACTTCTAAATTTCTACATATTGGTCCAATCTTTTGTTAGGAGGTATTTCAAATCACTAGTTGTTGAATTGTATTTGAAGGTGACAAGTAATACACTAGACATATATTTGGAAATCATCACATGACTTTGGCACAAATCGAAATACCAAATATAATTAAAATCCAAACACATAATTTAATATTTAGAAATCCAAACCACTCTATCCAAACACACCCTTAGTATTTTCCATTTCCCCTTTTCTTTTCGTTGAATTGGGTTCTGATTTTCGGGAGCGGATCAGGTCAGTAACTCTATGGTCAGTAACCATGAGTAACTTGTCCACATCAGCACGACATCAGTAGTCTCTCTCTCCTGGAAAGTCTTTTATCTTTTCCCCTTTAATTTTTAACGGACGATTTCTCTCTTGTTTTAAGTCGAAATTTAATTTTTTTTGCACAGATAAATCAGATTAAATATGCTCTTCAAAATGATATCCACTTTGATATATTTTTAGTACAAAAAAAATTGAATAATTTTTTACCAGTCATTACCATTTGGTAAGAAAGCGTACCATGATGGTATGAACATACCAATATGGTAAGAAGGTTGAATACATGATAGTATGAGTATATTAACTGTCATTTACGACTTTCATCATTATTTACTACAAGTTACCAATCACATACCATAGTGGTAAAGTATGGTAATTTTTTATCCAGTATTTTTTTCACCCAGAAATTTATAGATCCAATAGATCATGATGAACTCGTTTCTTCTGAGCAAACGTTTTAAAAAACGACTTAAAAACGAAGAAGTTACCATATGATATGTAGTTGGTAAAATAAAAGTTTCTCGAAATATATTAAAAATTTATTTCATTTTGTAGAGCACAACGAACTCGTTCCATCTGTGGAAAAAAATTGAAATCTCAGTTAGAACGAAGAAGATAAAAGCCAATTAAGAAAACTAGGAAAAATAAAATGTCTTTAATTGACAAGTCTTAAATCTAAATTTTCTGGACCCACTTAAATCTAAAAGTCCAAATTTAGTTATTCGTGGGGATTTTCTGCCAGTTTTCAAAGAAGTCCAAATTTTTTTTTTTTTTTTAACGTTTTCAATCGTCTCTTCTTCCTTCCTGATCTCCTGTCAATCCCTGTTCTTGCAAATTCTCTTGTTTTTACAGTCGCAGATCGAATCTGATCAAAATCCCAATCAACCCTCCTTCCCTCCCTCCCCCATCTCCTTTCTCCTCTTTCCTAGTAGATCCTCCCTCTTCTTCCGCGGCTGCCTTGCCGCCCTCGGCGTTTCAGAATTCTCCCTCTCTTCCGCCACAATTCACGTAGAAGGAGGGGAAAGGCGCGAAAATGCTGAAATTCCTCAAGGGAGTGGTGGCTGGATCTGGGACGGGGCTCAAGGATCTCCCTTACAACATCGGCGAACCATACCCTTCCGCCTGGGGCTCCTGGACTCACCATCGCGGCACCTCCAAGGTCACCTTTCTCTTCCTTCCTTCCTTCCACCATTGATTCTACTCTCCAACATCTGCGCATTTGTTCGTATAGCTAGCGCGGTTCCTTCCTGCTCCATTCGCAAGCTACAGTTGTGGTTCCTTTTGTTACTCTGCTTCCTCCATGTCCATCTCTGCGCTGGCAATTACTTATTCGGGCTATTTTGCTGCTTTCCAACTCTCGTTTACGCGAATCGAGTATGCGTATTGGATGGCTCACACTTCTTTGATTATATTTCAACACTCCGTAGTGAAATTCTCTTCTAAGCGGACTGCTTGCTTTGAACTTCCAGGCTAAGCCGTTTTGCTTAGGAATGCAATGTCACGACATACCATGCCATCCATGATCCCTTTGTTTCAGAACTTCTATAGGGTGTTGGGTGGCTCTGTTTTTACACTGTCCTTGTAGCTTTCAGTTTGATATATCGTTAGGGTGTTGCGTTGTAACGTTGGAGCTTATTTGCTGAACGAATTCAAGTGAAGGAGATGAAGCTTCTCGTATAATGATTTTCAGCTTGGCCTACCTTTGGTCAATTTTGTGTTTTTATTCTGACGAAAGAGGAGTAACATTGAAGATGTATATCAAACTACAAAGTTTTGGCTTGTTGCTACTTATATTCTTCTTGTTGCAGTTTATTGACGCTGGTATATATTTCAGGATGACGGTTCTCCAGTGTCAATCTTTTGCCTCTCTGGAAGTAGTGCTCAGGATGGACATTTAGCTGCCGGTCGTAATGGGGTCAAGCGTCTTCGAACTGTAAGTTTACTTGGTCTGGAGTAGTTATTGGGTTCCCCTTGCATGCTCTCTGGATTTTACTCCCTTTGTGGTTTTAAATTCATTTGATGAGGCCATTTATTGTTTGCGGCAGCACTAGAAATTCACTATAATGTATCCTGAATGTGTTTTCCATTGCTTCTTTGCAGGTTAGGCACCCTAACATTCTATCGTTTCTTCACAGTACTGAGCTTGAAACTGTTGATGGCTCTATGTCCAGGATTACTATATACATGGTCACTGAGCCAGTCATGCCACTTGCTGAGAAGATTAAGGAACTTGGTTTGGAGGGCATGCAAAGGTATGCGGTTCCAAGATTATGCAATGTCAATGCATGGGGGGTTGAACTAGCATGTAGAGAGTTATGAACTTGCAATTAAATTTCAGCTCTACGGATTGATATGTTATGGTCCAGATGGTGTAGTAGCATGGCATAACGTGTAGTAGCATGGCATAACTTCCATTGACTATATGCTTGGAAAAGTTTTCCTTACAAGTCAATGGTTCACATTTTAGCCTGATAATCTTTTGGTGAAGTTACTGTACATTGTTTCTAGATCTACCTGCACCAGTTAGGACGTGTAACCATCTCTTAGAGAAAGTCCTAGAGTGTTTGGTTTTTGTTCCAATCTATTCCATAGCGCATGGTTTAATATGGGTGGGTCAGGTTCATCATAAGTTCCAGATACATTTCCATCACGCAGTCTGTTCTTACTCAGTTTCAGCTTCCGCATGTCGGAAATGCTGATGTGCAGTACAATTTATTTTGACTTCTAATGATTCTTCTGTTCAGGGATGAGTATTATGCATGGGGTCTGAACCAGATATCTAAAGCCGTGAGCTTCTTGAATAATGATTGTAAACTTGTAAGTTTCCTAAAACTGGTAGTTAGTTGGTTAATATACTGAACGTCTCTCCCCACTTCTCTCTTCCTCTCTTCGGTTTTGTTCATCCTTGGTTGTGTCAGTTTCTAATTGTATTTGACACAGGTTCATGGCAATGTTTGCTTGACCAGTGTGGTTGTCACACCGACCTTGGACTGGAAGTTGCATGCTTTTGATGTCCTATCAGAGTTCGATGGGAACAATGAAAATCAAAATGGGCCTATGCTGGTACGGTTACATGAGTGACATATTTATATGATACCCTGTGCATTGATATTCACAATCGTTTCTTTATTTTGGTATCTCGAGCATCTTGTTTCTTTTGCATAGTCTATGTTGCAATGTTCGGATAAAGTCTTGGAGTTTATTATAGTCTCAGATTTATTGGTAGACCACAAATCAGACTAGTGCCTGCTTGTACTTCCATTCTTTTCAGTTATTGAAAATCCAGTTGTAGTTGTCTTTGTACTAGTGTTCAGCTTACCCTTTCCTCCTCCCATCAGCAATATGAATGGATGATTGGAGCACAGTACAAACCAATGGAGTTGGTGAAGTCTGATTGGGTTGCAATAAGGAAATCTCCACCTTGGGCTATTGATGCTTGGGGTTTAGGTGAGTCTCCTTGAAGTGATCATTTTATTAATCTTCTAGTTTATTTAGCTTATAGTGTGCTTTCGGGATGCTGTTCTTCTGAAATCATCTTGTTCCTAGTCAAGTGAACTAAGTTGGTGTCATAAAGCTTTTTATGTGACAACTGGATCGGTGAACTGGATTCGTTCATCATGTTCGCCTAAGGTCCCTTGTATATAAGCTGATTATATGTTGCTCTGTGATTTTGATAGGCTGCCTTATCAATGAACTCTTTTCTGGTATGAAACTGGTGAAGACGGAAGACCTTCGCAACACTGCTGCAATTCCTAAGGTATGCTGTATAGTTTTAACTTAAGGAGTTTGCTATTACATTTTGTCCCACCAGTTATACAGATATTTTGGATTTTCAGTTAGTTTTATTGTATGAATTAGCAGATGGCCCCACTCACTTTTCACTTTGAAAGACCATTAATTTTTGTTGTGATATTAATTTTGTACCTTTGCTATTGAGTTTCATTTCATCTCAGTACTCATTTTCAAGTGTATGTGCTGACCTTTTTGTGGTACAGTCTTTGCTTCATGATTATCAACGACTATTGAGTTCTATGCCTTCTCGCAGGATGAATGTATCAAAACTCATTGAGAATGGCGGTAAGTCATAGGATTGTTTAATTATTCATGCTAATATATTAGGTAGCTTTAGATATTCGCATTGGAGGGGCTACGTTCCATGGTATTTTAATTTGAAGTTGCGGTGCTTTGCACCCTTTTTCACAAACAAAATGTAGCTATGCAAAATAATTATAGCTAAAATGAATTCAGATTTCAATCATTGCCTTGTTGGCCTGGTGTCTTATCCTGCTGTTTCTTTCGTATGCATGTTTTTACTGCTTTTCTGTATTTTCATCTTTGTTGGGACCTTGATCTCTTATGCTTTTCCATTTCTATACCAATTTCAGAGTACTTCCAGAATAAATTGGTGGATACCATACATTTTATGGAAATTCTTACCTTGAAAGACAGTGTTGAAAAGGATACATTCTTCCGAAAACTTCCTAATTTAGCAGAGCAGCTCCCTCGTCAAATTGTACTTAAAAAGGTGCAAGCATTGAATCCAATATGTTTGCATCTGCAAATGTTATGCTCTGTTTTTCTTCCCTGATTAGGCTTTATCATCTACAGTTACTTCCTTTATTAGCTTCTTCCCTGGAATTTGGTTCTGCGGCTGCCCCTGCTTTAACTGCATTGTTGAAGATGGGTTCCTGGCTTTCGGCTGAAGAATATACTGTCAAGGTCCCTTTCTATCTGTATTTCTTTGTGGACGATTTGTTTTAATCAATTTCTTTTGTTTCATTATACATTGAGCACATAATGACTATTGGCTACTTCATGGTTTTGCGCCATGCATTATACTTCTCTTATTTGTAGGTATTGCCAACTATTGTGAAACTTTTTGCCTCCAATGACCGTGCTATTCGAGTTAGTCTACTTCAGCACATTGACCAATATGGAGAGTCATTAACTGCACAATTAGTTGATGAACAGGTATCCTGTAGAAGATTATATGACTCTTACTGCCATTTTCATCTAGTTGGGCTTTTTCTTTTGAGTTGTCTCCTGATTCTTGTTTTTTACTTTAATATCAATTGTCCCACTAGGTTTATCCTCATGTTGCCACGGGGTTCTCTGACACATCCGCTTTTCTTCGTGAACTGACTCTTAAATCCATGCTTATCTTGGCTCCTAAGGTAAAGTTAATCTCTAAAGTGGTCTTTTGTTGTTTGATTAATATGATTTGTATAACTCCTTTGTGTTGGCAATCTAGTCGTTCACATTTGCATTGTTCCCATATGTTTTTTAGCATCTTTATGATGTGATTGAATGGGTCCAGCCTCTTCGCAAAGTGATTGTTTATGTCTATACATATATACCTCATAGTAGCTTTTTTACTTGTATACTCACGAACTCCGATGAAGTAAGGAAACATAGATGCCACTCTCGAAGCTTGCATTGGTCAAGTAAGCAGCATCATGTTCTAGATAAAAGGGAGAGAAATGAATAGAACAGAAAAGATAAGAATTAGAACTGGAGAAATTTTGGACAAAAAAAAACACTTTAATGTTGTCTGTTGCTGGAGTGCTGCATTCTTGCTTCCATTTCAGAAGTGATTCTTACTTTCTCGTAATTTTTTTTTCTGGAATATGTGATATTAAGGCAGCATAGCTTTGTGTGGGTACCTTTTACATGACATCATTAAGTGGTTATGAAATTGATGATTATATATTGGTCACAAGTAGTTGTTTGAGGTTTACTGACTCCCATATGACAATCTTCTGTTTGGTTGGATGCTTGCAGCTTTCTCATCGTACTATTTCCGGCTCCCTTTTGAAGTATCTCTCGAAGTTACAGGTAGCCTTCTTTTTTCTTTTCACATTCGTTCTCTCAATTGCCCAGATATTCTATGCACAAGACCAACTACATAAATGTATGAGCTCACTAAGTCCCTCAGGCCTGGGAGAAAGAGAAATCTTCTGGATTCTTATTAAACTTTTGGATGCATTTTTGGCTTACTTTTGGTAGCAATAAAGGGTGTTAACCAATGATCTGGGTCAATATATTTGCACTTAAATATAATGGGGAAATAGCCTGTCAAATTATGGTTAGTATGCTGGCATGAGGGGATCTTAAATTGGGTAGGGAGGTTAAAAGATAATTATTTGATTAGCACATGTGAGAAATTCCAAAATGCGTTAAACTATACCAAATTACTGATTCTTGGGTGAAAGTACTTGAATTAGCCTGTCAAACCCAATTTCTATGGACATAATTTATGTGGACACTAGGTATCACTTCAACTTCTGTTGTTTTTTCTTTTCATCATCACTCTATCTTCTGTTGTTTATATTTTTCATTCTTTAAATTCTTGTAGGTTGATGAAGAACCTGCAATTAGAACAAATACCACCATATTGCTTGGTAATATCGCCAGCCACCTGAATGAAGGGGTAAATATGAGTTGGATTGTTGTGATATTCCATTTCTAGTTATTCTAAGATTCACTATCTGTGTGTTGTTGGTGGTTTCTCATACTTTATATGAATAATTTCATGTGTGCAAAACAGACAAGGAAGAGAGTTCTAATAAATGCTTTTACGGTCCGCGCGTTGCGTGATACTTTTCCTCCTGCCAGGGGTGCAGGTATATTGTTCGTTAAATTCTGTTTCTTTGTCGTTGGAAAAACTTATTGCTTGTCAAGGCTATGTCGATTTCTGTTCTGCAACCACTGCTATTAGGTCCTTAACTTTGCTACTTCAAGTACATGCATTTACTGTATTGTTTAGTTTGCTTGGGAGTCCTGCTGTTTTCACTTGCTAGTTCTATTCTGATACTAGAACCTAGTGTATTTACTGTATTGTTTAGTTTGCTTTGGAGTCCTGCTGTTTTTACTTGTTAGCGTGCTGACCAATATGAATTTGTAATATGGCAGGAGTAATGGCTTTGTCTGCTACTAGCTCTTATTATGATGCTACTGAAATTGCAACTCGTATCCTTCCTAGTGTCGTTGTGCTCATCGTTGATCCTGACAGGTTACATGGATCACTTGCACATTGTTATTGTCATACACTAATGTTGATGAAATTGGAGGCTTACTTCTTTTCCTTTTGAGCAGTGATGTTCGAGCAAAATCATTCGAAGCTGTTGAGCAGTTTTTGCAAATTGTAAAGCAATATCATGAGAAGGTATGTACCTTGAGTCTTGCTACCTATATAGGTTGTATTCTGTTTCAATAATTAATTCTCAAATGGTATGGAATTTCAATGAGCGCACATGTGCTTAATAGAATGGAAGCTTGTGTTGTACTTACATTAAGGATGAAGGGAACCTAGCGATATCTGGATATGAACTTGGTGATGCCTAGATATCTGATATGCTCCCATGTTATGTTGCCTTCTCTTTTCATTATTTATAGACAAGTTCAGGAGATGATGATACAAACATCGGAATGTCATCTATGCCAGGAAACGCTGGTTTGCTCGGGTCAGTTGATTTCTTAGTATCGTTTCTATATGGAGATTGTTAAATTGATTTTCGTGGATGTGGTTGGTGTATCTGCTTTTAATGCTTGTATGTTACTGAGTTTATCTGTTTCACTCATCCATTGAAGAAGAGCAAAAGTCTTGTGCAACAGCAACATTATTGTAGTTTGCAAAGTCTGTTACTTTTGTGCTAAGAAGATGCTTGCTGTTTGTTAGATCGGAAAAGCAAAGAGAAACATCTTTGTATATTATGTCATGCCGCTGATATTATTCTGTGTTCAAATCCCGTCTTCTCTATTAGTCTTTTGATAAATGCATGACTTTGAGAGGCTATTGGATGTTGAAATCAATTGTTAGAGATTGAGTTTTTCTTTGTTGAGTTCAACATATACTTTAAGCAATGACTGGAATCTCTGTATTTTTCTATTCAATAACGAAAATCTCCGAATAATCTTGACAAAATAAAATCTGCTGTATTCTGATGTGTAATATAATTCTTGAGAAATTTCAGGTATCTTCCCATTAACTTATATAGTACCATGATCTTGAAAATTTGCTTTCTATTTATTTTTGTAGATGGGCTATGAGTTCTTTGACTATAAAAGGCAAGCCTTCTGAACAAGCAGCTCCTCTTGTGCCAGCTTCAGCGGCTCCACTGGCTTCTGCTGCCTCTAACGCCAGCTCCTGTAAGTACCTTGAATTCTTTTTGTCTTCTGAGTTTTATAGTTATGCAATAATACACAAATTAGTTGGTGCACTGGTCTAGAGTGCGTTCGTAGTTCATTTCAGACGCATTCTGTTACTCTTGTGCCAATCTATACAATGAGAAAACTGGATATGTGTTTTATATCTCTTGGTAGTTGACCCAATGTCCATTGAGATGCAGTGAAGCCTAGTATAAGACAATGCCTTAGATATGCTAAGCTTCATCATTTGGCCTGCACCGATAAGTTCTTATCTCAATTCGATAGGTGATGTTATAGAGTTAGAAATCCAAACAAAGGTGGGGTAAAGAGTTTCGCTTGACCAAAAAGTCTGAAGAGGAACAGAACTTTGCTTGACCGAACTTAGTTTCTTTTCCTTTTGTGTTGTGGCATTGTGTCACAAACAGTGACTGATATTGAAATCTCTGTCAATCTTTAGTGATGGATACACAAAGTACAGCATCCGGTCATGCAATGTCTAGTATGGATTTTGCTGATCAACCAGAGCCTGAATCTCCCACTTCAACTGACGGTGATGGTTGGGGTGAAATCGCAAATGGAATCAGCGAAGATCATAACGGTGATAAGGATGGTTGGGATGAACTCGAACCACTAGAAGAGCCAAAGCCATCCCCGGCTCTTGCAAGTATTCAAGCTGCTCAGCAACGGCCTGTTGCTCAACCGATGTCGCAGGCAAAACAGCCAGGTAATGTCTTTCATGTGCAGTGATGAAGCCTCAAGCCCACAAGTGTCACTGTTCCATCAGTTCTGAAATCCAACATCCAAACGAACCCCCTAGATGACAAACATGCAAAACTTTCTGCTTGATGTTTTGTCATGTATGTCAATATGTTTTCTCAAATTACCTTGAAATTTCTGTCAAATCTAACTGCTCTTCTCCACTGTATCTCTTCTCAGCCACAAGTTCGAGACCAAAAACAACGGTGAAGCCACCAAGAGTTGAAGATGATGATTTGTGGGGTTCAATAGCTGCCCCTGCTCCAAAAACAGGATCCAAACCGTTGAATGCTAAACCAAGTGCTTCATTTGACAACGATGATCCATGGGCAGCGATCGCTGCTCCTGCTCCCACCACACGGGCGAAGCCATTGTCGCTTGGGAGAGGACGAGGTACCAAAACTACTGCACCGAAACTAGGTGCGCAGAGGATAAACCGGACAGGGTCTTCTGGTGGTATATAATTTAGAAACGCAGCAAGCGGGAGAACGTATAGAAGAGTGATCGCCCCATATTTGAACTGTAGTCCTGTACATCATTTTTGGTCTCGGCCTGGTGACTGGTCATGTTAAAATTACACAAAAGCTGGTCGCCGATGACTTTGTATCTGTTTCTTCGACAGTTGATTTGTAACATCATTATTTTCTCTTCCCTACAATCCTGGTGGTGTCGCTTGAGTTGTATCTAAGAGATAGTATACAGGAAAGTTTAATGCTGCTGTGGCCAACTGCCACAGTCGAAACGGGGAAGTATTTTTGTCAGTAGAACTAGATCAACAGTTTGGTCGGCATGTGTCCATTAAGGTACTTCTTGTAAAACTAATGGGTCGTTTGGAAGTTGCGATTGTTTTGTTGATATTGTCATTATACGTGTATTGTTTACAATGCATCGTTTTTTTTGTTTTTTTAGCAGAATGGATTGTTTCTGTGATGTGACAGAAATTATCACTCATTTTAAGTGATTGTTATATCTCAACTTTTAGTTGTGGTTGTTGAGATAGTTGAGTTGAGATTGTTTTGTCTCAGCTTTTAGCTGATGCGATATACAATCACACATATCAAACGTTGTATTCTACAATGCATCAAATTCGACAATATATGTATAATATTATACATGCATTTTCAACAATACATCTATTTAACAATCGCAACTTCCAAATGACCTCTAAGATATGTTTTTCATGTGCTCGTAAGAAAGTTTGATTAGTTGAATCTTAAATCCTTTTTCTGAGTGTTGTAGGCTCTGCTCCTTGCTTTTCTCCACCCTTTGGCACCGCAAAGCACTATGTTTTAGAGATTTTTTGCTGTTTGTTTCGTTTTTTATTCGAAGTTTTACTTTGATAACTAAAATAGTGAAATACGATATCATTAGATCCTCAAAAAAAAAAAAAAAAAAATTCTCATAATAAACTCTTGTGCCAACGGACATGTACTTAAGTGTTACCATCAGAGTAGCGTAATTTGGTGGTAGGATCTTCAAGTCTTAACGATGATATTCGAATTTTTTTTTAACGAAAAAAGATCGCTTGTATTACCAAGAATAACAAAGTTACAATAACTTGACCTCCGAGCACAACCATGTCCGGAAATCAAAACCATTCCCCCTGTAGGAAACAAATTCAGGGCTTTTTTGGCCACCACAGGGACCACCATATTGTTCTGACTACCTACAAACTGCACACTAAAATCCAAGTGATCATCGAGGAGTATGCCGGGAACGCGGATACAGGTGGTGCATGGCTGTTGTCTGGGAATATAGGAAGCTAGGGAGCTAGGTGAATACCCCGATGAGACCCCTTCTTTTAAACGTAGGCTCCTCGGCCGGCTCTTTCAAGGGCCACATAGATCCGTTGAGTCAAGCCCCTCATGAATGGGAGGGCGGGGAAGAAAGCTCTTTCTGGACTTTAGGAGGTTGAGGGTAACCCTTTTAAAAGGAACCAGAGGCGTGTTGGGATGTCGGAGCTACGGAATGGACCAGAACTATGTTTTAGGAAAAGTCCATTATAGTGCAGATTTTTTGCACGAACAGGCATGGCTAACCGCCCTGGTGTCGGGGGCTTGCATCATTTTCCTTTGCTTTAAAAGACGCTCGAACTATATTCGGTTAGTTGGTTAATAGTTGCATTGTTAAACTAACCGGTAACGATTCTTGCAGTGCAGTTATCGGTAGGCTGAAATGACTCTTCTGATGTAGCCGAATAGTCGATTAACGGTTAACCGACAACTAATTAAATAAAAATATCTATATTTCTCTTCTCCAAAATTACCACGGCCCTCCCAAATAAACTCTCTAACTTCGGAAAAACAAACTCCTCCGTGTCATGACCCTCTTCTTATTTTCCTAGTTTCCTCCGAGTGTGAGTCCTAAAATTGAAACAGGCAAAAACAAGTCAGTTATGTGGCTAGTTATTTCTCACTTCATATAATTACATGTCGTGGGAGGTTAGTCACTCGAAAAAGTTAATCTCCTATGCTAACTGATATCTACCATAAATTAACTATTATCCCAAATTCACAAACTAATATCTAGACAACACAGAATAGTATTCATACAACACACAATTAGTATCCAGATTACACATAAGAGTATCCATATTGAATACTAGTTGGTTTGATTGTGGATATTAGTTGGTACCTGCTATCTGGATACTAGTTTGTAATGTTTTGAATACTAGTCTGTGCTATCTAAATATTTTAGTAGAATCAGCAGACTTGAATACTAGTTCATACATTTTGGATATTTATTAGTATATACTAACAACTTATACAGTTAGCAGAATAACTAGGCGGTCGATAGTCATTGCCTTCCGCAATAGATAAAAGTGAACCAAGAGGGGTAAAAATACTCAGAATAATCTATTTACTTATTCTCCCAATGAAATTAGCCTTTACATTTCAAGCTCCATTTGCTTAATTCCTTCCATTCAAGCAAAAAAAAAAAAAAAGTGTTTCTAAATCAAAATCATAAAACCTAGTTACCCCCTTACTACAAATAATAAACAATCTGAATTTACATACAACTTTTCAGTAAAATTAATCCAAAAGACCTCCCACCTGCTACACCAGCTATCATCGTGATGTAAATTGTGAATCATGGTCTAATAATGGGAGTTAATGATTGTCTTAATTAGTTAATCCATGTTATATTTTTACCTATTTACTCCCTTTTGTTTTCCTCCAAATCTTCACCAAGTCGAAACACGTAGTACTCTGATGCAGCTGGTGGCGGTGGTAATGCAGTTGATAGCTTCCTCTCCTTTCTGATCTCCAACATTGACGT
This sequence comes from Linum trigynum, assembly GCA_964030455.1. Lineage (NCBI taxonomy): Eukaryota > Viridiplantae > Streptophyta > Magnoliopsida > Malpighiales > Linaceae > Linum > Linum trigynum. The sequence goes on from OZ034819.1 coordinate 7,328,245, forward strand.
GCTTGCTACATCTCCGCCCCCTAATTTAACTCCACCTCCAGCTACAAATGGAATCACTGTCTCCTGATCTTCGATATCATCTCCCATCTCCTCTGAATACGAGTATCTGCAAACAAAAAAGTGCATGTCACGTGGAGCTTCTTCGACTCATTCTAAGTTAGAAGTTACGTTTTGGAGAAGTGGAGAAGGAATATTTTGGGAGAGTGAAAAAAGTAAGGTGAACGCTGGTTTAGAAGAATGATGAGAGAAATTTTGGGTGAAAATTTATGAATAACGAATTTGCATATGCACTTTTCATCCTCATGTATAATAGAGCAAAACTTCTTGAAATTTCCATTTTTACTGACAATGTTCACCCCATCATTTTGCACTCTTTCATGGACATATGGTAAGCATATATCTAAGACAAGAAGAACATGATACCTTGTTGGATTGGGGGAAGGTGCCCAAAGAACACATACAACAATCAAAAGCATATAGGAGAGCAAGGACCAAAAGGCTGGGATGATCCATGCTCTTCTCCACAACTCTCCCAATGGATCAGTGGCATTAAAGTACAACTGAAACAAATGGAGCAAAACCCAAATTTTAATTGAAGATGTGGAGGAAAGAAAAAAATTTAGTTCATTTTTGTAATAGGATAATTAGTATCAACAACCTCATAACCAATCCAAGCAATGGACACTAGCACTGATGCAGCAAGAAAATTGGTGAACTTCTGGTACAAAGCAAACTTTACTCCACTTCTTCTCACCTGTCCCCATAGAACGGTTATAAGTTTCTTACATCAAGTGCCCATCATTCCATATTATAAATCTTCAACATTTAGTAGAAATCTCCAATGTAGATTTGGGATTTACAAGTTATTAGAACGTTTACTTAACCACAGAAGAAGCTATAGATTTACCTGAAGTTTCTCTAGGGTTTGTGACAATGCTGAGAAGATCCATATAGTGAAGTAGGCATCTAGGACAGCAACCGGCAACACAAGAACAAGTCTGGCTTTTCCATAGAAGTCGTTGATATTCCTCAGATTCTCAAACAACCCAAGTGCTTCAGATGCCATAAGATAGCCCACACCGAGGAGACGCACCTTCAACGTCAAAGCACCAAGTGTTGGCTTCACAACACCATAACCCATCGACACCACCAGTAGAAGAAGACGAGAAACGGTTTTCTTAACAACACTGAAAGTCACTGCCCAAAAAGTTATGAGAGCAGGTCGACTCCCATTTGAGTTGAAGTTTGCATACTCAAAGTACCACAAAGCCATCTCGCACATACCCAAACCAATAACGGCCGTAATGTGAAAGTGCAGTTGAATGACATCTTTCCAGTATCGTGTGAACCAGAGAAACCAGACGAGCCCGAGTCCGAGGTAGGCTAGAGACATGAAACCGGAGAACGGCATCAAAGGACCCATCTTTCCAGGGAGATAGCCATCCGGGTTCCTCCAAACTGTCCTTCCGCTTATCGTCGTTCCAAGTAGCTCTGGATCGCAGAACATGAAGTAGAGATAGTACATTCCATCGCGGGTTATCTCCACCGTCTGGAGAACCATCTCAGCGACTTCATTTTTCCCTTCGAAGAACGTTTGAAGTCTCTTTGGCCCGTCTTGGGAACTATTTGCTGGATCGTCGTGAATGATTACTTCTCCTACTTTGCAAGAACCGTTGTTGGCGAGTTCTGGAGTGCAACATATAGCTGTGGAGTTCAGATAAGATCCACCAATCTTGTCCCTGTCTTTGACCTGAACTATTAGTGCTTCCAACAATCCTGTTTTTTGTTGCATTTCGTTCTTCCTTTCTGCCGACTCCTTTGGTCTTTTGAAAATTACTGACTCAAACCTGCTCAACTCAACAATAATTATCTATCTTTGTTTGTGTTCCATGATGAATGAGTCTAAAAAGATTTTCGGAATTTTCAAATTATTATGTCGAGATCAAGTATTTACCACGAATTCCACAATACATTTGTTCGAGATTTATATACGAAAAAAGTATTAAAAAAAATACCACCTTTTGCATACGAAAAAAAATCATGATCTATGGAAAAAAGTAACAACCTTTGTGTGCTTTGTGTAACGTAGAAACAGTAGAGGAAATTTAGAGAGAAACTTTGAAGGGATGGATCATTTCAACGGTTTTAATGATGGTTCATGAATTGCGATTTAGAGAAAGATCAATCTGCATAACTTTTGCAGGAAACAAATGTATGATATATATATATATACACTCCGAACGTTACCTGATGAATGATTTTCCCTTGACGGGCTTGCCTTCTTGGATATGATCATGATTTCTGGATGCATAAAGGCCTTCACTTCCGCCATGAAAGAAGTAAGAATTGGAACGACGAACAAAAACACCATCCTCGTATTCATGGATTGAGGCACCCACCCTTGTATCACAGAAGCAACACAAACACAATGCCAGAGCCAGAGAGTATGAGAATTTTGAATTCGAACGCCAAGATTTCACCATGTTTCTCGATTCGGATCCCTACTCCGTCTCTTTTATGTCATGTGTGTCAGTAAGAGACATTTCAGATTGAGAGAGAACAAATTTTTCTAAAACATTCACCCTTCATAAGAAAGAAACATATTCTGCCTGATGCAAGGCCAATAAATTGTCCTATATATAATCGTTACTTTCGTGGTTATCCACAGCTGGTCATTTGTGTAATTTATTACTGAATAGTACATATGACCATTACCCCATAACAAGGAAAAAATATTAAACGAGTCACTGCTTCTAATAAAGTTATAAGGATGACTAGAATTTTCCCTTTAGATGAATGGGGAAGATATAAGAAAGTTCTATTGCACTCAATTCACATACAGAGGAGGAGCTAGGATTTGGAACTCGGGATGACTTTTTATTATGCGTACTGTGAATAATTATTTTTTAAATATAATATATGAAGGAGAAAAATATTTAATTTTCATACAACAAATATTTTAGATAATTAAAAGATTTAAGTATAGACTATATATTAAACTAAAAGTTTTTTCCACTACATGTTCAAAATAAAATAGTAAATGACCAGCAAAAAATGAATCATTCTTTTTCAACTTGTACCACGTTATTCGTTGTTATTATAACTGAAAACTAAATGTATATCCATATTAGCATTTGCATAAAAATATTGGTTATATATTCAAATTTATTCTTAACAATGTGAATTTATAAGAAATTAAAGTTATCTAGTTTGAATTTTTAAGTTAGATGATCTAGAAAGATGAAGTATGAAAGTTAAGTATTTAGGTTAATTTTTAAGCAAAAAAATATTCTTAAAATGTGAATTTATAAAATCTGCGAATTTAACTTATCTAGTTTGAACTTTGAAATTAGAGGATCAAAGAAGATAAGTATGAAAGTTAAGTGATTAGCTTAAATGTTACAACAAAATTAAACTTGTTGGGGGGTGTTACTAAGATACTCCGCGCACAGACTAAGTAATAGCGCTTCCAATCGATAACGTGTGCCGCTCGAAACCCGCTACCAATATATAAAGGTATGAAACCCTCCAAGGGAGGGGGACTTCTTCTCTCCCCTCACTATTCTACTTTCCACTATCTCTCTACACTTTATCTCTCTACCTTATTCTCTCAACTCTCTCATGAAACTTAAACTAACTTGATCATCGGAGCTTAATCCGGGGGGGGGGGGGGGGGGGGGGGGGGGGGGGGGGGGGGGGGGGGCAGCCCCGGCTCTTTCACAGGTTTCTTCCCTCCCAACGAGATCAGAAGAACGGATCGTGAGTCAACCCCACACCAACAAATATCATTGTTCATACCACAAGCTAGACGGTACAAACAAAACTAAAGTGAGAAAGAAAATATAAAATTGGTCTTGTTGGGGATTGAACCGATATACCACATCAAAGGCTCAAAGCCACTAAGTTGTTGGGCTACAAGCCACAACAATGGAGCTAATTTATTGCATGTTTTGTTATTATATCACTTATAATTTTTACATAATTTTCAAAAAATTCGATACATTTACATGTGATCTTCGAATTCTTGGGAGGCCTGGACCCCCGAGTCTCAAGCTAGCTACGACACTGTTCACATAATTGGAATTAGGAGATCCATTCCGAGTACCACTTTCTCTTGAGTAAACTTTGAGTAGTTAGTTTCTTGTATGTTAGAATTAAGGGCAAATACAGTATATTAGCCATAACTTTTAAGCAACGGGGAATTATAGCTACAATTATCGAAATACAAATTATTAGTCAATCGTTAAGTTTTCGTTAACACTTCTGTTAGTAATGATGACTAAGCTTTTACGATGCTGAGCTGGCTCCCACGTGACAGTCATCATATCATATTTTTTACGATGCTGACATGGCCTTCTACGTTAAAAATTTGAAAACAGTAACGGGTTGTTAGCCAAATCTTTGTCATGAACCAGTTGGTCCCAATAACTCGAGTTGTTGGGAGAGGTTCAATCGTGGATCATATACCATAACACTAACACGCCCTCTCAAACGAAAGCCACTCACAAGGGCTTGAAGTTTGCATAGGTTTGAAGACAAGAATACCACATGCTTAACAAATCGGGGTCACCGGGAATCGAACATAAGACCTCTCGGTCACAGAAGGCTCTGATACCATGTCATGAACCAGTTGGTCCCAATAACTCGAGTTGTTGGGAAAGGTTCAATCGTGGATCATATACCACAACACTAACATGCCCACTCAAACGAAAGCCACTCACAAGGGCTTGAAGTTTGCACATGTTTGAAGACAAGAATATCATGTGCTTAACAAATGGGGGTCACCGGGAATCGAACACAAGACCTCTCGGTCACAGAAGGCTCTGATACCATGTCATGAACCAGTTGACATATTGTATTAATTTGTATTTCGATAGTTGTGGCTATAATTATCCGCTACTTAATAGTTATGACTAATATATTGTATTTACCCTAGAATTAATCAACTAACAACTATTTGGCAAAATAACAACGAGTCTCAAAAGTAGTAACCGCCTCCAAGCCCTTTGGAAAACGACCTTGAGGTATCCACTATTCTACTTAATTAGCTCAATCACATAATTTTATTCTCTCTCAATTCAACTTTGTACTCAACTTTCATCAACTATAGAAGGTCGAGGCCTTCCTTAATCACACGTGAATTTTTGCAAGAGGAGAGTAGAGAAAGGAAGGCTAGATGATCAGCTTGGATCTATGTATTCTTCATTTCATCCTCTAATTTTATTGATTTCCATTCCTCACCATGTGATATGAAACCATCCAACATAAAAGTTATAAGTAACCAAGTTTTTTCGACAAATTTTATGAAAAACATTTAGGGCATAATTCAGGGATCCACACTTGATGAAAATGTCTACCAGTGTGTTCTCTATATTTTTTATCAATTAGAATTCCTCGCATTATGAGGCAACCATGCAGAGTATTTCATATCTGCAGGCTACAAGCCTGCAACTGATGAACAACAAGAAGGACATTAGTTAGTGAGAGGAATCGGGATCTAACAAAAGTATGTATTTTTCAATACTTAGAGAGAGTCTATCTGTTACTTGATCGAAGTTCTCGGACATCAGGATGACAACAGTATTGTCCTGGAAAAGAAATGGAATGTCAACCCAGTGGCGGGGCAGGATTTAAGCTAACTCTGTCCTCTTTTTAGAATATAAACATATGAATAATTAATAAATATAATTAAAATTAATAATATCCAAATAATTCGTTCATAAATAAAGAAATAACTGATTTGTTTGCATAAATCATCACAACGAGTTTCGTATTATGAAAAAACTGCAAAATATATCCATTTTCTACGCTCTTAAGAAAGTCTCTTTCAATATATCCCACTAATTTTTTTTTCCGTTGAATATCCCTCTAAACAATTATTAGCAAATCGATCACTAATTTGATTTCGAACCTTGTTATTAATATAGTTCAAACTAAGAATGCTCTTTCTACACTTATAGTTGCAACCAGTAGGATCAAAACTACCTTCAGAAGCAAATAAACTAACAGAATTGGCACATACACTTTTGTCTCCACCATTACTCGAGATAATTCATCATGCACAAACTATTGTCGAATAATAATGTTATGAATGAAACCAATAAATTTATTGGTTTTAATTAGTTTTTGTCAATTAATGAACAACAAGTAATGAGTTGTAGTATAGTGGTAAAATATTCTTATGTTTGATATTTTTTTTTCTTCTCCAAAACTTACCCCTTAACCCCTATCCTGGGACAAGAGCAAAGGGGGTGGGCTCCGCCTGTGTGTCAACCTATACTACACTTGAATCAAGAAACTGACGATAGGGTATCTTGAGAACACTACTCTTATATATCACATAAGGGAATAGGTTAGGGTGGTTACTCAATTTTGAGTAATCACGGTGGCTACCAACATCTATACCATTCATTATCTTTATTTTATTATAATTTTAAATTAATGATTAAGATTAGCTAAGGGTAATTTAGGAAATGAAAAACATACCACACCTGATTACTGTATATATTTTACTCAAACCCTAATACCTAGCCGTCGTCTCCTCCCTCCTCTCCCTGTCGATCCCACTCTCGATCAACCTCCGCCTCGTCGGCTCTGCCTTCCTGGCCGACTCCGAGGCCATCCTCTCTCTTCCTTTTTCTCCTCCACCCACACCTCCGACCACTTCCACGTTATAACCCCTGATCCCGTCCCACCTCACAGCGGCTCCCACCGCCTTGCCTCGACGTCTCGCACTCCCCGCCTTCCCTCGCTTCCCGACTCTCCGACGCCATCAAATCCGGCTGCCAATCCTTCCGTAGTATGTACTTCCCGCTTTGGACCCAATTCTTCTCTCCCGGCCAATGGATCCCCAACCCAATTCTTCACCTCTGCTCTGCTCTGCTCGGTCTATATATATGCATCGTCCCACCTCATATATATGTGGCTCCCACCGCATCGTCTCTGCTCGGGCAACTTTTGCTTAATCACTACCAATGCGCCTCGCCTCGCCTCCAAGGATTGTTTGGTTAACGCCAAGGTGATTTCAATTTTCCCGGCTGCCAATCCTTCCGTAGTGATTTTTTTTAAATGGTAGTCATTTTTTCTCGTAGTGGTAGTGTTATGGTCGTATTGGTATTGTTTTTGTTGCATTGGTATTATTTTTGTCGCATTGGTATTGATTTTGTTGCATTGGTAGTGATTAAATCTGCAATGGTATTGATGTTTTCTGAAATGGTAGTGTTTTTATTTCTTGAATGGTATTTATGTTTTGTACAATGGTAGTATTTTTTTAATGGATTGGTATTGATTTATTGTTTTGTTGTTGCAGCAACGAAATCAAGGAAAGATTGAGAAAAAGAAGGAAGAGAGATCTGGCTGAAAATTTGTGGAAGTGAGAGAGAGAGAGAAAAATTGTATTTAATATATTTATGTAATTTCCTAAAATGTAATTTATTAAAAAAAGATCATTAATAAATTTTTTGTTATACCCAATTTGCCCTTAGTAAGCACGGTGATTACTATAAAATAGTAATCACCGTAACCTGCTGCCCCAAGTTGCATAAATAGAAGCCCATATAACAATTCATAACCAAAAGATTCGGTTATCTTGAAAAAGTGTCATAATACTATAGTTATGGATTGGTCTAGCATTTCTGCCTTATCAAGGCTGAAAAATGGGAGTGTCAACTTATATTCAAATTGCATAAAGAATTCATAAGGTATCTTGTAATTAGTACTCTAACCATGCAATTTATGTATTGGTTTGCAACAAGAGAAATTCATTAAGATAATCTAAATTTCTCATCTTACACGGGACAACAGAAGTGTGATGATTTCACTAATAGCTTTCTTCATAGGGGGTTTTAAGAATATTGCTTCATAGCTTCGATTAGAAGAGGCTCGGTAGTTTAAAGAAGACAAACTCTTATTGCATTGTAAACCTTCTCTCACTACAAGAACTGTTCCCGGAAAGAGACAGAGAACGATGATTTACCCCCCTTTTCTCGTGGCTGGTGAAGCAAACCATCCATGTCATAGGCGTGATAAGAGAAATTCAAGGATACAATATTTTGAAATCTCGACGCATAACTATAGTATTAGAGTCATTACGGGTGGAAAGCGACGTTCTCGTATTTATAATACCAGTTCTAATATTGCATAAAGTTTTAATTTTTTCCAATATCTCAACGTTAAATGTTTTCCTACACATAATATTAATATCACTGACATGATGTACATTATCTTTCCAAAACCACAGAAGCTACCCATAGTTGTATATTTGATTTCTCTCTCATTACCAAAGCCCAACTACTCTATTTATATTCCATTCATGCTATATACCAATGGGCAAAAATATTGGCAACCAAATTCATGTTTAGGTTCTAATTCATATTCGCATGACACATACAATATAAGGAACACAAAAATCATTGAGATGAGAAACGAGAAGCCAATGGGAGCATGTAAAATGTCTGGATGTAAATGTATTATTATTATCATTATTATTCGATCACTCATAAATTAAGCGGATATAGTCGCACTTCTAGAGAAGTGCATGACAACACAACCAATTTACGAATTCAAACTTCCTTAACACATAGGACAATATGAAAAGGACATGCCGGACCATCTTATTACGAACACGACCAATAAAAAAAACCGAAGAAGTTGGAAGTGATAGGAAGAAATCACGATTTTATTGATGAATTGCTCTTCCCCCTTGCCGCGGTAGCTTCCGGCTCAAGACACTTCTCATTGCGGCATGCAATTGCTATTGGGCTGAGCGGGTGGAGGAAAAATTGGACGCTGCCCAGGCCCATCTGCTGTGGAGACTAGACGAGGCTGATAACCAAGCCCATCAAGGTCCGGGAGTTTATAGTTGTTAAGAGTTCAAACTATGATATCTCTAGGGCATGAGCATGGGAAGTGGGAAGAAAGTCCTTGAGTAGACACAATTATAACTCACCCCGATTTAGGGATGGCAACAAAACCCGAACCCACGAGTACCCACCCGACCCAACCCGGTCAACGCGGGTAAAATTCGTGTTGACGGGTTTTGGGTCAGGTTTGGGTTTAAACCCGTTCACTATTCACCGGGTTGGGTTGGGTTTGGGTTTAGGTAAACCCTCCCCACGGGTACCCGCCCACACCCATACAATTAATTTTCTCGGTATATTTAATATTCTAAACAACTAATCTTATTTATGTTTGTGGAGACATGTCTAATTTTTCTTTCTAATTGTGTAGAATGAAGTTGATGTTATTGAGTGGAGAGTGAAAAAATTTAATTGACAAGTAGAAAGAAGCTTTCAATTAATCATGTTATTAATGGATAATTTATGATTTGCTTCAATTGTCTTGTGTTTTCTAGATTGGCGTTGAACAATTTGTATAGTTAATTTGTGATTTGCTTGAATTTTCTAGAATTGTGTTTTATATATGGATAATTTGTATTGAGAGATTGATATTTGACTTTAATTTTGATAAGAACTTGTTATTATAAATTTTTTACGATAAAACCCGTGGGTACCCATGAACCCGCGGATACCCAACGGGTTGGGTTTGAGTTTTTCAAACCCAGTAGGTTTTACCTCGGGTTTTTTTCACGAATAAACCCATAGGTTTGGGTTTGGGTTTGGGTTTGGCAAAACCCGACCCATTGCCATCCCTACCCGATTCCCAATTCTCTTCTATTCCAATCCACTCCGGTTACAATTATCGCAGGTGCCCAAGATCGTATTTCTTACAACCAGCAACCGCAACATCCAGCGCCTGATTATCAAGACATTAATAGTTTTAATACGAGTCATCATTCATGTCCTCATGATCACCGAGTCTTCATTGCTATCACTAATGGAGGCTGAACCATATTGAAAACCGATCACGTATACACATAAGCACGCACACACACACAACTATATGTAATGTACAAAATAGACTCAATCATATATGTAGCTAGCTAGGGAAGGTGTAATATCGTTTGGGGAGATCATGTACAAATCAAAACTGCAGTTCCAGAGGTAACCAAAGCATAAACTTGACTAATAACCTGTCATGTAATCGAGATTGCTGCCCCTGCCAAAGCTCAAATTGTTCCGAGTCTAAAAGCTCTCTATCGATATCCTCCCCAGTTTATGGGTTCTTTGCGTTCCTGATACAAAACCTGTCTTCTGAGAATTATACTGCTCCAGAAAACATAAACTGATTAACTATGGTGCAAATGAAAGCAAGGGGTGATCTTGGCAGACGAGCAGGTAATTGAGCCACTTTTGTTTTTGGAAGAGACTAGTCCATGCCGTCGTAGAACATATGGTTCAAAAAAACCTTCAGTTGCAAGATGAAACTTGGAAGGAATTGGTTGGAGGAGGAAGCTTGGTGGGAAAGAGATTTCTTATGGTTACTGGAACCTCCAGAGGAGGAAGCGGGAGAGAGGGAATAATACCACATCGGAGCATAAGAGAGTTTAAGAAGGATAAAGAGGTATAAAATAAGAGCTAAGTGCTGCTGAGCAACATACTTACCTGGACGGGATCTACGGGCGATCTTGAAGGCTTGTGGTCTAGACCAGCGACCTCCATTGCACTTTGCGGAGGGGTGCTGGGCTAAGGTCTCCCCAACGTGGGAGAGCCTACGTCATAATTTGTTGCTGAGGAGGCCTGCGTTCGCGCGGCCCCTGTCCAATAATCATTTTGAATACTTTTGGGCCTGATTTCTAGCTCCAATACCAGTTGCTTTCAGAGCTGATTTCCCTTTTCCATTCAGTATCAGTGTTCACCTCTCTTAAGTTCAACGCACTTCGGCCTTGAGTCCAGTTGCTTTTAGAGCTGATTTCCTTCAGTATCAGTGTTCACCTCTCTAGGTCAATCGGCCAATATGTGCTGTTATGCTTTCTTCACCGGACCTTTAATTACCTTTTGAGTTATTTCAAGTAATGCAACGATTTTGATCAAATGGCGTGAACAGAACAAACACTGAACATCTCATCTTATCAATATTCCTAACAATCTAACAGGCAAATTGCTTATTAGGATAAATATTCATTTTCGTAACCGGTGACGGGACCCCAACATTAGAATGAGCAATGCAATGATTTTCAGCGAACTTTCTTGAAACTCAAATCAAACTCATCATCACTTGGCTAGTGACTAGAAAGGTGACTTAACACATACTTGTGGCGAGTTGGAATGATTGATGCAGGGTGAGGCCCATGGAAAATGGTTATGTGGATTGATAACACAATCGGTGAAACATTACATAATCCTGACCATTATCGATTTATAATAAGATTTTTAGATGTGAAGCTAAACAATGTCATACACTTACAATATGCAATAGGGTTCACACATAAATAATCTCTTATCATGATTACAGTGAAGGAAACATGAATCATCCTGTTAATGATACTAGCAAAAAGTATGAGATTTGAACCTATGAACATATTCTGTCAACCCATGTTAGAATAGTTATTGCTGGTTGGTGGCAAAACGCAAAAGAACCGTAAAAGGATGAATAAAAAGGCAAGTAGCCAGCAGGGTTAGAGCAGCAAGTTGTGGGTAAAGCAGAAGCTGCCCTGCCCTCGTTTCCCGCCAAGCTAAGCTACCCTTCTTCTTCTTCTTCTTCTGCTCAATTTCTATCAATCCAACACATTTCCCCAACTGCCCAACAAAGGTCTTGAGAGTGAGACATGCAATCAATTTCCCTTGTTCCCCATTCAACTATTTTAATATATTTTCTTTGGGGAGGAACTTAAATAAATAAAAAATTGAAGTTGATGTCCAAGCTGTGAGTTGGTGGCACTTGGCACCAAGCCACCAACTAACCAAAGCCAGTAGGGCTTGTGTTCTTCTTGGAATGGGATGAAGTGCATTAATAATACAGTACTCATATTCCCATGCTGGCATGCTTTCCTTTGAAGACCAAAAAGTAGAGAATTTATGAAAAGGGAATCCCATGTGGGTGTTTGTTGATTGTCACAATCCAAAAAAGCTGTTGAATTAGCTAACACTTTTTATTTAGTCTTCTAATAATGTTCTTTCTTGTCCACCAAATTATTGCTTATTGCTAAGTTTTCTTCTAGTTCCAGGGTCCCTCAAATTGATGGGCCTCTAGAACCCTAAATGGAATAGGGAATAGGGACAAACTCATTGTCATTGTGGGCAATTCTTCTTTTATTTTCCTTCCTCATGGGCACATTATGGTTTGTGTCCATCAATAGGTTTTTCTCTTCTCCAAAAAGGTATCCTTCATCTGCTGATATTAACAGCAGGACGAGGGTTATAATGGTTTTGAGTTCCTAACTTCCAAGAGCCTCTTAGTGTGTCTTTTCTCCAAATATCCCTCATCTTTGGTGTAGAAGCTTGCATTACCGATCAATAAAAAAGGGCTTTGTAGACTACAATATGAGTCACTATACTCTCTTATCGATCAATAAATCGAACTGATAACCTGAGCAATCTCCCTCATCCTCAAAATCACACTTGAATAATACATAAACATAAATTACCCTGAGGCGTCGAATTTGCGATGGCGGCCTCGTCGTCGGGATCTGCTCCGACGACGGGCAAGGGTTCCGGGGTAAGTACTCGAGCTCAGTTGTTTGATGTCCCTCAGGAGAATAGGATGAAGTATCGATCTCCAGAGCAGGTGAATGATGGTTTTCGAATTCCTCGAGAGGTGAAGAAAATGGGGGAAGAGCGCTAGCGTGATTGCCTCATAGGGCAGTTCGTTGGAGCTCAACCTAAGGTGGCTCAGCTTCAGACTTGGGCTACTGCGATCTGGGGGAGAGATGGCACTGTTCGCGTTTCACGATTCGGGTCTCGTATGTTTGTGTTTCAATTTCCCTCTTCTTCTACAAGTAAGTGGGTTTTTCGATTAGGGTCGTGGCATTATCAGGGTAATCAACTCTACCTCCGAAAATGGTCTCCAGGTATTCAACCAGTGACTCCGTTGGTTGAATCGCTTCCTATTTGGGTGACAATCTGGGGTATTCCGCTTGAGTATCATTCGATTGATGGTTTGGAGTGGATTGCAAGTACTCTGGGTCCGCCTCTCTGGATGGACAAAAACTAACAGGATGAGAGGTCAGTTGGGGTTTGTCAAGGTATGCGTGGATCTTTCGGCGGAGTGTGGTTTCCTTCTAAGGTTCGTCTTTATCCTAATGATGACCCGCTTTTTGAGGTGTCTATTGAGTATCTGAATTTGCCTAGGGTGTGCTCAAACTATCAAGTGTATGGGCATGACTGTTCAATCTTGGCAAATAGTAATAAGAAGTGGGTCATTAAAGGGGATTCCAAGTCCTCTGATTCTAGCTCTACAGTAGCTGAGAAGGAGACTGCCAAAGTTGCTCAGGTGGCCTCTGATGAGGATGTTGTAGTGCAGACTGAAGTGGACAATGGTACTATTGTGGTAAGTATGGTGTCCAAAGGGAAGGAGGTGGATCTTAGTGGGCAGGAAGCATCTACTTCCACGCCAATTGGGAGTGCAGCTGTTATCTTTGTTGATGTTGTCATAGGGTCGCCAGTCCAGGCTGGGAGTCCTAGTCAACTGATACAATAGTTTGTTGGGACTATCTCATCAGATTCTGGGAGGGTAGTCTCTCAGACACCTACAGCTGAAAAGGAGAAATAACCTAATCTATGGATTATGGTTGGAAGTGCTAAACAGAAGCCATCTACACCTCGGGTTGCACCCAATGTAGTCAAAAGCGAGTTTCTACGTAGAAACGTTTTGGTGATCTAGAAGCGTAAAATCGTAAGTTTTTAAGTTTTAAAACGGAGTTTTTAACTACATAAGTTATAAAAACTGAGATTTTGTGTAGAAGCGTTTTAGTGAACTAGAAACGTAAAATCGTAAGTTTTTAAGTTTTAAAGCGCGATTTTGACTACATTGGTTGCACCAATTCTTCCTCGTAAAGGGGGAATGTCTGGTAAGAAGAGATGAAGATTCTCACTTGGAATGTCCGGGGATTTAATGACCCGGATAAGAATAAAGCTGTTAGACAGCTAGTTAATAGATATAATATTGATATACTAGTTATACTTGAGCCTAGAGTTAGGCAAAATAAGGCAGATGAATTGATAAGTAAGCGGTTTCCATGTTGGGAGTATAAAGTGTCAAACAATGCTAGTGGTTTGGGCAAGTTATGGTTATTGTGGAAGTCTGATATTCAGCTACTGTTCTTCATAAGACGGATCGGTTCATTCATATGATGGTTGCTTCAGGTGTCCCATTTTTCCTCTTGGTGGTTTATGCATCAAAAGAGGAACAAGGTAGAAGGGTTCTTTATAGTGACTTGGAAGTTTTCAGAGTTGGCTCAGCTCCATGGGCAGTGCTGGGTGATTTTAATGCAATTGGTGATGTAAGTGAGGCTTCTAATTCGCCTCACTTCTCTAGTAGTATGTCTGACTTCAGACAGTGGCAATTTGATTGCGAGCTAGAGGAGCACAAGGCATCTGGTCCGTGGTTCACATGGATAAACAAGCAATTGGGAAACCCAATTGCTAGGAGGGTGGATCGTGTGTTTGTCAATGTCAAATGGCTTGCGGCTTAAAATCTAGTACTGTTGATCTCTTAGATCCATCAGTGTCAGATCACTGTCCAATACTTCTAAATACTGATAGCTCTGTTAAATCTTTGTCAAAGCTCTTCAAGTTCTTCAAATTCTGGATTAAGCACCCTAGGTTTATGGATCTGGTAAAGGAGGCTTGGATGGTGCAAGTAGATGGGTCGCCTTTAGTTTGTGTTTGTAAGAAGCTGAAGATCCTCAAAGGGTTACTCAAGAAGTTGAATAAAGATGTTTACTCTGATTTGAGTGAAAGAGTACGTTTAAAGGCGACGGAATTGTTGGAAGCTCAGGCTGAGGCCTTAAAGAATCCTTCTCCTATTACCTTTGAAATGGAGCTTCGACTTGCTAGAGAGGCTAAAGAGTTAAGGGAGGCTAAAGAGTCTTTCTTTCTACAGAAGTCTAGGGAAGTCTGGCTCAAAGAGGGTGACTCAAACACCCCTTATTTCCATAATTCAGTTAAAAGTCGACAGAAGAGGAACATGATCAGATCACTACTTGATGAGTTTGGCTTGAGGGTAACAGATACTGATGGGATGTCCAGGATTGCTGAGTGCTTCTATAGGAAGCTGAGTTCTTCCAGAAGTTGCCCAGATAAAGAGAATTCTGATGAAAACTTACTGCCTGAACAGGGGGTGGAGCTTTGCTGTCCTATCACTGCTGAGGAAGTACGCTCTACTTTATTTGGCTTCCATGGAGAGAAGGCTCCTGGCCCTAATGGGTTCCCAGCTTGCTTTTTCCAGGCAGCTTGGAGTATTATTGGAGAGGAGGTGACTAATGCCATTTTCTACTGTTTTCATGTGTCTAATATACATGTGAGTACAAATTCCACTCTCCTTGCTCTTATACCTAAGATCCAGAACCCTGAGGGAATGAAATTTTTTAGGCCAATATCCTGTTGCAACATACTATATAAATGTATGGCCAAAATCTTAGCAACTAGACTAAGTTCTGTCATGCCTAGAATCATAAGTGAATCCCATATTGCTTTTGTTAAAGGAAGAGTCATTGGGGAGAATATTCTACTTGCACATGAACTGGTCCAAAAATATGGTAGAAAGAATATCTCTCCTAGATCCTTAGTAAAGGTTGATTTGATGAAGACATTTGACTTAGTAGATTGGGGGTTCCTTTTCAATGTTTTACAAGCTATGGGGATACCTGATAAATTCTTAAAGTGGCTGAGAATGTGTGTGACAACACCAAAGTTGAGTATTGGATTTAATGGTGGATGAGTTGGATATTTTAGCTAAGAAGGGCTTGAGGCAGGGTGATCCCCTTTCACCCTATCTGTTTGCAATGGCTATGGAAATTTTCTCTTGTCTTATGAATGAGGTTGTTAAGCAGAATGAAATGCCTTTCCACCCTATGTGTAAGAGGCTGAAGCTAACTCATCTAATGTTTGCTGATGATCTATTATTATTTTCTGATGGTTCTAATTTTGGGATTCAATGTATTAAAAAAGTCTTGACTGAGTTTAGGATAATGTCTGGTCTTCAATCGAACCCAGCAAAATGTGAGTTATATTGTGGTGGGATAAGTGAGCAATGGCAAGAGTCAATGGCAAGTTATTCAGGGTATAAGTTGAGGGTCCTTCCTATTCGATACCTAGGCCTTCCCTTGTTGGCAGGTAAACTAACTATTACAGCTTGTGCTCCTCCGATTCAAAAAGTTACAAGAAGAATCACCAGTTGGAAGTCAAAGTCTTTGACATATGCTGGCAAATTCCAGTTGGTTATGTCAGTGTTGTACAGTCTAACTCAGTTCTAGATGTCCATCTTTATCCTTCCAAAAACAGTTATAAGAGCTATTGAGAAACTATGTAGTGACTTCCTGTGTGTGTGTGTGTGGGGGGGGGGGGGGGAGAGATGGCTCTCGAAAGAAGGCAGTGGTTGCTTGGTCTAGGGTAACTTTCCCCAAGAAGGAAGGTGGGCTAGGATTGAGAGATATGGCCTCTTGGAACTTTGTCCGTGTTACTAGGCATATTTGGGCTATCCTTTTGAAAGAAGGGTCTTTATGGGTGGCTTGGATCTGGGAATACATAATCAAAAGGGCTGATTTTTGGACTTTAACTACCAAGGCAAGTTCTTGGCTTTGGCTTAAACTGCTAAAGAGTAGGGACAAGTTGAGAAATTGGCTGTCTGTGGAGGATGATGGAGTTCATTGAAAAGGGGATCTAATGGTAAAGTTCATGATTAAGAAAGTTTGGGAGGAAATCAAACCTAAAAAAGTCCTTGTTCAGTGGAGCTCTCTGGTTTGGAAGGGACCTTGTATTCCAAGAAACCAGTTCCTGGTGTGGCTTATTGTGAATGATTACATTGTGACAGGTGACAAAGCTCAAGGGTGGGGGCTTGCTGGTAGCCACTGCTGTGTATTTTGTTCTCATACTCTAGAAACACGTTCTCGTTTATTTGCTGAATGTCGACTATACAAGCAATTGTTTGCAGCTCTGTTCACTATATATTCATATCGTTCCCCTGGAAACCAGTGGCTGGCGGAGCTTCAGTGGGCATCCTTGCATTTTCAAAAGAAGAATGTTGTTGCTCAGGTGGGGAGAGTTATTTGGCAGAGTTTGATTGCCACCACTTGGAGGGAAAGATGCAGAGTGAAATTTGGAGAAGGTGTGCTGGATATCAATGAGCTGATCCGTCGAGTGAAGAGTGATTTGAGGTTGTTTTTGGATCCATTGTGTTTGGACCAGCTTTTCTAGCTTTCTACTTTGTTTGAGTTAGTTTGTTCTGCTTGTTAGGCAGTTTATAGGTTATTACTTGTCTATAGGTTTCTTTGATCAATTGGCAGAGTGTGTTGCCAACAAGTATTTGCCACCTTTTTGCTGAAATAGAAATCCCAACCAATTCATCGGGGAAAAAAAATCACACTTGCATCGTCCTTGAGCCCCATCTTGATCTCTTGTTGAGTACCAACTTTAGACAAAGGCAACATCTCCCAGACCAACCCTTTAGTTCATGGATAGCATGTTGCAAGATGAGGCGAGTATCTATTAGGTGCATCAGGACTTTATTATTTGGTTAGGGAACAGTAGGCACCCTGTGTGTCTATTAGGCGAGTATCCATTAGGTGCATCAGGAGTCTGTACGTGGGCACCGGGCCGTGCCGTCCAGCACGGCACGACACGGCTAGAACACGGCACAAGCACGGGCACGAAATAAATGGGCCAGCCCGGCACGAACACGAATAATTTATGGGCCGTGCCGGGCCTAATATTTTCGAGACTTTCTTGAGTATAAGAACGGACATGGCACAAAAATAATATTTATTTTATAGAAAATAAATATAAAAAGAATTATAGGTTCAAATATTAAAAAACATAAGGAGAAAAATAATTATTTGTTGTTGTTAGAAATGTCATAAAGATATATATGTAATTATTAACCCATACCATTGTGATGAATTTTTGCTAGGTGAATACTTCTATACTAGAACAGGTGCGGAAAGGAATCTTGAAAAAAAAAATGAGAGGAGCTCTCTCCTCTCTCCTAGCTTTGTCAATCTGGCTAGGTGAACGTCTTCTGCAGATCTTCTATGCTTGCTTCGCCGCCAGTCTGGAAAATCAGGTGACCTCCTGGAGTCGATCCAAGTATGCGGCAACGGAAATTGGCCGCAGCAAAATGGGGGCGGTACGCCCCAGGAACGGCGATGTAGCGATTGGTCGATCCCCGGCTGGGACTTCGACTGGAGATGATGCTTATGATCAATCCCCAACGGGGACCTTGATTCGATCTGGTAGGCAACTGCCTAAACGCAAGAGTTACACCCTGAGAGAGGATTTGGAATCCTCTCCGGACAAGAGGGTGAAAAGACCCAGAGTTCGTTCGTCGAGGGGCTGGATTTTCTGGCTTCCCTCTCCAGCCGAAATGGAAGGCGATGAATCGCTGTTAACCACGGAGGGAGTGAAAA